>CM070604.1:21545475-22145475 GCA_036346395.1 Hsuehochloa calcarea | reverse complement strand
CCACTAGTGGACGGCCAAGGGGGGCTTCTCCACCCCTAAACCCTAGCCACACTACTCCCTCTCCCTATTCCCCCACAAGCCGCCACCCCTCCCTGCCCTTTGGCCACCACCCCCTGCTCCCCTTGCACCTCCCCTGCACCACCACCTCCCCAGCAGCAGCACCTCCCTCCCGGCGAAGCTCCTTGCTGCGGTCCATTGGAGGGAAGGCGAGGAGACGACATTTGGAGGGCCGGCCAAGAGGAGTTAGCAGATCGGTTTTGTCCAGCGCGTTGCTTGTCAGATTTGGGCAAGATTTGTACGTTTTCTGATATGACCACCTCTTAGAAAGTTGTATCTCCCGGTCTTAGCTTTCTTCGGGCACCGCGATCATCTGATTTGGACTTACGGTTTAGGAGTTATAGAATTTTTACCATGACTGTCCAGTAGATCTGACGAGAATTGGAAGTTGTCTTGTCTGGCCATATTGAATTCTTTAGATGCCGAATCAGAAAGGCCACCCAAAATTAATGTTGTTTATAATTCAGTAAGCTTACCAAGTTGATAAGGAATACGATTTTTAGAGTTGGTAATAAAAAGTTATGAACTTTAACATGCTACTGCTCGCATGTCAGGATCCGGGACCGCCGGTTTGTTCCTCAGTATTGATCTTGTTACAGTCAGATTTAGGATGGCCACCCAAAACGTTTTTTATAGATAATTTCACCATGATTTCAGATTGGTAAATATCACCTCCATTGGATCTGTAGAACGAAAGATATGATATTTTCTTTACTGCTGTGTTGAAGCCTGGACAGATGTCTGTCGGGTAAATTCAACTGTTGTTTAGCTAATTGTATTCGCCGATTCAAGGAATCTCGCCAACTAGAGTTTCTTAGTTTTTTGCGTTAAGGTTCATTGAGCACTGGTTTCAAGTCATTCGGAGTTACAGATATTTAATTGTGATTTTTCTCATATCGCTGCCAGTAGAGCGGTAATCTGGCTGTTTGGGTGAGATTGTCAAATTGAACCCATTGATTGTGTGGGATGGTTAGAGGGTACGGTAGGACACTTGTAGTATTGTCATATCTTTTAATTCTTATTTTGAATAAATGGCTATGTAAGCGGTGAGGCGGTGGGTGGAGGAACACCTTCGTTGTCTCCTAGCTCGTCGCCGCACGGAAGGCAAGTACCATGTCTTATCATAATGAATGGTGATGATTATGTGTGGATGAATTGTTAGACTTTCTATTCATGTTCGTATGCTATGTATATTTTTTCATTATGATGTGATAAGAGTTCATTGCATGAAGTTCATTCCGTTCATGCATTTGTTTCATGTTGTCCACGGAAGTGAAAATTTGTAAGTCCCATCAATTCCAGTATGGGCATGCAAAAGTCCCATCAATTCCAGTATGGGCATGTAAGACCCACCACTCCAATGTGGGCAATCTTGGACATCCGTATGAAACGTTCTTTATACGGAATTTGGGTCCCCAGACTTTGATAAGTACGTGCTTAAGTGAACACCGACGGGTGTGTCACTCACTATACCGGTATAAGTTGTGAGCAGTCTATTTCTTCATTGCATTATTCCATTCCATTCATATCCATATATGTTCAGAGATATTTTTTTCATAAGCAGATTGTGATTTGCGTTGTTCGCTTAATGTTTCGTTCATCTGTTAAAGTACTTGCTGAGTCTTTGGCTCATCCTTGCTTTGTGTGTTTTATTTAGGTAAATGAGGAGGAAGGTAAGACCTTTTTTAGGGGTAGTCCAGCATGCTGCACATCACCTTTATCAAACCAGAAACAATATTGTTATCTTTCATTCATGTCAACTATTTGATAAATTTCCAAATTGTAATAATACAATTTTGGTATCGCCCATCGTACGTTTTATTGTGAATCGTTTATCGTCGTTCCTTATGGAATTTGGTTAATTAAGCCTGATTAACCCGACATTGTTGTACATTCTTAGTATTTATTAGATTTGCGTGACATCTTGGCTTCCGAATAGCCAGGGTGTTACAGTTGGTATCAGAGCGGGCTTTGGGTCCGTGGTTAGTAGAAAAATATTAAAATAACACACTGTGCACAGTAGGTGGGTATTGGGAAATCCTTTGCTTCCGCATTTCTAGTGTTGTGATTCATTATGTTGTACTGAATCGAATTGCTTCTGTATTATCTTTCTTGTTGTTAATCTATGATATGATGTGATATCCTATATCTATGAATTAATTCTATGATTGTCATGAGATGATCCTATATATAGTTATATAATTGATTATAGTGATTATGTGTATTGATATCGAACGTTGAGAAGTTGGGTTCGTGGTTGTTGTTCTAGGTTCTGCCAGGCTACACCACTGTGCGTGGCGTGAAAGTAGAGAAGTTCTTACCCCTGTTCCATAAGTTCTGTGTTGAGCATGAGCTCGCTGATGAATTTGTTGTCTTTCTCGAGCTTGTATCTGGTTTCCTGGTTGTAGTTTCTTGCAGTTCATGAATTCCTTTTTGAGTGGGGGGTTATAATGAAGTGGGCAAACTCCAGCAGGTCTCTGAACGTTCTTTGAAACAATTGGTGTTCTTTCAATTATTGTGATATTTCTACTCCACGTGAGCGTACTTAAATTGCAAGATTTATCTTTTCACAGAAGTTCTGTTTTACCCCTGTTGGAAAATTTAACTCATTTGTTCGCTTGGAATCTTGGTATTGGGAGATTTCTTTTGCAGCTTCTTTTTTTACGTGTGTATTGATCTTGCATATTTCTCTTGGGTTCATGACTCTTGGTAGACGAGTTTCAATATGCCCTTAATGGTACTTTGAAACCATTATTGTTTTTCGAGTGTTGGTTTGCTTCTTCTACTGGTGATCTTCGTCAATTAGTAATATTGAAATTTCCATGGTTGTTCCTTCTTTCTCATTGGAAAAGAGCGACACCTTTACTCGTTTGATAGTTTGTATACTGAGAGTTTCTGTTGCAAGTTCGTTAACACGAGAAAGCTTTGGTTCCATGTATTTCTTTTGGAACATTCCGCTTGTTGAAGTTTAATGCATCTCTGTTCTGAAGAAAAATGTTAAAACCATTTGTGGTGTTGTGTTATGATTAAGTCGGAGGTTGTACCTAAACAAAAAAAATTGTGGGCTACGGGTTTCTATTGAACCCAATTTTTTTAAAAAACAGTTCTTGTCTTTTGACTGCTGAGCCCCCTTTACTACTTGTGAACATTATTATTGACAGGATCGTTCTCTTTTTGTTATCCCTATCTTTCTTGTGGATAAAGGCAACTTGGTTATCCGTTTGGCATTTCGAAGAATGGGAATTTCCTTTCACAAAGTTCATTGAAGAAATTTCGACTCTGTTCATTTCTTTTGGAGTAGTTGGAGTGTTGGAGTTTAGAACCTCCCTTTGAAAAAGAAAAGTGTCGAAACCCTTTGTCAGGTTTTGTGTTGTTTTGTGAGTGGTTGTGAGTAAACAATCTAATTGATAATCTATGAGTTCAAGTTGGATTATTGGCGTGATGCATAATTAATCTTGACCGATGTCCTCAGTAGCGTAACTGGTTAGCTAGATTTACCTATTTTTTTTCTTGGCTTGCTATTATTGTTGAAAACTTATGCGTGTGCCACATTGAGATTTCTAACTATCAAAGTCAGTACCTTCTTCTCATTTGGAGTTTGATCTTCTTCTTGTGCGGGTCATGTGTCCTCAACTGTGGACTTCCCATATGTTTGATAACTTCATTGCTTAATTGGTTTTCCACTTGGTTCTGTGTTCATTGCGAGTGGTAAGTGATTTTCCAGTTGGTGAAGATCGTTTCTATTTGCCTCTTATTTTGAGAAGGAATCAACTCATTCTTTCCACATGGGTCTTTCAAAAAGTTTTCTAAATGTTGTTGTGAGCTTGATGTTAATGCTTGTAGTAATTTGATCGCCTTTGGTGACATCGTTCAAATGAGAATATGTCAAGTTTAGCTTTCGCGGTACCTTGGAGCTCGTGAATTGTAACATCCCAAAAATGGGTTTGTGTTTCAAATGTAAGAAAATCAGGAGAAATTAAAACTTTTCTTGCATCTTGAAGCCATTGATCATTTCTGTAATTCTCTTAAACAGAATTATGGAAAATCAAATTCAAATCCTTATTTAACTCTAATAAAAAACGTCCTTGTTATAGATCTTGTGCCAAACCCTTGGAGATATTTCTCCTTAGTTCTAGGGAGGCTTGGCAACACCCCTGAATTATCTCATGATTTTTAGAAATTGTTTGATAATTCTTGGAGGCGAGTCAAAGCTTGGTCAAACCCTATTTCTTCTCTTCCGGAATTTCTGGAGGAAAGTTCCTTACATTAAGATCTCTGGAAATTTTATGTGAGGTTCCTCCTGCTGTCAGCAATCTCCAGTTAAAATTTCGTAATTTTTAGAGCTTGCTTGCTACTTTAAATAATTCCTCAAAAATCAGTTATTCCAAAATTCAAACCCTAACGGGTTTGCACTATTCTGTAGGTTCGAATCGGACTCGGGCTCGAGCCACTTGACTCGGTCCAGTCCACTAGCTGTGCCAACTCGGTCGTTGGATCGGCATCGCACGGTCTTCGACCAGCCGAACGCTGGGATCGTTTCAATCCGCGCGATCCAAATTTCACCTTCGATTTCAATCCGACGACCAACGAGTCGTCTCCTTCCTCTGTCTCACGCGTGAGCTCGCCATGGCGTGCGCAGAGGAGAAATGGCGTCAGATCCACTCCATGTCCACCTTTAAACGGCTAGCTCGGCGCATTAAATGCCTGTCGCGCCATCCTCGAGGGCCATGACTCAACCGCTCCCATCGCTCTCAAGTGCTCTCATGGCAGTGTTGACCCGACTGGAAAACCCGGCCGTTGCTCACTGCCATTGCTCTATTTAAACTCCTTTGCTTCACCCTTGGCTTCCTTTAGCACTTTCGCAACACCAGCTAGCACTCACCCGCTTGCTTGAGCTGCAGTCCCTCGCAATCTCCTCGACCGCCATTGTTGAGTGTGGAGCTTACGGTGGAGGCGGTGCAATGATTTCTTCTTCAAGTCCTTGCCCTCTGCTCCCCTTCGCTCGAGCCCGACCCTCACTCGGTTTGGTTCTCTCTGTGCCTGTGTCGCCGGGCCTAGCGAGAACCTTACCACCGCTGCTCGGATACTCGTTGTCGAGCAACCCGTGGGTCTCTGGTTGTTCTTCACTCGTAAGTTCGTATTGCCCTGTAGGAGCTTAGGTGTGTTTTCGTTTTTCTTTTGGTATTGTTCGTTCGGGAGTCCTCCCGAGCCATACCTACTCGGCCGCACTCCGTTGTCGCACCACCGTAGCGACCATACTCACCAAGATCGCCACGGCCGAACCATTCAACTTTTAGACACTCATCCTCGCCTTGGTCGGGCGCCACGTGGTCTGAGAAGCCGCCGAGCCACCGGGCGAAGCGCGGGAGGCGCCGCCGTGGTCGGATTCCGACCACCACCGTAGCTTAGTCGTAAGTTCTACTACGACTAGTACCTAGTCGTAGGTCTTACTACGACTATGCCCTGGGCATAAGTCCTTCTACGACTAGTACCCAGTCGTAAGTTCTATTACGGCTTGTACCTAGTCGTGAGTTCTCTTACGACCCTTAACTGGTCGTAAGTTCCTCTACGACTTGAACTTAGTCAGAAGACTTGCTACGACTACGTTATAGTCGTAGGTTTTCTACGACCACTACACCGGTCGTAAGACCTTCTTTCAGTCGTATCTTTAGCATTAAGAATCCAAATCAATTGGTTCTTGTTGCTAAATTCTTTATAGATTATGCTCCTGTTACTGTAACCTTTTCAGAATTTTTGGAGAAAGTTTGTTGTTGAGTCTTTGCGTTTTATTCGTTCTTATCGGTTGCTTTTCGCTTTTCTCGTTAGGATCCGAAGAGCACATTGACAACATAAGTGATCCCCAGCTACATCTCGACCCGCAGCAAACAGGCAAGCAGTTTGACCATGTTCAACCCATTATTTTTCAAGTCTACTATATTGTTTTCAACTTGTATGTATGCATTCCTATTTCGGTTGTTAAAATGCGGTTAGTGTCCTATAGTTGCATAATCTGTAGGACTTGTTTATCCTCTACTACCATGAGCTTAGGTTATTGGCTGTGGTCGGAGTTCGATGGATGGACTCGGGTCGCTTAGTAGCTCTCGATTTGAAATTGCTTAGAGATGCTTAGTTTCGGTAGTACTGGGCGATTATCGACTGTAGTCGATGATCTTGATCACATTACGTATTATGTCACTACGACTAGCACTTGTGCTTTGTTATTTTGTAAAGTCAAAATCTGAAAATGGAAAACTGATTTGGACTTGGGCAAGTGGTCGGATGGTGGGTTATTGGGTTTGTGGATGTCTTGCCTAAGTCAACAAGGACCGAACATCTTGTTACACTAAACCAAGCATTTTTGCGTGCTAACCACGCGAGAGGGATATGGGACCTCTCTTGACTTAGTAGTTTGGCGTGGGTTATCTCCGAGTCGCAGGAGGGGGTTGTGTGTGTTGTGTGCAACATGATATGTGGTCGTGTTCTTGTGTTGGGGGTGCGGTGGTGGAGATTCCGGGTAGGCTCTCCACCTCGAGGAGCGTCGTAGTTGTCCAAGGCTTTACCCGGGAAGGGTAGTTGACCGAGGCTTTACGATGGCTCCGACACAACGTATGGGTTTCTATCCATACGGCGGCTCGTGAATAATTCACGATATTGGAAACGCCTCAGAAGACTTAGCCGTCTTGGCATACCTTCTAAGTGTGCTTAATAGCTTGGCAAAAGGCGGTCCGCGTGTGGTGCAGTGGTACACCCCGCAGGATAAAACTATTCGAATAGCCTCGTCCTAGGTTATGGACACGCTTGGGGAGGTCTTCCAAGAGTTAGACTACAACCTTTTAAACTAAAATTTGACATGGGTGGTATGAATGGGTAATTCATGCTATTGTTGTGGTGACTAAGGGTTTAGTCACTTCCAGGATTGTTGTTCTCTCTATCTACTGTTATATTGTTGTCATTTGCGATTATTTGAACATTAAAAACTGATTTGTTAACTTGCTTTCAAATGTACTACATTATTGCAAATAAAGATTGCTTTGTGCTGAAAATGAAACATACAGCCTCCATTCAAAAAGCTTGCATGTAGCATATGTACAGGTCTGTTACTCTACACGTAAGTCTTGCGAGTACATTCAAAGTACTCACCCGGCTTTGCTGGGCTCTTTGTTGCAGGAGAGGAAGGTGAGCCCCAAGGGCCTCACTTTTGTGAAATGTGCTGTGGATTCGACGACTAGCTTGGCGGTCCGGTCGGTTGCCTTGTGTAACATCCCAAAAATTTGGTCTGTTTTAAAGTTTTAAAAGAAAATTAACCATTTGAATTTTTCTACTAAAGTTAAAGCTTAATTAGAAATTTCAGAGATCAAAAGAATTTAACATGATTAATTCCAACATCAACTATTATCAAAATTATTTTATTTGGATTATATGGGCTTAGATATATTTTCTAGAATTTTCTAGGATTTTTCTGAGTGCATTTGCTATTTTCTAATTGCCATTTGCATTTTCAGTATTTTATAAAAAGAAAAACATATTAAATTTCCCCGAAGAATAGTCAAGCCCATCAACATTCTGTGTTCACCTTTTCTCCGCCCGGCCTTTCAGCACTGCCATTGCAAGGCCAAGGCTTGGCCCACCTTCGCCCGCGCTTCGCCTGCCCGGTGGCTGGAAGCCGCCCCTGCCGCATTTCTCCCATCGACCGGTGGTCCCACCATCGCCACCACTGCTCGTCTTCTCCGGGACTCTTCCCGTCCGAAGTCTCGCCCCGCCTGCCGCCGCTGCCTCCGAAGTCGATCTCCTCTCCCGAGGCTATAAAGCACCCCGAGGCCCTGTTCTCCTCGCCTGTCCCTCCTCTCGAAGCCCCAAGGTTGCCACGCCTCCTTCCTCCGTCCGTGCCAGACATCAAGAACCACCGACGGTCACCGCTTCTTCGCGCCGCACTTCTCCACCTCCGGTAGCTTCTCCGCCGCCACCACCACCAATAGGATCGCAATACTCGTGCTTCACCTACCACCTTCGCTTTGGTCGTCGACGCCCCATCGCCGCTTTCACCGCCGTCCGACAAAACACCGCCGCCACCGCCGTCATCTCTTCATCGCCACCGGTGAGCCGTCGTCGCGCCCGACCCCACCACCACCCCTCGACCGCCACCTCCCGGCTTCGTTTTTCTATTCCGCCGCCGTCTCGCGCCGCTGCGCCGCCGCCATCAGCAAAGTCGCCGGCCGAGCTTTCCTCTGCTGGATCGTGCGGTCGTCGTCGGCCAGCAACCACCTCGTAGATTGTGTCCCCGTGGCGCCTCGTCAAGTCCTCGTCACCATCACGCGGCGCACTCCAAGTTTCCACCAAAACCAAATCGCCTTGGACTCACCCATGGTACACCTGTCACCTCCATGTGGGACCCACTTGTCGGTTGATTTTAATATCGGCCGAAATTCCTCGCTGACGTCATCCTGACGTCATATTCATCTTTTCATTGAAAATAAATCAGAAATTAAATTAAAATGCAAATTAGGGTTTTGATTTATTTTCAATCTTCCAAAGCCCATATCTTTTGCATCCGAACTCCGATTGAGCCCATTCAAATTTGTAAATTCATCTAAATTCAAGCTCTATTTATTTATGATTTTTATTTAATTTTTGGAGTTGGTTTTATCTCTGTTTGATATTTATTTGTTCTATTTGCTTATTTTAAGTAGTAGACGCGTTGCTACTTCGGGAAGTTTTGAACAAGGAGAAGCACACCAAGATCAAGATCAATCCCAGAATTTATTCCAAGGCAAGCCGTAGTCCTTTGATCATATTGATCCTATGATTTCAAAAGTATATTGTTTTATACAACTGCATGCTATCTTTATATCAATTGTTTTGGGTTTAGTTATTACCTGTTGTCATTATACCTCCATTGAACATTTGAATGCCATGAATCCTTGGTCACCCTAGCCTGGATAATTTTAGTTGGACATATTTGTATCACCAACATGGGTATCGTATTAGTGCTTAGTCAAGCCTAGTCTCGATGGGTTCATCATCACATGTGTCATAATGATTAATCTTGACTTAATGATATATGGAATTGTGGTGGTTAGCCACTGTTGTTAAAACTTGTGAGCCATGACAGGGGATGTCATTGGTTTCTTTTGAACAAAATGGTTTTCACCAAAGTAGTGGATGGTGGATTGAGGGTGTGGATTTAACACGCTGTGGGTTTGTGGAAAGATCGCTGAGTAACTTGTCAAGGACTTAATCTTGTGCGCCATTGAATCGAGCCTTAACTGCATAACCACATGTCCCGTATGGGCGGGACTCGGCCGATTAATTTGCAATGTCTTAATTTTGGTTCTGTCTTGGAAGAGTGAGTTACGGTGCGTGCTCACTACGGCGCAAGAGGGGGCCCTGTCTAGTCGGATGGAGACATTCGGGTTGAAACCTTAGCGCGTAATCAAGTTAAGAAGGAGCTTTGTAAAGGCTTTGTCACGTGCTCTAGCCTCGCTTACCCAAGGTAGTGAGCAATGGTATCGACGGATGCCAAACCAACTAGAGAAGTCGTGTCTTGTGGGTCAAGCCGCATAACCTCTGCAGAGTGTGTAAAACTATTCGAATAGCCGTGTCGCGGTTATGGACGTGCTCGGGAATTTCACACGGGAGATAGAGTTTCTTCTAAAAATAAGTCGGAGTGTGAATGGGAAGTTCACTTGATGAATATAATGTTTGTTCGGTGAATGGGTAATTCACTTGGTGGGTTGTGTCGATGGGTGAATGGGGAGTTCACTTGTCATTGGTTTGGTTGAGAAGTGAATGGTTAGTTCAACGTTGTTTCAAAGAAATTGTTTAAGTATTTATTATTCTTTTCAATTACGCATTTCAATCTATTTATTGTATTTGTCATAAATGTTGTTTTCTGCAAAAGAACCATACAGCTAACCTTTGGTAAGCCTTGCATGAATACTATTTGCATACATTTCCCTACTACTCGAAAGTGCTTTATGTAATCACGGCTCATGCCTTTGTTGATCAGTTGAAGAATATCAAGCTGCACAGGAGTTCTTCCAGAATCAAGACGTTGAAGGTTTTGCGGATTAGGATGCGTTCTCCACTCGATTGCCTGTGGGCATGTTGATTGGCCTTTCCAAGTTTCTCGTTCCGCTGCAAGAGTTTATTTGTTTCTTTAGCCCTGCGTGGCAAGTTAAGTAAACATTGACCATAAGGTCCAGTTATTATTATTTATTATTTTGAGATCTTTCTAGTTAAATCGAATAAATAGATGGTATTTTATCACTGTTTCCTGTGTGAGCTAGCTACTGATCTGGGACTAGTTCAGAATACACAGAGGGTTCCTGAGATGTATTTTCGGGTCCCGACACCTTGTGGGTTAAAGGCACACTGGTCGGCTCTTTTGTTTATAGCCATCTTATGGCACTTTTGCTTCCGCTGTTTATTCCTTTTGTCTATGTATGCATTTGGCCGGTCGGCCTCTCTTTTGTAACACTTATCTTTTATTTATGTTAACTTTTGTTCTGTTTTCTTGCTTCGGTTCTATGTGAATGAATGGAATTGATGCATGAACTTTGTAAAGAGGTGTGTATACTGCATTTCTGGGAAGTATACATGTCTCGAGTCTCGGATTATCTGATTTGTGATGCTAGGACCGAATGGATGGTTAAGCATTACAAGCCGGATAAACCGGGGTCTCACAGGGTTTTGGTATCAGAGCCATACTGACCGTAGTAACCCAAGCTGGTTATCTTTAGGATATTTTGGAAAATAGTATTTTCAAAGTATCAAATGGTTTATGAAAGCTTTAGGAATTCTCAGATTTTATTCCTTACCTATCTTAGCTTTCTCCTCTTATCTTACTCTAATTTGAGTTTTGGAAATTGCTTAACTCTTCTTCCTTCAAAGATAGTTGTTGGGTTTGGGAACTAATGAGCTTGGCGAATTGAAGTGGTGGTTGCCCTCTACAAGGTTTTGAAGCTTCTGGAATGGATAAATTGCGACTAGAAGCTTGGATGCGAAACCTGGACAGCGGTCCTTCAATTTCCGGACAGCAGGCTCAAAGGTTCCAAATGGGGTAGGAAATGAAACGTTAACCAACTAGAACTTGTGGGAATAGAAGGGTAAGATGTGATACTAGTTAGCTATATATCTAACACTATTTTCGCTGATTGCACCTTGCTCTTTAATGGTATTAGATCTTACCTTAATCTTCTGAGTTTTATCTTCTCAATCAATTACTCGTTCATTCAATACGGGTTAGTTGCATTGGGAAGTTGAGCTTTGGTGTGGTAATTCCTTGCTGTTTTTGGAGTCTTTTTATAAGCATGTTTAATTTTATACACATACTGTATTTGGCTTTCGGTTAGGGTGATGTTCCATTCCCCTAGTCGTTAGCTTTTCGCTTTCTTTGGCTTTGTTTTTTGAGTCTAGTTTTAACCAAAAATTTCTTGTAACAGGATGGCCGGACGCACTCGCAGCGGCCAAGGCCAGTCAGCTGGTCCGGACGAGGATCTTCCTCCTCCTCCGACCATGGCCGAGGTCCTTCTTGAGATCGAGCGCAACCGCGCGTAAGACAGAGGATTCTTCGGGCGTTATCGTCGCGCAACACTTCCGCCTTACGATTAGCTTCAGGATCCGGGCAAGGGAGTGGACACCACCGCGTGGGGACTCGCGGAGTTTCTTCGCACTCCAACCCCCACGTTCTCCGTGTCCGAGGACTCGCTTGACGCAGACGATCGCTTCGCCTCGTTGAGCGAAGCTATAAGCGCGCAGGCCGGGAGCACGAGAAGGCGCTGTTCGCATCGCACCAGCTGGAGGGTGCAGCGTTGTCTTGGTGGGAGAGCTTTCTCGCCATGCAGCCCCACGGTCACACCGTCACCTGGGAGGAGTTCCATCGCTTACGTTTGAGTCACATTCCTTCCAGGCAGATGAGGTCAAGAAGGAGTTCTTGTCGCTCCGACAAGGACGTTTCTCAGTTACGGAGTACCTATACGAGTTCAACCATTTGGCTCGTTATGCTCCGGAAGAAGTGGCCACTGATGAGGCCAAGCAAGAGAAGTTCAAGGATGGTTTGTCTGAGGAGCTTCAGGACAGGCTATCTGTCATTGACTTCCCGGATTTCCAGGCCTTGGTGGACAAGGCCATCGTCGCTGAGCACTCAGGGAAAGCACTTGCGGATTCCCGCAAGCGTAAGTGGGAGGCCCACAAGTCATCTAGGGCCAGCTATCCCCGCTTCGGTCTCAGGAAGTCGGTCGCACAAGAAGCCAAAGACTTCGAGGCCGCCAAGACTGTTCTTCGTCCTTCGCAGGCCGTGCCCCAATCACGTGCACCTGCAAGTCAGCAGGGTGGCCCCCGCAACCCGGCTGCAGGAGTCACTTGCTTCGCCTGCAACCAGAAGGGGCATTATGCGAACCAATGCCCTAAGAAGACAGGAGCAGCCCCTCGTCCTAATGGAGGACACGGGCAAGGAGGTGGTTCTTCTCAGGACCTGAAGATCGTCCCTGCTACCCAAGGCATGGGTAGTGGACACGTCAACCTCATCTCAGCAGAGGAGGCACAGGAGGCACCTGACGTCGTGTTGGGTACACTTTCTGTTAACTCTCATTCCGCTACTGTTTTGTTTGATTCAGGAGCATCTCATTCTTTTGTTTCTGAGTCTTTTGCTGCTATTAGTGAGCTCCTTTTTACCCCATTGTTGGTCCCATTGCTCATTCGCTCTCCTGGTTTGGAGTTGAGAGCTGAATCTGAGTGTAGGGATGTCCCAATCGAGATCGAGGGAGTGAGATTTTCCGCGAATCTTATCCTCCTCCATTCAGCAAGTCTAGATGTAATTCTTGGTATGGATTGGTTGTCTCAGCATGAGGGACAAATCGATTGTGCCAAGAAGTGTGTCTCTCTATCTAGTCCTTCGGGCGAGCTGGTTCGCTTTTCGCCGAAGCTGCTTGGTCCGCATATCTTCGCGCTTGAAGCGAAGCCCACTCTGGATATTAGTGAGGTCCCAACGGTTCGTGACTTCATTGATGTCTTTCCTGAAGATCTTCCAGGGATGCCGCCAGTTCGAGACCTCGAGTTTATCATTGAGTTGGTTCCCGGTACTGCCCCAATTTCAAAGAGGCATTATCGGATGCCACCAAACGAGCTGGTGGAGTTGAAGAAGCAACTTAATGAGCTGTAAGAAAAAGGTTTTATCCGCCCTAGCTCATCTCCGTGGGGTTGTCCTGCTATCTTCGTAAAGAAGAAGGACCATACTTTGCGCATGTGCGTTGATTACCGTCCGCTTAATGAGGTAACGGTAAAGAACAAGTATCCATTGCCCCGCATTGATGATCTCTTTGATCAATTAACTGGAGCTCGAGTGTTCTCCAAGATTGATTTGAGAATGGGATATCATCAAGTTCGGATACGACCTGAGGATATTCTAAAGACGGCTTTCTCTACTCGCTACAGCTTGTATGAATACATCGTCATGTCATTTGGCTTAACCAATGCTCCCGCCTTGTTCATGAACCTCATGAATTCGGTATTCATGGAGTATTTGGATAAGTTTGTCGTGGTCTTCATCGATGATATTCTCATCTATTCCAAGGATGAGGAGGAACATGATGAGCATCTGAGGCTTGTGTTGGGCAAGCTTCGGGAGCACCAGCTGTATGCGAAGTTCAGCAAGTGCGCGTTCTGGTTGAGGGAAGTGGCCTTCTTGGGTCATATTCTTTCAGCAGGGGGTGTAGCCGTTGATCCTAGTAAGGTCAGCGATGTTCTTTCATGGATCCAGCCTACTTCGGGAACCGAAGTGCGGAGTTTTCTTGGTTTAGCGGGATATTATCGCCGTTTTATCGAGAACTTCTCCAAGATCGCTAAGCCGATGACGGAGTTGCTTAAGAAGGACAAGAAGTTCTTGTGGTCCGATGCTTGTGAGGAAAGCTTCCAAGTACTTAAGAAGCGTTTGACCACCGCTCCCGTCCTCGTTCTTCCCGATATTCACCGGAGCTTCGATATCTTTTGCGATGCTTCTCGGCGAGGACTCGGTTGTGTCCTTATGCAAGAAGGCAAGGTAGTGGCCTATGCATCAAGGCAATTGAGACCTCATGAATTCAGCTATCCCACCCATGACTTGGAATTGGCTGCCGTGATTCATGCACTTACGATTTGGCGACATTACCTAATCGGTAATCGTTGTGAAGTGTATTCTGATCACAAAAGCCTAAAGTATTTGTTCACCCAACCGGATCTGAACCTCAGGCAAAAGAGATGGTTGGAGTTGGTCAAGGATTATGACATGGGTATTCACTACCATCCGGGCAAGGCTAATGTCGTTGCCGATGCGCTTAGTCGCAAAGCGCATTGCAATGCCTTGTTGCTCCAGGGGCGTCAGCCCACCCTTCGGGAGGAGTTTCAGCGTCTCAACTTAGGTTTGGTTGAGCATGGTTCCCTCGCTGCCTTGGTTGTGCAACCAACCTTGGTGGATCGAATTAAGGTCGCCAAAGAATCGGATGCCGGGTGAGCCGCATCAAGGAAAATGTCAAGAACGGAACAGCCAAGTGCTTTTCTGAGGATGAGCATGGTGTTGTAAGGTTCGGGCAACGCCTGGTGGTTCCAAAGGACATGGAATTGCGGGATTTGATTCTCCGCGAAGCCCATGATTCGCCTTTGTCTATTCATCCCGGCCACAAAGATGTATCAAGATCTCCGTCGAGACTTTGGTGGACCCAATGAAGAGGGAAATTGCGGTTCGTTGCCGAAGGCGACGCGTATGTCGTCCGTGTCAAGGCCGAGCATCGGCCCACGGATCGCTTCAGTTGCCTATTCCTGAATGGAAGTGGGATTCGATCGGGATGGACTTTATCACCGGTCTACCCAGGTCGCCCAAGGGAAACGATGCCATTTGGGTCGTTATCGATCGATTGACCAAAGTGACTCATTTCATTCGATCAAAGATGCAACTTGGCGTGGGGCTCCTAGCCGAGCTCTATATCGCGAATTGTAAGTTTGCATGGGATACCAAGACGATCATTTCCGATCGTGGTTCTCTGCTCACTTCTCGGTTTGGCATAGTCGCAAGAGGCCATGGGCACCGTTTTACCTTTAGCACAAGATATCACCCCAAACCGATGGTCGACCGAAAGGGTCAACCAAGTGTTGGAGGACATGCTCGTGCTTGTGTTCTCTCATATGGAAAGAATTGGGAGAAATACTTGCCATTTGCCGAAGTTTTCCTACAACAACAGCTTTCAGCTAGTCTCGGCATGGCACCTTTTGAGGCCTTATACGGAGAAAGTGCGAACCCGTTGAATTGGTCCGAGACCGCGAAAGACCTTTCTTTGGTCCGACTCGATCAATGAGGCCGAAAGCCAAGTCCAAATTTTATTCGAGATCGCTTACGCATGCACTCAATCCAGCAAAAGAGCTATGCGGATCGCCGTCGTCGCGAGTTGAGTTTTGAGCCTAATGACTTTGTTTATCTCAAAGTCTCTCCTTTGAAGGGCCATCAACGTTTCGGCGTCAAGGGCAAGTTAGCTCCTCGATATGTCGGTCCTTACCGCATTATCGAGAATAAAGGAGCTGTTGCCTATAAGTTGGAGTTGCCAGCTGCACTCGAGGGGGTACATGATGTTTTCCATGTGTCCCAACTAAAGAAGTGCCTCCGTGTTCCAACTGAGGAAGCCCTGTTGGAAACTCTCGGTGTCCAAGAGGATCTGACCTACCGCGAGCATCCTGTTCGCATACTCGATGAGGCTGAACGAAGAACAAGGAATAAATCTATCAGATTCCTCAAAGCTCAGTGGTCGAACCATTCTGAAGATGAGGCTACTTGGGAAAGGGAAGATCGTCTCCGTGCAGACTATCCATCTTTCTTTACCGAGTGAGCCAAATCTCGGGACAAGATTTTTTGTAAGGGGGGGGAGGTTTTGTAACATCCCAAAAATGGGTTTGTGTTTCAAATGTAAGAAAATCAGGAGAAATTAAAACTTTTCTCGCATCTTGAAGCCATTGATCATTTCTGTAATTCTCTTAAAAAGAATTATGGAAAATCAAATTTAAATCCTTATTTGACTCTAATCAAAAACCTCCTTGTTATAGATCTTGTGCCAAACCCTTGGAGATATTTCTCTTGAGTTCTAGGGAGGCTTGGCAACACCCCTGAATTATCTCATGATTTTTAGAAATTGTTTGATAATTCTTGGAGGCGAGTCAAAGCTTGGTCAAACCCTATTTCTTCTCTTCCGGAATTTCTGGAGGAAAGTTCCTTACATTAAGATCTCTGGAAATTTTATGTGAGGTTCCTCCTGCTGTCAGCAATCTCCAGTTAAAATTTCGTAATTTTTGGAGCTTGCTTGCTACTTTAAATAATTCCTCAAAAATCAGTTATTCCAAAATTCAAACCCTAACGGGTTTGCACTATTCCGTAGGTTCGAATCGGACTCGGGTTCGAGCCACTTGACTCGGTCCAGTCCACTAGCTGTGCCAACTCGGTCGTTGGATTGGCATCGCACGGTCTTCGACCAGCCGAACGTTGGGATCGTTTCAATCCGAGCGATCTAGCCCAGCCGTTCGATTTCAATCCGACGACCAACGAGTCGTCTCCTTCCTCTGTCAGCGTGAGTGAGCTCGCCATGGCGTCGCGCAGAGGAGAAAAGCGATGGCGTCAGATCCACTCCATGTCCACCTTTAAACGGCTAGCTCGAGCGCATTAAATGCCTGTCGCCATCCTCGAGAGGCCATGACTCAACCGCTCCCATCGCTCTCAAGTGCTCTCATGGCGTTGTTGACCCGACCGAAAACCCGCCGCTGCTCACCGCAATTGCTCTATTTAAACTCCTTTGCTTCACCTTTGGCTTCCTTTAGCACTTTCGCAACTCCAGCTAGCATTCACCCGCTTGCTTGAGCTGCAGTCCCTCGCAATCTCCTCGACCGCCATTGTTGAGTGTGGAGCTTACGGTGGAGCGGTGCAATGGGGATTTCTTCTTCAAGTCCTTGCCCCTCTGCTCCCCCTTCGCTCTCTCGAGCTGACCCTCACTCGGTTTGGTTCTCTCTGCCCGTGTCGCGTGGCCTAGCGAGAACCTTACCACCGCTGCTCGGATACTGTCACGGAGCACCCGTGGGTCTCGGTTGTTCTTCACCTGTAAGTTCGTATTGCCTGTAGGAGCTTAGGTGTGTTTCGCTTTTCTTTTGGTATTGTTCGTTCGGGAGTCCTCCCGAGCCATACCTACTCGGCCGCACTCCGTGGTCGTACCACCGTGGCAGCCATACTCCGACCAGTACTGGCCACCGGTTGAACCATTCAACTTTTAGACACTCATCCCTGCCCTTGGCTGGTGCCGCTGTGGTCGGAGAAGCCGCCGAGCCACCGGGCGGCGCGTGCGGGAGGCGCCGCCGTGGTCGGATTCCGACCACCACCGTAGCTTAGTCGTAAGTTCTACTACGACTAGTACCTAGTCGTAGGTCTTACTACGACTATGCACTGGGCATAAGTCCTTCTACGACTAGTACCCAGTCGTAAGTTCTATTACGGCTTGTACCTAGTCGTGAGTTCTCTTACGACCCTTAACTGGTCGTAAGTTCCTCTACGACTTGAACTTAGTCGTAAGACTTGCTACGACAACGTTATAGTCGTAGGTTTTTCTACGACCACTACCTGGTCGTAAGACCTTCTTTCGATCGTATCTTTGGCATTAAGAATCCAAATCAATTTGTTCGTGTTGCTAAATTCTTTATAGATTATGCTCCTGTTACTGTAACCTTTTCAGAATTTTTGGAGAAAGTTTGCTGTTGAGTCTTTGCGTTTTATTCGTTCTTATCGGTTGCTTTTCACTTTTCTCGTTAGGATCCGAAGAGCACATTGACAACATAAGTGATCCCCAGCTACATCTTGACCCGCAGCAAACAGGCAAGCAGTTTGACCATGTTCAATCCATTATTTTTCAAGTCTACTATATTGTTTTCAACTTGTATGTATGCATTGCTATTTCGGTTGTTAAAATGCGGTTAGTGTCCTATAGTTGCATAATCTGTAGGACTTGTTTATCCTCTACTACCACGAGCTTAGGTTATTGGCTGTGGTTGGAGTTCGATGGATGGACTCGGGTCGCTTAGTAGCTCTCGATTTGAAATTGCTTAGAGATGCTTAGTTTCGGTAGTACTGGGCGATTATCGACTGTAGTCGATGATCTTGATCACATTACGTATTATGTCACTACGACCAGCACTTGTGCTTTGTTATTTTGTAAAGTCAAAATCTGAAAATGGAAAACTGATTTGGACTTGGGCAAGTGGTCGGATGGTGGGTTATTGGGTTTGTGGATGTCTTGCCTAAGTCAACAAGGACCGAACATCTTGTTACACTAAACCAAGCATTTTTGCGTGCTAACCACGCGAGAGGGATATGGGACCTCTCTTGACTTAGTACTTTGGCGTGGGTTATCTCCGAGTCGCAGGAGGGGGTTGTGTGTGTTGTGTGAAACATGATATGTGGTCGTGTTCTTGTGTTGGGTGTGCGGTGGTGGAGATTCCGTGTAGGTCATCCACCTCGAGGAGCGTCGTAGTTGTCAAGGCTTTACCCGGAAGGGTAGTTGACCGAGGCTTTACGATGGTTCCGACACAACGTATGGGTTTCTATCCATACAGGCGGCTCGTGAATAATTCACAATATTGGAAACGCCTCAGAAGACTTAGCCGCGCTTGGCATACCTTCTAAGTGTGCTTAATAGCTTGGCAAAAGGCGATCAGCGTGTGGAGTGCAGTGGTACACCCTGCAGGATAAAACTATTCAAATAGCCTCGTCCTAGGTTATGGACACGCTTGGGGAGGTCTTCCAAGAGTTAGACTACAACCTTTTAAACTAAAATTTGACATGGGTGGTATGAATGGGTAATTCATGCTATTGTTGTGGTGACTAAGGGTTTAGTCACTTCCAGGATTATTGTTCTCTCTATCTACTGTTATATTGTTGTCATTTGCGATTATTTGAACATTAAAAACTGATTTGTTAACTTGCTTTCAAATGTACTACATTATTGCAAATAAAGATCGCTTTGTGCTGAAAATGAAACATACAGCCTCCATTCAAAAAGCTTGCATGTAGCATATGTACAGGTCTGTTACTCTACACGTAAGTCTTGCGAGTACATTCAAAGTACTCACCCGGCTTTGCTGGGCTCTTTGTTGCAGGAGAGGAAGGTGAGCCCCAAGGGCCTCACTTTTGTGAAATGTGTTGTGGATTCGACGACTAGCTTGGCGGTCCGGTCGGTTGCCTTGTGGGTTAAAGGCACACTGGTCGGCTCTTTTGTTTATAGCCATCTTATGGCACTTTTGCTTCCGCTGTTTATTCCTTTTGTCTATGTATGCATTTGGCCGGTCGGCCTCTCTTTTGTAACACTTATCTTTTATTTATGTTAACTTTTGTTCTGTTTTCTTGCTTCGGTTCTATGTGAATGAATGGAATTGATGCATGAACTTTGTAAAGAGGTGTGTATACTGCATTTCTGGGAAGTATACATGTCTCGAGTCTCGGATTATCTGATTTGTGATGCTAGGACCGAATGGATGGTTAAGCATTACAAGCCGGATAAACCGGGGTCTCACATGAATCATCTGGTAACTGAAATTATTTTGGGTAACTTGAGGGATTGGATTATCCTATTGCTTCTTAAGAGTTTCGTGTGACTTAGTCCTAAGGGCTCCTTGATTTGAGTTCGCAAAGTGAGGTTGCAATCAAAGAAAATTTTCGTTGATTTCTTCGAGAGGAAATTAATCTGTTTGCTTTCCGTGAAATCCTGTAAGGGAAAATGTTTCGAGTTTTGTGGCTGAGATCATTTGGATCTCGTGCTTCCCAAGTAGATGAACTATTTCGAGCGAATTGACCTGTTGAAGGATTTTATTGATTCTTAATTAGATCTTATGGTTTGGACTAAAGACCCTATCTTGTCCGTTGTGGCAAAGTGTTGTTAGACAAATGATTAATTTTAGTGTTAAAGGAAAGAGTGTAGTAGGAGTATTTGAGAATTTGAGTCAAGTTTTGTAACTTGTGGTTATTTGAATCGTTACTAAACTTATTGCTCTTTCCGCTCAAGAGATGACGAGTTTCAATCGCAATGTCTTTATTTCGTATCGGTTGTTATCTGCTATTTTCTTTTGAGGAATGTAATACCCCGAATACCGATCAGAGAGAATGTTTTCGGGTGATGGAATTAATTGAAAACTCAAGGGTTTTTGGGGAAATTTTGGAACTTGGGCCTCCTGTAATACCCCTAAATTAATCGTAATTAGGAATCACTAAGAAGAAAAGGCAATGAAAAAGTGAAAATTCTTGAAAAGAGAAGGATTTTTCTGCATTTATTCGACAACTTGAGCCGCGGGCCGCGGCCCAGGGGGGAGCCCTCTAGTGGCCGGCCAAGGGGGGGCTTCTCCACCCCTAAACCTTAGCCCCACTACTCCCTCTCCCTATTCCCCCACAAGCCGCCACCCCTCCTTGCCCTATGGCTGCCACCCCCTGCTCCCCTTGCACCTCCCCGCCACCACCACCTCCCCAGCAGCAGCACCTTCC
Organism: Hsuehochloa calcarea; assembly: GCA_036346395.1. Lineage (NCBI taxonomy): Eukaryota > Viridiplantae > Streptophyta > Magnoliopsida > Poales > Poaceae > Hsuehochloa > Hsuehochloa calcarea. Next base: position 22,124,894 of record CM070604.1, on the reverse strand, counting down.
TCCTCGGCGAAGCTCCTTGCTGTGGTCCATTGGAGGGAAGGCGAGGAGACGACATTTGGAGGGCCGTCCAAGAGGAGTTAGCAGATCGGTTTTGTCTAGCGCGTTGCTCGTCAGATTTGGGTAAGATTTGTACGTTTTCTGATCTGACCACCTCTTATAAAGTTGTATCTCCTGGTCTTAGCTTTCTTTAGGCACTAAGATCATCTGATTTGAACTTACGGTTTAGGAGTTATAGTAGTTTTACCACGACTGTCTAGTAGATCTGACGAGAATTGGCAGTTGTCTTGTATGGCCATATTGAATTCTTTAGATGCCGAATCAGAAAGGCCACCCAAAATTAATGTTGTATATAATTCAGTAAGATTTCCATGTTGATAAGGAACACGATTTTTAGAGTTGGCAATAAAAAGTTATGAACTTTTAACCGCTACTGCTCGTCATGTTCAGGATCCGGGACCGCCGGTTTGTTCCTCAGTTTTGATCTAGTTACATTCAGATTTAGGATGGCCACCCAAAACTTTTTTTGTAGATAATTTCACCATGATTCCAGATTGGTAAATATCACCTCCATTGGATCTGTAGAAGGAAAGATATGATCTTTTCTTTACTGCTGTGTTGAAGCCTGGACAGATGTCTGTCGGGTAAATTCAACTGCTGTTAAGCCAATTGTATTGACCGATTCAAGGAACCTCGCCAACCAGAATTTTGTTGTTTTGTGCGTTAAGGTTCATTGAGCACTGGTTTCAAGTCATTCGGAGTTACAGATATTTAATTGTGATTTTTCTCGTAGCGCTGCCAGTAGAGCGGTAATATGGCTGTTTGGGTGAGATTGTCAAATTGAACCCATTGATTGTGTGGGATGGTTAGAGGGTATGGTAGGACACTTGTAGTATTGTCATATCTTGTAATTCTTATTTTGAATAAATAACTGTGTAGGCGGTGAGGCGGTGGGTGGTGGAACACCTTCGTTGCCTCCTAGCACGTCGCTGCACGGAAGACAAGTACCATGTCTTATCATAATGAATGGTGATGATTATGTGTGGATGAATTGTTAGACTTGCTATTCATGTTCGTATGCTATGTATATTTTTTCATTATGATGTGATAAGAGTTCATTGCATGAAGTTCATTCCGTTCATGCATTTGTTTCATGTTGTCCACGGAAGTGGAAATTTGTAAGTCACATCAATTCCAGTATGGGTACACAAAAGTCCCATCAATTCTAGTATGGGCATGTAAGACCCACCACTCCAATGTGGGCAACCTTGGACATCCGTATGAAATATTCTTCATACGAAATTTGGGTCCCCGGACTTTGATAAGTACGGGCTTAAGTGAACACCGACGTGTGTGTCACTCACTATACCGGTATAAGTTATGAGCAGTCCATTTCTTCATTGCATTATTCCATTCCATTCATATGCATATATGTTCAGAGATATTTTTTTCATAAGCAGATTGTGATTTGCGTTGTTCGCTTAATGTTTCGTTCATCCGTTAAAGTACTTGCTGAGTTTTTGGCTCATCCTTGCTTTGTGTGTTTTATTTAGGTAAATGAGGAGGAAGGCAAGACCTTTTTTAGGGGTAGTCCAGCACGCTGCACATCACCTTTATCAGACCAGAAACAATATTGTTATCTTTCATTCATGTCAACTATTTGATAATTTTCCAAATTGTAATAATCCAATTTTGGTATCGCCTATCGTACGATTTACTGTGAATGTTTCCATTCCTTCTCATGAAGCTGTTAATCGTTTATCGTCATTCCTTATGGAATTTGGTTAATTAAGCCTGATTAACCCGATATTGTTGTACATTCTTAGTATTTATTAGATTTGTGTGACATCTTGGCTTCCGAATGGCCAGGGTGTTACAAGAATGCTCAATCTCCAACTCCGACAACGATGAGTCCACAAGCCCCTCCACATCAACTCATTGCTTTGTGGTAAAAAGGTAATAATGAGGTAAATAAAAATGATGAACCTTCGTATGATGAGTTTATGGACATGCTAAAAGAGCTTAATGAATGCCTTGGCAAGGAGAAGTCAAAATTCAAAGTCTTGAAGAAAGAATTTCTTTATCTCAAGGATTCTTATGAAGGGCTAAAAGAAGCTCACGAGACTCTCCTTCTCAAGGATCTCAATATGTCCAATGTGGATATAGGCATCACATGTAATTTACTAGATGCTATGTCATGTATAGCTCCTAGCTCTTGCATCTTATCTAAAGTTAGCATATCCACCTGATATGATGATTTGCTTGATATGCCTTGTTGCTCAAAAATAGATGCTCCTATTTTCTCTATGTCTTGTGATACTAACCTTGTAGAGAAAAATATAGAGCTCAAGACCCAAGTCACAAAATTGAAAATTGACTTGGAAAGAAGCTACAAAGGGAAGAGCACTCTTGATGATATATTGAGCAAGCAAAGACGCTTGCAAAATAAGAGTGGAATTGGTTTCACTTCCAAGAAAAGGGAGAATAATAAGACAAAGCACAATGCAAGACACACGAAGAAAAATATGAAGTGTCGTGGATGCAATGGGAAGGGTCACTATGCCTCGGTGTGCCCTAATAAAATGGATGTCAAGACAAGACATTAAAAAATGAGGCAAATCGGCAAGGAGCAAGAAATGAAGACAAGTAGGGGAAGCAAAATCCCAACTTGCTATAATTGCAGGAAAAAGGGACACATTGGTAAACAATGTCCCAAAGGTATCACTCGTAAGCCAATTATCTATAATGATCGTTATTTGCTTAGAAAAGATAAACATGGCAACGTGTTTGCTAGAATTGTTAGTTCACCATAGTTATTACTAGGGCTATTTGGGTGCCCAAATCAATTGTGACTAACATTCGTGGACCCCAACCAAGTATTGGATACCAAAATACGCTTAAATGCTTAATAGCTACTTGGAGAGGCATTGGAAGCTTGACTTATTTATATAAAGGTGGAATCTATCATATATCAAAATTGGAGCCAAGTTTAAGGATGATCACTTCATATCATGAACCAATGTTATCTCGGTAACAAGTATTTACATTGAAGTATCTAGCCTTTTTACCTTGTGTATGTTGCATTTCATAAAAATCTTATCAAAAGGGTGTTCTTGCTCGTGTTCATAATCTTCATTATTAAAATCTTGAGTAAGATGGAAGTGACACATTTAGAGGGAGTGCTAAGTTATATACATGTATATCACATCCTTAAGTGTGCCCAAATAAATTAAGTGCTAGTATTGTTTTTCAAAATTGAACCGTTTAGCCAAAAGTCAAAAATTTCTTAAATATTATTAATCTTTGGAAAAACTAGTTACAAAATGTATACAAATACTTTTCAAAGGTTTTCCAAAGGTTTTGGTTCAATAAAAATCTATTTCAAGTGAAAATGAGTTTATAGCCAAACTTCTACATTATAGTATCTTGTTTTTGATATAAACTAGATTTTTGTGTAAAATTTATCCTAAAAAGAATTTGAAAATTGTTACAACAGAAAAATCCTAGAGTTGGATATTCGAAATATTTTTGGTATTCAAAATATTTCCAAAAGGCCAACCTAGCAAAAATTATTTGATTTTGAAACTCGTCCAAAATACTAGTTTGACCTAAGTGGTCACTCTCTAACACTTAAGTGAGTTTTGTCATATGAGCCAAAATTATTCACATGAATAGGTTCATAATGGTATTAATGACTCATACATAAAATTGGATGGTTTAAAATTCATCATTTGCTCAATTTGGCTCTTTTGAAGATGTTTCATAAAAATAAGATTTCATTTGAGAAAAAAAAAACCTTAATTCATAAAAATTATGTTGTAAGATATATATTAGTCTCTTCAATGCATAATGATCATAAAAGATATTTATATGAGTGCAAAACTAGGGATCATTTGCATAATTCTAGGGATCGGAACTACCAGCGGTATAACAACAGTACGACCGCTTTGCGGTACTACTGGCCTTTGAAAGGCGGTACTTTCGTATCTCGGTACTACCAGCCTTTAAATGGCGGTATTTCGCATCCCTAAGACGACCATCACGACGCCAAGATTACCGATTTCTCTGTTAAGACAACCATTTTCATTCCATTCAATGTTGAATCTTCTGTGGTTGCTTCCTTTGGCCAAGTTGATCCTTGATATATTTGCTAGCTACCCTCAAGTACATTCTTGGCTCCATATGCCATTTTGATCACATTGTGATATTTTATCATAAAATAATATTCTTTCTAAAAGTGGTAGTTTCTCTTGACCATCTTGATCTCGACATGAGATTCATCCTTATCTTTACAAGTGATATCATCTTATTCCTTCAAGTGATATCTAATCTTTTTCCCTGCCGATCAAAATCTTTTCTTGTCTAAAGCTCTCTCCGATTTGTAGTATCTCTTCAAGTTGAAAATAAGAGGTATCCCCTACAAGTGCTTTTCAGAAGTAGTATCAAGTTTCTACAAATGGAATCAATTAATTATCCTTGGTATCATTTACTCTCTCTAGTGGTATCAAATGTCATCATAAGTGGTATCAATTTCAAAGTGGTGTATGCTCTTCATGGAAAAGACAAAAAGAACCACAAAATGTTAAAAGTATCTAATATGGAGAATAGAAGACATCTTTAATGTCTAAGGTTTTGGTACTTTATCACAAAGAGGGAGAGAATGCTTAAGGGGGAGAGATGGCAAAGGAGAAAATTTCAAGATGGAAAGATGTGGATATCGTGGGGATATGTGCATGATCTTAGGATGATGAGTCAATTGGCAATGGCATTGTTGGTTTGCAAAATCTCGCGTTTTCGGGTTTGCTTCAATGCTGTCAGGTCACTGGCGGTCCGACCGGCCAGTGGAGCGGTCCGTCCGGCAATGCTTGCCGGTGTCGGCCCATAGATTTTGGTGGAGTTTGAAGCTGAGCCAAAAATAGGTTGTGTAGGCAAGTGAGGGGAGTCTCCTGGATGTGGTCATATAATTTTTGGAGCTCCCAGTTAAAAGTTCTATTCATTTGAAAATTCCAGAAGGTTTTGGATTTTCGAGATGAAAATTTGGCTAAATCTTTTCGGGCGGTCCGACCGCCGTTATAGAATCGGTCCGACCGGCCTAAAATCAGTTAGACCGGCAGTATGGGGCGGTCAGACCGCCAATCACTTGGACTGTAGCCTTTTTGGCTTTGTTGAGTCTGGAATGTGTTTAATGTATGAATTTCAATGCTTTATTGTTGCATATTGCATTGTTGAACTAACGTGGGTCAAGTTGTGAAGAACTTGCTCCCGGAGACGATTTCTTTGTCTATTGTCGCAGTGTGGCTTGCGTGTCAACGATTTAAAACGGTGAGGTGGATCGACTACGCTTGAGAGCCGAGGTCCGTAACGATCATGGATGCCGGGAGGTCGTGTGACTCAAGCATGGTGCGAATGGGCAAGATGGATCGAACAGGCGTTCGCTGTACCGGTTGGATCAGCGGTGCGAAGTCGATGCAAGTCCCTGGGAGGATCCGATGGGATTCGGACGGGAGAGACTTGCCGGCATGATGAGAGCCGCTGATCAACCTACACGTGGTGAAGCAGGCGATTGCTTCAACAGGTGTATGTGTGTGTATCCCATGTGTGTGTGGGCCTTAATGGGAGCCCATGTGAGAAACCCTAGGCCTTCCTATAAATAGAAAGGGGGGAGATGTAAAACCCTTTGAGGCATTCATTTTGGAATCTCTGAGACTTTTCTAGGGTTTGGAGAGGAGAGAAGAGGAGAGGCTAGGGTTTGGAGAGATTTGTATGTGTGCTCTTTGATTGAGCTCTTGTCCTTCTTGAGGGAGTGGCTTTGACAAGCATCACATTGAATCAATCAATTCATGAATGCTTGTTCATTGATGAAGTCTCATTTGCTTTCTTCTCTCTTTTGATGATTGTGGTGCTTCCTTGATCCGGTTGATTTTAGTTGGTCTCTTCACCTCATTTACCTTGCTTTAATGTGTGGGAATACTCCTAGAACCATCTAGATCTTCAATCCCCCATAAGCAAGTTGTGGATCAAGTTTTTCATATTTCTAGGGTTTGAGCACTTCTTTGGTAAAACCTAAAGAGATCGATTATTTGAAGTGGATCTGAATGATCGTCGCTAGAAATAGGTCTCAGATATCCTCAGGGAGGTGTGCTCCAAATTTGGTCAAGTTTCATTGGGTGAATCAAAAGTTAAACCAATTTTCGTTTTGGATTTGGGCATTGTGTTTTGCATCGACTAAATCGGTCCGACCGATTTAGCAACGCGATCCGACCGCCACTTTTCACCGCCCGTAGTCGCCAATGAACCGATTCCCAACGGTCCGATCATTGATCCACCGCCTCGATCGCTAGTCAACCGCCGGTCCGACCGCCAGTCAACTTCCGGTCTGACCGCCAGTACTCAGACCGATCTCCTGAGATCATTTCTCCCTTTTTGGGTCTTGTGGTTAAGGGGTAATCGATTCAAAGACAAGGCTTCCTCTCAGGCATTCACTGATCTTCTTAGCTTTCATAGCTAAAGGAGAAAAGTGCGTGTTGAATTTGATTAAGGCGAAAAATTTAGAAAGCGCCTATTCACCCCCCTCTAGTCGCCTTTACGGTCCTACAAAAGAATTCTTTGTGTGTCAAAGGAGAATAAAGGATTGTCAAGAAAATCTTCTATCAAAGGAGAATGAATAATTTTTTCAAGTAAAACCTTTGTGTAAGGGGGAGCTTTTCTTTGTGAAAAACTTCTTAAAGTTTTTGGGGTCACTTAAAATAAAAAGGGGGTAAAGTATTAACATTGGGAAAACTATTTTATCCATTTTGCCCAAAATGATTTATGGATTTTGTGAATTCATATTTTTAATTCTCATTTGCTTCATTTGGTATTCTTGGAGTGACATTTTAAATGCATTATAATTATTAATTTGGCCTGATGTTGTGTTATCCTAACATCATTGAAGCATCCATCTCGTTTCGCAGGATATGGCTAACTTCGAGACTGGTTGGCGCTGCCACGGGCAGTAAGGAGACAAGGGGAAGGGAGCGATGGGCTGCCAAAACTAATGATCTTTGTATCAGTCAACTTTATTTCTATTCTAAAAAGGCACACATGTATCGTAGGCGTATTTCGGTTTGTTGAATTTCATTCCTTATGCACGTAACCAAACCATACACGCCATGTAATTTGCAACTGTATTATAATATCTATTTCAATTCACAACTGCGTTGTAAAGTCGATTTCAAATATTGTTCTCTTTTTGCATTCAATTCTTTGAGTAGCAAGGTAGGGAACAACATAAAAATGAATGTCCAAAAGGCGTGTTCTGAAAAAAATAAGCACTAAATGGTCTTCAACCCCTATGCTATGCGCCCAATTGTAATGTGTAACTTATCTTGTTTCTGAAACCACTACTATTGTCTACCCCAGCGGCACCATTGGTTGTGGTAGTTTAGTTGGTTGGTGCTGTCTGGCGGTTCGAATACGAGAGTGAAGTGGTTGGAAATAAAAAGTCCAAAAAAATAGTACAAAATTAAATAAAACAGTAATAAATTTTTAGGCTGAATTCTATACACACAAATAAAAAAACAGAACCTTGTCGCCGATTTAATTGGCGACATAGGCCCTATCAGGCCTACTGTCGTCAGTTGGAATGGTGATAGAGAAATTTCATCGTTCCAACCGAAAAAAGTAGCCTAATTTTATAAACAAAAAATCGACTATTTATTTTCTTAATATTTTATTAAAATAATATTATTTAAAAAATCAGAGGAAAAGCGAGACAAGCCTGGACAACATCTACAACAGGCACGGGTTCAGAACTCTATATCAATCTCCTTACTTGGCCATTCAAATTAAGATCACCAGCACGGAGCTACTCTTACCCGGATCACCTGAAGATAAAAATTGGAGTTATAACAAACTTAATGTAGGCTTTATGTATAACAACAAATGAGTTTTCGGTATGCGAGGGACATATAAGATTCACACATAACGAAAAGAACTACATCCTAGGCCAAGCTACAAGAAATAAACTTAGGAACATAAGAACCGACGTTGGGAAAGTATGCACTGGAAATTCTACTATTTTATCCAAATCAATTTTAACGCCCGGTGGCACTAACATAGGCCGATTTGGCCACGCGGATGGTGACTCAAAGAAAAGGAAATAAAAAAACCTCATGGCTTCTCAATCTCCCTCTCCGCGTTCTTCTTCTTCCCTCTCTCACCCTTCCTCCTCCGGCCATGCCTCTTGTGTTCTCGCCTGACCACAAGAAGATGTGCCTTCACCGCAGCTACGATTACGGCTCGGCTTTGACCAAATCTCCGCAGTTCGCGGTAGCACCGTCGTGTCATGCCGTCTTCCCAGTCCGGCCATGCATCGCCGAAGCTCGAACTCGTGAATCCGTGAGTTCCCCTCAAACAACTACGCCACTACATGTTCCACATCTTATCGATCGCTTACGTCGCTGATTGCTATTTTCCACCGCCAACGAATTGTGCTTCCATTGAAGCTTCTTCCCCGACCACAACACCACCGTTGTTGGCGATTCCGAGCTTCAAAATGCGCCCTTCGCCTCAATGATCTAAAGCCCCAAACAATTCCTGATTGTGCGAGGTCTGGTCGAAAACCGAGGCATCTTCTCCATCTCCGGTTGTCAACGCCACGAGCCATTCCTCTATCCCTGTAAAACCCGTTCAATCCATCACCCTCGAGTCCTCATCATTCCCTTAATGCAACACATCCTCCTTTGAAGCTCTCCACCACCGTGAAGCCCCGCCAACGCCCACCTCCTTGTTACCGTCGCGGTCCACGCCGATAGATTTAATCTTGTTTTTTTGTGCCCGAGTTGTAGATGGAGTAGGGATCCGTGTGCATGTGAGTCGGTCTTTTATGTGTGTATAAAAGTCCGTGACTAGTATCATGTAGAGTAGAAAAAGGAGAAGCAAAAATAAAATACGTAAAGGATGAGCGCTTGTTCGAGAAGAAATCGCTTCGTTGTTCGATTGTCTCGGTGCTTCGCTTGTCTCCGTAAGGAAGTACAAACGTGAAGCGCCGCTAATATCCACACAAGGCATCATCACGTGAAGCTTCTCATCAAGAGAGAAGAGGCGCCGTTGTGCTACTTGGAGCGAGCCATGGGAAGATAGGCTTCGTGCAAGTAAGTCGGAGAACAAGGATCGCCGAGAAGGAAAAATAGAAGCACGTCAAGCAAAGAAACAGAGTGAAGGTAAAAGGAAAAATTCCAACAATTGGTATCGAGTTTACTTGATCCAAAGATGCATCGATCATCTTCCCACTCACCTACTCGCCAAGGATGCCCAACGTCCGACGCACGCCCGAGGCGGATCCGCAATGGCAGTGGCGGTGGGGAAGTTGTGATCCATCGCGTGGTAAGGGAGTCAGGAGGCTCGGCCGTATACCCGATGTTGACGCGAACCAACTATGGAGATTGGTCTCTCGTGTGAGGGTGAATCTACAAGCGCAAGACTTGTGGGAGGCGATCGACCCCGGCAATGGCGACTACCGCGACGATAGGATGGCGTTGTCTGCCATACTCCGAGCCGTTCCGTCGAAGATGCTGTCTACGCTTGCGGTCAAAAACACCACCAAGGACTCATGGGACACCATCAAGACAATGCGCATAGGCGTCCAGCGCGTACGCGAGGCAAAGGCGCAAATGCTATGCAAAGAATTTGATGACATCAAATTCAAAAGCAGCGACTCGGTGGATGACTTCGCAATGCGGCTCACCGGCCTAGTCAAAAACTTGGAAATGCTCGGGGACAAGATTGAGGAAGACCATATTGTTAAAAAATTCCTCCGCATCGTCCCGCCAAGGTATTCTCAGGTAGCGATCTCAATTGACACGCTCGTTGACTTGCAGACGCTCTCAGTGGAAGAGCTCACTGGACGACTGAAGGCCGTAGAAGAGCGCTTCGAACAAGACAACGCCGACGACGCCAACGGACACCTGCTCTTCACAGAGGATGAGTGGCTTGCGCGCATTAAGCAGTGCGAGCATGGCCAAGGCTCGATTGGCAGACAGAAGCCCGGTGGTGGTAGACAATTTTACAGGGAATCGTCGGAGGAGGATGATCGTAGCTCATCAAGAAGCCGCGAGCGTGGACGCGGGCATGAGCGAGGTGGTAGAGGAGAACATGGAGATTAGGCTAGGCAAGACGATGGTGACAGATCCCATGACAAGTCAAATATCAAGTGTTTTAAATGTGATAAATACGGTCACTATGCGTCGGAGTGCCGTAGCCACATAAAGTGCTTCAACTGTGACAAATATGAGCACTATGCTTCAGATTGTCGAAACAAGAAGAAGAACGAGGAGGTAAACCTCACCCGAGCTATTGAAGACGATGAGCCGAATCTACTTCTCTCCTTATGTGTCAACTAGGCGCTGGTCATGGTAATGTTGAACGAGGAGAACGTAGTTCCTAAACTATGCACAGAGGGAGGCAACCATGATCATACTGATGAGTGGTACTTAGACAATGGAGCAAGCAATCACATGACGGGAGATCGCTCCATGTTCCATGAGCTTGACGAAAAGATTTCAGGCAAAGTCAAGTTTGGCGACGGCTCCACGGTGCAAATAAGAGGCAAAGGATCAATGCTATTGCAATGCAAGAACGGTGTTCAGAGGATGCTGACTGAAATCTATTATATACCAAGTCTGTGTAACAACATAGTCAGTCTCGGACAGTTGGCGAACGGGGGTGCAGAGTGGTGCTGCAGGATGAGTTCTTGCGTGTCTATAACAAGAACAAAGATCTGTTGATGAAGGTGAAAAGATCCCCGAACCGGTTATATAAAATTTCCTCGAAGCTTATAAACCGCTTACGTGAAGGACACCAAGGAGTCGAGTGAAACCGGGAGTAGAGCCAGGATAGGAGGTCTCAGGCGTTGTTGATATCACCGGACAAGGACATGGCAGACCTGTGATTCGGCACGCGGTTCGCAGCAAGGCGCAAAGAAGTGAGCCTTGGGGTGCAGACGGCATGCAGGAAGGCGCGTAGGGCGCTCAAGGGGACAACGAGTTCCACGTGCATGCAGTTGTTGCTGGAGGAACCAGCGGCTCGGGTCAAGCCCATGGACCCAACCCGTATGCAGGCACAGCAGAAGGGAGAGGCGCTGTAGCCTCAGCTGAAATGTACTCGGGAAAGCGGGTAGATTTGGTCCAAGAGAGAGGGGCGAGAGGCTCAAGTAACGGCGAAGCCCAGGCGGTCATGGGAGCAGGTGCTCCAGCCCAGGCGATCGTGCAAGGAAGGACAAATTCAGTCCAGATGTGAGGCGCGGCAAGCGTTGGTTTGTGCATATCTCAGGATGGAGCAAGCATAGGTGGTAGGCGATATCAGCCCGAGAAGGAACTACAAGACGAGTGCGGTGTAAAAGAGGAAGATTTGGAAGTTCAAATACGTGAGAAGATTGGCATGATCAAGAAAATGAAGAAACAAGATTAAGGGGGTGATTGATAGATTTAATCTTGTTTTTTTTGTGCCCGAGTTGTAGATGGAATAGGGATCCGAGTGTGCATGTGAGTCGGTCTTTTATGTGTGTATCAAAGTCTGTGACTAGTATCATGTAGAGTAGAAAAAGGAGAAGCAAAAATAAAATACGTAAAGGAGGAGCGGCTTGTTCCCGAGAAGAAATCGCTTCGTTGTTCGATTGTCTTTGCTTCATTTGTCTCCGTAGGAAGTACAAACGTGAAGCGCCGCTAGTATCCAGCAAAGGCATCATCACGTGAAGCTTCTCATCAAGAGAGAAGAGGCGCTACAGCCACTTGAGTAGGTCATGGGAAGACAAAGCTTGTGCAAGTAAGTCAGGAGAATAGGGATCAGCGGGATGGAAAAATAGAAGCACGTCGAAGCAGTAAACAGAGTGAAGGTAAAACGAAAAATTCCAACACACGCTGCCTAACCGTCGCTGACCTCTCCCCTCGATACAAAGCGCACCAGTGAGTTCCTAGAGACCTCCTGATGCTCGTTCTAGTTATATGTGCCCCTCACCGCTATTTGCACGGTCACTGCATGCCTTGGACACCCATGGCACCGCCGTAAAGCTTGTCACGGGCACCGCTCTGAGGACCCTTGGTCCTCATGTCATACGGGGATGTCCGATCTTTTCGGTGAGAACTATAGATAATTGATGCGAAGTACACGATATCGCTGGTTGAACACTCGCGCCAGTGCACAAACCCTTAACTCTTTGGAAAGTGCTCAAAACACACCGGATAGTTGATCGTCGCGAGACCACGAATAACGATCGCTAAGTCTCCAATTCTCAATGGAACAACGGCTTGACTTTGAAATGCAGAACGAACCAATGGATCACCTAGTCCTCCCTGAAAGTCCTTGCATGAACTCTGATTTCAAAAGAACAAGCAATAGCTATGTTTCAATTCTTATGCATAAACTGGTCTAACATTACAATGGGGGTCTAACCCTCAATATATAGTTCCCTTCTCCACCTCATGGCTGGCCAAGAGGTCCTAAACCAACTCCAACTCATCCCTACATGGATTTGGACTCAAACTCACACAAAAAGAAAACCTAAATTTACTCCCGTCAGATTGTTTTGGTTATAGCGGGGAAACGGTGTGGTTTCTTGGGAAAGGGCCTTACTCATTGTGTGGGCCTTGAAATAATCTTTACAACAAGTCCAAGATCACCTCAATCGGACTCCGTATGTGAAAGTTATGACCTTTTTATTACAGTCCTGTTGGGCTGTCCTGAACCGAATCCGAATTGAATTCTGAGTTAATTCCGAATTTGATTTCGGTTGGGCTTGTGGGAGATCCCAATTGGGCTTAAAAATCTTATCCAAAACTTGAGCTTTAAGTTCTTGGGCTTCTTCCTCTTTTGCTCTCCCACCACACTGGCTTCTTTCCTCCTTGATCAACCACATGGGCTACTTGACTTTCTCCTTCCCAACCGCTTTGACCTTCTTGTTCTTCATTGCTAGGCAGCAAATATGATTGCCCTCCTCCTTGTGCTCCTCCATTGCTTTGGCCCCGACCTTCCTCTCCTCCTTCTCGGTTCGAAAGACTTTAAATTTATCAAACCTGAGAATGCACAAAGTATTGCTTTTACGTAGTATCCAATTCTCATGAAAAATACAAGGAAACTCATTAAGAAACAAATGCACCAGTGTTTTAGAAGTTTAGTTCTTGCTTCATGAACAACCTCATAATTAGAAGGGATATCCTCATCATCATGCCTCGACTACGCAAGAACACCTCCCCCTCCACGAGCTTATCCCGCGTCTAGAACATGGTTTTTGAATTGCAACGAGTTCATCTCGAGCGGCGGCCACGCTTGTAGATGTCAAAACCTGCCTCCACCGTGCACCACTTCGGTCGCCACCAGTAATATCCCGATTATTTAAGAGAGAAAAGTGTTTTAGAAAGGAGGGTGGATTTTAAAAATGGTTTTAGTAGTTGTTTCGAGGGGAATTTTACGTAAGTGACAGAACCTAGCCCAAGTGGGCAGCCGACCACATGGGAGGGGGCAGCCAACCCTAATCCCTCCCCTCCCATGTGCCACCCTCCCCCCTCTCCCCCATTCCAACCGCCACCCCTTTAGCTCCTCCCCTGTCCAAAACCTATCCTCCTGCGTAGTCTTCATCAAGTCGTCGATCGGAGCACCAAACATCATCCGATCAGGCTTAAATTTGGTCAGTGTGTTCTTGACTTGTTTCTCTTAGATTTGTATGGTTGGGGTATTATCAGTCTGGACTACTGTAGTTTTAGTACAAAGCAGTTTTGGTAGATTATCTGTTTGAGTGGTGAAACGATCTCGGCTTGGGCCGAAATGTTTACAGTTTGTAGAGAACTCGTGTAACTACATTATACCAATTTTCATGCAATAATTAGCTGTGGTTTGTGAGATATGAGCTAATAACCGAAGGGGAGAGAACTGTAGTTCGGGTAGCAGATCGGTATTCTGCTGATTGTGTTTCACTGTAGATTTGGGCTCCAAATGTATGAAATTTGGAAACTTCACCTCCTCAAGATAAGTAGAGAAATCAAATATCTTTCCACATAGTATTTGTACGTGATAATTGGATGGGTAGATAACTAGTTATGATTTTTACAATCCGACTGTCCGTTCAGTTCCTTGGTTTCAAGAAGCATGCATGGTTATATAAATTAAAATTGGAAAATGGACGAATATGGACTTTTGATTTCTAGGAGATAGATAGATGACTTTATAATTATTCCAGAAAGTCTAAGAAAATATTTTTTTGACAAGTATAATTGGAGTTATGGAATTTTGAATTATGCAATTCTGTTCTCACTTTCTATTGGGAACAGTCGGGGAAAATATTAAGTTAGCGAAATTTGTTGCAGCATATCAAAAATTAGTTTAAATTTATTATAACAACGAATTTCCCGTGGATTCTAGAATGTCTTAGATTACTATTTTTGGATGAACCAATTAAAAGTTATGGAATTTCTAAGTCGATATTACCGAAGATGACAGATCTGTCATCAGGGTTTAAAACAAGGGTTTGGACGAAATAATATGTGAGGACCCGGGGTACTTAACTTGTAATATTTAACCATTCGATTGGTTATAGTATTACAAATCAAATATCCCACCCTTGGTGTATCGTGTACCTCCCAAGAGCGATACACATACACCTCACAAAACAATATCAAGAGTAAAGCCATACAAAAATATTACAATATCGTAGTCTCAAAGGATTACAACATAATCATTATACAACTTCAGCTTCGTACATATGGCCGACTGGCCAAATAGCAATAATAAAAGTTAAGTACACAGCGGAACATCAAAAGCCATAAGATGGCACAAAAGAACGCCGACTGACTGCCCTTACGCACAAGGCAACCTGATCGAAAACCCACCGAGCTAGTCGTCATCCTCGTAGACAATCTCACAATGATTGACCCCTTGGGGATCAACCTCCTCTGAAATTTTCAGCAACCGGGTTGTGTACAAAGTTGTACTCGCAAGACTTACAAGTAAAAGAATATTTAGATGCATTCATGTATCAAAGGATGACTACCACACTAAGCAATTTTCAGCATAAAGCAACATTTCATTTGAAGTACAAGTAATAGATTGAAATAGCATGTAAGTAAACATTTTTAATACTTTAAATAATAGCGAGTAAATAATATTAGGCAACATCTAAACAACAACAGGTGGCTGCCTCGCAGCTCGCAAACATTGCACGAATTACCCATTTGTACTACATGATTCCAAGTTTTAATAAAAATGTTGAGTCTAATTCTTACACGACCTAACCAAGAATGTTTATAATCTAGGACGAGGCTATTCGAATAGATCATACCTTGCAGGGGTGTACCAATGTACCCACACGCCAGACCGCTTCTTTTGCCAAGCTAATTAGCACACTTCCTTAGGTATGCCGGTAAGGCTAAGTCCTACAAGATGTTTCTAATATTATGTATTAACTACGAGTCACCCGTATGGATGAAAACACATATGTTGTGTCGGGGTCATCGGCAGAGAATTAGCTTACCGATGCTCCTCGGGGTAGGGGACCTAACCCAGAGCCCATCCCGTATGCCCATAACAATAGAATATTTTTTAATAGTATGGCAACCATAATGCGACCCGGAGCTAACACACGCCAAAAGTACTAAGTCAAGAGAGGTATTATATCCCTCTTATGTGGTCAGCACGTGTAACATCCCAAAGTTCTGGGGTTGTGTTTCAAATGTATAAAAATGAGGATAAATTAAAACTTTTGGACGCATCCTTGTGTCATTTGAAATCTCCAGAAATAATTTCCTTGAAGTGTGGATTTCAAACTCAATTGGTTTTATCGGCTTGAAGTGTTGCAATTCAAGATCTTCTAGTCAAACCTTGTGATCACCCTCTGGAAATATTTTTTATAAATTCTTGATCATCTTGTTAACCTCCCTGAGAAATTTCATAATTTGTAGAAATTATTTACTATTTCTTAAGGGCTGGTCAAACATGCTGTTTCTGTGGTCAACCCCTAGACCAGCAGCTTGTGAATTTGCTAGCAGGAAATGAACTGTATGAAAAATTTTGGAAAATTTACACACGGTCTATATTGAAGTCAAGATCATTCAGTAAAAATTTCAGAATTTTTGGATCTGTGGAGCTACCTCTAGAAATTCTCAATCCATCTCAGCCTTTTTAATTAAAATCTGGAATCACTGTTCCTCGGACACGAACCCGAGTCAGACTTCGACCCGAGTCTCGCGGTTCAGCCCAACCAACTAACCACGTCCCTTGTGAGCCGTCCGATTGAGATCCTCCGGTCCAGGTTCCGCACCCGTTCGAACCACTCAGGCCTTTTCTCTCCTAAATCCGAGCCGTCCTTTTCCAATTGAACGGCCCAAACTCGCGGTCGAGCCACTCATTGCGCTGCGCCGTTGAGTCGTTGACACCACGGGCCCGCCATCGACTGCCTTCTCCAAACTACTCTGCTTAGAGAACAAACGCCACACGCCGCTGAAGCTCTGCGCTGCTCCGTTGACACCGTGGATCCATCGCCCCAGCTGACCACTCCTGGAGCGTCGCCTCTTCACGCCGTCTCCTTCCCGGCCGCTGGCGCCTATAACTCGTCTCCCTCACTGCTAGCTCTCACTTTCCCTCTTGCGGCCGAGGAAAGGAGGTGGATCTTGGCTCTCTCTGTAAGCTTCATGCTTCCGCCTCGCTCCATCTCCGCTCCTCCTCGGATCTATTTTTGCTAACGCGAGGCCCTGCCTTGGCTTGTAGCACTCAGCCACCATCAAGCTCTCTACGATCGCAGAGCTCGCACTCAGAGTCGCCGCTGTGCTAACTCCGTGTCTGGTGAGTTCCATCTCGCCAAGTGCGCCACCGGTCGTGCCTTGGCTTGCTTAATCTTTCTCCTCACTCTATTTTGCCATCGGTTCTCGTGGAGCCCGGGATTGAAGTTGACCTGCTTTGCCGCAAGCTTCCGCCCTTCCCCATATCCGTGTGGTAAGCTCCTTGCCTATTCCTTTCTTGCATACCCTTAGTGGGTTGCCCTTGAGCTCTCTCTACCACTCATTCCTGCCTCCTTTACTGCAGCAAGCTCTCCTCGGTGAAGCACCACGCCACCGTCACCCTTCTCGACGTTGGCTCAACTCCGACCTCCTCCGAGTCTCTCCTCACTCAAGTAGTCTCTCCTGCCTCAGATACCGTGGCACCCGCTTCCTTGACGCTTGAGCCTGCTTTGTGCTGTGCACGCTTAGCCGTAGCCCTCGCCGCCTCTCCAGGCACCGCCGCCAGCCACCACCACCGTGAGTACCACCATTGGGTGTGCAAGAGTATTGTGAACCCGCCCATGCCCTAGTCGGCCGCGCCTGCGAGAACGTCGCGAGAGTCCGCAAGCCGGAGCCAGATTGTCGATTCGACAAGCACTGTAGCAAGGTCATTAAGGCCAAATCTCGTTCATTAACTGCTAATGATTGCTTAGTAGTTCATGGTTGTCTTATTCGAATCTACGGTGTGACTGACATGTAGGGCCGAACACAGTAATCGAGGGCTAAATCCCGGTTGAGTCGGTGTATGACATGTGGGCCATAGGGTTTAGTGCACAGGCTGAGTTTTCGTGGACCGGCCGTGGACTGTGAGTCTACGCACTGTTCTATGAGCCGTGAGTATGACATGTGGACCCCACCTGTCAGGCCGTATTTTCTATTCGGGTTACAAAATCGGTAAGGCACTATTTAAGGGGCCCACGAGTCAGTGACCATGGCTAGCTTCGGCTGGGTGTAAAAAGTCTTTTATATTTTATAAAATCCGAAATGCTTTATTTATGAACTGAAAAATGCATTACCTTCAAAATTGCATAAGTAATTCATTTTAGCTCCAAATTTGATGATTCAATTTTTGCTAGATTCCTTTTCGCATGTAATTTATTATAAAAATGGTTTGAACCTTGTTACTATTCCAGAAAATACTTTTGGCAAAATTACTTTAGGTTTAATACTTTTATTGCTCTAAAAATTATTTCGACTTAAAAAATACATAAGTATTTCTCTGTAGCTCCAATTTTAGTAAACTTAATTTTTTTTATTTTCCTCTGTTACTGTACTTTAGTGTAAAATATGTTTTTAGTATGTTGCTACCTCTGAAAATCTGATTTTACAATTATCTTGTGCACTACTTTCTTGTCTTTGAAAAATCATAGAAAATTCATCTTAGCTCTTAATGAGGTGAATAATTTTTCGTTGATCATCTCATGTGATGCTCTATCTATCATAAAAATTTTATATGCACCATCTCTCTGAAATATTTCACTAATACTTTCAAATTTGGATGAATAGTGACAGCTAGCAATTTATTGGATTTTCTAAAAATTGACTTTCAAACTGCCATAACTTTTGCATGGAGCATCCAAATCAATTGATTTTTATTAATAAATTCATCCAAAATCATGCTCTACCTTCTGTGAATTTTTCATAATTTTTGGACGAATTTGTATTTTTTGGGTCTTTTCGGTATCATTCATTCTTATTGTGCTTTCGATTCTTCCAAATAGGTTCCGATGAGTTTATTGATTACGCGAGTGATCCTCTCAGAGCAAGAAAGTTATCCCCAAAGAAGGCAAGCGCTTTTTCCATTTGATCATATTGTTCCCATTACTTTCAAAGTCTATTATCTTGTTTACAAAGTGTATGTATGCATGCTCTATTTTGTTGTTAAATTATCGATCGAGTAGTTGATCCTATAGTTGCATAAACTGTAGGTATATGTTCATCCTCTACCACTGAGCCTAGGATTTATTCGCTGTGATTTAGAGTTCGATGCATGGGCTCTAATCACTTTACTTATAGTTTGCGAGTTGATGTTGCTTAGAAATGCTTAGAGCGGTGGAATGAGGATCATCGTCTCGGCGATGGTCATTTGTATCACCACTATAATTATTTGAGTCTGGATACTCGTGTATGTAATTGTATTTAGAAAACTAAAACTGAAAGTGAAATGTTTTAGACTTAGGCACATTGGTTTGATGGTGTGGTTGTTGGGTGTGTGAATGGTGCCCGAGTCAACAAGGACCGAACATCTTGGACACTAACCTGCTGCTTTTATGCGTGCTAACCACATGAGAGGGATATGTGACCTCTTTTGACTTAGTACTTTGGCGTGTGTTAGCTCCGGGTTGCAGGAGGTGGTTTGTGTGTTGTGTGAAAAAGGAACTGTGTGTTGTTATTGGGTGTGCAGTGGTGGAGTTCCGGGTAGGTTCTCCACCTCGAGGGGCATCGTAGTTGTCCAAGGCTTTACCCGTGAGGGGTAGTTGACTGAGGCTTTACGATGACTTGGACACAACGTATGGGTTTCTATCCATACGGGCGACTCGTAGTTAATACATAATATTGGAAATGTCTCGTGGGACTTAGCTGTGCCGACATACCAAAGCAAGTGTGCTAAATCATGTGGCAAAAAGGCGGTCTAGCGTGTGGGTATATTGGTACACCCCTGCAGGGTATAATATATTTGAATAGCCAAGTCCTTGGTTATGGACATGTTTGGTTAAGTCTCTACAAGAGTTAGACTCAACAGTTTTTGATAAAACTTGATTTTGGGGTGGTACGAATGGGTAATTCGTGCTTTGTTGTGGTGGCTATTGGGTAGTCATCTCTAGGATGTTATTTATGTTTATTATTGTTGTCTCTCTGTTATTTAATCAATTAAAAACATATTTGTCAAATTGCTTTCAATCTATTACTTATTGCAAATAAAATGTTGCTTTATGCGTCAAATGAACCATATAACCTCCTCCTTTGTCTCAGCTTGCATGTAGCTATATATAGGCTTGTTATCAGAATCTTAAGTAGTACTTTTTGTACTCAGTTGCTTTGCTTAATTGTTGCAGAGGAGGTTGACCCCCAAGGGGTTAACTGTTGTGAGACCGACTTCGACATTGCTCTAGACGACTAGCTTGGACGTTTCCAGTCGGTTGCCTTGTGGGTAATGGTAAACCGTTTGGCTTTTGTTTATCGCCATCTTATGACTTATGTTTCCGCTGCTACTTTGGTTTATTTCTATCATTTGGCTGGTCGGCCCTGCTTTTGTAATATGAACTTGTATGTCTTTATGTTGTAAGCTTGTAGACTGGTTAATGAATGACTTGTATGGTTTGGATGCTTAATTTTTGTATGGGGTATGTGTACTGCAATTTTGGGAAGTACATATGCGCCGAGAATCAAGATATTTGATTTGTAATGCTAGGGCCATTCGGATGGTTAAGTATTGCAAGTTAAATACCCCGGGTTCTCACAGCACGCAAAAGCGCTTGGATCAGTGACATAAGTAATTTGGTCCTTGTTGACTCGGGCACGAGCCATACACCCAATAACCACACCAACAACCATTTGCCCGAGTCCAAATCATTTTGTTTGCATTTTTAGTTTTCAAATTAATATAGCATAAGGTGTTGGACATAACATGATTAAAGTATTTGCGTGATCAAGGTTATAACCGCCCAATTCTATCAGAATCTAAGCATGGCTAAGCATCAATTCACATAAACATTTATAGACTCTATAACATCCACTGAGCACTAACATCAGTGGGGATAATAACTTAGGGCTAGTGGAAAGTGATAAATATATTATACAACTCATGCATCTAATAGGAATAACTACCTCTAATGACAAGTAATCATTCAAGTAGAACATGCATACATATAAGTTGCAAACAAGATATTTTGTAACTAAAGTAATATGATCAATATGATCAAAGGGGTCGCTGCTTGCCTTGTTGAATATAACCCTCTTGCTGTTGTAGAGGATCACAATTGAACTCGTTCGAATCTTCGTAATCGAACATTCAAATACGAAAAGCCAATAAGAACACATAACACCAAATTTATCCTAAATGCATGAAAATTTCACACTAGGTAGATTATTATTTTATATGAATTTAAAAATAAAAATTATTTTATTTGGAGCTATTTTATTTGGAGTTTGTATGGGGAAGTTATGGTCGTTGGAAGATTGTAGGGAAGAAAAATCTAAAAAAAATTGATTCGATGTCCCTATATTTATGACCGGTGAAACATGGTCATCAATCAATAGTCATCAATCAATATATGTGCTGGTCGTTGAGTCACGGGTGTTCCGACCAGTGACATCCGACCAAGGATACATTTAGAATGACATCATATGAGTTAAAGAGTTTCACCAACAAGTCACATACTCATTAATCTATATAACTGATGATTCATTAAAGGAACATGATAACATATTATCCAATATTTTGAACATAATGAAATATAATCATCTTTATGATTGCCTCTAGGGCATATTTCCAACAACGCGCTCGCTACGCTCCCGTTGCTCACCGGCGCTATGTTCCACACCAGCACCGACTAAGGGCAGGGCTGGAATCGTAGTGCTCATGAAAGCTATTGGCACTAGTGTCGAACTCTACGGCGGTCTATAGCGGTGGCGCACCAGAGGATGGTGGCGGTGAGCTTCGGTTGCACGTGCACAACCCGGTGTTGTTGTGAGTGAAAAGGTGCATGCATGTGCTCCTACGTGATCCAGTGTACTCACCGGGAGGATGGAGAGGTCAGGAGGAGCTCGGTGGGTGCTTGTTGACGACAATAGAGATGGCGGCGCTCGGCTTCACGAGGGGAGGGCACTATGTGCAAAACAAAGGGCAATGAGGGTGTCATAAAGAAAGAGGAAGCTAAGGAGATGGTGCCATTGCATGGAATCGGTAAATGACATACCCGATTGACAATGGATGTAGAATAGGGTTTTCGGTCGGCAAAAGGGACAACCTCAAAATCCTCAGGCGGCTGGATCAAGTCAAGTCAGAGCGGTCGGGTCCAGCCGAGTCCGGGAACACCCATGGCTCTAATGTTGCTAGGGTTTGAGTTTTGAATATCAGATTTGACCAAAACTCAACAGTTTGACCGAGGCTTTAAAAATAGTAAATAAAATCTAAGAATTCTGAAATTTTTCAGGGAGGTTCATGGGATGACCTAGTATCCATAAATGTTTTTAATATCCACTTTTAATATTTATTTGCTTATTTTTAATCCTTTAACCGCTAGGGTTATTTAAATGGTTTTTGAATTTTCTTAGGGTCGATTTTGTTTCTAAAAATTCGGTAAAATTTATATTTATTCATGATAAATATTATAAGAGTTTAATAAATTGTTTCCAAGGATGATCGTGAGTTTTTATTTCTATATTCCTATGGAGCTTCCATTCGAGTTGTAGGTTTTCTTTGATTGCAAAGTCTTCAAATGCAACAATTTATACAAATGCTACAGAAATCCAATGGATGTTGAATTTTTTAAAAAAAGTTCACCTTTTATACATTTGAAATACAAACCCAAGATTTGGGATGTTACATAATCTGAACTTTCGATCACTTAGAAATTATGGGTATATGTGTGTATATTTCCAGAAAGTATGAGTTCAGGATTTTTGGAGCTTTAGATCAAAAGTTATAATTCTTCTAAGGTGATTGTTCTGTTTTGGACAAAATGGTGTTCAGGAAAGAGTGGTCGTTTTGGGTTGCGATTAGGAGCGGATATGTCTATTTAGTTTTGTGGATATCGTGGGGATATGTGCATGATCTTAGGATGATGAGTCAATTGGCAATGGCGCTGTTGGTTTGCAAAATCTCGCATTTTCGGAAACGCTCCTATGCTGTCAGGTTACAGACGGTCCGGCCGGCCAAGCCGCTAAGACCGGCCGTGTGGCAGTCCGACTGGTAGGCATTGCCAGTCCGACCGGCCACAGTTGATGATGCTGTTTGGGGCTAGGCCAAAAATAGGTTTTGTAGGCATGAGAGGGGAGTCTCCTAGAAGTGGTCACATAATTTTTAGAGCTCCCAGTCAAAAGTTCTATTCATTTGAAAATTCCAGAGAGTTTAGGATTTTCAAGTTGAAAATTTGGCTAAATCATTTGGAGCGGTCGGACCGGCATTATGAAATCGGTCGGACCGGCGTGAAATCGATCCGACCGGTGGGTATGGCAATGACGGCTTCCTTGAACTTCGGCCACTTTGGCATTGTTGTGTTTTGATGATATCTATTGTATGAGTTTCAATGATTTATTGTCGCATATTGCATTGTTGAGCTAATGTGGGTCAAGTTGTGAAGAACTTGTTCCCGGAGACAATTTCTTTGTCTATTGCTATGCAGGTGGCTTGCGGGTCAACGACGTCAACGGCGAGGAGGATCGGGACTAAGCTTGGAGAGCTGAGGTCCAGAACAATCATGGATGCCGGGTGGAGTCGTGTGACTCAAGCATGGCGCAGAATGGACAAGATGGATCGAACGGGCAGTTCGTTGCAGCTAGTTGGATCAAGCGGCGCGGGGGTCGGTGCAAGTGCCTTAGAGGTTCCGATGGGATTCGGATGGGAGAGACTTGCCGACATGATGAGAGCCGCTGATCAACCTACACGTGGTGAAGCAGGCGATTGCTTCAACAGATTTATGTGTGTGTGTGTCCCATTTGTATTAGGCCTTAATGGGAGCCCACTAGAAACCCAAGGCCTTCCTATAAATAGAAGGGGGGAGTTGGAAAAACTGACCCAAGCACTCATTTAGAAAAAACCTAAGTTTTCTAGTGTTTGGAGAGGAGAGGAGAGGCTAGGGTTTAGAGAGAAAATCTTTGGTGTGCTCTTTGATTGAGCTCTTGTCCTCCTTGAGGGAGTGGCTGTGACAAGCAACATCTTGAATCAACCGATCTATGGATGTTTGTTCAAGGATGAAGTCTCATATGTTTTCTTCTCTCTTTTGATGATTTTGGTGCTTCTTTGATCCGGTTGTTTTTTGTTGGTCTCTTGACCTCATTTACCTTGCTATGATGTGTGGGAATACTCCTAGAACTATCTAAATCTTCAATCCCCCACGAGCAAGTTACTGATCTTCTTGGCTTTCATAGCTATTGAAGAAAAGTGCGTGTTGAATTTGATTAAAGTCAAAAATTAAGAAAGCGTCTATTCACCCCCCCCCCCCTCTAGTCGTCTTTCCGGTCCTACAAGTTTTATTGCAATATTGTGTGCTGTTGGATGGTATTCCAAGTATGTTTTACAAATGCCTGGTGGTGGTGTGAAATCGGGGTTAGAGCCTTCTACTCGTCGTCATACATCACACAATTGAGGCAAGTATTTGTACAATGGTGACAACGGGAGTTTATCGTTGTCTTGTTGATTTATGACCATGAGATTTAATAATGTTTTGGTAAGTTATTTTAGTGTCATGGTATTAGTGAGGAAAAGAGTAAGATTGCGTTGATGATGCAACAACAATGGGGATGACATGGTGAGGTTATTAATGCTTAATTGTGAATATGATATATTGATGCAATTACCATAGGGATGACATGGTAATATTGTTAAAGATAAATTAATTATTTTATCATTCTTTTCATTGATCCTTGAGACTTAGGCTACGTGGTAGACAAGTAAGGATAATTTTTGAGGTCCCTGCACTCGTGGAGTGTGGGCTTGAGGTCCCTGTGTTAGAAGGCACATGCATTGGTATGCATCAACAGATGCATACTCCGCATTACCAGTAATTGCAAAGAGAAAAGAAATGTACATTTGTAGCATTTGCATTCCATGGAAGAAAAAGTTTAACGGTTATGATGTATTGAGAATGACTGTTTGTGAGCAATTTTGCTTTTATAATCAAAGTCTGTTTGTGATAGTTGATTTGTTGTCTTGGTTGTACATTTTGCTTTTATAATCAAAGTCTGTTTGTGATAGTTGATTTGTTGTCTTGGTTGTACTTTGTTGAATCGTGGACTCACACTTGTTGCTATGTTTTATTTTAGGTACAACTTGTGAGGACGATATGCATGTGAAGGGCTAGAAATATATGATGCACTCTGCCACGTTAAACACCATGCTTAATAATTCAATAACTTAAGTTTAATTGGAGAAACCCACCAGAGAACATGATTTATTCGTTATGATCATGTTCACCATTCGATGTGTATTTATTTTCTTGTAATAGAGTTGGACAAAAAATTTATGTTTATGTTTTAAAGTTTGATCCATTATTATCTTGCTTGAATATTTGGTAGTTGATTGATAATTCCTTTAATGGTCAAAATATAAAGAAGATTCTAACAAAAAGAGAGAGAAATATTATCTTAGTTTGTTGTTGTGTTTTTTTAGTAGCATTTCAAACTAATGTTGGACTAGGATGTTACACAACCACCCCAAAACCTCGCTCTCCCACTAGTCATACCATTTTTGAACTCGCTCGTGGCTCACCGTGGCCAAAATTGCCGTCGGCGACTGAAGGACCGAAATGGCAACAGAGGGGGGTGAATGGTGCCTTAAAAATTAAGAACTCCCCTTTACTGTATTTAAAACAAACCTACAAAACCCTCTGGATATCTCAAGAAGAGTGAAGCAAAATCAGAGAACGAAACAAACTTCGATCGCTCGCCGAAATCGAAGTTCGATTCTACCCGCAGTAGTTCCGCATTCCTAGTTTTCGTTCAGCATGAAGTTCCGCTATAGAGTTTACTTTGACAATCTAAGTTCCGATTGTCCCGATCAAGAACAAGGCGCCTGCTTTTTCCCAAAATCCAAAATACTAAATCTTGAATGCTCTTCTCAGTCAAGTTTCACAGACATCATCCTAAACAACATCTTGACCTCATGGAGAAGAATCGCAAACAAAGATTCATTAATCAAGGCAAAATCGGATTTCTTGAAGAAGGGCAAGAAAGACCAAAACCACAATAGACAAGATTCTCGATTCTTAGCTCATGAAACTTTGAAGATATATTAGCAATATCAAAACGACTCTAGATATCAAGTTTCATGCTATTTCATAAGACGAATCAAAAGATACACCGAAACCCTAGATATTCAACATGAACAGGAAGGGAATAAAGAGAGGCATAAACAAGTGATCAAAACCTCAGAGTTTCATTGATAGAAATAAAGAGATTACAGAGGAAACACAGAGGAATGATTACAAAGATTTTCAGTTCATTCTCTCCAACTCAACAAACTCTCAAAAAGCAAAACAAACCCTTTTGCTTAGGCTAACCCTAATTTTCTCTCTCAAAGTCTAACCCTAACACTGTGGGTTCACCCCTATTTATAGCCTTGGCTAATGGGCCTCCAACCCATTAGGCCCGCTACACCGAACGGAACCACCTCCACTTGTGCCGCTATGCAAAAGACCGCTTTCCTTTGCACACCTTCTCCGAAGCCTCCCGTGACGCCTTTGCTGCCCTTGACTCGCAACCACCTCAAGATTCACGCCGTCTTCGACACATCCCGACCGCTCGACCTCAACACCGCTTGCGCTTAGTCCGGCCACCTCGTGTCGCCACGACTTCGCCTCGATGTCCCGCACCACCACAGCATAAAAACACATCCCATAGCATTACACAATATCATAGCATCAACAATTGTACAAGACTCAAACTCATACAAACTCAAAATCACAAATTATACTTCTCTCATGCTTCGACACAATCGAAGTTCCGATTTACCTTGCGGAAGTTCCGATATCCGAACGTCCGCACTTGTCGATTATCGGAAGTTCATACTTACCATCATGGAACTTCCGATTATCTAACGTCCGCACTCTCGATTTTCAATTCCGATTTTCGCCTCGAGAGGAACACTCACGCCAAGATATCGGACACACCGCGACCCCAGTGCGGAAGTTCCAATTACTTCAACCGAACTCAATTCCTGTGATTAATCGGAAGTTCCTATTTCCAAAGCCAGAGTTCGATTATCTAACTTCCGCCCATACACAAATGTAGTTCCGACACCTGCTTCAAAGACAAACAAGACAAAACCGAGAGACACAACTCTCAACCTATTCAACAAGTTGTCAAATACTCATCACTCAAAATGGAGGACCTCTCACATGGTCTCTCAATCTCCCCCTTGATGAGTATATTGACAATCTCCGAAAAAACATAAGATGAGTTTGAGTTTAGAGTCAACCACGGTCTAAACAAGTAGTATAGAAGCTCAAGACCATGTTGACACAAGAGAAAGACTTGAGATGAGATGAAAGAGCAATTTTCGCAAAACTCAAGGCTTTTCTCCAGAAGGCCTTTTTCTCTCCAAAATTCTCCCCCTTTGGCAATAAAATCATCAAGATGTAGAAAAGGGAGGAAAAGACTATATGATGTTCATTTTAAGCATTAGGAGCCATGTAGATTATCCAAAATGACTATTAGAGTATTACACCAAGCCATAACACATTAGAATGCTATCAAGATCATGACAATTGATGTATAGAAAAGCTAAGATGTAAAATCCAATTTGATTAATGATCCAATTCTTT
This sequence comes from Hsuehochloa calcarea, assembly GCA_036346395.1. NCBI lineage: Eukaryota > Viridiplantae > Streptophyta > Magnoliopsida > Poales > Poaceae > Hsuehochloa > Hsuehochloa calcarea. Next base: position 22,097,632 of record CM070604.1, on the reverse strand, counting down.
AGCAAGTCAAATAAACCAAGATTGAAGTCTAGCTAAAGATATCCAAGGATGATACAAGCCATGTCAAATAATCTAAGTTGAACCAAGAGGACTTATATTGAACAATTTAGAGTGCTACCAGTTGAAGAAGGACTCATTTTATCGAGAACTTGGTCTTTTTAATGATAAGCAATTTTAACACATTTTTCTTTTCTGAAAGCTCTTTATGGTTTTATCTCAAGAAAGCAAGCTCGACTAGGTGCCATCCACAACCGCCTCCTAAGCTTCAACCAATTTTTCAAACCATAACCATGTGCTAGATCCCAAGCCTTATGCGACCACCCAAGCAATGACTTAAGGAGGTGATCTTAGGTCATCCAATTCTCCCCCTGAGTTCATGCCTAGTGCAATGGCAAGCAGTCTCATGAGAAAGATTTGGTGAGATCAGTTTTTTCGCACAAAAAGAGATCATTTTTGCTTTTGAAGTTTTTAGACCATCGACAAAGATAAGTCAAGTTTCTTAACAAACCGACATAGCTTACTCAAAAGTTCGTAAGAGATTCAAGACTCAACTCACCTTACTTGACATGGCGAGAATCATAAAAGGATAGCTTCAACTGCACTAGTCTCAAGAGCTATTATGACAAGGTTTTAATTCAAGTTTAGCATTTTAATCACCTTAGCATGGCAAAACTAAACTACACATAGAAAGTCATGATAGATCTAGAAGTTTAGCATAAATCATGGCAAGATGTAAAACAAAGGAAAACAGATCATAAAGGATAATAGACAAGGCTCCATATGATTATATTACAATGCAGATGAAATGCACGAAAACCAGATCCCTTCGAATGAAATGCATCTTTAATCCGGTTGAGTTATGACAAAATTAAGAATTGAATAACCAAGATGAACTCCCCGAACCAAAAGAACAAAAACGAGAATCGATCGAGAAATGTAAAAGGCATCCTTAGAGCATAGAAAGATATAGAGAATACTATCGCCGCATGTGTTCTTATCTACCCCATATGATTCTAGGACTATCAACTCGATCAACTCACACACTAAGGAGCAAACATCGCCTCTGCTCTACCCAAGGGTGGCCCGACCCTTGCTAGAACCTATAAGAAGTGAGTAAGCTCTACTTAGAGAGAGAAGAGACAAATAATAAGTAGCATCCTAGAAGCACAAGATAAGAATTAGCAGCTAAAGCAACTTGGCAAGATAACCATTCTAACCTATGCCGGAAGGACTTAGACCCAAAACATATAGATGAAATCAGAACTGTAAAGGAGAAATAGCATAAATAAAATATAATAGAGTAGTAGCATATAAGCTCCCCTCACAACAAATTGTAAGGACAAACCACTCCAAGCTCTCCCGCAGAGGAGTCAAACCGAGAGTCAGCCTGAGACTTGGTGAAGATATCACCAACTGGTGCTCACTCTCCACAAACCGAGCACAATGTCACCCTTCTCTACATGGTCTCAAGAAAGTGATATCTCGATATCAATATGCTTGGTCCGAGAATGTTGCACTGGGTTCTTGGCAATGCAAATTGCGACGTGTTATCACAAAAGAGTGGAACACACCTATCACTAACCCAAAGTCCCGCAGGTCGAGACCATCCAAAGCACTTGGCTACAAAGAATCGGCCGCAGAACGCACTTCGGCCTCGCAGCGGATCAGGTAACACCGCATCGCTTCCTTGACGCACCAGAGATAAGAGAAGTGCCAATGAATTGGCAAGTACAGAGGTGCTCTTCCTATCTATCCTATAGCCAAAAATCGTGACGGAGAAGGCTCTAAGAGATAGACAAGAAGAGGAAGAGTACCAGATACCATAGTCAATGGTAGCTCAAGGTATCGAAGATGCGCTTCACCGCCGACGATGAGATACGAGGAGAAGCTCAAACCGAGCACAAAGACACACGAGAAGTGTATGTCCGGTCTCGAGGTCGTGAGGTACAAGAGAGAGCCAATCATACTCCAACTCCTTTTGGTCAATGTGTTCGCTGCCTTCATCCGATCAAGAGCACCAGAGATGCCATCGGAGTTGATACCGCTTTCCATCATTCATGTCGGCGCTCAGAGGTCTCGAGTGTACCTACCTTGGTGAAGAAAAGTAATCGATGAGTCATCGCGCCCGATCTTCCGATAGGTTCGACGGTTCGTCGTGAGGACGTTGACGCTTGAGGCTTCCGACCAACAGATCGTCACCTCGCAATTCGCTACACCCGACGCTGCCGTTATCGACCACGCTTGCACGCGATCGACCTTACCACGAAGGTTATGGTTCCCGCAAGCAATCAAGTAACTCACAAGAACAAGGTAGATGCAATCAATTGTATTATGGATATGGATGAAGTTTACAAGTGGGGTTCTCAAACCGATAATCGCGAAACCGCACTGGCGTAATAATCTAAGAAAACCCGCCTAAACTACTACGGCCATCAGATATATATAGGGGACGGAGGAGGTCGACCTAGGTTGTGCGCCGTGGGATGAGGCGACACAACCCGACTCGATCTCGCCACGCTTACAAAGTCTTATTAGTTTCAAAACGGTGACGCAGCACCTTGTGTCGCGATTTCGGTCGAAGATCTAGTCGTAGGATCGGTCCTAGGGTGGTCTTGAGGAGTCCATGCTATCTTTGGTCATAGATTGTGTCCAACGAGTATCGTGCTCGCCTCTCGGTCGTAGAGTGCTCCTAACGAGTCATCCGGTCGTAGGCCTTCTTGAAGTGGTCGAGGCCTTGCGAATCGGTCGTGGACCTTCTTGAACCGGTCGAGGCCTTCGAAGTGGTCGAGACCTTCTTGAACCGGTCGTAGGCCTTCCGAAGTGGTCGTAATCCTAGATTTCGAGTACAAGTAAATCATCTCCATTAGGCAAAGATCATAGAGTTCTCAAATAATACACTCATTTCTAGAAACGATTTTACCCGATAGATTAAGTCACGGTTTCTAGCTCTTGTCATAGGACCTTGTAGTCCAACACCCAAATCTGGAAGGTTTTGTGTAGTACATGTATCCAAAGGAGGGATGTCCTCATCAAGTACCTTCCCGAGTCTGTTTGATTTAGAAGCCAAGGAAGAAGCTCAACTGGCCCATCATACTCATCTCAAATTCCGAACTCATAACATCAGAAAACTGAGACACGAGAGTATGTGAGGAGCCACCAAAGATGATGTCGTCCACATAGATCTGGACGAGCAAAAGATCAGTGCCAAGATGGCGGATGAACAAGGTCTTGTCGATTTTACCCATTTTAAAACCATGACTCAAAGAGATAGGACTTAAGCCTTTCATACCAAGCTCGGGAGCTCGCTTGAGTCCATACAAAGCTTTGGAAAGCTCAGACATGGTTAGGTATTTGGGGTTCTCAAACTCGAGGTCAGTTCGACATAGACTTCTTCCTCAATAAGGCCATTGAGGAAGGCACTCTTAACATCCATCTGGTAAAGCTTGAAACCCTTAGAAGTCGCAAAGGCAAGCAGATTCTAATGGCTTCAAGTCTAGCTACAGGGCAAAGGTCTCTTCAAATCTAGACCTCAACTTGGAAGTATCCTCGAGCTACCACCTAGCCTTGTTTCAATGACTAACCCATCTTCACTTTGCTTGTTCTGAACACCCATTTGGTCCCAATGATATTGTGACCTTGAGGGGCTCAACAAGGGACCGCACCTTGTTTCTTTCAAAGTTTTCCAACTCCTCATGCATGGCGCTTATCCAGACTCGCCGATAGAGCATGACAAACGCCTTTGGGCTCGAATGAGGCGACAAAGCGTAATGACGATGTAAGAGAGACAAACCAGCTTTGGAACGTGTGACACGCTCAAAGAGGTCTCCAATGATCCGCTCAAGGATGGTCCTTTGAATGTGTCTAGGAGGTCCAGGTGAGATGAAGAAGTGGCCTCTACCTCATGAGCGGATGAGATAGGAACAGAGCCACTAGCTTCGTAAGAAGCTGTAAGGTAAGGGTGATCTCCTCGAGGTGCAAGTGGAAGAAGGCACTCAAGAGGAGGAGGAAGAACTGATCTGTAGACAACCTCATCTCCGTCTTCCTCATCGCCCACAAAGATGGACTCAGACTACTCTAGAGAACTCAGGATATCGTGCCTAGTCCCTGACCGGCCTCATCAAGGTCACCTCACGTGTTTCTACCATTTTGCTAGACTCATAGTTCCGCACTCTATAGGCACGAGAAGAAGTCGAGTAACCCGTAAAGATCCCATCACAAGATCGTGACTCAACTTATCTAGGTTCCTGCACTTGAAATAAAACACTTGCAACCAAACACACGAAAATACGAGACACCGGGTTTTCGCCATATCTCAACTCATAAGAAGTGCGATGCAAGAGTGCCCAAGAAAGACTCATAGAAACATGACAAGCAAAGAGCAATGGCCTCACCAAAACTTCCTAGGTGTAGAGTACTCATCAAGCATCGCCCGCCATCTCGACCAAGGTACGGTTCTTCCTCTCACAACGCCATTCTCGTTGGGGGACGATGGAGACGAGAACTAGTGCTCTACACTGCCTCACCACGTAAACTCTCAAAGTAGGAATTTTGAACTCTGCCATTATCACTGCGAATTGCTCGTAATGCACCGGGAACTCAACAGAAAGCCTACTAAATGCACCACTTAAAAGAGTAAACGCCTCATCCTTCGAGGCTAAGAAAACACCCAAGAGTACCTCGAGAAGTCATCGACCACAACAAGAATATACCACTTCCTCCCGCCGATCAAGACTCGAGCCGACCAATCAGATCCATATGGAGCAGCTTGTCCCGTGCATCACCATTATCACCGGATCGAGAGTGAGAAGCGGTAACCATCTTGCCGCGTTTAAGATGGAGAGCAAACTAGATCCTTGACCATCTTGAGTTTCGCAAACCACGAATGAGATCGTGGCCGCTAACTCGTGTCAAATGATCAAAGCCTATATGACCTAGTCTCCTATGCCGTAAGGTCAAATCACGGATTCGTATAATTAAACACCGGAGAGGATCACCGTAAGACTCGTAAAAATCAGACGAAAGATCCTCCCATATCGAGAAATCCCGCAAACTAGGCTACCCAAGAATCAAGAATTTTGTAATTGTTTTTCTTAAAGCTCACCTCAGAATCACCATCGGTAAGTCGAGAGACCAAAGCGATTATATCCGCAGCTTACTTACTAAGGCAACATCTTTCAAAATAAAAGAATCATTTATGCTCACAAGATTTTAGCGATGATGCGCCCAAATGAAGCATCTCCGAAGGTGATCGCCTCATCACCTCGAGCACCAAGCTAGGGAAGAAAACCAACGAGTCTCCTATTATATGACGAGAACACCCGAGTCTACAATCCGCACCTTTCCTTCCCAAACGGGCGAACCCGAGTCAAACAGAGTAAAGTCTCAAGATCGGGTGAATCAACAGCTATTTTGGCACCCAATACCGAGTAACACGCCGAATGATGAAGTAGTCAAGCAAGACCGACTCTATCTACCCTACGCCTCGTCACTCAACAAGTCGGAAGGTCTGTGTGCGACACTGAAGTTCTTCAATCCGATCGCTATGGAAGAGCGAGTCGAATTCGTAACATGTCGATCTCGCCGCGGTAGCCATCTCGAAGGGAAACCGAGATCTACCTCAAAACGACGGAAGTTACGACCAAAGGAGCATGAAGACGAAACTCGTAAAACTCGTAAAACCAAGTCCTCGATGTCGCCCTAAATCATCGGGCCAGTATCAAACCTAGACTCGTGTTGGTCTTAGGTGCACTCATGGTCTGGGGCTGACCATGAATGTACCTAACAGACTCAACACGATCTCTACGCGCGATCTTGGCGCGCTTGAAGCAATGATGAATCAAATGTCCATACTTCTGACAGAAGGTGCAATGATACTTCGCCTTCTGAGGGCCGGGTTACTGTGGAATCACCTCATCGTCAGAGATCCTTTGAACAAAACCCACGACTTAAAATTTACTTTCTCAGTCCTGGGCTTAGTTTTGATCACACCTGGTGCTATGGTTTTGAGCACGACAGGTGGATGCTTCCTCATATCCTCATGGATATCATATCCTAGACCCTGATTAAATCTGCAAATTTTAGATTTGTCTAGAATGAGATTGAGCTTCTTCCTGCCTCCTACAAACCTCTTGAGAGTGTTCATAAGATACTGACACTCCCAAAAGAGAGAGGTGCAAGAAGAGCAGGGGGAAGAAGGAACAGCAGAAGGTAAGGGAGCAGAAGAAGAACCAACAGCAGAGGAAAGATTGGCTTGTGCATGCACAGCCGACTTTGGGGGGACATTCCTACTGCTAGAAGATTGGTTCACGTTGCTAGGCATCTCTACCAAACCCTTAGACTTCTTCCCAACACACACAATACAAGCAGATGATTGTGTCTCTAGAAGGTCCTTAGTTAGCTTCACACATTTTACATCCAAAGCAACCAAATCACATTTTAGTGTATAACATTGATTGCATGGTGAGCTAACAAGGTCCTTAGAAGCATACTGAGCCAGTTTGTTATTGTGATCAATCATTTCTTGAAACTGCTTGGATACAGATTCTAGTTCAGCAGTTAACTTAGGACAGTTTAAACAAGAAACAATGGGCTCTGGTAGCGCAGCTTGGAATTCAGCAATTTTGTGATCCGCCTGCTTTAGGTTCATCTTGAGATTATTACAATTTTCACAAGTCTCAGGCAGATCAAGCAACATGGTATAAAGACCTCTAAACGAGTTGTCCTTAACCTCACATGAGATGCAAGCAGTATCCTCAACAGTAGTAGGTGAAGGAGGTGCTACCCTACTCATCTCCAATTCAGCAAGAAGGCTAATGTTCTCTACTTTAATCATGTCTAGTTCAGAGGACACACTATCATGCAAGGTCCTTAGTTTTTCCATGTCATCAAGCAAAGCACAGCATGTGTCACAATCATCACGGGAGGGAGCAGGTTTAAGTAAAGTAAGCTCCCGTGATAGTCTAGCTACTTCCTTCTCCAACTTAGCACACTTAGCCCTAGACTTAGCATGAAATCTACCTAGCTTAAGAAAAGCATCATTAAGCTGGTCGTAAGTGGACTAACCTCATCGGAGTCGGAGTACACCATTGTCGCTCAGTTCGCCCGAGGGCCATGAAGCACATGCCGAGAAGTTGCCGTCATCCTTGGGATCTTGATCGCCCTTTCCATCATCGCTACTCCACCCTCCACCTCGCCGGTGTCCAGCTCATCGAGGGCGGTGAGGACGCGATGGAACAGCTTCTTTGCCTTCCCAAAGTTGCGGTACTTCTTCTTGCCTTGGTCAGGTGCTGAGGGCTTCATGTTGCGGTTCTTGTCGATGTAGTCGTTCTTGCCCGAACCACCATAGTCACCTTTGCCCTTCTCCGCCTTTTGGGCGCTTTGCTCTGATGTGGTTGGGGCCACCACACTCAAGCAAATCACAGACCTCCTCTTTTCCATCCCTCCTCCTCTTGTAAGCATGGGAAAACTTCCGAGCTAGGAGGGCTAGTCGCTCATCCTCAAGTCGCTCTAACCGATCATCGCTATGTCACAGAGAGCACCTAGGAGAACCCGCAGACGACTCGTAAGAAGATCCAGAGGTGGGATCGGTGACTAAAGCCATCGATCGTGACTTCGACTTTCGAGACAATGTCAATCTCGTGAGTCTTGAGACGCGAGTAAAGCGCATCAAGAGTCGTGGTCGAGAGTCCGTATATCCTTGATGGTAGTCACTTTCATCTCCCAAACACGAAGATCAAGTGCGTAAAGCATCTGTCGAGCATTATCCGAAGTCTGGTATGTAAGACCGATCGCCGAGGTTGCTCAAAATCTTGTGGAAACGCCGAAAGCACTCGTCAAGAGATTCACCAAAGAAGCATTTCAAATTTGCTATATTCTCGCTTGAACTCGGTCTTGTCGAACCGTCTTAATCGGGTGGTGCCTCATGGTATGCATCGAGGGTCACCTGTATGTCGTAAGCGTAAGACAAATGAGAAATGCGATCGAACTCACTTCGCCAAACCTCAATGATTATGTTCCTTGCCTTAGCATTGGCCTCAACATCGGGCATGTTTCCCACATTGATGTTTTCATCGGCAGAATAAAGAAATCTAACCTTCACCTTTCTCCGATGGCATACCCCGAGCCCGGATGTAAGTTTTCATTCGCTCTTCCGTAAGGGTAATCCAGCCATCAAAGACCGGAGGCTTGGTGGAATACTTGTTCACGCCATGGCTCAACCGACCGTTAAGATCTATAAGGAAGAGCTAACCACTCGATACCAATTGAAGGACCGAAATGGCAACAGAGGGGGTGAATGGTGCCTTAAAATTAAGAACTCCCTTTATCAGATTTAAAACAAACCTACAAAACCCTCCGATATCTCAAGAAGAGTGAAGCAAAATCGAGAACGAAAACAAACTTCAGATCGCTCACGTAAATGGAAGCTCGATTCTACCCGCGCCAGTAGTTCCGCATTCCAGAGTTCCGGTTCAATCGAAGTTCCGCTGCAGAATTTCACTTGACAATCGGAAGTTCCGATTGTCCCGATCAAGAACAAGGCGCTCGGTTTTTCCTAAAATCCAAAATACTAAATCTTGAATGCTCTTCTCAGTCAAGTTTCACAGACATCATCCTAAACAACATCTTGACCTCATGGAGAAGAATCGCAAACAAAGATTCATTAATCAAGGCAAAATCGGATTTCTTGAAGAAGGGCAAGAAAGACCAAAACCACAATAGACAAGATTCTCGATTCTTAGCTCATGAAACTTTGAAGATATATTAGCAATATCAAAACGACTCTAGATATCAAGTTTCATGCTATTTCATAAGACGAATCAAAAGATACACCGAAACCCTAGATATTCAACATGAACAGGAAGGGAATAAAGAGAGGCATAAACAAGTGATCAAAACCTCAGAGTTTCATTGATAGAAATAAAGAGATTACAGAGGAAACACAGAGGAATGATTACAAAGATTTTCAGTTCATTCTCTCCAACTCAACAAACTCTCAAAAGCAAAACAAACCCTTTTGCTTAGGCTAACCCTAATTTTCTCTCAAAGTCTAACCCTAACACCGTGGGTTCACCCTATTTATAGCCTTGGCTAATGGGCCTCCAACCCATTAGGCCCGCTACACCCGAACGGAACCACCTCCACTTGTGCCGCTTTGCGAAAAGACCGTTTCGCCCCTTGCACACCTTCTGGAAGCCTCCCGTACGCCTTGCTGTCCTTGACTCGCAACCACCTCAAGATTCACGCCGTCTTGACACATCCCGACCGCTCGACCTCAACACGCTTGCGCCTAGTCCGGTCACCTCGTGTCTCGCCACGACTTCGCCTCGATGTCCCGCAATCACCACAGAAAAACACATCACATAGCATTGCACAATATCATAGCATCAACAATTGTACAAGACTCAAACTCATACAAACTCAAAATCACAAATTATACTTCTCTGCACAGTTCTGGACACAATCGGAAGTTCCGCACTTTACCTTGCGGAAGTTCCGATATCCGGAACGTCCGCACTTGTCAGGATTATCGGAAGTTCCGCGCTTACCACTGCGAAACTTCCGATTATCTAACGTCCGCACTCCCGCATTTTCAATTCGATTTTCGCCTCAAATGAACACTCACGCCAAGATATCGGACACACCGCGACCCAGTGCGGAAGTTCCGATTACTTCAACCGAACTCAATTCCTGAGATTAATCGGAAGTTCCTATTTCCAAAGCCTAGAGTTCTGACATCTAACTTCCGCCCATACACAGCAGTAGTTCCGACACCTGCTTCAAAGACGAAATAGTACAAAACCGAGAGACACAACTCTCAACCTATTCAACAAGTTGTCAAATACTCATCACTCAAAATGGAGGACCTCTCACATGGTCTCTCAGCGACCCCGCCAGAGCATGCGTACATGCCTCCTTTGTTCTCTCCCACTGACAGGTCGATCCCACAAAAGTGCTTAGATTAGAGCTAATTGAACTCAGTAAAAGGATGGGCCCGATTACCCATTGACACATGCCCCCCTCAACACAAAGCGCACTGGTGTGTTCGTGGAGATCTCAGGATGCTCATGCTCTAATTATCTGTGCCCCTCACCGCTGTTTGCATGATCACCGCCATGGACTCCCATGGCACTGCCGCAAAGCTTGTTGCTGACACCGCTCCGAGGACCCTTGGTCCTCAGGCCTCCACTGCGCTAAACCACCTCCTGCCTCCTTGAGCTTATCCCACAGCTAGAACATGTTTTTGACGCTCCTATGATGAGTTTGTCTCGAGCTGTTGCTGTCCTGCTGGCGGACGCCAATGCCTGCCCCACCATCGTGCACCACTTTGGTCACCACCACCTCAAAACCTCGCTCTCCCACTGGTCATTCTATTTTCAAACTCACTCGTGGCCACAATCGCCGTCGACGACCCCTCCAAAGCGTGTGTACATGCCTTCTTCACTCCCTCCTCTGTTCTCTCCCACTTGTAGGTTGTTCCTGTTAAGAAATTGGACCCAGGATCGGAGAGTCCTAGCCTAATTGGACTCCTCATCCAACCCCTGATGCCTATATAAAGGAGGGAGCCCCCTCATTGTAACATGTCGATTGAGAAGCAATAAAGCAGACCCTAAAGTTCCCTCATATCTCTGTATTCAGTCTTGTAACGTCCCAAAATTTAGCTTTTCAAAAATCTTTTGAGTAGTTTAGGCCCCTGAAAAATTTCACCAATTTTATTTAAATTAATAAAGCCTAATTGGATTTTTTTTTTCTAAATTAAAAATATTTAATTTGACTAATATAAACATCAATTAAATCAAAATCCATTTTATTTGGCCTCCTTGTGTTCCCAGGAATTTTTTGGTATGTTCGGAGATTTTTCAGGATTTATTTGTTATTTGTTTGATCTCTTTAATTTGTTGCTTTTTTACTTAATTCCAAAAAATCAGCATTTTCTCTCCTCTGCATGCTACGTAACCATACGGTCATCGCTCATCGCGTTTTCAAATTAATCGCCGTCTGCTTCAAAGACGCGTTTGTTTTCAATTCAAAATTCAAACTTCCATATCTTTCTCCTCATTGCATATAAAAGCGAGCCGTCTGCGCCCACACGTCCGTCTTGACGTCCTCTTTCAATCCCTTGATTTGGTTTCCTCTGAATCAATCTATTTTCGTCGCATTCGCGAATCACGTAGTTCCTCCTAAAGGTCTTCTCGACGAAGTTTCTCCTCCTTCGACGTCCGCCACCGAACCGTCGGCGGTGTTGGGTTCAAGGTCGTCGTTTCTCGCCATGGTGTCATCCCCTTCGCCCGAAGATCACCGGAGTTCTGTTGTCCGTTATAACCGAACCGTATTCTTCGCGTTTCTCGCTTCCTCGGTGAGTTTTCCCAAAATCCGATCGCACCTTCGCGTCCGACTCATCGTTTCATTTCCGTTTTGACCCTTCGCAGCCGCCGCGTCGCCGCCGGCCGCCGGCCATCCTATACACCAAAACCAATCTATTACTGTTCTGGTATATGTATGCAGCATGTGCGTATTAGTGCATGTTTTCGTTCTAGTGCGCCAAAAGCCGGCCCATGGAGTTCTTGTTGATGTCTACGGCAGCGCGTGTATCCGGTTCTTGCTTCTGTAGTTCTTTTCCTTCCTCTGATAAGTGAAGCCTAGACCTAGTATTTTCTCATCTCTCTTCCGCAACTTTGCCTTGCCAACTTCATGCAGCCGTGCGCTAGAGCCGGCCATGAAGCCTCTGTTCTGTTCTATAGACCAACAAAGGCTTCGGTTTCTTATTGTTCCTCTCTTGCTTCGTGCTTCTCTCTGCTAATCTTTCTCTAATGCTTGCAGTACCAAGCCCCACCTCCTTGCCTCAAGAATTGCTGGGCCGAGTAGCTCCTCGCTCTGCTCATGGTCGCTCCAAGATGTGTATTCTTCCATTTAGTGGTTTCCTTTAGATTTCTTTCTCTCTGTTAATCTATTCCCTATTCTATGCTCGGCCCATCGCAGTGCCAAGCCTGCACATGGAACCCGGCCATGCCATCTATATGCACTATTCATGTCTGATGTGCAGAACTGGAGGACCGAAATGGCAACAGAGGGGGGGTGAATGGTGCCTTAAAAATTAAGATCCTCCCCTCTCAGGTGTCCACATAGCAATCCAAAAACCCTCTGATAAACCAAAAGATGTGAAGTGAATCAAATCCAAAAAGTTAAGCAAAAACTGGGCGGTTCTGTCAGATATCGAAAGTTCCGATTGTACCTAGCGGTAGTTCCGCCTTGTAGATAGCGGAAGTTCCGATTGTCCTGACCGAAGAACAGTACGTACTGAAAATTTCCAAAAAATCCGAAATACTCAAAGATTGCTGCTCTTCTCGGGTCAAGTCTTACAGGACATCATCCTAAACAACATCTTGACCTCATTGAGAAGGAATCGCAGACAAAGATCCATTAATTAAAGCAAAATTGGATTTCTTCATTATTTGACAACAGAGACCAAAAACCACAATTCCCAAGATTCTTATATTCTTGGCTCATGAAACTTTGAGGATATGTTAGCAATATCAATAAGACTCTAGATATCAAGTTTCATGCCATCTCATAAGAGAAATCAAAAGTTTTATCAAAACCCTAGATATTCAACATAGGAACAGAGAGAAGAAAAGAGGCATAAACAAGGAAACAAAACATCAGAGATTTCATTGCTAGGAATCAAAGATTACAGGGGCAAACACAGAGGAATGATTACACGAATTTCAGTTTATCCTCTCCATCTCAACAACCAAAGCCAAAAAGGAAAACAACCTCTCCAAAAGCTCTTTAGCTAAAGCTAACCCTAATCTCTTTTCAAAAAAAGTCCCAAAACAACCAGGGGTTCACCTCTATTTATAGCCCTTGGCTAACGGGTCTCCAACCCGTTACGCCGGCTAAACCCTAACGGATCCCGCTTCCACTTGTGCCGCCTTGCGAAATTACCCTTTCGCCTCGCACCTTCCGAAGGTCCCGCATTCCTTGTTGTCCACGACTCGCAACCGCCTCGAGTACACGCCGTCTTCGACACATCTTTACCGTTCTGACCTCAACGCCGCCTGCGTCTAGTCCGGTCTCCACGTGTCTCGCCACGACTCCACCTCGATGCCCTGCAACCATCACAGACAAGAAACACATCACATAGCATTGCTCAAGATAATAGAATCATCATTTGCATTCAACTCAAATTCATTCATAACTCAAAATCAAACCTATGCACTTACTGCACAGTTCTGCGCACAACCGGAAGTTCCGCATTTACCATGGCGGAAGTTCCGATTATCGGAACGTCCGCACTCCTAGGATGGAAGTTTCGATTATCGTCAAAGCAGAACACACTTGTCAGGATTATCGGAAGTTCCGTTCCTGTGGGTAGAAGTTCGCAACACCACAACAGACACATTCGTCAGATAATCGAAAGTTCCTCTTTCCCGTATGGAAGTTCGATTATCTAACTTCCGCATTCAAAATGTAAGATCCGCACAAGATCACGAAACACACCGGCAGCAGCGCAACGGCAATGAATCCAATCACAAACTTTTCAACACAGCGTCAAATACTCATCACTCGAAAGGGGACACTACTCACATGGTCTCTCAAGAACAAACTTTCACAGTTCTTTGATTTCTTTAAATCTCTTGTGATTCTCTTTTGATAGCCAGGTAACCAAAACCTTTGAGTCCTCTCAGTTGCTTTGCCATGTCAATGCCGCCATGCGCCCAAACCTGGCCGTGAGCTCTCTGTCGTCCTCTCTTTCCATTTTGTTGTGTTGTTCTGTTGTCTCTTGATTTCTTGATCTCTATGACAACTTGGCCCACTTGTCATCCACACCATCCAAGCCCATATATATCCTCTCACTTACATGTGAACCCCACATGTCATCCACCTAATTAAAAACCCTAATTATTTATCTATCTTACATGCGGGTCCCACATATCACCAACTCTCACAAACCCGTTAGTGAGCTTGGTCCACCGTGGGCGAGCATATCTCTCCATGAACTCGTCCATAGACCAATGGCCCACATGTCAACCCCTAATCCTATTTTCAGGAATTAATTTAATTCTTGAAAAATCCTTTTTATCGTTGGTCCCACATGTCGCTCTCTTTACCTTATTTCTGGAATTATTTTAATTCTAGAAATTCATAAATATCAGTCGGTCCCACATGTCATACACTCACCATTTTCTAATATTTTTGGAATAAAATATTCAAAGAATATTCAGAGACCCCACTTGTCAACTTCTCTCTTCCTTTTATTCTCATCGCTTCCTGTGAATCCCAAACTTCCAAAAGTCATATCTTCTTCACTCAATTCGCTTGAACCCATTCAAGTTTCTAAATTCATCTAAATTAAATATCTATCTTTCAGTACCATTCAATTTCAATTTGGAGTTTATTTTATTAGTCTTTTGAATCTTGTTTGTTTTGCGCTTTCTTTCGCGTTAGGCGTCAAGTCCCTAATCGTCCAAGGAGTCAAGATCAAGGAAGTAGAAGATTGAGGACAAATAAGATCATCATTGCTATAGCAAGGCAAGTTATACCTTTGATCATATTGAACCCAGTTTTCAATATACTTTGTTTCAATGTATTGCATTTTTTTTCAAGTATTTATTTAAATACTTTTGGGTTTAATTATTAATCCAAATTGCTATATCCACCTTGTCTATTGTTATGCTATGATCTTTTGTCACCCTAGGTTGGTTCATTAATAGTTGGTATTATCGTAGCACCAACGTGAGTTGGTTAGATACGAGTAGATTGCTTAGCCATGCCATGAGTCATCATTTCATGTGAGTTACAATTACAAACTTGACTAAGTGATTATGGAACTGTGTGATGAAACCGTGTGTGCTGTGTGCTATTACTCGTTGATGGCATGTGTTGCACTTAATCAACAGGGTGGGAAAAGATTTAGACTGAGGCAAGTGGTGGATTCTGTGTGATTGGTGGAGCTGTGTGCTGGGAATGATTGTCTGTGTGACTTAGTTAGAAATTGGAAGTCTTGCCTTGGTCAATTAAGGACTTAACTTTGTGCGCCATTGAACTGAGCTTTACTGTACAACCACATGCCTGGTATGGGACGGGCCTAACTTAGTAGATTATAGAGTCTTGATATTGACAACTCAGTTGTAGGTTAGGTCAGGTGTCGGGTGGAGGTGTGAACTACAAGATAGGGCATATCGCGTTACGGTTCGCCGCATCCCTGTCCAATGGTGTGTGTCGTAACCAAACGCTGTGTGTATCGGTTGGACGGCGGGAAAGCACATCGGGAGTGTCAATGTTTGAGATGAAGTTTCTGAAATATTTTGTTATGGTCAGTGCTAGCTACACTGATTGTATCATGTGGGTAAAGTACACGCCGTCTTCGACACATCTTTACCGTTCTGACCTCAACGCCGCCTGCGTCTAGTCCGGTCTCCACGTGTCTCGCCACGACTCCACCTCGATGCCCTGCAACCATCACAGACAAGAAACACATCACATAGCATTGCTCAAGATAATAGAATCATCATTTGCATTCAACTCAAATTCATTCATAACTCAAAATCAAACCTATGCACTTATCGCGATTCTGCGCTGGACAACCTAAGTTCCGCATTTACCATGGCGGAAGTTCCGATTATCGGAACGTCCGCACTCCTAGGATGGAAGTTTCGATTATCGTCAAAGCAGAATACACTTGTCAGGATTATCGGAAGTTCCGCGTTCCCGGGCAGAAGTTCCGCAACACCACAACAGGACACATTCGTCAGGATAATCGGAAGTTCCTCTTTCCCGTATGGAAGTTCGATTATCTAACTTCCGCATTCCCAAATGCGAAGTTCCGCCAAGATGTAAACACACCGCAAAGCAAGCAAGAACGCGGCAATGAATCAATCACAAACTTTTCAACACAACAAATACTCATCACTCGAAGGGGACACTACTCACATGGTCTCTCAAGAACAAACTTTCACAGTTCTTTGATTTCTTTAAATCTCTTGTGATTCTCTTTTGATAGCCAGGTAACCAAAACCTTTGAGTCCTCTCAGTTGCTTTGCCATGTCAATGCCGCCATGCGCCCAAACACAGTGTGAGCTCTCTGTCGTCCTCTCTTTCCATTTTGTTGTGTTGTTCTGTTGTCTCTTGATTTCTTGATCTCTATGACAACTTGGCCCACTTGTAATCCACACCATCCAAGCCCATATATATCCTCTCACTTACATGTGAACCCCACATGTCATCCACCTAATTAAAAACCCTAATTATTTATCTATCTTACATGCGGGTCCCACATATCACCAACTCTCGGTCAAACCCGTTAGTGAGCTTGGTCCACCGTGGACAGCATATCTCTCCATGAACTCGGTCCATAGACCAAAGGCCCACATGTCAACCCCTAATCCTATTTTCAGAATTAATTTAATTCTTGAAAAATCCTTTTTATCGTTGGTCCCACATGTCGCTCTCTTTACCTTATTTCTGGAATTATTTTAATTCTAGAAATTCATAAATATCAGTCGGTCCCACATGTCATACACTCAGTCATTTTCTAATATTTTTGGAATAAAATATTCAAAGAATATTTCGTAGACCCCACTTGTCAACTTCTCTCTTCCTTTTTATTCTCATCGTTTCCTGTGAATCCCAAACTTCCAAAAGTCATATCTTCTTCACTCAATTCGCTTGAACCCATTCAAGTTTCTAAATTCATCTAAATTAAATATCTATCTTTCAGTACCATTCAATTTCAATTTGGAGTTTATTTGATTAGTCTTTTGAATCTTGTTTGTTTTGCGCTTTCTTTCGCGTTAGGCGTCGAAGTCCCGGAATCGTCCGAAGGAGCTGAAGATCAAGGAAGTAGAAGATTGAGGACAAATAAGATCATCATTGCTATAGCAAGGCAAGTTATACCTTTGATCATATTGAACCCGCCAATATACTTTGTTTCAATGTATTGCATTTTTTTCAAGTATTTATTTAAATACTTTTGGGTTTAATTATTAATCCAAATTGCTATATCCACCTTGTCTATTGTTATGCTATGATCTTTTGTCACCCTAGGTTGGTTCATTAATAGTTGGTATTATCGTAGCACCAACGTGAGTTGGTTAGATACGAGTAGATTGCTTAGCCATGCCACGAGTCATCATTTCATGTGAGTTACAATTATAAACTTGACTAAGTGATTATGGAACTGTGTGATGAAACCGTGTGTGCTGTGTGCTATTACTCGTTGATGGCATGTGTTGCACTTAATCAACAGGGTGGGAAAAGATTTAGACTGAGGCAAGTGGTGGATTCTGTGTGATTGGTGGAGCTGTGTGCTGGGAATGATTGTCTGTGTGACTTAGTTAGAAATTGGAAGTCTTGCCTTGGTCAATTAAGGACTTAACTTTGTGCGCCATTGAACTGAGCTTTACTGTACAACCACATGCCTGGTATGGGACGGGCCTAACTTAGTAGATTATAGAGTCTTGATATTGACAACTCAGGTTGTAGGTTAGGCTGTGTGCCGGGTGGAGGTGTGAACTACAAGATAGGGCATATCGCGTTACGGTTCGCCGCATCCCTGTCCAATGGTGTGTGTCGTAACCAAACGCTGTGTGTATCGATTGGACGGCGGGAAAGCACATCGGGAGTGTCAATGTTTGAGATGAAGTTTCTGAAATATTTTGTTATGATCAGTGCTAGCTACACTGATTGTATCATGTGGGTAAAGTACTGTCGGGACCCGAAAATACATCTCAGGAACCCTCTGTGTATTCTGAACTAGTCCCAGATCAGTAGCTAGCTCACACAGGAAACAGTGATAAAATACCATCTATTTATTCGATTTAACTAGAAAGATCTCAAAATAATAAATAATAATAACTGGACCTTATGGTCAATGTTTACTTAACTTATACGCAGGCTAAAGAAACAAATAAACTCTTGCGTGAACGAGAAACTTGGAAAGGCCAATCAACATGCCCACGAGCAATCGAGTGGAGAACGATCCTAATCCGCAAAACCTTCAACGTCTTGATTACGGAAGAACTCCCGTGCGACTTGATATTCTTCAACCGATCAACAAAGGCATGAGCCGTGAGTACATAAAGCACTCAAGCAGTAGTAGGGAAATGTATGCAAATAGTATTCATGCAAGGCTTACCAAAGGTTAGTCAGATGGTTCTTTTGCGTAAAACAAAGATTTATGACAAATACAATAAATAGATTGAAATGCGTAATTGAAAAGAATAATAAATACTTAAACAATTTCTTTGAAACAACCAAAGAACTAACCATTCACTTCTCAACCAAACCAATGACAAGTGAACTCCCCATTCACCCATCGACACAAACCACCAAGTGAATTACCCATTCACCGAACAAACATTATATTCATCAAGTGAACTTCCCATTCACACTCAGACTTATTTTTAGAAGAAACTCTATCTCCGTGTGAAATTCCGAGCACGCCCATAACCGCGACACGGCTATTCGAATAGTTTTACACACTCGCAGAGGTTGTACGGCTTGACCCACAAGACACGACTTCTCTAGTTGGTTTGGCATCCGTCGATACCATCGCTCACTACCTTGGGTAGCGAGCTAGAGCACGTGACAAAGCCTTTACAAAGCTCCTTCTTAACCCGATTACGCCGCTAAGGTTTCAACATTTGAATGTCTCCATCCGACTAGACAGGCCCCTCTTGCGCCAGAGTGAGCACGCACCCGTAACTCACTCTTCCAAGACAACCAAAATTAAGATATTGCAAATTAATCACCAGGTCCCGCCCATACAGGACATGTGGTTGTATGCAGTTAAGGCTCAGCCAATGGCGCACAAGATTAAGTCCTTGACAAGTTACTCAGAGCGATCTTTTCACAAACCCACAACGTGTCAAATCCACACCTCAATCCACCATCCACTACTTTGAGTGAAGACAATTTTGTATAAATAGAACCAATGACATCCCCTGTCATGGTACACAAGTTTTAACAACAGTGGCTAACCACCACAATTCCATAAGTCATTAAGTCAAGATTAAATCATTAAGACACATATGATGACAACCCATCGTAACTAAGCTTGACTAAGCAACAATACGATACCCATGTTGGTGATACAAATATGTCCAACTAAAATTATCCAAGCTAGGGTGACAAAGGATTCATGGCATTCAAATGTTCAATGGAGGTATAATGACAACAGGTAATAACTAAACCCAAAACAAATGATATAAAGAAGCATGCAGTTGTATAAAACAATATACTTTTGAAATCATAATATCAATATGATCAAAGGACTACGGCTTGCCTTGGAATAAATCCTGGGATTGATCTTGATCTTGATCTTGGTGTGCTTCTCCTTGTTCAAAACTTCCCGAAGTAGCAACGTCTACTCGCAAAATAAGCAAATCGAACAAATAAATATAAAACAGAGATAAAATCAACTCCAAAAATTAAATAAAAATCATAAATAAATAGAGTTCGAATTTAGATGAATTTACAAATTTGAAAGGGCTCAATCGGAGTTCGGATGCAAAAGATATGGGCTTTGGAAGATTGAAAATAAATCAAAACCCTAATTTGGATTTTAATTTAATTTCCTGATTTATTTTTCAATGGGAAAATCGACTTATGACGTCAGCTGACGTCAGCGAGGATTTCGGCCGATATTAATTTCCACCGATAGGTGGGTCCCACTAGTCAATGACACGGTGTAACGTGGACTAAGTCCACCGAAGGAAGGCTCGGGAGGGAACTCGGTCTGCCACGTGGCAGCGACACGCAGGCATTGACGGGGCTGCCGCACCAGCAGATCAAAGGAGGTGGCAGCTTGGCTGGCTTCCACGCAGACGCCAGGCTGGCAAGGGGAGAACAGAGGGGAGCTTCGGCCGAAGGCTTCGCCGGCGGCGGCGACGGCGAACGGCCGCGGTGGCGGGCAGCAAAAATGCGTTGCTGGGAGTATTGCGAAGCTACCGGTGGTGGTGGCAGTGGTTAATCGGCGGCGGCTTACCGGTGGCGGCAACAATGGCGGCGGCGGCTGTTGTCGGACGAAACCAGCAGCGGCGGTGGAGGCGACGGCGATCAAGGCGATGGCGACCACCGAAAGTCAGGGTTAATGCACACCCGGTGATGGCGGTGCACTACCAAGTGAGGTCGGGAGGCGGCGAGCTCGGCGGCGAAGAGCTTTGGCCGTGGCGGTTGCTTCGGCAAATCTTGTGTGAAGAAGCCGAGGAGATGAGCGGCGCCTTGGGGTTTCGAGAAGCGGAGGATCGGGCGAGGAAACCAGAGGGTCTCGGGGCTTTATAGCGGAGGAGGAGGAGATCGACTCGGAGACAATGGCGGCGTGCGGCGCCGGGACTCGAGCTTCGGGGCGAAGACGAAGACGACGTGGCGGCGGCGCGCCACCGACCGGCGTGGAAGAAGAGAGGCGAGGCGGCAGCGCATGAAAAGGCCGGGAGATGGGCGGCGCGCGGAGTTGGGTCGGAATAGTGATGGGCTTCACTTTTCATCGTTCGAGGAATTTTAATATATTTTTCTTTTTATAAAATACTGAAAATCCAAATGGCAATTAGAAAATAGCAAATGCACTCAGAAAAATTCTAGAAAATTCTAGAAAATATATCTAAGCCTATAGAATCCAAATAAAATAATTTTGATAGTAGTTGATGTTGGAATTAATCATGTTAAATTGTTTTGATCTCTGAAATTTCTAATTAAGCTTTAACTTTAGTAGAAAAATTCAAATGGTTATTTTTCTTTTAAAACTTTAAAACAGACCAAATTTTTAGGATGTTACAAACCTCCCCTTAAAGGAATCTCGTCCCGAGATTTGGGTGACTAGAGAATAGGTTAAGCGCAGTCTATCTTAAAGACTTACGAAGCGACGTTCGAATCGGGCCGCACTTCTTACAGAGTGACATGATTCATCTTTCCTCTTGCTCTGATGGGTGGAGTCCTGGTAGCTTGATTTGGAGTCTGAAACACTCCTCTTCCCATTCTTGGCACAGAAGTCCTGGTTGGTGTAGGTCCCAGATTGAAAGGAATTGGTGTGAGTCCTTGCTTTTGTGGGCACTTGTTGGCATAATGACCTGTCTCATTGCAATTGAAACAAGTAACTCCTGCTGCAGGATTGTTGGTCCTCTGAGGTCGATGATTATTCTTGCTATTGAAATTTGAAATTCTGAGTTTCCTGCATGCGATACTGGGGCAGGGGTTCTGAATCCGCAGATGAATTGTTAGCACGAAAGGGCTGCTGGGTATTGGTCCTGACTCTTTGTAGCTGACTCTGATGAGCTCCTTGTTGTATCATTTTCCTTTTACGAGATTCGTCCAACTCACGACGAGAATCTTCTATAAGTACGGTTTTATCCACCATGTGCTGAAAATCAACATAGTCATTCCCGATAACTTGTACCTTCAAACTGGGGTTGAGTCCACGCTTGAATAAACTTCGGCGTGCATTATCCGTCGCAACATCTTACGGAGCATAGCGAAAGTTGAGTAAACTTGTTGAGATATTCACCCAAAGACATATTTCCTTCTTCAGAGTTCACGAAATTCATTCTTCTTCATTTCCACTATACCATCCGGAACATGAGCTTGACGAAACGCCATTGAAAATTCTCCCCAAGTAATGGCTTGTGAATTCTCATGAGTGCGGTGTAGTTTTCCCACCATTCTGCTACAGACACCTTCCAATTGATGTGAGGCATAAAGAACTTTCTCATGATTATTGCATTGGGCAATGGCGAGCTTTTTCTCAGCGGAGCGAAGCCAATCTTCTGCGTCAAAAGGTTCCGACGAATGAGAAAATGTAGGCGACGAGTCCTCATAAATTCGCTAACTTGGAATGATGATGAGTCGACGGTGGAGCGAGGTCGCTTGATTGCTCGATTATTACGATTCAACAAGTCGACTATTGCGTGGCGATCGACTTTCTTTGAGTCATCATCTTGTTCATATTTTGCATCATTGCGCTCATGAATTGAGTTTGAGCCTAGTAGTTGTGCCATCTTTGGGTTCTCGTAGTTCCAAGGATGGTGATCGCCACTAGTGTTGGCGTTGGCATGGGCACCATCTCGATGAAATCTGGCTCGATGTGTTGCGAGTGTCAACCATCTGCGATGCCTCTCCACAGGTTTGTTAGATAAGATAGAAAAGCAATGTAGACGAGAGGGAATAGCACAGTAGATGAGATAGACGAGATAGGTAGATGGAACAGCTTAAGTAGGGGAAACAGGTTAAACCCAAAGACAAGAGACAAGAAAGCATAGCTGAAGGGCTATGAAAGAACAAATAAACTTTTCAAATCAAAAGCTTAGTGCGACTGCAACATAATGCTTGACAGCAAAACTGCAGCTCTCACTTGCACACAACCAAAATAAAGACCTATTGCAACAACGATCTAAAAGCGCTACTAAAACACTAATAGGACGGCTCCCACTCTGGACTAGAGAGCGAAGACTCTTCAACTTCTTGTTCTGAATCGCTGTAGAACACCCACGAGTTGCGAACTGCTATAGGAGACTCTGGACGAACAGCTGGCACGAAGTGGTGGAGATATTCCTGACGATTGCCGGTGATTCGACGCCTTTCTTGAGGATCGGTAGAGTAGGTGGCGGCGGTGAAGCTAGTGGTGGAGCAACTTCTTGCTCAGAACAGTGGCATCGACGCTATTTGCATCACATACTTGCGAACCAACTTGGACAAACCGATCCGATGCAATCTGCAAATCCTTGAGCGGCTTTGTGGGCAACTATGATGCGCCGACATGTCCTTAAGCTTGTCGTAGCACTTCATCTTTGTGATGGCGGATGTGGCTTCCAATCCTCACAATGAAGTATACCTCGTCTCGAATCCAGCTTATGTGTCCCTTCACTTTCCTTTCCTTTGTGAAATAAGTTGCACCTCTACTTGTTCCCAAATTTTGTAATAAGCAATGAAGAACTCGGGCCAATCGCCTCTTTGATCGCGATACACTTGCACCATCTAGAAATTAATAGGATAAGATGTCAAATTAAGATCACCAAATACAATTACGATAAGACAAGAGACAAGATCTCTAGCACAAGATGAGGAGAAATAGAATGTGGTAAGAATAGAATAGATTGAGACGAGATCAGAATAGAATAGATCAGAAAGGAACAACTTAAGTCAAATTCAGTTGATTTGATTTAGAAAATAAGTTTTGAAGCTTAGACTAAAACGACCATGCTAACTAAGGTTGCGTTCTACAGTCGATATGGCTCTGATACCACCTCTGCCGGGACCGAAAATACATCTCAGAACCCCTCGTGTATTACGAACTAGTCCCGGATCGATAGCTAGCTCACACAGAAGCAATGATAAAATACCATCTATTTATTCGATTTAACTAGAAAGATCTCAAAATAATAAATAATAATAATCGGACCTTATGGTCAATGTTTACTTAACTTGCCACGCAGGGCTAAAGAAACAAATAAACTCTTGCAGCGTCCGAACGAGAAACTTGGAAAGGCCAATCAACATGCCCACAGGCAATCGAGTGGAGAACGCATCCTAATCCGCAAAACCTTCAACGTCTTGATTCTGGAAGAACTCCTGTGCAGCTTGATATTCTTCAACTGATCAACAAAGGCATGAGCCGTGAGTACATAAAGCACTCAGCAGATGCCGTAGGGAAATGTATGCAAATAGTATTCATGCAAGGCTTACCAAAGGTTAGTCAGATGGTTCTTTTGCAAAAAACAACATTTATGACAAATACAATAAATAGATTGAAATGCGTAATTGAAAAGGGTAATAAATACTTAAACAATTTCTTCGAAACAACCAGTGAACTAACCATTCACTTCTCGACCAAACCAATGACAAGTGAACTCCCATTCACCCATCGACACAAACCACCAAGTGAATTACCCATTCACCGAACAAACATTATATTCATCAAGTGAACTTCCCATTCACACTCCGACTTATTTTTAGAAGAAACTCTATCTCCCGTGTGAAATTCCCGAGCACGTCCATAACCGCGGACACGGCTATTCGAATAGTTTTACACACTCTGCAGAGGTTGTACAGCTTGACCCACAAGACACGACTTCTCTAGTTGGTTTGGCATCCGTCGATACCACTGCTCACTACCTTGGGTAGCGTGCTAGAACACGTGACAAAGCCTTTACAAAGCTCCTTCTTAACCCGATTACGCGCTAAGGTTTCAACACCGAATGTCTCCATCCGACTAGACAGGGCCCCCCTCTTGCGCCGTAGTGAGCACGTACCCCGTAACTCACTCTTCCAAGACAGAACCAAAATTAAGATATTGCAAATTAATCAGCCAGGTCCCGCCCATACAGGA
This sequence comes from Hsuehochloa calcarea, assembly GCA_036346395.1. Lineage (NCBI taxonomy): Eukaryota > Viridiplantae > Streptophyta > Magnoliopsida > Poales > Poaceae > Hsuehochloa > Hsuehochloa calcarea. The sequence continues at coordinate 22,073,319 of CM070604.1, read as the reverse complement.
CATGTGGTTGTACGGTTAAGGCTCAGTTCAATGGCGCACAAGATTAAGTCCTTGACAAGTTACTCAGGCGATCTTTCCACAAACCCACAACGTGTCAAATCCACACCCTCAATCCACCATCCACTCGCCTGAGTGAAGACAATTTTGTATAAATAGAACCAATGACATCCCCTGTCATGGTACACAAGTTTTAACAACAGTGGCTAACCACCACAATTCCATAAGTCATTAAGTCAAGATTAAATCATTAAGACACATATGATGACAACCCATCGTAACTAAGCTTGACTAAGCAACAATACGATACCCATGTTGGTGATACAAATATGTCCAACTAAAATTATCCAAGCTAGGGTGACAAAGGATTCATGGCATTCAAATGTTCAATGGAGGTATAATGACAACAGGTAATAACTAAACCCAAAACAAATGATATAAAGAAGCATGCAGTTGTATAAAACAATATACTTTTGAAATCATAGGATCAATATGATCAAAGGACTACGGCTTGCCTTGGAATAAATCACAGGATTGATCTTGATCTTGATCTTGGTGTTCTTCTCCTTGTTCAAAACTTCCCGAAGTAGCAACGTCTACTCGCAAAATAAGCAAATCGAACAAATAAATATAAAACAGAGATAAAATCAACTCCAAAAATTAAATAAAAATCATAAATAAATAGAGTTCGAATTTAGATGAATTTACAAATTTGAAAGGGCTCAATCGGAGTTCGGATGCAAAAGATATGGGCTTTGGAAGATTGAAAATAAATCAAAACCCTAATTTGGATTTTAATTTAATTTCCTGATTTATTTTTCAATAGGAAAATCGACTTATGACGTCAGCTGACGTCAGCGAGGATTTCGGCCGATATTAATTTCCACCGATAGGTGGGTCCCACTAGTCAATGACACGGTGTAACGTGGACTAAGTCCACTGAAGGAAGGCTCGGGAGGGAACTCGGTCTGCCACGTGGCAGCGACACGCAGGCATTGACGGGGCTGCCGCACCAGCAGATCAAAGGAGGTGGCAGCTTGGCTTCTTCCAGACGCCTTGGTGGCAAGGGAGAAACAGAGGAGCTTGGACGAAGGCTTCGCGGCGGCGGCGGCGACGGCGAACGGCCGCGGTGGCGGGCAGCAAAAATGCGTTGCTGGGAGTATTGCGAAGCTACCGGTGGTGGTGGCAGTGGTTAATCGGCGGCGGCTTACCGGTGGCGACAACAATGGCGGCGGCGGCTGTTGTCGGACGAAACCGAAAACGGCGGTGGAGGCGACAGCGATCGAAAGCGATGGTAGCACCGGAAAGTCAGTTAATGCACACCCGGTGATGGCGGTGCACGGTGGCGAGGTCGGGGGCGGCGGGCTTCGGCGAAGAGCTTTGGCCGTGGCGGTTGCTTCGGCAAATCTTGTGTGAAGAAGCCGAGGAGATGACGGCGCCTTGGGTTTCGAGAGCGGAGGGCAGGCGAGGAAACCAGAGGGTCTCGGGGCTTTATAGCGGAGGAGGAGGAGATCGACTCGGAGGCAGGCGGCGGCGTGCGGCCGGGACTCAGGCTCAGGGCGAAGACGAAGACGACGTGGCGACGCGGGCGGGGCCACCGGCGTGAAGAGAGCGAAGCGAGGCTGCCCGTGAAAAGGCAGGGAGATGGGCGGGCGCGGGAGTTGGGCGAATGATGATAGGCTTGACTACATTCTTCGAGGAATTTTAATATATTTTCCTTTTTATAAAATACTGAAAATCCAAATGGCAATTAGAAAATAGCAAATGCACTCAGAAAAATTCTAGAAAATTCTAGAAAATATATCTAAGCCTATAGAATCCAAATAAAATAATTTTGATAGTAGTTGATGTTGGAATTAATCATGTTAAATTGTTTTGATCTCTGAAATTTCTAATTAAGCTTTAACTTTAGTAGAAAAATTCAAATGGTTATTTTTCTTTTAAAACTTTAAAACAGACCAAATTTTTAGGATGTTACAAGTACACGCCGTCTTCGACACATCTTTACCGTTCTGACCTCAACGCCGCCTGCGTCTAGTCCGGTCTCCACGTGTCTCGCCACGACTCCACCTCGATGCCCTGCAACCATCACAGACAAGAAACACATCACATAGCATTGCTCAAGATAATAGAATCATCATTTGCATTCAACTCAAATTCATTCATAACTCAAAATCAAACCTATGCACTTACTGCACAGTTCTGCGCACAACCGGAAGTTCCGCATTTACCATGGCGGAAGTTCCGATTATCGGAACGTCCGCACTCCTAGGATGGAAGTTTCGATTATCGTCAAAGCAGAACACACTTGTCAGGATTATCGGAAGTTCCGCGTTCCCAGGGGTAGAAGTTCTGCAACACCACAACAGGACACATTCGTCAGGATAATCGGAAGTTCCTCTTTCCTGTATGAAGTTCCGATTATCGGAACTTCCGCATTCGAAGCGAAGTTCCGCGATGAGATGAAACACACCGCACGCAGCGGCAATGAATCAATCACAAACTTTTCAACACAAATACAAATACTCATCACTCGAAGGGGACACTACTCACATGGTCTCTCAAGAACAAACTTTCACAGTTCTTTGATTTCTTTAAATCTCTTGTGATTCTCTTTTGATAGCCAGGTAACCAAAACCTTTGAGTCCTCTCAGTTGCTTTGCCATGTCAATGCCGCCATGCGCCCAAACCTGGCCGTGAGCTCTCTGTCGTCCTCTCTTTCCATTTTGTTGTGTTGTTACATTGTCTCTTGATTTCTTGATCTCTATGACAACTTGGCCCACTTGTCATCCACACCATCAAGCCCATATATATCCTCTCACTTACATGTGAACCCCACATGTCATCCACCTAATTAAAAACACTAATTATTTATCTATCTTACATGCGGGTCCCACATATCACCAACTCTCGGTCAAACCCGTTAGTGAGCTTGGTCCACAGTGGACGGGCATATCTCTCCATGAACACGGTCCATAGACCAAAGGCCCACATGTCAACCCCTAATCCTATTTTGAGAATTAATTTAATTCTTGAAAAATCCTTTTATCGTTGGTCCCACATGTCGCTCTCTTTACCTTATTTCTGGAATTATTTTAATTCTAGAAATTCATAAATATCAGTCGGTCCCACATGTCATACACTCAGTCATTTTCTAATATTTTTGGAATAAAATATTCAAAGAATATTCCGTAGACCCCACTTGTCAACTTCTCTCTTCCTTTTATTCTCATCGTTTCTGTGAATCCCAAACTTCCAAAAGTCATATCTTCTTCACTCAATTCCGCTTGAACCCATTCAAGTTTCTAAATTCATCTAAATTAAATATCTATCTTTCAAGTACCATTCAATTTCAATTTGGAGTTTATTTGATTAGTCTTTTGAATCTTGTTTGTTTTGCGCTTTCTTTCGCATTAGGCGTCAAGTCCGGAATCGTCCAAGGAGTCAAGATCAAGGAAGTAGAAGATTGAGGACAAATAAGATCATCATTGCTATAGCAAGGCAAGTTATACCTTTGATCATATTGAACCCGTTTTCAATATACTTTGTTTCAATGTATTGCATTTTATTTCAAGTATTTATTTAAATACTTTTGGGTTTAATTATTAATCCAAATTGCTATATCCACCTTGTCTATTGTTATGCTATGATCTTTTGTCACCCTAGGTTGGTTCATTAATAGTTGGTATTATCGTAGCACCAGCGTGGGTTGGTTAGATCTGAGTAGATTGCTTAGCCATGCCACGAGTCATCATTTCATGTGAGTTACAATTATAAACTTGACTAAGTGATTATGGGCGTGTGATGAAACCGTGTGTCTTTGTGTGCTATTACTCGTTGATGGCATGTGTTGCACTTAATCAACGGGGTGGGAAAAGATTTAGGCGAGGCAAGTGGTGGATTCTGTGTGATTGGTGGAGCTGTGTCTTTGGGAATGATTATCCGTGTGACTTAGTTAGAAATTGGAAGTCTTGCCTTGGTCAATTAAGGACTTAACTTTGTGCGCCATTGAACGAGCTTTCTTGTACAACCACATGCAGGTATGGGACGGGCCTAACTTAGTAGATTATAGAGTCTTGATATTGACAACTCAGGTTGTAGGTTAGGCTGTGTGCCGGGTGGAGGTGTGAACTACAAGATAGGGCATATCGCGTTACGGTTCGCCGCATCCCTGTCCAATGGTGTGTGTCGTAACCAAACGCTGTGTGTATCGATTGGACGGCGGGAAAGCACATCGGGAGTGTCAATGTTTGAGATGAAGTTTCTGAAATATTTTGTTATGGTCAGTGCTAGCTACACTGATTGTATCATGTGGGTAAAGTACACGCCGTCTTCGACACATCTTTACCGTTCTGACCTCAACGCCGCCTGCGTCTAGTCCGGTCTCCACGTGTCTCGTCACGACTCCACCTCGATGCCCTGCAACCACCACAGACAAGAAACACATCACATAGCTTTGCTCAAGATAATAGAATCATCATTTGCATTCAACTCAAATTCATTCATAACTCAAAATCAAACCTATGCACTTCTCGCATTCTGCGCTGGCCTAAGTTCGCATTTACCATGGCGGAAGTTCCGATTATCTGAACGTCCGCACTCCTAGGATGGAAGTTTCGATTATCGTCAAAGCAGAACACACTTGTCAGGATTATCGGAAGTTCCGCGTTCCCGGCGGAAGTTCCGCAACACCTAACAGACACATTCGTCGGGATAATCGGAAGTTCCTCTTTCCCGGGCGGAAGTTCCGATTATCTAACTTCCGCATTCAAAAATGAAGTTCCGCCGATGTGAACACACCGGCAGCGGCCAAGAGCGGCAATGAATCAATCACAAACTTTTCAACACACACAAATACTCATCACTCGAAAGGGGACACTACTCACATGGTCTCTCAAGAACAAACTTTCACAGTTCTTTGATTTCTTTAAATCTCTTGTGATTCTCTTTTGATAGCCAGGTAACCAAAACCTTTGAGTCCTCTCAGTTGCTTTGCCATGTCAATTCCGCCATGCGCCCAAACTGTAGTGAGCTCTCTCGTCGTCCTCTCTTTCCATTTTGTTGTGTTGTTCATTGTCTCTTGATTTCTTGATCTCTATGACAACTTGGCCCACTTGTCATCCACACCATCCAAGCCCATATATATCCTCTCACTTACATGTGAACCCCACATGTCATCCACCTAATTAAAAACCCTAATTATTTATCTATCTTACATGCGGGTCCCACATATCAGTCAACTCTCGGTCAAACCCCGTTAGTGAGCTTGGTCCACCGTGGACAGGCATATCTCTCCATGAACCTGGTCCATAGACCAGTGGCCCACATGTCAACCCCTAATCCTATTTTCAGGAATTAATTTAATTCTTGAAAAATCCTTTTTATCGTTGGTCCCACATGTCGCTCTCTTTACCTTATTTCTGGAATTATTTTAATTCTAGAAATTCATAAATATCAGTCGGTCCCACATGTCATACACTCAGTCATTTTCTAATATTTTTGGAATAAAATATTCAAAGAATATTCCGTAGACCCCACTTGTCAACTTCTCTCTTCCTTTTTATTCTCATCGTTTCCTGTGAATCCCAAACTTCCAAAAGTCATATCTTCTTCACTCGAATTCCGCTTGAACCCATTCAAGTTTCTAAATTCATCTAAATTAAATATCTATCTTTCAGTACCATTCAATTTCAATTTGGAGTTTATTTGATTAGTCTTTTGAATCTTGTTTGTTTTGCGCTTTCTTTCGCGTTAGGCGTCGAAGTCCCGGAATCGTCCGAAGGAGCTGAAGATCAAGGAAGTAGAAGATTGAGGACAAATAAGATCATCATTGCTATAGCAAGGCAAGTTATACCTTTGATCATATTGAACCCGATTTTCAATATACTTTGTTTCAATGTATTGCATTTTATTTCAAGTATTTACTTAAATACTTTTGGGTTTAATTATTAATCCAAATTGCTATATCCACCTTGTCTATTGTTATGCTATGATCTTTTGTCACCCTAGGTTGGTTCATTAATAGTTGGTATTATCGTAGCACCAACGTGAGTTGGTTAGATACGAGTAGATTGCTTAGCCATGCCACGAGTCATCATTTCATGTGAGTTACAATTATAAACTTGACTAAGTGATTATGGGCGTGTGATGAAACCGTGTGTCTTTGTGTGCTATTACTCGTTGATGGCATGTGTTGCACTTAATCAACGGGTGGGAAAAGATTTAGGCCGAGGCAAGTGGTGGATTCGTGTGATTGGTGGAGTGTCTTTGGGAATGATTATCGTGTGACTTAGTTAGAAATTGGAAGTCTTGCCTTGGTCAATTAAGGACTTAACTTTGTGCGCCATTGAACTGAGCTTTACTGTACAACCACATGCCTGGTATGGGACGGGCCTAACTTAGTAGATTATAGAGTCTTGATATTGACAACTCAGGTTGTAGGTTAGGCTGTGTGCCGGGTGGAGGTGTGAACTACAAGATAGGGCATATCGCGTTACGGTTCGCCTCATCCCTGTCCAATGGTGTGTGTCGTAACCAAACGCTGTGTGTATGGGTTGGACGGCGGGAAAGCACATCGGGAGTGTCAATGTTTGAGATGAAGTTTCTGAAATATTTTGTTATGGTCAGTGCTAGCTACACTGATTGTATCATGTGGGTAAAGTACACGCCGTCTTCGACACATCTTTACCGTTCTGACCTCAACGCCGCCTGCGTCTAGTCCGGTCTCCACGTGTCTCGCCACGACTCCACCTCGATGCCCTGCAACCATCACAGACAAGAAACACATCACATAGCATTGCTCAAGATAATAGAATCATCATTTGCATTCAACTCAAATTCATTCATAACTCAAAATCAAACCTATGCACTTACTGCACAGTTCTGCGCACAACCGGAAGTTCCGCATTTACCATGGCGGAAGTTCCGATTATCGGAACGTCCGCACTCCTAGGATGGAAGTTTCGATTATCGTCAAAGCAGAACACACTTGTCAGGATTATCGGAAGTTCCGCGTTCCCAGGGGTAGAAGTTCCGCAACACCACAACAGGACACATTCGTCAGGATAATCGGAAGTTCCTCTTTCCCAGGGCGGAAGTTCCGATTATCGGAACTTCCGCATTCCCGAAACAGAAGTTCCGCACAGTACAGAAACACACCGGCAGCAGCGCAACGGCAATGAATCCAATCACAAACTTTTCAACACAGCGTCAAATACTCATCACTCGAAAGGGGACACTACTCACATGGTCTCTCAAGAACAAACTTTCACAGTTCTTTGATTTCTTTAAATCTCTTGTGATTCTCTTTTGATAGCCAGGTAACCAAAACCTTTGAGTCCTCTCAGTTGCTTTGCCATGTCAATGCCGCCATGCGCCCAAACCTGGCCGTGAGCTCTCTGTCGTCCTCTCTTTCCATTTTGTTGTGTTGTTCTGTTGTCTCTTGATTTCTTGATCTCTATGACAACTTGGCCCACTTGTCATCCACACCATTCAAGCCCATATATATCCTCTCACTTACATGTGAACCCCACATGTCATCCACCTAATTAAAAACCCTAATTATTTATCTATCTTACATGCGGGTCCCACATATCAGTCAACTCTCGGTCAAACCCCGTTAGTGAGCTTGGTCCACCGTGGACAGGCATATCTCTCCATGAACCTGGTCCATAGACCAGTGGCCCACATGTCAACCCCTAATCCTATTTTCAGGAATTAATTTAATTCTTGAAAAATCCTTTTTATCGTTGGTCCCACATGTCGCTCTCTTTACCTTATTTCTGGAATTATTTTAATTCTAGAAATTCATAAATATCAGTCGGTCCCACATGTCATACACTCAGTCATTTTCTAATATTTTTGGAATAAAATATTCAAAGAATATTCCGTAGACCCCACTTGTCAACTTCTCTCTTCCTTTTTATTCTCATCGTTTCCTGTGAATCCCAAACTTCCAAAAGTCATATCTTCTTCACTCGAATTCCGCTTGAACCCATTCAAGTTTCTAAATTCATCTAAATTAAATATCTATCTTTCAGTACCATTCAATTTCAATTTGGAGTTTATTTGATTAGTCTTTTGAATCTTGTTTGTTTTGCGCTTTCTTTCGCGTTAGGCGTCGAAGTCCCGGAATCGTCCGAAGGAGCTGAAGATCAAGGAAGTAGAAGATTGAGGACAAATAAGATCATCATTGCTATAGCAAGGCAAGTTATACCTTTGATCATATTGAACCCAGTTTTCAATATACTTTGTTTCAATGTATTGCATTTTATTTCAAGTATTTATTTAAATACTTTTGGGTTTAATTATTAATCCAAATTGCTATATCCACCTTGTCTATTGTTATGCTATGATCTTTTGTCACCCTAGGTTGGTTCATTAATAGTTGGTATTATCGTAGCACCAACGTGAGTTGGTTAGATACGAGTAGATTGCTTAGCCATGCCACGAGTCATCATTTCATGTGAGTTACAATTATAAACTTGACTAAGTGATTATGGAACTGTGTGATGAAACCGTGTGTGCTGTGTGCTATTACTCGTTGATGGCATGTGTTGCACTTAATCAACAGGGTGGGAAAAGATTTAGACGAGGCAAGTGGTGGATTCTGTGTGATTGGTGGAGCTGTGTCTCTGGGAATGATTGTCTGTGTGACTTAGTTAGAAATTGGAAGTCTTGCCTTGGTCAATTAAGGACTTAACTTTGTGCGCCATTGAACTGAGCTTTACTGTACAACCACATGCAGGTATGGGACGGGCCTAACTTAGTAGATTATAGAGTCTTGATATTGACAACTCGGGTTGTAGGTTAGGGTGTGTCTTAGGGTGGAGGTGTGAACTACAAGATAGGGCATATCGCGTTACGGTTCGCGCATCCACGTCCAATGGTGTGTGTCGTAACCAAGCGCGTGTATTGGTTGACGGCGGAAAGCACATCGGGAGTGTCAATGTTTGAGATGAAGTTTCTGAAATATTTTGTTATGGTCAGTGCTAGCTACACTGATTGTATCATGTGGGTAAAGTACACGCCGTCTTCGACACATCTTTACCGTTCTGACCTCAACGCCGCCTGCGTCTAGTCCGGTCTCCACGTGTCTCGCCACGACTCCACCTCGATGCCCTGCAACCATCACAGACAAGAAACACATCACATAGCATTGCTCAAGATAATAGAATCATCATTTGCATTCAACTCAAATTCATTCATAACTCAAAATCAAACCTATGCACTTCTTGCATAGCTTCTGCGCTGGCAACCTAAGTTCGCATTTACCATGGCGGAAGTTCCGATTATCGGAACGTCCGCACTCCTAGGATGGAAGTTTCGATTATCGTCAAAGCAGAACACACTTGTTAGGATTATCGGAAGTTCCGCGTTCCCAGGGGCGGAAGTTCCGCAACACCACAACAGGACACATTCGTCAGGATAATCGGAAGTTCCTCTTTCCCAGGGCGGAAGTTCCGATTATCGGAACTTCCACATTCGAAACGGAAGTTCCGCGACATGCTGAACACACCGTGAGCAGCATAGCGACAATGAATCCAATTACAAACTTTTCAACACAGCGTCAAATACTCATCACTCGAAAGGGGACACTACTCACATGGTCTCTCAATCTCTCCCTTGATGAGTATATTGACAAACACGAAAAAGCATAAAGATGAGTTTGTGATAATGACCAAACACGGTCTAATCTAGGAAACAAGAAGGCTCAAGACCATGTTTGACAAAGGAGAACGACTGAAGCTTGAAATGAAAGATCAAATTTTTCTACAAAGCTCCAGAAGACTTTTTCTCTCCAAACTAACTTCTCCCCCTTTTGGCAATAAACACATCAAGAAGTATTAAAGAGAGGAAATGACTATATGATATTCATTTTAAGCATTAGGAGCCATGAAGATTATCCAAAATGACTATTAGAGTATTACACCAAGCCATAACACATAAGAATGCTATCAAGATCATGACAATTGATGTATAGAAAAGCTAAAACAAGAAACCCATAATCTGAGAATTGGTCCAATTCCTTAGCATGTCAAATAAACCAAGATTATAGTCTAGCTAAAGGTATCCAAGGATGATACAAGCCATGTCAAATACTCTAAGAGGAACCAAGAAGCATAATATTGAACAGTTCAGAGTGCTACCAGTTTTAAGAACGACTCAATTGAACAAGTACTTGGTCTGTTCGAAGATAAGCAAGTTTAGCATATTTTTCTTTTTCTGAAAATTCTTTATGGCTTTATCTTAGTAAAGCAAGTCTGGACTAGGTGCCATCCACAACCGCCTCCTAAGCTTCAACCATTTTTAAATCTTAACCATGTGCTAGATCCCAAGCCTTATCGACCACTCCAAGCAACAGACTTAAGGAAGTGATCTTAGGTCATCCAAGACTCCCCGAGTTCATGCCTAGTGCAATGGTAGCGCCTCATGAGAAAGAGTTGGTGAGATCGGTTTTTCGCACAAAGAGATCATTTTTGCTTTTGAAGTTTTAGACCAAAGATTTAAAGGTAAGTCATGTTTCTTAATGAACTGACATAGCTTAATCTAAAGTCCAATAGAGATTCAAGACTCAACTCAGCCTACTTGACATGGCGAGAATCATAAAAGGATAACTTCAACAGACTAGTCTCAAGAGCTATCAGACAAGATTTTAGTTCAAGTTGAGCAATTTTAGTCACCTTATCATGGCAACGACTAAACTACACATAAAAAGTCATGATAAATCTAGCAGTTTAGCATAAATCATGGCAAGATGTAAAACAGTGAAAACAGATCATAAGGGATAATAAACAAGGCTCCATGTAATTATATTATAATGCGGGATGAAATGCAGGAAAAGCCAGATTTCCTTCAGAATGAGATGCACTTTTTAATTCAGGTTTAATTATGACAAATTTAAGAACTAGAAGAATCAAGATGAACTCCCCCTGAACCAAAGGAACAAAAACGAGAAATTGATAAGAGAAACAGAAAAGGCAGTCCTTAGAGCATAGATAAGATATAGAGAATACTATAGCTCAGACTGATTCTCATCTACTCCATATGATTCAAGGACTATCAGCTGATCAACTAACACACTAAGGAGCAAACACTGTCCCTATCTACCCAAGGGTGGCCCGACCCTCGCTAGAACCTATAAGAAGTGAGTAAGCTCAACCTAGAGAGGAGAAACAGCTAATAAGCAGCATCCTAGAAGCACAAGATAAGAACAAGTAGTCAAAACAACTTGGCAAGAGAACCACTCTAACCTATGCTGGAAGGACTTAGACCCAAAGCACCCAAATGAAATGCAACCAGAAAGGAGTAATAGTAAAAATAAAGTATAATACAGAAGTAATAGCACAAGCTCCCCCTCACAACAGTCCATAAGGACAAACCACCCCAAGCTCTCCCCGTAAAGCTGAAAACCGAGAGCTGTCCAAAGGCTTGGTGAAGATATCAGCCAACTGGTGTTCACTCTCCACAAACTGGAGCACAATGTCACCCTTCTCTATATGGTCTCGAAGAAAGTGATATCTAATATCAATATGCTTGGTCCGAGAATGTTGCACTGGGTTCTTGGCAATGCAAATTGCAGACATGTTATCACAAAAGAGTGGAACACAGTCTATCACTAACCCAAAGTCTGCGCAGGTCGAGACCATCAAAGCACTTGGCTCTGACAATCGGGCTGCGACAGCGTGCTCGGCCTCTGCGGTGGGTCGTGCAACACCGGACTGCTTCCTTGACGACCAGGAGACAAGAGAAGTGTCAATGAATTGGCAAGTACCAGAGGTGCTCTTCCTATCTATCCTACAGCCAGCGAAATCTGCATCGGAGAAGGCTCTAAGAGATAGACAAGAAGAGGAAGAGTACCAGATACCATAGTCAATGGTAGCTCGAAGGTATCGAAAGATGCGCTTCACCGCCTGACGATGAGATACACGAGGAGAAGCCTGAAACCGAGCACAAAGACACACAGAGAAGTGTATGTCTGGTCTCGAGGCTGTGAGGTACAAGAGAGAGCCAATCATGCTCCTGAACTCCTTTTGGTCAACAGTTCGCCGTCTTCATCCGGATCAAGAGCATTGTAGATGCCATTGGGTTGATCTTGGCTTTCCATCATTCATGTCGAGCGCTTGAGAGGTCTCGAGTGTACTTGCCTTGGTGAAGAAAAGTACCTTCCCGAGTCTATTTGATTTGGAAGCAAAGGAAGAAGCTCAACTCGCCCATCATACTCATCTCAAATTCCGAACTCATAACATCAGAAAACTGAGACACGAGAGTATGTGAGGAGCCGCCAAAGATGATGTCGTCCACATAGATCTGGACGAGCAAAAGATCAGTGACAAGACGGCGGATGAACAAGGTCTTGTCGATTTTACCCATTTCAAAACCATGACTCAGCAGATAGGACTTAAGCCTTTCATACCAAGCTCTGGGAGCCTGCTTGAGTCCATACAAAGCTTTGGAAAGCCTGTAGACATGGTTAGGGTATTTGGGGTTCTCGAAACCTGAAGGCTGTCTGACATAGACTTCTTCCTCAATAAGGCCATTGAGGAAGGCACTCTTACCATCCATCTGGTAAAGCTTGAAACCCTTAGAAGCTGCAAAGGCAAGCAGGATTCTAATGGCTTCAAGTCTAGCTACAGGGGCAAAGGTCTCTTCGAAATCTAGACCCTCAACTTGGAAGTATCCCTGAGCTACCAGCCTAGCCTTGTTTCGAATGACTAACCCATCTTCACTTTGCTTGTTCTTGAACACCCATTTGGTCCCAATGATATTGTGACCTTGAGGGGGCTCAACAAGGGACCAGACTCTAAATCTTGAATGCTCTTCTCGGGTCAAGTTTCACAGGACATCATCCTAAACAACATCTTGACCTCATGGAGAAGCATCTTTTGGTACCTTCGAGTGCGGAACTTCCGATTGTGTCCAGAACTGTGCAGAGAAGTATAATTTATCATTTTGAGTTTGTATGAGTTTGAGTCTTGTACAATTGTTGATGCTATGATATTGTGCAATGCTATGTGATGTGTTTTTATGCATGGTATTGCGGGACATCGAGGCGAAGTCGTGGCGAGACACGAGGTGGCCGGACTAAGCGCGAGGCGGCGTTGAGGTCGAGCGGTCGGGATGTGTCGAAGGCGGCGTGAATCTTGAGGTGGTTGCGGGTCAAGGACAAGCAAGCGCGTGCGGAGGCTTCGGAAGGTGTGCAAGGGGCGAAAGCGGTCTTTTATGGCGACACAAGTGGAGGTGGTTCCGTTCGGGTGTAGCGGGCCTAATGGGTTGGAGGCCCATTAGCCAAGGCTATAAATAGGGGTGAACCCCTGGTGTTAGGGTTAGACTTTGAGAGAGAAAATTAGGGTTAGCCTAAGCAAAAGGGCTTGTTTTGCTTTTTGAGAGTTTGTTGAGTTGGAGAGAATGAACTGAAAATCTTTGTAATCATTCCTCTGTGTTTCCTCTGTAATCTCTTTATTTCTATCAATGAAACTCTGAGGTTTTGATCACTTGTTTATGCCTGTCTTTATTCCCTTCCTATTCATGTTGAATATCTAGGGTTTCGGTGTATCTTTTGATTCGTCTTATGAAATAGCATGAAACTTGATATCTAGAATCGTTTTGATATTGCTAATATATCTTCAAAGTTTCATGAGCTAAGAATCTGAGAATCTTGTCTATTGTGGTTTTTGGTCTTTCTTGCCCCTTCTTCAAGAAATCCGATTTTGCCTTGATTAATGAATCTTTGTTTGCGATTCTTCTCCATGAGGTCAAGATGTTGTTTAGGATGATGTCCTGTGAAACTTGACCTGAGAAGAGCATTCAAGATTTAGTATTTTGGATTTTTGGGAAAAACCCGAGCGCACTTTTCTTGGTCGGGACAATCGAACTTCCGATTGTCAAAGTGAGACTCTGCAGCGGAACTTCCATGCGAACCGGAACTACGAATGCGGAACTACTGCGGGTAGAATCGAGCTTCCCATTTCGACGAGCGATCGAAGTTTGTTTTCGTTCTCGATTTTGCTTCACTCTTCTTGAGATATCCGGAGGGTTTTGTAGGTTTGTTTTAAATCTGATAAAGGGAGTTCTTAATTTTAAGGCACCATTCACCCCCTCTGTTGCCATTTCGGTCCTTCAATTGGTATCGGTGGTTAGCTCTTCCTTATAGATCTTAACAGGTCGGTTGAGCCATGGCAGCGAACAAGTATTCCACCAAGCCTCCAGTCTTTGATGGCTGGATTACCCTTCGGAAGAGCCGAATGAAAACTTACATCCGGGCTCGGTATGCCATCCGGAGAAAGGTGAAGGTTAGATTTCTTTGTTCTGCCGATGAAAACATCAATGTGGGAAACATGCCCGATGTTGAGGCCAATGCTAAGGCAAGGAACATAATCATTGAGGTTTGAGCGAAGTGAGTTCGATCGCATTTCTCATTTGTCTTACGCTTCGACATCCGGGTGACCCTCGATGCATACCATGAGGCACCACCCGATTAAGACGGTTCGACAAGACCGGTTCAGCGAGAATACTGACAAATTTGAAATGCTTGCGGTGAATCTCTTGGCGAGTGCTTTTAGCGTTTCCACAAGATTTTGAGCAACCTCCGGCGATCGGTCTTACATACCCGACTTCGAGATAATGCTCGGCGGATACTTTCGCACTTGATCTTCGTGTTTGGGAGATGAAAGTGACTACCATCAAGGATAGCACGGACCTCTCGACCACGACTCTTGATGCGCTTTACTCGCGTCTCAAGACTCACGAGATTGACATTGTCTCTCGAAAGTCGAAGTCACGATCGATGGCTTTAGTCACCGATCCCACCTCTGGATCTTCTTACGAGTCGTCTGTGGGTTCTCCTAGCTGCTCTCGTGACATAGCCGATGATCGATTAGGCGACTTGAGGATGAGCAACTAGCCCTCCTAGCTCGGAAGTTTTCCCATGCTTACAAGAGGAGGAGGGATGGAAAAGGAGGTCCTGTGATTTGCTTGAGTGTGGTGGCCCCAACCACATCCGAGCAAGCGCCTAAGCTTTGGGAAGGGCAAAGGTGACTATGGTGGTTCGGGCAAGAACGACTACATCGACAAGAACCGCAACATGAAGCCCTCAGCACCTGACCAAGGCAAGAAGAAGTACCGCAACTTTGGGAAGGCAAAGAAGTTGTTCCATCGCGTCCTCACGCCTCGATGAGCTGGACACCGGAGGTGGAGGGTGGAGTGACGATGATGGAAAGGGCGATCAAGATCCCAAGGATGACGGCAACTTCTCGGCATGTGCTTCATGGCCCTCGAGGCGAACGAGCGACAATGAGTACTCTCGACTCCGATGAGGTTAGTCCCACTTACGACCAGCTTAATGATGCTTTTCTTAAGTTAGGTAGATTTCATGCTAAGTCTAGGGCTAAGTGTGCTAAGTTGGAGAAGGAAGTAGCTAGACTATCACGGGAGCTTACTTTACTTAAACCTGCTCCCTCTGTGATGATTGTGACACATCTTTGTGCTTTGCTTGATGACATGGAAAACTAAGGACCTTGCATGATAGTGTGTCCTCTGAACTAGACATGATTAAAGTAGAGAACATTAGCCTTCTTGCTGAATTGGAGATGAGTAGGGTAGCACCTCCTTCACCTACTACTGTTGAGGCTACTGCTTGCATCTCATGTGAGGTTAAGGACAACTCGTTTAGAGGTCTTTATACCATGTTGCTTGATCTGCCTGAGACTTGTGAAAATTGTAATAATCTCAAGATGAACCTAAAGCAGGCAGATCACAAAATTCTTGAATTCAAGTCTGCGCTACTAGAGCCCATTGTTTCTTGTTTAAAGCTGTCCTAAGTTAGCTCAATAACTAGAATCATATCCAAGCGGTTTCAAGAAATGATTGATCACAATAACAAACTGGCTCACTATGCTTCTAAGGACCTTGTTAGCTCACCATGCAATCAATGTTATACACTAAAATGTGATTTGGTTGCTTTGGATGAAAAATGTGTGAAGCTAACTAAGGACCTTCTAGAGACACAATCATCTGCTTGTATTGTGTGTGCTGGGAAGAAGTCTAAGGGTTTGGTAGAGATGCCTAGCAACGTGAACCAATCTGCTAGCGATGGAATGTCCCCAAAAGTCGGCTATGCATGCACAAGCCAATCTTTCCTCTTTTGTTGGTTCTTCTTACGCTCCCTTATCCTCTCTTTGTTCTTTCTTCCCCTCTCTTCTTGCACCTCTCTCTTTCGGGAGTGTCAGTATCTTATGAACACTCTCGAGAGGTTTGTAGGAGGCAAGAAGAAGCTCAATCTCATTCTAGACAAATCTAAAATTTGCAGATTTAATCAGGGTCTAGGATATGATATCCATGAGGACATGAGGAAGCATCCACATCGTGCTCGAACCATAGCACGGTGTGATCAAAACTAAGCCGGGGATCGAAAGTAAATTTTAAGTCAGCGGGTTTTGTTCAAAGGATCTCTCTGACAGTAAGGTGATTCCATCTGCAACTTCGGCCCCTCAGAAGGCGAAGTATCATTGCACCTTCTGTCAGAAGGATGGACACTTGTTTGATTATTGCTTCAAGCGCGCCAAGATCGCGCGTAGAGATCGTGTTGAGTCTTTTAGGCGCATTCATGGTCAGCCCCAGACCATGAGTGCACCTAAGACCAACACGAGGTCTAGGTTTGATACAACTGATGATTTAGGGCAGCATCGAGGACTTGGTTTTTCTGAGCTTTCTGAGTTTCGTCTTCATGCTCCCTTTGGTCGTAACTTCCGTCGTTTTGAGGGTAGATCTCGGTTTCCCTTTCGAGATGGCTACCATGGCGAGATCGACATGTTGCGAATTTCGACTCGCTCTTCCATAGCGATCGGATTAAAGACGACTTAGTCTGCACTACGGACCTTCCGACTTGTTGAGTGACGAGGCGTAGGGTAGATAGAGGTCGATGTTGCTTGACTACTTCATCATTCGGCGTGTTACTCGATATTGGGTGCCAAAATCATTGTTGATTCACCCGATCGAGACTTTACTCTGTTTGACTCGAGTTCACCGGCGAGGAAGGGAAGTGTTTGGCTTGTAGACTCGGTTGTTCTCGCCATATGACCGGAGATTCTCGTTGGTTTTCTTCCCTAGCCCGTACTACTGGTGATGAGGCGATCACCTTGAAGATACTTCGTTTGGGCGCGTCATCGCTAAAATCTTGTGAGCATAAATGATTCTTTTATTTTGAAAGATGTTGCCTTAGTAAGTAAGCTGCGGTATAATCGCTTTCGGTCTCTCGACTTCTGATGACTGATTCTGGTGAGCTTTAAGAAAAACAATTGCAAAATTCTTGATTCTTGGGTAGTCTAGTTTGCGGGATTTCTCGTTATGGGAGGATCTTTCGTCTTGATTTTTACGAGTCTTGGTGATCCTCTCCGGTGTTTAATTGCTTACGAATCCGTGATTTGACCTTCGGCATAGGAGACTAGGTCATATAGGCTTTGATCATTTGACACGAGTTAGCGGCCACGATCTCATTTGTGGTTTGCGAAACTCAAGATGGTCAAGGATCTAGTTTGCTCTCCATCTTGAAGCGCGGCAAGATGGTTGCCGCTTCTCACTCTCGATCCACGGTGATAATGGTGATGCACGGGACAAGCGCTCCATATGGATACTGATTGGTCCATTTCGAAAGCTTGATCAACGGGAGGAAGTGGTATATTCTTGTTGTGGTCGATGACTTCTCGAGGTACTCTTGGGTGTTTTTCTTAGCCTCGAAGGATGAGGCGTTTACTCTTTTTAGTGATCCATTTAGTAGGCTTTCTGTTGAGCTCCGGTGCATTATGAGCAATTTGCGGTGATAATGGCACCGAGTTCAAAATTCCTACTTTGAGAGTTTCGTGGTGAGGCAGTGTAGAGCACCGTTCTCTTCTCCATCGTCCCCCAACAGAATGGCGTTGTGGAGAGGAAGAACCGTACCTTGGTCGAGATGGCGAGCGATGCTTGATGAGTACTCTACACCTAGGAAGTTTTGAAATTTGAGGCCATTACTCTTGCTTGTCATGTTTCTAACAGAGTCTTTCTTGGGCACTCTTGCATCGCACTTCTTATGAGTTGAGATATGGCGAAAACCCGGCGTCTCGCATTTTCGTGTGTTTGGTTGCAAGTGTTTTATTAAAAAGTGCGGGAACCTAGATAAGTTCGAGTCACGATCTTGTGATGGGATCTTTTTGGGTTACTCGACTTCTTCTCGTGCCTATAGAGTCTGGAACTGCAAGTCTAGCAAAATGGTAGAAACCTTCTCCATGAAGACGAAACTCAGAAAACTCAGAAAAACCAAGTCCTCGATGCTGCCCTAAATCATCAGTTGTATCAAACCTAGACCTCGTGTTGGTCTTAGGTGCACTCATGGTCTGGGGCTGACCATGAATGTACCTAACAGACTCAACACGATCTCTACGCGCGATCTTGGCGCGCTTGAAGCAATGATCAACCAAATGTCCATCCTTCCGGCGAAGGTGCAATGATACCGCCTTACGAGGGCGAAGTTGCAGGTGGAATCACTTTACTGTCAGAGATCCTTTGAACAAAACCCGCTGACTTAAAATTTACTTTCTTAGTCCTGGGCTTAGTTTTGATCACACCTGGTGCTATGGTTTTGAGCACGACAGGTGGATGCTTTCTCATATCCTCATGGATATCATATCCTAGACCCTGATTAAATCTGCAAATTTTAGATTTGTCTAGAATGAGATTGAGCTTCTTCTTGCCTCCTACAAACCTCTCAAGAGTGTTCATAAGATACTGACACTCCCGAAAGAGAGAGGTGCAAGAAGAGCGAGGAAGGAAGAAAGCGAGAAGGTAAGGGAGCAGAAGAAGAACCAACAGCAGAGGAAAGATTGGCTTGTGCATGCACAGCCGACTCTGGGGAACAGTCCTACTACTAGCCAGTTGGTTTACGTCACTAGGCATCTCTACCAAACCCTCATGCTTCTTCCCAGCACATACATTACAAGCAGATAGTTGCTTCTCTAGAAGGTTCTTAGTTAGCTTCACACATTTTTCATCCAGAACAATCAATTCATATTTGAGTTTTTCACAGTTACTGCATGGTGAGCTAACAGGGTTCTTAGAAGCAAATTTGGCCAATTTGTTATTGTCATCAACTAATTCTTGAAACTGTTTGGAGACAGATTCAAGTTCAGCAGTAAGTTTGAGACAGTTCACACATAAAGCAATAGGCTCAAGAAGGAAAGCTTGTAGTTCAGTGATTTTATGGTCTGCCCATTTTAGATTCATCTTCAGATTATTACAGCTTTCACAAATCTCGGGCAGATCAAGCAACATGGTATAAAGACCTTTAAAAGCATTGTCCTTATCCTCACATGAGGTGCACGAAGTAGTTTCTACACTAGTCGATGAACTAGGTGCTACCCTACTCATTTCTAGTTCAGTAAGCATACTAATATTCTCCACCTTAAGTTTATCAAGCTCAGAAGTCAGACTATCATGCGAGGTCCTTAATTTCTCCATGTCACCAATTAAAACACAGCATGTATCACAATCATCACGGGAGGAAGCAGATCTAAGTGAAGTAAGCTCCCGTGATTGTCTATCTACTTCCTTCTCAAGATTACCAACCCTAGCTCTAGATCTAGCATAAAACTTTCATAGCTTAAGAAATGCATCATTGAGCTGGTCGTAGGAAGGACCTACCTCATCGGAGTCGCTGTAGAGCTCGCTGTCGCTGACGTCGGTCCCGTTGGCCATGAAGCACATACCGATGAAGTCGTCACCGTCTTTGGGATCTTGATTATCCTTGCCTTCGTCGTCGCTCCATCCCTCCACATCGCTGAAGTTGAGGTCGTCGAAGGCGGTCGTCGAAGGCGGTGAGGACTCCATCCCTCCACATTGTTGCCATGAAAAGTAAATACCTTAAATATTAGAGAGAAATCTCTTTTCTATATGCATCTGTATTTGTTTTAGATCCTAGAGCTAAAATTAAAGCATTTGATAATGTATTTGATCTTCTTAGTGATGCTACAGGGCTAGATTATACTAATTATTTTTTTTGTAGAAGTTCGTTTTCGATTACACGAGATTTACCAAAGGTATGCAAATAAGTTCTGGGGTAAGATCTTTGGTGGCTTTTCCTCCAGATCTAGGTCTTCTTCTTCTACTGCGTTGCCTGCTCAGTCAAGAACAACCCCAAGGAGTGGAGAACTATCCACCAATCTGGACAGCGATACAACGGATTTTAACTGGAAAAGTTTCAAAATTTTGCAATGGTGGTAAGCCCATTTGTTAACATATCCTGTGCTATCCATATTTGCACGTGATGTATTAACTATTCCTGTCTCGACGATTTTCTCTGAGTTTGCTTTCAGTCTTTATATAAGAATATTAGAGGAGAGAATGACAAATCTTACAAGTGAGATGGTTGAGATACTTCTAACTGCGAATGATTGAGAATAAGCTGATACACAAACACAATACTCTATGAAAAATTCAGAGTTGTTGGAGGTGTTAAAAAATCTGTACATAGACAACGACACGTAGAACAAGGATGTATATAGAGCTATAGGTTGTACTCTTTTTTTCTTTGCCAAGGTTTTCTCATATCGAATTTTTATTTGGTAAAGTTTTTAACGAGATAACTATTTGAATATTAATAAAGCTGTTTATTACATTTTCAATAAGCTTGTCTTACGTTTTTATAATTTTTATATCTATTTTTAAATTTTACATATTTTTTATATTTTTTTAACCTAATAGGCTAAGTGAGCCACAACGCCTGTCGAGCTAAATAAGCTCAGACCAGCCCAACCCGATATGACAAGTCATCAGATCGAACTTTGACCGCCTTTCAGCGCGTGATCTGGCACAGCAAAACTCACTTATCGGACCACCGTAGACCGTATCAAAATTGGCTGACCGCATTGTGTCCGTACCAGACCGGGCCTCCCATCCGGTCAGCTCTAACTCTAATCCAAACACCCGGCACGATCCGACCCGTTTAGTTTCCACTTGCAGAGACGAACCCCAAAACCCTGACCCGACCCTTCCCGGCGACCCCATCCCCATCCCCCGCCGCCGCCGCCGCCACCGCAGATGGACTTCGAGGTCGTCGTCCTCGCTGGGGGAACCTCCGAGAAGCTCTCGCCCCTCGTATCCAAAGTCTGTTCCCCCAGCGCCTCACCCCGCCCCCCTTAGCCCCAATAACCTAGCTAACCTTCTTCTCGCGCAGGACGTCCCCAAGGCGCTGCTCCCGGTGGCGAACCGTCCCGCGCTCTCCTACGTGCTCGACCTCCTCGAGGCCAGCGACCTCAAGGACATCATCGTGGTGAGGAAGCGAGGGAGCGAGCTGTTCTATTTCTGCTCGGGCTCGGCTCTAAAATTGGACTTTTCGCTAATGCGCGTCTGCGTGTGGTGCAGGTGGTGGAGGGGCAAGAGGCGGCGCGCCTGGTCGGAGCGTGGGTCTCGAGCGCGTACCTGGATCGTCTCCTCGTGGAGGTGAGTTCGTGGCCGATTCGACGTTTGCCCGCTTGTAATACAAGACTCTGGGTTCTGCTATTTGTTATTAGAAGCACCTGATTCCGATTCAATTAAATGCTTCTAGGTTTCTCAGCTGTCATGTAGTTCGAACTTGGTAGTTATGGGCTAATGGCGCCCTCAGTTTTACTTAATTTGCAAGAATTTTTGTGCATCTCTGTTACTTTTTGGTGGATTTTGTAGTTCTTTGGTTTGTGAGCATGGCAGGGGCCGGGCTACTGTTTACTTCCTTAGAGATGTATTTCATTTAATAGAGATAAGTTTATTTAGAAATAGAGATTGTTTCTTAGAGGTCAAGTTGGGTTGTCTTTATAAAAGAAATATCAATGTATCCATTATCAATCAAGTAAGAATAGAGAAACCATAGTTCATCCGTCTATATCTATCTTCCACATCTAAAGTTCATCCCACCAAGCCGATGCCGCCCGGCCTTCTTCCTAGCAGTGTTTACCCCGTAGTGATCTAAGATCATTACAGAGCACAGTTTGCTTGACTGGATGGACAGATTTTGTGAAATGAAGGTGCTATTGCCTATTGTTCTTTCCATATCTTGCTTGTTAGCATGATCATTTTCTAGTTATCTTTGCTCTAGATCAAATATTGGAGATTCGTTATAACAATTTGATCTAATATGGGCTACTACAATATGTATATGTTTCTTACCTTTTTTTCTTGCGATCTCCTGCATTTCTTTGACTTGGAAACACCTTACAGTAAAATGAAACTAGTTGAGTATTACATATCAATCCAAAGAAAACTGATCCATTAAAATCATAATAGTTTCTGATCAAGTCGTTGCCCTGCTTTATTGTCTTCTATCATTACATGAATGTTTCAGCTTCTAATGGGACCCCAATCAGCACAATGTATTGATGCTTGTTGCAAAGTGCTAATAAAGTTGCTAAAATCCTATAATTTTTAGTAACTTGAACTGCTTAAGTTAATCTCTGGTTGTTATTTGATTTTCTTTGCACGTGTATTTCCTTTTAATTCTTAGCTTCTTCTGGGATTTGTTTAATTGCAGTACTTGCTTAATTTCTCACACAGGTCCATGATGGCTGAGGGATTATGTTGTATGGGGACATATTCGCCACTTTTTCTGGAAGTAACTCCTTTTTATCTTGTAGGTAGTTGCAGTTCCTGCGGACATTGGAACTGCTGGTGCATTCTGAGCTATTTCAAAGCGACTGAGAGCAAATGATGTTTTGGTAACGTTTGTGCTGTCACCCAATTTCAAGAATTCAAAATATGCATGCTGGGAATAATCTAGATGCTAATGCATTGGTCTTGTTCCATTAGGTGATTAGTGGTGACCTGGTAACTGATGTACTTCCTGGGGCTGTTGCTGCTACTCATAGAAGAAATGGTGCAGCTGTTACTGCTTTACTATGTTCTGTTCCTGTTAGTGGTCCTTCAGATGCTGCTTCTTCAGGAGGGAAAGATAAAGCTAAAAAACCAAATCGATTGAACATATTTGGGCTGGACATGACAAGGCAATTCTTGTTACATATTGTATCAGGTTTGCTTACTGTCTTGTTTGTATCATAGTAGGGTAGTACCTGTTGTTCGTGATTCATATGCCTGTTAAATATCACTTGTAGGAACTGATGTTGAAAAAGATGTCCGAGTTTATAAGAGAAAAATCCGAGCTGTAAGTCAGGTAAGTCGCATGTAACCATGTTTCAAATAAATTGAATTTGTTTCCTCACAGAAATTTTTATTTTCAGTGCCATGCTTTTTATGTACTGTGGCATTATCATATGTCACTGTAAACAAATGTGCCAAAATTAGGTTTGGTATAATAGGGTTTTTTGTAACTTAGTTTTAGTAATTAATAACGTCTTAGTCATGTGTAGACAAAACTGTCAGGAACTAAGTACCTCTATTCCTTAGTGGGCGACTTGGTTTGGTTGTAGGTTCTAGCAATGTACTTCACTACTATTTCAGCAATTTGTTAACTGATTTTCAGGGTATCAATTTATATTAGTTGTAGTGAAGAAGTGTATGCAGCTAGTAAAAACTACTGAGGCATACCCATTGTATGAGGACAGCATTTATATATGCTGTCAATGGTTGGGAATGTTTCCAGGCTATGAAACATTTGGGGACATCAATGTTGATTTTGAAGGGATAAAACTATCCGTTATGGAGTGAAATGAGGACAGCTTATATGCGTGCTTGAATGAATCAGGTAAGAATAATTTGTTGGGTGGGAGAGGTTTATTCCTATTAGCTTTGTGCACTATGCTTGCCAATTGCCACTGTAGAATGATTCAATATTTACAGTAATAAGCCATTTGAACAGACAGACGCATGGTAACTATCATTTAAAGTGATAAGTCATGCTCAAATCATGCGCTGCTACATATTGTTGCGAGGCTTGCGCTGATAATTTGCACCTCATTAGAAGCATTGCAAACCTTCCTAAAGGCTGTTTTTAACTAGAATGCCATCCAATATGTAAAACCCACACCTCGTTCTGTTGTTCTGTCAAAGTTTTTTATGTTGGCTGTTTGTCATGTTTACTTTGCTGTGTTCTCAGTGTTAGAATAGGAGTTAGAATAGGGACTCTTTTGTATTTTCTTATCTGTCTTTTGTATTGTCTTATCTGTATATGACATACACCTCTTGTACTCCTATATATATTGCTCATTGAGGCTCTTCAATATACATACAATATTCATAACATGGTATCAGAGCAGAGGTTAGGGTTAGGGTTTCTTACCGCCACTGTTGCCTCCTAGCCTCCGGCCGCCGTCATCGCCGCTGCCCCCGGGAGGAGCAATCTCCGCTCCCGAGGGCGGCCTCTTCAGCGTCATCTTTGGTGGCCTTCTTCTCGTAGCAGCACCTCGACGACGAGCTCACCGGTGTTGCTGCGGCGTGTCGCTGTCGCTAAGCTTCAAGTGGTTTGTGCACCCTGGCCCGCCGTCGGGGCACTCGATGTCGGACGAGGAGCTCTTCTGGCGCGGGTCCATGGCGCCCCGCATGGAGGATTACCCGTATAAGTGCGTGCCCAAGGTGGCGTTCCTGTTCCTTACCCGCGGGCCGCTGCCGTTCGTGCCGCTGTGGGAGCGCTTCTTCACGTTGGGTACCGGGTTCCTGCTCCCCTGAAACGCCTTCATCACCGCCGTCGACTACTCCTACATCTACCCGGACGCCGTGTACGTGAAGGGGACACCGCGGCTGTACGGCGCGTTCGATGTCACCGTCGCCGCCACGGTCATGTGCGGCATCGCGGATGCCTTGGTGCAGGGAGGGGTCATCGGGTTCACCGACGAGCTACCCGAGCGGTACATGCAGGCCGTGGTCGCTGGAACTGCCGCCTCAGGTGTACTTGTCTCAGCAATGAGAGTAATTACCAAAGCGATCTACCCGCAATACGCCCATGGGCTAAGGCAAAGTGCGATCCTCTACTTCATCGTTGGCATTGTGCTGATGGTGATCTGCATAGTATGCTACAATGTGGTGGACAGGCTTCCGGTTGTCATGTACTACAAGAACATCAAGAGAAGGGCACGAGGGCTCTACTCGTGAATGTGCCTTCGCTACCCGAGTCTGAGTTGAGCGTGTCGGCGTCGTCACCCTTCCACGGCGCGATCCCAAGCCGGGGTGTCATGGGGCGACATCACGGCTGGTGGGCGCGAGCTCTTGGCGAACGCTTTCTTTGGACCCGATCAACGAGCGTTTCGTGCTCATCTTGAGCCGCATCCGGTGTTCAACTTCCGGACGGTGTCTGAGTACACAGTCAACTCGGCGCGAGCTACGTGGAGTCGTACAACATCAACGTCGCCGCCGCTATGAAGCCTCAGCCGCCACCGCCGTCGCAGGAGTGCTGGTCGCCACGATGAAGGACTGGAAGATGCGGCTCCGGATGGGAAGATGTTTATGTTCTGCTAGTATTTACTGCTAGTTAGCCCAAGTCTTTTCTTTCTTTGTGTTGTTACTTCCGTTGCGTCCATCCAAGTCTGTAGCACTTTATCTGTGAGTTCGTCTAAGCCATGCGTGTCCACAAATTTATTGTCATAGGAGCATAGGAATTGCTCGATGCATGGCGTGGCCCGCGCCCCGAAGCTTCTAAGGCATGGCGCTTCTTTTGCGCCGCCGCTGTCTTGGGCTTCGATCTGCGCTGCCATGCTTCCACCTATTCCTATTCGGTTTGATTTGACAACTCTCTCTATTTATGTCGGTTTCATCATCTTCTTCGTCGTGTTACCGTGATCGACTTTTTCAGTCCCTGTACCTTCTGCTTTATGGGCTGTTACACGACCCCGGATGGGAGAGATCTTTTGATATTCGACATATTTTCCAAGAGCTGCATGTTACGACGATATTATCAAGACTCGTACTTCGGATTTTCCATATTTTAGTGTCACCCCTTTCCAAATGCAATGCTATTATATACGCCTTGCATTTGAGGGGGGTGTTAGAATAGGAGTTAGAATAAGGACTCTTTTGTATTTTCTTATCTGTCTTTTGTATTGCCTTATCTGTATATGACATACACCTATTGTACTCCTATATATATTACTCATTGAGGCTCTTCAATATACATACAATATTCATAACACTCAGATGGTGCACAATATCAAGAGTGGTAGTTTCTGGGGGTTAGCTATATTCTGGGATTCTGGTTGGAATTATCAGGTCCTGTTGCCTGGGAATTATCTTAGTAGCTTGTTATTTGTCCAACTGTGCTGTATCTTTCTTAGCTGGTCTCCCCAACAATCTTCTTTCTGTACCAAATCTCGAGCTTTCTCAATAAAGCTGGGCCGAAAAGTTCTTTGGTCTAAAATTTAAACTATGTAATTTGATTCAACAATTTGTAACATGCTACATCCATAGTTTTTTCTTACCTTCCATCCTCAAAAGCAATTGAACAATACTTTGGCTTCTTAATGGAGTCGGATATCTCATTGCACTAAAGATCTGTTTGGATCATATCCTCACCATTGCGAGACACCAGTACATGATTCCTGTTGACTCAACTTTTAGCTTGTCTCAAAGCTTGCTTTATCT
Organism: Hsuehochloa calcarea; assembly: GCA_036346395.1. Lineage (NCBI taxonomy): Eukaryota > Viridiplantae > Streptophyta > Magnoliopsida > Poales > Poaceae > Hsuehochloa > Hsuehochloa calcarea. Next base: position 22,046,799 of record CM070604.1, on the reverse strand, counting down.
TGATTTTTTTAAAAAAATAGACATCACTTTTAACTAATGACTTGGGCTGATCTTTCAAGCATGCCTCTTTTGAGGCTGAAACCGTGGTGTGTTGCATGAGGCCCATTGTTTAGTGCAAGGCAATATCAAACTGTGATGACTGATGACGCAATCCAATATAATCTCAAGTTTCACAAGAGTGCACCATAGCAGAGACAGGGCTGGGAAATTTAGGTGATAGGCTACATGGTAATAGGTGAATGTTATGGGACCAAAGAAATATTTCATTTGTGCCTTTTCTGGTTGTTATGTGCATACTACAAGGGGTGGACCGATTGACTCAAGCAAGGCAGGGCAACTTTTCATATGACATGAGCAGAATAAACCCTTGTTCCTTTGTGGGATTAGAGCTGTTCTTTATGACCTTATTGGCTTGATTTTTTCTGTATATTCCTTTGATAGTTTAATTGCAAATTTAAAATTTATTAAGACATAACTTATGATGACCATGAATGGTTGAATGAAGTGGATTGTTTTCTCTGTTTTGTCTATAATTGCATTTTGTTAGTTGGTCATCAAGGTTTTTTAGTGATAACTAAGCCTTTTCAATTATTTCTATCATGCTTTGGTTTAACTTCAGTTCTGAAAAAAGTATGGAGTTCGTAAATTGGACTATAAACTGAACTAAATATCTGTCTTATCTTCCTTTCACTAGATGGAAATTCGAAGTGATCTGATGGATGCTCATCTTTATGCTTTTAAGAGGTTGGTTAATTTTCTTTCATCTTGTTTTATGTCTAATTACTTTATAAGTTCTCTCATTCGGTAGTCTGTTGCTGTAAATATACTATTGGTCACAGGACAACATTGCAGGATGTACTGGAACGGAAGGAAGCATACCGTAGCATTAGACTTGAAGTCCTCCCATACTTAGTGAGGAGTCAGTTGGTATGCTCGTGCTTATTGCATTATAATTTCTTCCTAAGCACTATTTAACAGTTGCCAAATTTGTACAGAGATCAGCTCTGTCAGGTGGTGACGAAACAAAAGTTGATGAAATTGGGAATGGCGCAGTTCCGTCCAACAGTAATTTACAGTGTCTGTCGCAGTATCGTGTAATTGCACCATCTGCTTTCAAGCAAGATATACTATCAAGTTCAGGTGGGGGAACACATAGGTGCTGTGTTTATATTGTTAGTAAAAGCAAGTACTGTCACCGCGTGAACTCCATTCAGGCGTACTGCGATATTAATCGAGATGTATGGTTCTCATCTTGCAGTACATTTTGTTTGTGTGCTGCACTAGTGTTGAAACTTGCTTGAAAATTCAACTAACCACCATATCACAGGTTGTAGGGGAAGCTAGTCACCTGTCTGGTTATTCCTTCTCTGCACAAAACAACATCATCTACCCATCTTCTGTGCTTGGATCGAAGACTACAGTGAGTCTAATTTCAGACTTATTCCACTATTAGCATTGTGAGATGGTTGCGTGAAAATACAGAAAACAAATGTTAAAATGCAATATAGAATGCAAGTATGTTAGATGCTACCAAGTCTTATATATGAAAATTTCTGAGAGTTGGATTGGAGATTATACTGATCAATCTGATGACTCAAATATTGAATTGTTTATTTCAACGAACCAAGTGGCATGTGGAATAGATTTTATGACATGGTATGTCATGTATGGGATTCCATACTAGCGTCGGAATAGGAAGACACAGCCAGCAGCAGCAGGAAACGAAGTGGATTAGGATTATTAATTTAGTTTATTCTTGTCCAGCAAGTTGGATAATTGAGCCGTAGTTGAATAGGAATATGAGTTGGCTTTGGATTGAGTTAGAAAGGGACTCTGTATCAGATTGTTAGGAAAACCTCTATATAATGAGGTTAACATTATCAATAAAGTTGGGTAAGAGTTAATTCTTTTCTTCCCAATCTGCTCAATCCCTTCCCAGTCCATTGCACATCTTCTAGCACCTACTTCTTCCTAACCGCAGCCACGGCGCCTGGTCATAAGCCGGGGCCAAAGCCACCTACGTCGCACAGCTATCCGATACAATCTTTAGGGCGTGACAATTTGGTATCAGAGCCAACCACATCTTCCACCATGAGCATCAGCGGCGAACAAGCATGCACGCAAGATCAGAAGCTTGATCAGATCTTATCTCAACTCACTGCAATGTCTACAGATCTCAATACCTTGAAGGCACGGGTTGATGGCATTGATCAGCAGCTGACTGTGGGTCGACCTGTGCAGGACTAGCCCAACGATGGCTTCCTGCGCCCCGCCGAAGACATATGCACCACCAGCACCATACCAGCCACCATATCACCATTTTGCTTGTAGCAAAGAATGGTTCAGCGCTCTCGATTCCATAAGCTTGAGTTTCCGGTTTGACTAAAAGAAGATCCTCTTCCATGGCTAAATCGGTGTGAGCAATTTTTCCGAGGCTAGTGAACCCCAGAGGACAAAGTATGGCTAGCTTCATGCCACATGCTTGGTTCAGCTCACACCTGGTTCCACAGACTGGAACGCGACACCGGGGTGCCATCATGGCGCTATTTTTCTGAGCTTGTCAACATCCGCTTCGGTCCACCCAACCGGAGTAATGCTCTCGGCGAACTTGCATTGTGAAAGCATACCAGCACGATGGAAGATTATCAGGAGCGTTTCTTGTCACTGCTTTGCCGAGCTGATCCTCTTTTCGAGCACCAACAGATACAACTTTTCACCGTTGGGCTGCAAGAACCATTGCGAACGGATATCGAGCTTCAAGCCCCACAGAGCCTGGAGGTAGCCATGAGTCCCGCTCGCGCGTATGAACGGCGCCTGCAGCTGACCAATCCTACGGTCCGGTCGGCGACACGCCCTACCAGTTCGCCAGAACCTAGCCGTCGTAGGTCAAACGACTGTCGTGGCTACCTCGGCAACTACCTCAGTAGGTTTGACATGAGTTTTGCCAGGAACCACAAACACGACGATTGTAGCTCGGGGTAACTGCGTCTTCCGTTATCTGACAGCCGTCGAGATGGAAGAACGACGTCGCCTCAGCCTCAGCCACAGTTGTGACAAGAAGTTCTCGTGGAACCATAATTGCAAGCAATTGTTTTGTCTATTATGGGACAACGTGGTTCAAGCCTAGGACGAGGTGCTAGTCGAGACTGACATAGAACTAGAAATCTCATTGCATGCACTCACGGGCGTGCGAACGAGAGAGACCATGCAACTTCAAGCACAAGTCGGCACCAGCAAGGACTCATTGCTAGCTTTGTTGGACTCTGGGTCCACCCATAATTATATTTCAGAAGAAGTTGCTCGTAGCCCAAACTATGTCCACATGAAGGGTTACGTGTAGCAGTGGCCAATGGTGACCGAATTTCACGCATGTGTTTCATTGAAACACTAATTACCATTAACACGTAACAATTTGCTATTGACTTCTATGTGATTGCACTCGGTGGCTATGACTTGGTTCTGGGGACTCAGTGGTTAGCAACGTTGGGGCCAATCCTTTGGGATTTTGGTAAGGTTATCAATGTCCTTTTGGAGGAACGACCATCGCATGACTTGGCATGGCAAGGGATCATCTTTGGCTGAATGCGCCAGGCTGCATGCATGTGATGGCTCCAATCTCATGGATTTGCTTCTTGCCGAGTTCGACGACATCTTCGCTGAACCACGTGGCTTACCACCACAACGATCATGGGATCACCGTATACACCTCCGGCCAGACGCAACACCTGTGGTGGTCCGACCCTATCGTTACCCCGCACTACAGAAAGATGAATTGGAGAAACAATGCGCTTCCATGTTGGAGCAAGGTATCATAAGGCCCAGCAACTCTGAATTTTCTTCGTCGGTGCTACTGGTCAAGAAGCGTGACGACACTAGGCGTTTTTTTGTCGATTATCATTCCCCCAATGAGATGACTATCAAGGATAAATTTCCAATTCCGGTGATTGATGACCTTCTGGATGAACTCCGGGGTGCATGCTTCTTTACAAAATTGGATCTCCATTCCAGCTACCATCAAGTTCGGATGCATGAAGAAGATATTCACAAGACAGCGTTCTGGACACATGAAGGCTTATTTGAGTTCCTTGTCATGCCATTCGGCTTGACAAATGCACCTGCGACTTTCCAAGCTCTAATGAATGAGGTTCTTCGATCCTTTCTTTGCCGCTCCGTACTGTTTTCTTTGATGATATTTTGATCTACAATAAATCATGGTTCGAGCGCCTACGCCATGTCCGCACCGTCCTCGAGATTCTCCGTCTTCACCGCCTCTTTCTGAAGCGCTCAAAGTGTTCTTTTGGCCAGATGTCAATGGCCTATCTTGGACATGTTATCTTTGGGGAGGGAGTTGCCATGGATCATGATAAGGTGCAATCTGTTATCAACTGGCTGGCACCTCATTCTACTTGGGCCTTGCGCGGGTTTTTAGGGTTGGCGGGATATTACCGTAGATTTATCAAAAAATTTGGTACAATTGCCGCATCCTTGACAGTTGCTTTGAAGAAGGATTCACGTGGTCCGATGCAAACGATCAAGCTTTTCAGTTGCTCAAAGTGGTACTTACAATAGCTCCAGTTCTCCAGTTACCGGATTTCGCTGCTCACTTTATTGTGGAATGTGATGCGTTAGGATCGGGTTTCGGCGTTGTTCTTCATCAAGTGGCCCATTAGCTTTCTATAGCCGTCCAATTGCTCCTCGTCATGTATGTCTTGCAACTTACGAACGTGATCTCATTGGCTACGACACTAGAGGTTGTATTTGTGGAGGAGCCTTCACCATCCGCACCGACTACTACAACTTAAAATTCCTCCTTGATCAGCGTCTCGCAACGATTCCCCAACATCAATGGGTTAGTAAATTGATCAGCTATGATTTTTCTATCGAGTACAAACCAGTTCGCTTAAATGTTGTTGTAGATGCTCTCGACGTGAGTCAGAAATTGGGCAAATTTGTGCATTGACGTGCCCACAGTTCAACTTGTTTGATAATTTGTGGAACGCGGTTGACACCAAGCCAACTTTGGTGGCTCTACGAGAACAGATAAATAGTTGCGAGTTGATAGCTCCATGGGCTTTGATGGATGACAATGTTACCTTCGACAGTTGGGTGTATCTTCTGCCATCCTCACCACTGTTGCAAGAGGCTCTCGCGCTGCGCATGCTACAAGCCACAAAGGTGTGCAGGAGACCCTCCATTGGTTTTGCCGGGACTTCCACACTCCCTCAGCATGTACTGGGGTACAGGATTACGTCAGGTCTTGCGTTACGTGTCAACGTAACAAGACAGAAAATCTTCACCCAGCCGGTCTGTTACAACCACTAGAAATTCCTTCGCAAGTGTGGTCACATATTGCAATGGATTTTATCGAAGGGCTACCGCGGGTCGGAGGCAAATCTATCATCCTCACAGTGGTGGATCGATTTTCAAAATATGCATATTTTATTCCTTTGGTGCATCCCTATACTGTAGCCTTAGTTGCTCGAGCTTCCTTTAACGATATTGTTCGTCTGCGTGGCTTTCCGACGTCTATCGTGTCTGATCGCGACCCGGTCTTTACACGACATTCTGGCAGGAGTTGTTTTGGGCTGCAGGCAGTCGTCAATTCCTAAGTTCCGCTTTTCATCCTCAGTCCGACGATCAATCTGAGGTAGTGAATAAGGTAATAGCTATGTATCTTTGTTGCATGACGGCCTATCATACGGCGCTCCGCGACACGCCGTTTTGAGTAGTCTTTGGTCGGGATCCGCCTCCACTACGAGTCTATGATTCTACAAAGCTTCGGAATGCTGCTATTGCAATAGAATTCAGGACAGAGATCAATTCTTGACTAACGTTCGTGAGAGGTTACTTCAAGCCCGGCAGCATTACAAGTTTTATTACGATACCAAGCATAGACCATTGGAGTTTGAAGTTGGAGAGTGGGCCTGGCTACGCTTACATCATCGACCAGCAGCGTTTCTAGGATCATGTGCCAAAGGCAAGCTAGCTCCGTAGTATTTTGGCCCATACAAAATCACAGCTAAGATCGACTTAGTGGTGTATCGTTTGGAATTGCCTACAAACGCTCGCCTACATAGTGTATTTCATGTGGGTTTGCTGAAAAAGTTCAAGGGTACACCACCATCTGGGCCTCCACCCCTGCTGAATATGCGGGAAGGGCAAGTAGTGCCAAGTCCAGCTTCTGCTCTCAGTTCAAGGCTCAGTAGAGGTGTTTGGCAAGTACTCAGTCAGTGGAAGGACTGTCCTGCATCAGAAGTAACATGGGAAGTTGTTTGTCAGTTTAAACAGCATTACGATTACCCTTTTTTCCAGCTCAAGGACGAGCTGTTTCCCGAGGGAGGAAGAGATGTCATGTATGGGATTCCATACTAGCGTCGGATTTGGAAGACACGGCCAGCAGCAGCAGGAAATGGAGTGAATTAGGATTATTAATTTAGTTTATTCTTGTCCAGCAAGTTGGATAATTGAGTTATAGTTGAATAGGAGTATGAGTTGGCTTCGGATTGAGTTAGAAAGGGACTCTGTATCAGATTGTTTGGAATACCTCTATATAATGAGGTTAACGTTATCAATAAAGTAAGGCAAGAGTTAATTCTTTTCTTCCCAATGTGCTCAATCCATTTCCAGTCTATTGTGCATCTTCTAGCGCCTGCTTCTTCCTGACCGCAGCCACAGCACCTGGTCATAAGCCTGGGCCAAAGCCGCCTACGTCGCATAGCTATCCGATATGATCCTTAGGGCGTGACATGGTAGTCAAATTTAAGCCTTATCATTTTACCTGTATGACTTAGGATCAGTGCCTTGTTATATGTGATACATGAAAACTGAGGAAACAGTAGTATTTGCACTGATGACACTTTATTTCTGTTACATCTCCAGCAAAATATCACCTTTCTTCTATTGATAAAAAATTACAGAAAACGAATACTAAAATGCAAGTAGGTTAGATGCTTATCATTATTGCTTCTTTCTTTTGTGTTCTGTATATACATATCATATTTACCTTTCTTCCAGTTCTTATAGTTTCCTTAGTAAACTGGATATCTTAGGATGATCTGTTGTAATTTGTTTCTTTTATATTCTTTTGATAACCAGTTCAATATTTTTGGTGGATGATCTTGGTTGGTTTGATGAATAAATTTTAATGCTGCTTTAGTAGTGCAGGTGTTGAGGAGCCTATGTTTTGTAATATTTTGATGGTAGATTAATGACAAGTAGTATTTTCCCCCATTCTATTCTGCCTCAATGCTTTGCATGGTGAAATCTGTTTAAATGTTTAAAGTTCTATTTTTGGCTTATTTTCCTTGTTATTTATGGTTTATCTAGATCGGGCCACAATGCATGCTTGCTGAGGGCTCACAGTTAGGTGACAAGTGGTGTTAAGCGATCTGTGATTGGTCGTCATTGTCGAATCGGTTCGAATGTAAAGGTAATAATAGTATTACTTTGTTGTTCCATGCTAATTTATTACAAAAATTTTCAATTGAAATGATGCTTGCCTACCTTAACAGCATGTTATATGAGGTTTTACTTGCTGGCACCATTTGCTAGTTAGGAACTGGTATGTGCTAACCTAGTGGAATTCGGCATGCTGGCACCTTTTTATATCGTGGTTACATTGTTGGGAAGTAAGCAGTCAATTTTACTGCAAACATTCAAATCAATTACTTTTGAATATGGAGATCTAAGTTTCTTTTTCGTTTAAACATTGTGTATCGTTGTTCCTTGCTTTCCTTCTTAAAAAGAAATGACTTCATTCCCTTGTTACAGATTGTCAACTCTGTTGTTATGAACCATGTGGTTATTGAGGATGGCTGTCACATCCAAGGTTCTGTTGTATGTAATAATGTGCAACTCCAAGAACGTGCTGTTTTGAAAGATTGCCAGGTAAATTTTCCTCTTTTGTACTCCAATTGTGCTTAAATTCAGAAGTGATTTATAGTTGAGGGGAAAAACTTCATTTATGTGGAGTGGTAACATTGCAGTTGATGCTGGCAACCGTGGTTCATAAAATAAAGAAGCAAATTTGAATTTATTGTTTTATACCTTTGAAATTATTTATGATATAATATCATTATCATTGAAACATTTTCAGGTTGGAGCTGGTTATATTGTGACTGCTGGCAGTGAGCACAAAGCAGAATCCCTTGCAAGAAGGTAGAGTGGATCTTGAAAGATTTTGTGGTGGATCTTGAAAGATTGTGTGCATACCAGATCCATCCCTATAAGACGAGTGAAAAGGGGGATAACAGTTCTGTGTGGAGAATTTTGAGAATATCTCTTATGAGATAATACCGTAATTTTGGTTCCAATGTAACATTTCGGGAAAAAAAAAATGTGTGCTCGTCTATTCTGACGGGCTGAGCTTGAGCTGCAGTTAGGGACGCAGTGTCGTGGTGTGATTGGTTATTAATTATGCCCTCTGTTTTTTCACTCTGTTTCTGCGATTGGTTTGTATGTGGCTTTTGTTAGTTTAGTTGATCTAGTAATGCGGTTGGGTTCTGTGCAACTTTAACAGTGTTTGCTTCCCGCGATATTGCTCAATTGTAGATATGGCACTTCAAACTGATTTATAAGATCTAGAGTAGTGTAGAGCATTTAAATAGCAGTAACAATATATTACATGGATCTAATATCTGTATTACCAAACACGAAACAATCTCACGCAACCGGCAATGTGATTTGAATCGTGGCCAGAGCAAGGAAAATTAATCCAAATAAACACAAGTAACTTCTAAGGTTGTAATTCAAAATGCGAACACATGAGATGAGATGATTATGCAAATTGAAAGTACATATGGTAGCTAAAGGCGTGAAGTTTTCTCTGGGTCTGTTTGGTTCGAGACCGATGCACGCCAAAAATTGGGTTTACGAAATTTTAGAAACTTCGACAAAATGTTACGCTCATTTGGATTGTTATCAATGTGTTATCAAACTACAGTCAGATTCTTTTTTTTTTTTTTTTTTTTTTTCATTTGATCTCTAGTTCATTTTGGTACCAGATCCAAATTTGGCATATATTGGTAGGGTTTGCATGCCTAATGAACCAAACTGTTGAGTAACCGTCGCTGGCGAGTCCAGTCCGAGAGATTACCTCGTAAATAATATTTAGAAACGTAAGAACGAATCATGAACACAAGAATACGGTGATAGATTAAACACAGATATGAGGGGACTTCAGGCTTAACTTTATTGCTTTTCAAAATCGTGTTACAATGGTTTGGGGTCCCTCTCTATTTATAGCATCTCGATCCTGATAGGGTTTCCAATGGGCTGGCTATATATGGGCCGGCTTCTGGGCTGGGCTTAGAGTTTCTTAACACTCTCTCTTTGGGCACCCATTCTTACATGTACATGCATCGTAAAAACTCCATAAAAACCCAATGTGAAAAATTTAGAGAAAGAGTACATGACATATGTTCTGTTGCGTTGCATGAATTGTCTCATTAAAAACCTTAGCCAAGAAACTTTATAAAAACTGTAAGGGAAAAATAGTACAATCCACCCAATTTCATTTAATCTATAGGATTTATTCTTTGGGTACTCGATCTTCGTGATCAAGTTTTAATAAAGAGTTTGTGAAGATTCTCCCCTTAAATTCTGCACTTCTCTAAGTCTCATCATTCCAATTCTACGTATGCATCTTTCAAACCTAGATGCTGTAAGTGATTTAGTGAATAAATCTGCTAGATTTTCACATGACTTAGTATGCAGTACTTTAATTTCGTCCATATTTTGCAATTCGTGAGCATAGAAGAAGTTGGGGTTGATATGCTTAGTGAGAGGACTCTTCACATAACCCATTTGCACTTGTGTAACACAAGCTGCATTATCTTCATAGATAATAGTGGGGGTTTACGCAGTATTCAATCCACATGACTGCTGGATGTGGTGAATCATCCGCCGAAGCCAAGAACATTCCCGTGAGGCTTCGTACAGTGCTATGATTTCCGAGTGGTTCGTCGAAATAGATACAAGACTTTGCTTAGAAGATTTCCATAAAATTACAGTTCCACCACATAGGAATACATAGTCTATTTGCGACTTAGCTGTATGCGGGTCTGATATGTACCCAGCTCTGCGTAGCCAGTCATGGTTAGGTCTTGGTTCTTTCTGCAGAATAGACCAAGATCTTTGCTTCATTGGAGGTGTCAGAAGATGTCATTTATTCCCTGCTAATTCCTTTTGGTAGGTTACGCCTTTGCACCTTGCTAGCGTGTTCATCAGTAAATGCAATGTCCGGTCTAGTATGCTTTGTTAGATACATGAATGCTCCTACAACAGTTAGGTACGGGAATTTCGGTCCCAGGACTTCCCCCCTCTTCTTTAGGTCTGTACGGGTCCTTGTCTTGCTGCAAGGATCTCCCAACCATCGATACTTTCGAAGGGTATGCCTTTTTAAAGTCGAACATTTCCAACACTTTCTGAGTATAGGTTGACTGATGTACTAGAATCCCTTCCTGGGTATGCTCTGTAACATCCCAAATATGGATTTGTGTTTCAAATGTAAGAAAATAAGAAGAAATGAAAACTTTTCTTGCATCTTGAAGCCCTCAGTCATTTTTGTAATTCTTTTAAAAAGAATTATGGAAGATCAAATTTAAATCCTCTTTTGACTCCAATCCAAAAACCTTTGTGGCATAGGTGTTGTGCCAAATCCTTGGAAATCTTTTCCCTAAGTTATAGGGAGGCTTGGCAACACCTCTGAATTATCTCATGATTTTTAGAAATTATTTGATAATTTTTGGAGGCAAGTCAAATTTGGTCAAACCCTATTTCTCCTCTTCTGGAATTTCTGGAGAAAAATTCAGTGCATGAAAATCTCTGAAAATTTTATGAGAGGTTCCTCCTGCTGTCAGCAATCTCCAGTTAAAATTTCATAATTTTTGGAGCTTGTTTGCTACCTCAAATGATTCCTCAAAAATCAGATGTTTAAATTTAAAAAGCTAACTGGTTTGCACTGTTCCTAGGGTTCGGACCAGACTCGGGCTCGAGCCACTTGACTCGGTCCAACCAACTAAACGCACCGGCGCGGTCGATCGGGCGCGCGCGTTGTGAACCGTTGGATCAGCATCGAACGGTCCTCGATCAACCGAACGACGGAATCGTTTCAACCCGCTCGATCTAACTCAGCCGTTCGATTTCAATCCGACGGTCGACACGTCGTCTCGTTCCTCAGGTCAGCGAGCGCGTCTGAGTAGGAAATGGCGTGAGCAGAGGAGAAACGAGCAGCGTCCAGTCCACTCCACGGTCGCCTTTAAACGGCTATCTCTGCGCGCATTTAATGCCCGTCGTGCTCCTCCCTCAGAAGTCCATGATTCAACTGCTCCCGTCGCTCTCAAGTGCTCTCATGGCAGTATTGACCGAGGAGAAATATCGCCGTTGCTCTCGGCCATCCTCGGCTATTTAAGCTCCATTGTTTCTCCCTTAGCTTCCTTTAGCACCTCCGCAACTCTAGCTAGCACTCATAAGCCCGCTGGAGCCGCAGATCTTCGAGAATCCTTCGGCCGCCATTGTCGGTTTTGGAGCTTCGGTGGAGTCGGTGCACCAGGGGTTTTCTTCTTCGGGTCCTTGTTCCCTCTGCTTCCCCTTTACTCTCGGAAGCTTAACCCTCACTCAATTTGGTTCAATTTGCTCAGGGCCGAACTGAATTTGGATTTCCCCCTTTTTCGGCCGAAATATGCTTTCTTCCTCGCCCGAGCCGTCTCGACTCTCCTCGGTGCATTCTTTGCGCTCAGGTAACCCCTCTTTAGTCCCTAGTGGCCTGGCACCTGCTCCCTTGAACCGCAGCTGAGCGCATTTGCCATTTTCGTTTTTGTCATTTCGGACCACTTCGGTTCTTCCAGCTTGCCGGCGTTCTAGTCCACCGCAGCCGAATTCATTGGTACCATTAGGTGCGCAATGATGTTTGGGACCCATTTTGGGCACTTGCTCGCACCGCCATGCCGCCGCGCGCCCGGCGAGCCGTTCTTCCCCGTCGTGTTTGCCAGACGAAAATAGGGAGACGGTTTGAACTTGAGACAATGCGAACCGTCGATCCTAAGATCTACGGCCCACGTTCGCGCGGAGATTTGAATTCGTCGCGCGTCTCGGTCTGTTACCCGTCGGATCTAAGATCAACGATCCCGACTCGAGTTCGCTTGGATCGTTGGATCCCAGATCGACGGCTCGCGTGCGTGAGGACGTTCGGATCAGCCCGCGCGCTCGGATCCACGTGGACCGTTGGATCCTGTCGAAGAGTTTTTCCTTCGACCATTATTCTACGACCACTACTTGGTCGTAAGTCCTTCTACGACCACTACCCAGTCGTAAGTCCTTCTACGACTACTGTCCAGCCGAAAGTTCTACTACGACCTGTACCTAGTCGTAAGTCCTTCTATGACTATTATCCAGTCGTAAGTTCTGCTACGACTTGTACCTGGTCGTAAGTCCTTCTACGACTATTACCTAGTCGTAAGTCCTTCTACAACTATTATCCAGTCGTAAGTTCTGCTACGACTTGTGCCCAGTCCTAAGTCCTGCTATTTTCCCGAAAGGATTTATTTATCAACTGAAAAATGTGATAACTTGTAAAATGCATAACTAATTCATTTTAATTCATTTTCGGGAGATTCAAATTTTGTGGGTTATGTTTTCAACTGAACTTTAATCTAAAAATGTTTCCAACCTCAGTATAGCTCCAGAAAGTTTTGCTAATGAATAGTAGCATTTATGATTTATAAAAGCTGAGCAAAATTGATTTGGGCATATCTTTGGCATTAAGAATCCAAATTAATTAGTTCTTGTTGCTAAATTCTTTATAAATCATGCTCTTGCTACTGTAAAATTTTCAGAATATTTGGAGAAAGCTTACCTTTGGATCTTTGCATTTTCTTCGTTCTTATCGGTTGTTTCTCGCTTTCTTGTTAGGATCCGAAGAGCACATTGACCATATAATTGATCCTCAGCAACATCTTGACCCACACAAGCAAAATGCAAGCAGTTTGATCATGTTAATCCCATTATTTTTCAAGTCTAATATATTGATTTCAACTTGTATGTATGCATTGCTATTTTGTTGTTAAATTATGGTTAGTATCCTATAGTTGCATAATCTGTAGGAATTGTTTATCCTCTACTACCATGAGCCTAGGTTATTTGCTGTGATTTGAGTTCGATGGATGAGCTCTTGTCACTTAGTAGATTACGAATTGGAAATTGCTTAGAAATGCTTAATTTGGTAGCAATGGGCGATCATCGATTTTAGTCGATGATCTTGATCACATATCTAATTATTATTCCATTATGTCTAGCACTTGTGCTTTGTTATTTTGTAAAGTCAAAATCTGAAAATAGAAAAATATTGTTTTAGACTTGGGCAAGTGGTTGGATGGTGGGTTATTGGGTTTGTGGATGTCTTACCTAAGTTAATAAGGACCGAACATCTTGTGTCACACTCTCCAAGCATTTTTGCTTGCTAACCACGCGAGAGGGATATGGGACCTCTCTTGACTTAGTACTTTGGCGTGTGTTATCTCCGAGTCGCAGGAGGGGGTTGTGTGTGTTGTGTGAAAAAGGATATGTGTTATTGTGTTGGGTGTGCGGTGGTGGAGATTCCAGGTAGGCTCTCCACCTCGAGGAGCATTGTAGTTGTCCAAGGCTTTACCTGCGACGGGTAGTTGACCGAGGCTTTACAATGACTCCGACACAACGTATGGGTTTCTATCCATACGGGCGGCTCGTAGTTAATACACAATATTGGAAATGTCTCGTAGGACCTAGCTGTGCCGGCATACCAAAGGAAGTGTGCTTAATAGCTTGGCAAAAAGGCGGTCTGGCGTGTGGGTACATTGGTACACCCCTGCAGGGTATGAAACTATTCAAATAGCCTCGTCCTAGGTTATGGACACGCTTGGTTAGGTTTTGCAAGAGTTAGACTACAACCTTTTAAATTAAAATTTGATATGGTTGGTATGAATGGGTAATTCATGCTATTGTTGTGGTGGCTAATTGTTTAGTCACTTCCAGGATTGTTGTTGTTCTCTTTTTCTGTTATACTATTGTCATTTGCGATTATTTGAACATTAAAAATAGATTTGTTAACTTGCTTTCAAATGTACTACATTATTGCAAATAAACATTGCTTTGTGCTGAAAACGAAACATACAGCCTCCACTTAAATAAGCATGCATGTAGCATATGTATAGGTCTGTTACTCTACACGTAAGTCTTGCGGAGTACAATTTTTGTACTCATTTGCTTTGCTTAACTATTTGTTGCAGAGGAGGAAGGTGAGCCCCAAGGGCCTCACTTTTGTGAAATGTGTTGTGGATTCGACGACTAGCTTGGCGGTCCGGTCGGTTGCCTTGTGGGTTAAAGGCACACTGATTGGCTCTTTTGGTTTATGGCCATCTTATGGCACTTTTGCTTCCGCTGTTCAATTTCTGTATGTATATGTCATTGGGCCGGTCGGCCTCTCTTGTGTAATAGCTATCCTTTATTTATGTTATCTTCTGGTTGTTGTTTTGCTTCGGTTCTATGTGAAGGAATGGAATTGATGCATGGATTTTGTAAAGAGGTGTGTATACTGCATTTCTGGGAAGTATACATGTCTCGAAGACACGGGTTATTTCGTTTGTGATGCTAGGGTCAATTGGTGACTAAGCATTACAAGCCCAATAAATCGGGGTCCTCACAGAGTTTGGTATCAGAGCCATACTGACCGTAGTAACCCAAGTTTGGTCGTCTTTAGGATATTTTGGAAAACCTTATTTTCAAAGTATCAAATGATTTATGAAAGCTTCAGGAATTCTCAGATTTTACTCCTTACCTATCTTAGCTTTCTCCTCTCATCTTACTCTAATTTGAGTTTTAAAAATGGTTTACCTCTCCTTCCTTCAAAAATAGTGTTATCGTTTAATTGGGTTTTGGGAACTAATGAGTTTGGCAAATTGAAGGGGTGGTTGCCCTCTACAAGGTTTTGAAGTTTCTGGAATGGCTAAATTTCGACCAGAAGCTTGGATGCAAAACCTGGACAGCGATCTTTCAATTTCCGGACAGCAAGCTCAAAAGTTCTAAACAGGGTAGAAAATGAGAGGTTAATCAACTAAAACTTGTGGGAATAGAAGGGTAAGATGTGATACTAGTTAGCTATGTATCTAACGCTAATTTCGCTGATTTAACCTTGCTCTTTAGTGGTAATAGATCTTACGTTATATTCTGATTTTTATCTTCTCAATCAATTACTCGTTCATTCAATACGGGTTAGTTGCATTGGGAAGTTGAGCTTTGGTTTGGTGATTCATTGCGAGTTTTGGAGTCTTTTTATAAGCCTGTTTAAGTTTATACACTTGTTGTTTTTGGCTTTCGATTAGGGGGTATTCCATTTCCCTAGTCATTAGCTTTTTGCTTCCTTTCGGCTTTGATTTTCGGGTCTAGTTGTTAACCCAAGTTTCTTGTAACAGATGGCGGGCCTTTCGTTGCGGCCAAGGCGATCACCGGTCGGACGAGGATCTTCCTCCTCCTCCGACCATGGCCGAGGTCCTTCTTGATTGAGCGCAACCGCAGAGAGGACCGGAGGGTTCTTCGGGCGCCATCACGCGCAACACTTCCGCCTTTACCGGTGCTTCGTGATCCGGGCAAGGAGTGGACACCGGCCGCGTGGGGACTCGCGAGTTTCTTCGCACCCACCCCCACGCTCTCGTGTCCGAGGACCCGTTTGACGCAGATGACTGGCGTCGTCTGGTTGAGCGAAAGCTTCGCATAGCGCAGTGCTAGGAGCACGAGAAGGCGCTGTTCGCATCGCACCAGCTAGAGGGTGCAGCTTTGTCCTGGTGGGACAGCTTTCTCGCCATGCAGCCTGACGGTCACACCGTCACCTGGGAGGAGTTCCGCACTGCCTTCCGTCGGAGTCACATTCCTTCCAGCCTGATGAGGCTAAAGAAGAAGGAGTTCTTGTCGCTCAGACAAGGACGTTTCTCAGTTACGGAGTACATGTACGAGTTCAACCATTTAGCTCGTTATGCTCCGGAAGAGGTGGCCACTGATGAGGCCAAGCAAGAGAAGTTCAAGGATGGTTTGTCTGAGGAGCTTCAAGACAAGCTATCTATCGTATACTTCCCTGATTTCCAGACCTTGGTGGATAAGGCCATCGTCGCTGAGCACTCAGGGAGAGCGCTTGTGGATTCCTGCAAGCGTAAGTGGGAGGCCCACAAGTCCTCTAGGGCGAGCTATCCCCGCTTGATCGGCCTCGGGTCGCACAAGAAGCTTCAAAGACCCCGAGGCCGCCAAGACTGTTCGCCCTTCGCAGCCGTGTCCCAATCACGCACACATGCGAGTCAGCAGGGTGGCCCCTGCAACCCGGCTGCCGGAGTCACTTGCTTCGCCTGCAACCAGAAGGGGCATTACGCGAACCAATTCCCCAAGAAGACAGGAGCAGCCCCTCGTCCTAATGGAGGACGCGGGCCAGGAGGTGGTTCTTCTCAGGACCTGAAGATAGTTCCTACTACCCAAGGCGTGGGTAGTGGTCGCGTCAACCTCATCTCAGCAGAGGAGGCACAGGGAGGCACCCACGCGTCGTCTTTGGGTACACTTTCTGTTAACTCTCATTCGCTACTATTTTGTTTGATTCAGAGCATCTCATTCTTTTATTTACGAGTCTTTTCTGCTATTAGTGAGCTCCTTTTTACTTCATTGTTGGTCCCATTGCTCATTCGCTCTCCGGTTCGGAGTTGAGAGTGACTGAGTGTAGGGATGTCCCAATTGTAATTGAGGAGTAGGGTTCTTAGCAAATCTCATCCTCCTCCATTCAAAGAAGTCTAGATGTAATTCTTGGTATGGATTGGTTGTCTCACCATAAGGGACAAATCGATTGTGCCAAAAAGTGTGTCTTTCTATCTAGTCCTTGAGCGCGCGGTTAAGCTTTCGCCGAAAGTCGCTAGGTCCGCATCTCTTCGCGCTTGAAGCGAAGCCCGCTCTAGATATTAGTGAAGTCCCCACGGTTTGTGACTTCGTTGATGTCTTTCCTGAAGATCTTCCAGGGATGCCACCGGTTCGAGACCTCGAGTTTGTCATTGAGTTGGTTCCCGGTACCTCCCCGATTTCAAAGAGGCATTATCGGATGCCACCGAACGAGTTGGTAGAATTGAAGAAGCAACTTAGTAAGCTGCAAGAAAAAGGTTTCATCCGCCCTAGCTCATCTCCGTGGGGTTGTCCTGCAATCTTCGTGAAGAAGAAGGACAATACTTTGCGCATGTGCGTTGACTACCGTCCGCTTAATGAGGTAACGGCAAAGAACAAGTATCCATTGCCCCGCATTGATGATCTCTTTGATAAATTAACGGGAGCTCGAGTATTCTCCAAGATTGATTTGAGAGTGGGATATCATCAAGTTCGGATACGACCTGAAGATATTCCAAAGACGGCTTTCTCTACTCGCTACGGCTTGTATGAGTACACCGTCATGTCATTTGGCTTAACCAATGCTCCTTCCTTGTTCATGAACCTCATGAATTCGGTATTCATGGAGTATTTGGATAAGTTTGTCGTGGTCTTCATCGATGATATTCTTATCTATTCCAGGAACGATAAGGAACATGATGAGCATCTGAGGCTTGTGTTAGGCAAGCTTCGTGAGCACCAGTTGTATGCGAAGTTCAGCAAGTGCGCATTCTGGTTGAAGGAAGTGGCCTTCTTGTGGAATTCATGGGAATATGTTACAGATCTTAGGATGATGTGACAATTGGCAATGGCGTTTACGGTTTGTAGTTTCACGTGTTTTCGACAAAGCTACAAGTATTCTGGACAGGGGCGGTCCGACCGGTCCTTGCACGGCGGTCCGACCGGTCCCAAATCGGTCGGACCGGCCATGTGGGCGGCCGGACCGGCATGACCTAAAAGTGTTCAAAACGAGTGGGCCAAAATAGGTGTTGTAGGCAAGTGAGGGGATCCCAATGCACTTGGTCTCATAATTTTTGGAGTCTCCAGTAAGAAGTTCTATTCGTTTTTAATTTCCGTAAGGTTTCGAATTTGGGAGTATGAATTTCGCTAAGTCCCATATGGTCCGACCGCTCATTGTGGAGCGGTCCGACCGCCATAGCGTCCGACCGCTCACCCGAGCGGTCGGACCGGTTTACTTGAACGATGACCAACTTCGTGGCGATGTTGTTTTGTTAGGTCAAAGTCTTTGGTTTCATGGCATATGATTTGCATGATGCATGTTTTGACTAACATGGGTCAAGTTGTGAAGAACTTGTTCCCGAATCACGTGTTTTCTTGTCTGTGGTTGTGCAGGTAGCTTGGTGGTTAACGACGGTCAACGGCGAGGAGAATCGGACTAGACTTGAAGAGTTGAGGTCCGTAACGATCGACGATGCGGGTGAGGTCAACGACTCAAGCGTGACACAAGATGGACAAGGGTGACCTATTGGCGAATCCATGGCGCATGGTGAAGCGGTTTAGGTCAAAAGGTTAAAGACGCGCTTGCCAAGGCATGCGTGTGTGACCCGCTTGTTAGTGGGCCTTAACGGAGCCCAAGAGAGTCAAACCCTAAGAGTTTTAGGCCTCCACTATAAATAGGAGGAGATGGTGGTCGCACTGTCTCTCTCTCGCCTTTTTATGTTTCAAAACCCTAATTGTCTTTAGGGGAGTTGAGGTGGAGGCTAGGGCTCTTGATGGTTTGTGGTAAATTTCGTGATCTTTGATTGTTCACTGATCCATGATGGTGTGGATGTAATCCAAAGATCAATCACGAAATCAATCTATGCAAGGTTTGCTTGAGATAAGTCTCTTTTCGTTCTTGCTTTCAATTTCGTGTTTTTAGGGCTTTCTTTGATCCGCGAGTTTGTGATTGATTTTTTCACGTGAATTAGCTTGCTGTGATATGTGTGAATCTATCTAGCATCATCTTGATCATCAATCACTCACGAACAAGCATTAGGATCAAGTTTTCGCTCTTGCCCGCTTTTAGACCTTCGTTAATCAATTGTCAATTTCTCAAGATCGTTCCAAGAATTATCATAATATTCGATTGGAATAGGTCCTCAATAGCATAGAGAAGGTGTGTGCAAAGTTTCGTGAAGTTTGGAGTTGAGAATCAAAAGTTAGACCTAATTGCAACTTCGCCATCGGGCCGATTTTATTGCTTCGATTGGTTCAGAGATCGCCGGTCCGACCGCCCATCACCACCGGTCCGACCGATTTCGGAGCGGTCCGACCGCCCGGCAATCGGTCCGACCGGTTCAGTACAGAGGTCAGACCGCCAGTACTTGTGTTGCTTTGATTCTTGCCGATTATTGTCACATTGCTTAGGGTTTTAATTGGATTCAATACTAGTCTTCCACAGATCGTATATTGATCTTCATAGCTTTCTAATAGCTACCGGAGTGAAATTGTATTGAGTTCATAATTTGTGAAAAAGTGAGCGTGCTCCTATTCACCCCCTCTAGTCGCCTTTTACGGTCTAACAAGTGGTATCGAGCCTTGTTAGTTCAATCTTGATCTTAACCGGTCACCGAACTTTGGCGATGGATAAGTTTTCTACTAAACCGCATATCTTCGATGGGCACGACTATGCCTATTGGAAGAATCGTATGCGCGTCTTTCTTGAGAGCGAGGACAAGCTATTTGGGATGTTGTTAGAGCCCATTGGTTATTCCCAAATTGCTACACCGCTTCGTAATTCTTTTGGCTAACAACAATAAGGCTAAGAATCTTTTATATGGTGCACTTGGTAGACAAGAATATGATAGAATTTGCAATCTTTCAATCACAAGCATGAAATTTGGAACACTCTCGAAACATATCATGAGGGTTCGTCCCAAATGAAAAAGGTGCGCCAAACAGTTTACAAGCGTGAATACAATAAATTCGAGATGCGTCCCGAGAGAGCATCGATGACATTTTCATCGCTTTAATAAAGTAATCAATCAAATGAAAGTCGTTGATATTGAATATTCTCAATCTGAAAATGCCACCCATCTCTTGGCCGCAATCAACACCAAGGAGTGGGAGATGAAGGCTACGCTATAGAGGAAAATGTTGATCTTTCAAGTCTTACTTTAGAATTGCTTTATAGTAAACTCAAGACTCATGAAATTAAAAGAGTTGATCATCCCAAGAAAGATAATTTAGCTTTGATAGCGATCCTCTCAAAAGGCTTTTGATGACTCTTTGAATCTTCTTCTCGATTTTCATTTGCTTGTTTATCCGCTATTCATGAAGAGGAGCTTGAAAGTATTCTCAAACAGAGTTAGCTCTTCTAGCTAAAAATTCACACGGCCTACAATAATGTGAGAAACAAAAGAGAGGTGGTCCGGTGACATGCTATGAATGTGGTGAGCTCAATCATATCCGCAAATTGCCCCAAGTCGAAAGGTAAGAGCAATCATAAGGAAGGAAAGCCATCTTGGAAGAAGCCTCCTTTCAACAAATCAAGGTATGAGGCTAATAAGCTTGTGAAGGCCGCCACCGGTCCTTGCCGCTTTTGAGGATCAATCCTTGAGCGATGTGGATACCGGGAGTGAGGAGGACAAGGAGGAGGAGATCCTCAAGGCAAAAGAAAGGGAAGGCCAAAGACTTCACTGGCATGTGCTTCATGGTCGACACTTGACGACATTGATGATAATGAGGTATCTTTTTCTTATGATGAGCTTTACGCTAAATATGATTCTATAGTTGAGCAATTGCTTAGTCAAGATGAAGCACTAGAATTTGTCATGACAAAAATAAGAAATTAGAGTCAAAGATTAGCAAACCAAAGTAGAGCTTAAAAATGCTAAGACTCTTGAACTCGATGAATGTTTATCTTGTCATGCTATGCATTCTTAAATTACCAAGTTACATTCTCGCTCATAATATTTCAGACAACAACTTGAGAATGCTAGATCTGAACTAAATGAAATTAAAAGTGCTCCTTGTGAAAAATGTTTAGAATCTAGTAAATTGATTGCTTTTGATGTATTTGATTCTAGCCCTTGCACTTCATGTTTAGAAAAGAACGTGAAATCAAAGATATCTTAGAAGTCGCTAGAGTCAAATATGCTAAGCTTAAGGACAATATTGAAAATACTACTTGTGCTTCTTGTTCCACTCTTAAGCTTGAAATTGCTTTGTATAAGGAGAAATCTATGAATAAAACTTGTGATGCTTGTGTTAACTTGAGAAAAGAAAATGCTTACCTTCATGATACATTAGAGAAATTTTCTAAAGGTAAGAAACAATTAAACATGATTCTTGACAAGTCTAAAACTCCTTATAAGAAGCAACGTTTAGGATTCAATTCTTTTCAAGACAATTCAAACCCAAAAGTCATTCAAGTCTTGGAAAAAGGTTTAATTGAATTCAAACCCAACCTCGCAAAACATCTTTTAAATCTGCAGTTTTGCCCAACCTTGTATTAATTCAAATGGTGCTTCTTCTAGTGGTACCAAGTATCATTGCACTTATTGCAAGAAAGGTGGGCATTTGATTGAATTTTGTTGGCGAGGTTGAAAAATGATAGGAAAAATTTTGATAGAATTTCATTCATGCAACCTAGAGCTTCTATGAGACATGGTAACACTGAAAAGAATA
This sequence comes from Hsuehochloa calcarea, assembly GCA_036346395.1. Taxonomy (NCBI): domain Eukaryota; kingdom Viridiplantae; phylum Streptophyta; class Magnoliopsida; order Poales; family Poaceae; genus Hsuehochloa; species Hsuehochloa calcarea. The sequence continues at coordinate 22,025,250 of CM070604.1, read as the reverse complement.
AACCTGGATTAGGATTTTTCTCTCATGCAAATCATTATGCTTCTAAATATCCTAATTCTAATGTTTATCGATCGAGGTCCGATCACGTGGTCACCGGCTCGACTGTTTTGGTCACGGTCCGATCACAAAGACAACGCCGGCCGACCGCCATGGACAGTTTAAGTCTCATGTTAGTTTAAACATTGCTCATAACCGAATGTTAGATGAAATCAAGGATAGTACTTCTGGTTTGTATACTCCTTGCAGACATGTGTCTCAGCACTGGATTCCTAAATCTTGTTTATCTAACCCCAGTATTGAGACACATCGCTCTTTTGTTCCTTGATTTTCGTGACTACCGTGGAAAGGGAAGAACACGTGGTTCGCCGACCGGGTGTTCACGCCACATGACCGAAAACTCAAAATGGTTCACCTCTTTCACGCGGGCAACAGGTGATGACTTCATCACCTTTGGAGATGATACACAAGGGCGAATTGAAGGAACATGATCAATTAGGGTAAACAACAAATTCATTCTAAAGGATGTTGCTCTTGTGGACAAGCTTAGGTATAATCTCCTTTCGCTTCTCGACTTCTTGATGATGGCTATGAGACTGCTTTTAAGAAAAATACTTGTCGTGTGCTTGATTCTACTGGTGAGCTTGTGTTTGGAATCTCTAGAGTTGGTAGAATTTTTGTAGCTAATTTTTCAGAATCTCTTGCTGGATCTCTTAAATGTTTGCTTACATCTTCTTCTGATTTCTGGCTTTGGCATCGACGTTTGGGGCACATTGGTTTTGATCATCTGACACGAGTTAGCAACCTTGATCTCATGAGAGGTTTGCCCAAACTCAAAGTCGCCAAGGATGTCAGATATGCGCCTCAGAGGCATGGCAAACAAGTTGCCGCCTCACACCCTTCTCGTGACTATGGTTATGACCGACTGGACTGTGACGCTTGCTTCATATGGATACTGTTGGTCCTGCTAGAGTCCGGTCAATCGGTGGAAAATGGTATATTCTTGTAATAGTCGATGATCTTTCTAGATATACTTGGGTGTTCTTTCTTACTTCAAAAGATGAAGCTTTTGGTTATTTTCATGACCTTGTTCTTCGTTTGGCTTCTGAGCTTCCTGGTGCTTTGAGAGCTATTCGCAGTGATAATGGCACGGAGTTCAAAAATGCTTCTTTTGCTTCTTTTGTGCCGAGCGTGGTATTGAGCATCGCTTCTCCTCTCCACACGCCCTCAACAAAATGGCGTGGTGGAAAGGAAGAATAGGACCTTGGTCAAAATGGCTAGGACGATGCTAGATGAGTATAGCACACCGAGGAGATTTTGGGCCGAAGCTATTGCTACTGCTTGCCATATTGCAAATCGTGTCTTTTTGAGACCTTCTTTAGGCAAGACTCCTTATGAGCTTCGCTTTGGTAGAAAGCCCTCTGCTTCGCATTTTCAGTTTTGGATCAAAATGTTTTATTCTTAAGACAGCAATTTAGATAAATTTGAATCAAGAACTTTTGATGGGATATTTCGGGTTATCCCGCTCATTCGAGGGTTTTCGGTTTTTAATATCGAGACTAACATTATTCAGAGACTTGTAATGTAACTTTTGATGAGACTAGCCACGAGCTAGATCTATTGCTACGATGATTTACAGTGACAGAGAGCATTTTTGTGGAGGAAGATGAGGACGGTTAATATCATTCCTTCATCTGCCGCATCAAGCGCCCATATTGATACAAGAACTCGCTACGCCTACTTCACCTTCGCTTGAGGCTCTCGCCGCATCTTCATCATCGCAGTGACTCGGAGGTCGAAGAAACAGATCTCACCCGGCGCCCACTTCGCATTCAAAGACAAAGATCCTCCTAATGTATAATAGGTAATCTACATGAGCGAGTCACTCGCCTGTATAATGATCCAAATCTATACTCTCATTCACTTTTGTTGCTTCTTTTGAACCCCGCGATATATCACATGCTTTATCCGATTCTAGCCGGGTAAATGCCATGCATGAGGAGTTAGAGAATTTTAAAAGAAACAAAGTTTGGAACCTAGTAGAACCTCCTAGTGGTCATAATGTTATAGGAACCCGCTGGGTGTTTAAGAATAAACAAGGTGAGGATGGTTCTGTGGTTAGAAATAAGGCCGATTGGTAGCTCGTGGTTTCACCAAGTTGAGGGGTTAGATTTTGATGAGACATTTGCTCTGCTCCTAGACTAGAAGCCATTCGCATTCTCGCTTGCATTTGCTGCATCAAAAGGTTTTAAATTATATCGATGGATGTTAAAAGTGCCTTTTAAATGGTTTCATAGATGAGGAAGTGTATGTTAAGCAACCCCAGGTTTTGAGGATCCTAAATATCCAAATCGTGTTTTCAAGCTATCTAAAGCATTGTATGGTCTTAAACAAGCCCCTAGAGTCCGGTATGATAGACTTAAGACCTTCTTGCTTAAAAATAATTTTGAGATGGGTAAAGTGGATAAAACTCTATTTATTCTTAGGCGTGACAATGACTTCCGCTTGCTCAAATTTATGTGGATGATATTATCTTTGGTGGTTCCTCTAATGCTCTTGTTTCCAACTTTTTCCGACACTATGTCCAGTGGAATTTGAGATGAGTATGATGGGAGAGCTTAATTACTTTTGGGACTTCAAATCAAGCAATGCAAGGAAGGAACTTTCATCCATCGACGAAGTACACTAAAGATCTACTCAAACGCTTCAACATGGGTGACCGCAAGCCAATTTCCACTCCCATGGCAACTTCGATCGCTTTGGATCCAGATGAGGAAGGAGAAGTCGTGGATCAACGCGAGTACCGCAAAGATGATCGGCTCCTCTCAGATTTGACGGCCTCGAGACCGACATTCACTTCACGGTATGTCTTTGTGCAAGATTTCAGCGCCTCCGAACTTCCCATCGCCAAGCCGTTAAGCGCATATTCGGTATTTACACTCTACCCTCCTATATGGCATTTGGTATTCCCGCTCTTCACTTTGTCCATTAGAGGTTTTTCGATTCGATTTTGCGGTCATCGGTTAGATAGGAAGAGTACCTCACGCACCGTCACTTCCTAGGCACTTCTCTTGTATCTTGGTCTTCTAGAAAGCGGTCTTCGTGGCACAATCCATCTTTGGCGAGTATGTAGTCGCGCTAGTTGTCAGAGCTGATTTTGTGGATGACGCCCACTTTGAAAGATTATGGGTTAAACTTTGCTAGTGTTCCTCTTTTACGTGATAACACTTCGCTATTAATATTGCTAAAAACCCAAAGCAACATTCTAGGACTAAGCACATAGACATTCGCTTTCACTTCCTTAAAGATCATGTTGAAAAAGGTGATATTGTGATGCACTTCAGAGAGTCCAAGCTCAATTGGCGATATTCTTACCAAGCCTTTAGATCAAACCAGATTTTCCTCCTTAAGAAGCGAGTTAGGGTAATTTATCCTTATGGGTTGGTTTGAGGGGAGTTTGATCTTTTCTTATCTTTCCTTGTTCTTTTGATCTTTTATTGTTCTTTTCCAACTTAGTGATCTTTTCGAACTTTTTAGGTTTTTAGGCTTTTTAATTGCATCTCATTGTGTCATATTGCATTCATATGAAAACTCCAACAAGTGGTTACAACAAATGGTATGAAAAATCCAAAAAAAAAATGCATTGTAATATAAGTTTTTCTCGCTTATCTTTAAAATTGATGAAGCTTTGCCTATTACCCTTTAGAGCTTTTGTATTTCAATTCTTGCTCAATGTCATGTCTAGTTCTTTGACTTGCTAGAATTATCATGCTTTTACATGTGTAGCTAAGTCTTTGCTATATGAGCTAGAACCTTTTAAACAACTCAAACTAAGAAATTGCAATTTGTGGATGTTTTAGCGAGTTGCGCAATTAGTGCTCCTCTTGTGACATTGGCCTGTCTGTAATTGCTTTGTTAGCTCTTTGATCTAAAATTGACCATTACTTGAGCTTTTGTGTTCTTGAGATTCTAAAGCCGCCATGTGAAAATGAAAATCAAGATTGTCTTATGCTTAAATTGTGCCAAACTATTCTTACGAGACCGCTTGTCAAATGACATGAACTTGGAGATAGTTTGATGAACCGACGATCTCATGGGGACCGCTTGTCGAAATGACATGAACCTCAAGATTTGTCGCCTTGTAGAAGCTTAGAAAGAGTTTGTGGATGGCTCTTAGTCCAGATCTTCTTTACTAAGATATACCTTTAATCAACTTTTGGTCGGCTTAGGATGAGTTTGTGGATGGCTCCTAGTCCAGATCTTGTCACTAAGTTAGATCATTAGTCAACTTCAATATTCAATGCAAATGAGAAAAATGTTGACAAATGGGCGCTTACAAAATATTGAGCAAAATGATTCAATACGGACTTGATTGACTCTTAATGTGGTCTTTGTTAGATTTTTGATCTCACTTTGACATTTTGACATGGCCAATTTCACTTTAGGATCCTCGTTGATGAACTTGTTTGAATTTGAAGCGTTGCTTAAATTGATCAAATCTCATCGCTTTACTTTTGAGCCTTTGTGCTTAGCTTTGATATATATGTCTTACCATGATCTTGCTAGCGCTGTCAGGCTTGATATGCTGTTTGTGCAATATTAGAGATACTAGCTTGTTCCTTTGGGTAATCTCCAAAGCTTCTTGTAATCAAAAATTGAAGCCACTCCATTGCACTTCATGCATATTCCTCTTTATGCTTCTTTTGTTTCTGCTTCTTCCTTTATTCTATATTTGTTATATCTGGATGAGAGGAAGGCGTGATTCCTTAATGAATCCATTGTCAAAGGGGGAGAAGATGTGTTAAATGAGAAGAGAAGATTGTGTTAATAAGAAGATATTTCTTTATTGGGGGAGAAGTTTATACAAAGGGGAGAAACTGAAAATTTAAAAATTGAGGATCATAGTGAGGGGGAGTTCTTGAGTTGCATTCTTATTTGTCTTATTGAATATTCTGAACTTGAATTGCATTCTTTTATACTCACAATGATCATAGGTCAATTGAACAATTGTTCTTTAATATGGACCTCATGTGAGAATTTTGACCCTTTTCAGGAAATCAAAGTTTTTGTGCTTTCTTTTGCCTTCTCTCACATGCCTATACTATTCTGATGCCAGCTTGGTCATTTTCATTGCTTTTTCTTGCTTATGGACCAAGTTGTGCCTTTGTGCGAAAACTGCGAGTAAACTCGCTTTCAAACCTCTTACTTACATTTTTGGATAATTGCCAATGAGTTCATCAAGGGGAGATTGTGGAATTCATGGGAATATGTTCGATCTTAGGATGATGTGACAATTGGCAATGACGTTTACGGTTTGTAGTTTCACGTGTTTTCGACAAAGCTACAAGTATTCTGGACAGGGGCGGTCCGACCGGTCCTTGCACGGTGGTCCGACCGGTCCCAAATCGGTCGGACCGGCCATGTGGGGCGGTCGGACCGGCGGTGACCTAAAAGTGTTCAAAACGAGCTGGGCTAAAAATAGGTGTTGTAGGCAAGTGAGGGGATCCCAATGCACTTGGTCTCATAATTTTTGGAGTCTCCAGTAAGAAGTTCTATTCGTTTTAATTTTCGTAAGGTTTGAATTTGGGAGTATGAATTTCGCTAAGTCCCATAGGCGGTCCGACCGCTCATTGGGAGCGGTCCGACCGCCAAGGGCGGTCCGACCGCTCACCCGAGCGGTCGACCGGCTTTACTTGAACGACGGCCAACTTCGTGGCGATGTTGTTTTGTTAGGTCAAAGTCTTTGGTTTCATGTCATATGATTTGCATGATGCATGTTTGGACTAACATGGGTCAAGTTGTGAAGAACTTGTTCCCGAATACGTGTTTTCTTGTCCGTGGTTGTGCAGTAGCTTGGTGGTCAACGACGGTCAACGGCGAGGAGAATCGGACTAGACTTGAAGAGTTGAGGTCCGAACGATCGACGATGCCGGTGAGTTCAACGACTCAAGCGTGACACAAGATGGACAAGGGTGACCTATTGGCGAATCCATGGCGCATGGTGAAGCGGTTTAGGTCAAAGGTTAAAGACGGCGCCGCGAAGCGCGCGTGTGTGACCCGCTTGTTAGTGGGCCTTAACGGAGCCCAAGAGAGTCAAACCCTAAGAGTTTTAGGCCTCCACTATAAATAGGAGGAGATGGTGGCGCACTGCCTCTCTCTCGCCTTTTATGTTTCAAAACCCTAATTGTCTTTAGGGAGTTGAGGTGGAGGCTAGGGCTCTTGATGGTTTGTGGTGAATTTCGTGATCTTTGATTGTTCATCGATCCATAATGGTGTGGATGTAATCCAAAGATCAATCACAAAATCAATCTATGCAAGGTTTGCTTGAGATAAGTCTCTTTCGCTCTTGCTTTCAATTTCGTGTTTTTAGGGCTTTCTTTGATCCGCGAGTTTGTGATTGATTCTTTCATGTGAATTAGCTTGCTGTGATATGTGTGAATCTATCTAGCATCATCTTGATCATCAATCACTCACGAACAAGCATTAGGATCAAGTTTTCGTTCTTGCCCTGCTTTAGACCTTCGTTAATCAATTGTTAATTGCTCAAGATCGCTCCAAGAATTATCATAATATTCGATTGAATAGGTCCTCAATAGCATAGAGAAGGTGTGTGCAAAGTTTCGTGAAGTTTGGAGTTGAGAATCAAAAGTTAGACCTAATTGCAACTTCGCCATCGGCCGATTTTATCGTTTGATTGGTCTCAGATCGCCGTCCGACCGCCCATCACCACCGGTCCGACCAATTTCGGAGCGGTCCGACCGCTAGTATAACAGCGGTCCGACCGCTCGGCAATCGGTCCGACCGTTCAAGACTGAGGTCGACCGCCAAGATTTGTGTTGCTTTGATTCTTGCCGATTATTGTCACATTGCTTAGGGTTTTAATTGATTCAATACTAGTCTTCCACAGATCGGTATATTGATCTTCATAGCTTTCTAATAGCTACTGGAGTGAAATTGTATTGAGTTCATAATTTGTGAAAAAGTGAGCGTGCTCCTATTCAACCCCCCTCTAGTCGCCTTTACGGTCCAACACTTCTTGGGTCATGTTCTTTTAGCAGGAGGCGTAGCCGTTGATCCTAGCAAGGTCAGCGATGTTCTTTCATGGGTTCACCTACTTGCAGAATCGGCGCGGAGTTTTCTTGGCTTAGCGAGATATTATCGTCGCTTTATTGAGAACTTCTCCAAGATCACGAAGCCGATGACGGAGTTTCTCAAGAAGGACAAGAAGTTCTTGTGGTCCGATACTTGTGAGGAAAGCTTCCAAGTACTCAACAAAAGTTTGACCACCGCTCCCGTCCTCGTTCTTCCTGATATTCATCAAAGCTTCGATATCTTTTGCGATGCTTCTTGTCGAGGACTCGGTTGTGTCCTTATGCAAGAAGGCAAGGTAGTGGCCTATGCATCCAGGCAATTGAGACCTCATGAACTCAACTATCGTACCCATGACTTGGAATTGACTGCCGTGATTCATGCACTTAAGATTTGGCGACATTACCTAATCCAGAATCGCTATGGCGTATTCGGATCACAAAAGTCTAAAGTATTTGTTCACCCAACCAGACCTGAACCTCAGGCAAAAGAGATGGTTGGAGTTGATCAAGGATTATGACATGGGTATTCACTATCATCCGGGCAAGGCTAATGTCGTTGCCGATGCGCTCAGTCGCAAGGCGCATTGCAATGTCTTGTTGCTCCAAGAAAGCCAACCCACCCTTCTGGAGGAGTTTCAGCGTCTCAACTTAGGTTTGGTTGAGCATGGTTCCCTCGCTGCCTTGGTTGTGCAACCAACCATGGTGGATCGGATTAAGATCGCTCAACTATTAGATGCTGGAGTGAGCTGCATCAAGGAAAATATCAAGAATGGAACAGCCAAGTGCTTCTCTGAGGATGAGCATGGTGTTGTAAGATTCGGGCAACGCCTTGTGGTTCCAAAGGACATGGAATTGCGGGATTTGATCCTCCGCGAAGCCCATGATTCGCCTTTGTCTATTCATCCCGGGGCCACGAAGATGTATCAAGATCTCCATTAGGGATTTTGGTGGACCCGAATGAAGAGGGAGATTGCGAAGTTCGTTGCCGAGTGCGACGTGTGTCGTCGTGTCAAGGCCGAGCATCGCCGGCCCGCCAGATCGCTTCACCTTTGCCTATTCCTGAATGGAAGTGGGATTCGATCGGGATGGATTTTATCACCGGTCTGCCCCGAACATCCAAGGGCAAGGATTCCATCTGGGTTGTCATTGACCGATTGACGAAAGTAGCCCATTTTCTGCCAGTACGGACAAACCTTAGTGTGAGTCTACTCGCGGACCTCTATATTTCCTGTATCGTCTGCTTGCATAGTGTACCGAAGACGATCGTTTCGGATCGCGATGCACTTTTCACCGCCAGGTTTTGGAAGTGTTTGCAAGAGGCTATGGGAACCCGTCTCACCTTTAGCACAGCATATCACCCCCAAACTGATGGTCAGACCAAAAGGGTCAACCAAGTGTTGGAAGACATGCTTCGTGCTTGTGTACTCTCATATGGAAAGAATTGGGAGAAATACTTGCCATTTGCCGAGTTTTCCTACAACAACAGTTTTCAAGCCAGTCTCGGCACGTCACCTTTCGAGGCCTTATACGGGAGAAAGTGCAGAACCCCGTTGAATTGGTCTGAGACCGGCGAAAGACCTTTCTATGGCTCGGACTCGATCAATGAGGCCGAGAGCCAAGTCCAGCTTATTCGTGATCGTTTGCGCACAGCTCAATCCAGGCAAAAGAGCTATGCGAATCGCCGTCGTCGTGAATTGAGCTTCGAGCCTGGTGACTTTGTTTATCTCAAAGTCTCTCCTTTGAAGGGCCATCAGCGTTTCGGCGTCAAGGGCAAGTTAGCTCCTCGATATGTCGGTCCTTATCGTGTTATCGAGAAGAAAGGAGCTGTTGCCTATAAGTTGGAATTGCCAGCTGCACTCGAGGGGGTACATGATGTTTTCCATGTGTCCCAACTAAAGAAGTGTCTCCGTGTTCCAACCGAGGAAGCTCGCTGGAAACCCTCGATGTCCAAGAAGATTTGACCTATCGCGAGCACCTCGCTCGCATACTCGATGAGGCTGAACGAAGAACAAGGAATAAAACCATCAGATTCCTCAAAGTTCAGTGGTCGAACCATTCTGAGGATGAGGCTACTTGGGAAAGAGAAGATCGCCTCCGTGCGCACTATCCATCTTTCTTTATGAGTGAGCCAAATCTCTGGACGAGATTTTGTAAGGGGGAGGTTTTGTAACATCCCAAATATGGATTTGTGTTTCAAATGTAAGAAAATAAGAAGAAATAAAAACTTTTCTTGCATCTTGAAGCCCTCAGTCATTTTTGTAATTCTTTTAAAAAGAATTATGGAAGATCAAATTTAAATCCTCTTTTGACTCCAATCCAAAAACCTTTGTGGCATAGGTGTTGTGCCAAACCCTTGGAAATCTTTTCCCTGAGTTCTAGGGAGGTTTGGCAACACCTCTGAATTATCTCATGATTTTTAGAAATCATTTGATAATTTTTGGAGGCAAGTCAAATTTGGTCAAACCCTATTTCTCCTCTTCTGGAATTTCTGGAGAAAAATTCAGTGCGTGAAAATCTCTGAAAATTTTATGAGAGGTTCCTCCTGCTGTCAGCAATCTCCAGTTAAAATTTCATAATTTTTGGAGCTTGTTTTCTATCTCAAATGATTCCTCAAAAATCAGATGTTTAAATTTAAAAACCTAACTGGTTTGCACTGTTCCTAGGGTTCGGACCAGACTCGGGCTCGAGCCACTTGACTTGGTCCAACTAACTAAACGCACCGGCGCGGTCGATCAGCGCTGCTAGAACCGTTGATCAAGATCGAACGGTCCTCGATCAACCGAACGACGGAATCGTTTCAACCCGCCGATCTAACTCACCGCTCGATTTCAATCCGACGGCCGACACGCCGCCTCGCTCTCGTGTCGTGCCGCGTCGAGTCGGCAATGGCGTGAGCAGAGGAGAAATGAGCAGCGCCCGCCCCACTCCACGGCCGCCTTTAAACGGCTATCTCGCGCGCATTTAATGCCCGCCGTGCTCCTCCTCGAAGTCCATGATTCAACCGCCCCGCCGCTCTCAAGTGCTCTCATGGCGTATTGACCGAGGAGAAATATCGCCGCTGCTCTCGGCCATCCTCGGCTATTTAAGCTCCATTGTTTCTCCCTTAGCTTCCTTTAGCACCTCTGCAACTCTAGCTAGCACTCACAAGCCTGCCGGAGCCGTAGATCTTCGAGAATCCTTCTACGCCATTGTCGGCTTTGAGCTTCTGTGAGTCGGTGCACCAGGGTTTTCTTCTTCTGGTCCTTGCTCCTCTCGCTTCCCTTTACTCTCGGAGCTTAACCTCACTCAATTTGGTTCAATTTGCTCAGTACGAATCAATTTGATTTCCCTTTTCGCCGAAATATGCTTTCTTCCTCGCCTGAGCCGCCTCGACTCTCCTCGGTGCATTCTTTGCGCCAGTAACCCCTCTTAGTCCCTAGTGGCCCGCACTGCTCCTTGAACCGCAATTGAGCGCATTTGCCATTTTCGCTTTTGTCATTTCGACCACTTCGGTTCTTCTCCGCTTGCCGCGCTCGTCCACCGCAATTAATTCATTGGTACCATTAGGTGCGCAATGATGTTTGGGACCCATTTTGGGCACTTGCTCGCACCGCCCAAGGCCCGAAAGCCGCCGGCGAGCCGCTCTTCCCGTCGTGTTTGCTTGGACGAAAATAGGAGACGGTTTGAACTTGAGACAATGCGAACCGTCGATCCTAAGATCTACGGCCCACGTTCGCGCGGAGATTTGAATTCGTCGCACGTCTCGGTCTGTGACCCGTCGGATCTAAGATCAACGATACCGACTCGAGTTCGCTTGGATCGTTGGATTCCAGATCGACGGCTCGCGTGCGTGAGGACGTTCGAATCAGCCTGCGCGATCGGATCCACATGGACCGTTGGATCCTGTCGAAGAGTTTTTCCTTCGACCATTATTCTACGACCACTACCTGGTCGTAAGTCCTTCTACGACCACTACCCAACAGAAGTCCTTCTACGACTCATCGCCCATTGGAAAGTTCTCGCTACGACCTGTACCTAGTCGTAAGTCCTTCTACGACTATTATCCAGTCGTAAGTGCTGCTACGACTTGTACCTGGTCGTAAGTCCTTCTGCGACCATTACCTAGTCGTAAGTCCTTCTACGACTATTATCCAGTCGTAAGTTCTGCTATGACTTGTGCCCAGTCGTAAGTCCTGTTATTTTCCCGAAAGGATTTATTTATCAACTGAAAAATATGATAACTTGTAAAATACATAACTAATTTATTTTAATTCCTTTTCGGGAGATTCAAGTTTTGTGGGTTATGTTTTCAACTGAACTTTAATCTAAAAATATTTCCAACCTCAGTATAGCTCCAGAAAGTTTTGCTAATGAATAGTAGCATTTATGATTTATAAAAGCTGAGCAAAATTGATTTGGGCATATCTTTGGCATTAAGAATCCAAATCAATTAGTTCTTGTTGCTAAATTCTTTATAAATCATGCTCTTGCTACTGTAAAAATTTTAGAATATTTGGAGAAAGCTTACCTTTGGGTCTTTGCATTTTCTTCGTTCTTATCGGTTGTTTCTCGCTTTCTCGTTAGGATCCGAAGAGCACATTGACCATATAATTGATCCTCAGCAACATCTTGACCCACAAAGAAGCAAAGCAAGCGCTTTGATCATGTTAATCCCATTATTTTTCAAGTCTAATATATTGATTTCAACTTGTATGTATGCATTGGTATTTTGTTGTTAAATTATGGTTAGTATCCTATAGTTGCATAATCTGTAGGAATTGTTTATCCTCTACTACCATGAGCCTAGGTTATTTGCTGTGATTTGAGTTCGATGGATGAGCTCTTGTCACTTAGTAGATTACGAATAGAAATTACTTAGAAATGCTTAGTTTCGGTAGCAATGGGCGATCATCGATTTTAGTCGATGATCTTAATCACATATCTAATTATTATTCTATTATGTCTAGCAGTTGTGCTTTGTTATTTTGTAAAGTCAAAATCTGAAAATGGAAAAACATTGTTTTAGACTTGGGCAAGTGGTTGGATGGTGGGTTATTGGGTTTGTGGATGTCTTGCCTAAGTCAACAAGGACCGAACATCTCGTGTCACACTCTCCAAGCATTTTTGCGTGCTAACCACGCGAGAGGGATATGGGACCTCTCTTGACTTAGTACTTTGGCGTGTGTTATCTCCGAGTCGCAGGAGGGGGTTGTGTGTGTTGTGTGAAAAAGGATATGTGTTCTTGTGTTGGGTGTGCGGTGGTGGAGATTCTGGGTAGGCTCTCCACCTCGAGGAGCATTGTAGTTGTCAAGGCTTTACTGTGACGGTAGTTGACCGAGGCTTTACAATGACTCCGACACAACGTATGGGTTTCTATCCATACGGGCGGCTCGTAGTTAATACACAATATTGGAAATATCTCGTAGGACCTAGCTGTGCCGGCACACCAAAGGAAGTGTGCTTAATAGCTTGGCAAAAAGGCGGTCTGGCGTGTGGGTACATTGGTACACCCCTGCAGGGTATGAAACTATTCGAATAGCCTCGTCCTAGGTTATGGACATGCTTGGTTAGGTTTTGCAAGAGTTAGGCTACAACCTTTTAAATTGAAATTTGATATGGTTGGTATGAATGGGTAATTCATGCTATTGTTGTGGTGGCTAATGGTGTAGTCAATTCCAGGATTGTTGTTGTTCTCTTTTTCTGTTATACTGTTGTCATTTGCGATTATTTGAACATTAAAAACAGATTTGTTAACTTGCTTTCAAATGCACTACATTATTGCAAATAAACATTGCTTTGTGCTGAAAACGAAACATACAACCTCCACTTAAATAAGCATGCATGTAGCATATGTATAGGTCTGTTACTCTACACGTAAGTCTTGCGGAGTACAATTTTTGTACTCATTTGCTTTGCTTAACTATTTGTTGCAGAGGAGGAAGGTGAGCCCCAAGGGCCTTACTTTTGTGAAATATGCTGTGGATTAGACGACTAGCTTGGCGGTCCGGTCGGTTGCCTTGTGGGTTAAAGGCACACTGATTGGCTTTTTTGGTTTATGGCCATCTTATGGCACTTTTGCTTCCGCTGTTCAATTTCTATATGTATATGTCATTGGGCCGGTCGGCCTCTCTTGTGTAATAGCTATCCTTTATCTATGTTATCTTCTGGTTGTTGTTTTGCTTCGGTTCTATGTGAAGGAATGGAATTGATGCATGGATTTTGTAAAGAGGTGTGTATACTGCATTTCTGGGAAGTATACATGTCTCGAAGACACGGGTTATTTCGTTTGTGATGCTAGGGTCAATTGGTGACTAAGCATTACAAGCCCAATAAACCGGGGTCCTCACATGCTCAAGCGGGAAGCCTAGACAATATTTGGTTTTACCGAAGTCTTTCATCTCGAACTCTGACTCCAAGTAAGAGCTTGCTTTCTTAATATCTTCTATGGTCTCGATGATATTCAGATCATCTACATACACTGAGATTATACAGAATCCATCCTGGGATCGCCGTATTAAAACACAGGGACAATCCTCATTGTTCGTGTAGCCTTTCTTGCAGAGAAAGTCGCTCAAGCGATTATACCACATTCTGTCTGATTGCTTCAGTCCATAAGTGACTTTCTGAGTTCACACTGTACAGATTTCTATTTGCTCTGTCTTGGTCCGGGACAGGGATACCTTCAGGTACCTTCATGTAAATGTCCGAACCCAAGTTCCCAAAAGGTATGCAGTTACCACATCCATCAATTTCATCTCCAAATTCAAGTTTACTGCCATTGAGATTAAGTATCTAAAGGTAGTTCCGCCCATGACCGGAAATAAGTTTCTTCATAATCGACTCCTGGTCGTTGAGTGAAACCTTGTGCAACAAGCCTTACTTTATGTCTTATAATTTCATTATTTTCATTTCTCTTCAAACAAATACCCATTTATACCCTACGGGTGCACATGGGGAGACGTGCGGCTTACAGGCCCAAATACATCTCCTTTATTCAGAGATAATAATTTTGCTTCTATTGCCTTCTTCCAATCTTTCCAATATGATCTTTTCTTATATTCAAAGAGCGATGTAGGCTCTGGATCAAGATCGATGATTGTGATAATTTTCTTTACAAAGTAAATATCGACATTGGCTGTTGTTCTATTCATAGATTCTCCCGTGGTCACGTAATTTATAGCTATTTCTTCGTGGGGCGATACTTCTAGTGCTTCTACTTGCTTACCGCTACTTTCAATTGCGAGGGCAAGTCCCTTTAGTTTTTCAGCTCCGATGTGTGCACACATCCATGCTGATGTCTCCCTCCGTGAGAATATTCAAATCTCGTATGCCTTTTACTGAAGCTTCCATACTGGTGCCAGGTCTCAACTGGTTCCCCTTCTGGTTGTGGGGAGCTTTAGTGATTGGCTGTGTCAAGTCCTTCTTATCCTTTTTCGCCTAGTGTCCCCGGTTACTTGGGATTCGAGGGGCCGGAGTTCTCGTCCTTTTATTCTGAGGCCTTTGGATGGGATTAGGGATACCTTCAATTTTCTTTGTTATTTCAACCCTCTCCGGCGCATTGCGTGCAGGCATATGCGACTTGGTCACGCTCTTCAAATAACTAAAGTGGTCAGACAGTTGATTCGCTAATGCTTGCAAATCAATTATCTTCTGGACTTTTCTATTTGTTTCACTAGTGCGCGGGTCATGTGTATGGATTCTCGTGGCTTGCCACGTCAGTTCCCGACATTTTTCATCAAATGGTTGATTTCCTCCCCCTAATGATGGGATACTATCATCATCAAATATGCTGTCAGCGAAGCGGGCTGTATGCAAATCTCTAGTCATGGGGTCCAGGTACCTAATTATGGATTTTGTCTCATAACCAACGTATATCCCAGACTTTCGGAGAGGACCCATTGCAGTTCGCTGCGGTGGTGGTATATGTACATAAACCTTGCAACCAAACCTTCGAAGATGGGAGATTTTCGGTGCTAACCCTTGCGCTAGTTGCATAGGTGAATGGATGGTATATGATGATGGTCGAAAATTGATGAGAGTTGTTGCATGTAGGACTGCGTGTCCCCAACACGTAGTTGGTAAATTATAATTCTGCAAGAGCGGTCGGGCAATAAATTTAATTGTTTTAATTAACACCTCTGTTAGTCCATTCTGGGTGTGGACACGTGGTACAGAATGCTCAACGGTAATTCCTATTGCCATACAATAATCATCAAATATCTTTGAAGGAAATTCTCCGGCGTTGTCCATCCTGATGGGCTTCATACGATGATCAGGGAAATTATTCTTAATCTTAATTATCTGCGAGATCAGCTTTGCAAAAGCGTGGTTTCTCGTAGACAATAAGCATACATGCGGAAGCATCGATGAGCACCATAAAGTACCTAAATGGCCCTGACAGGGGCTGTATAGGACCGCAAATGTCTCCCTGGATACGGTCCAGGAATGCAGGGATTTCATCCTTACTTTCAGAGTAGAGGGTCTAGTAATCATTTTTCCTGTGGTACATGCAGGGCACACGAAATCTTCTAGATTCAAAAATTTTTTTACGTTGACATTATGTCCATGAAAATTAGTAATTATATTTCTCATCATTCTAAGACCGGGGTGGAATAATCTATCATGCCAGAGACAGAAAAGTTCAGAGCTTCTAAAAGTTATTTTCAGGACATTATAGACTGTAGGTGCCTTAATGTGAGTGTAGTATAGCCCAGATTCATATGAAGGAAGTCTTTCTAATATCTTTTTTCCATTTTCCTCGCGCTTTGTAATGAGTAAGTATTCCTTACTATACTCTTCTTCAGTCTCTACGTGGAGATCATTAGCGCGAATATCTTTGAAGCTTAAGAGAGTCCTAGTCGATTCTAGGTACAACAAGGCTTCTTCAATGACCAATATTGTGCCTATCGGGAGTATAATTGTGGCTCTTCCTGAGCCTATTACACAAGTATCGCTACCTGCGATTGTCGTAAGACTACCAGCATTCTTGCTGATTGACTGAAAATTTTTGTGTCTCTTAAAATGGTATTCGTTGTGCCGCTGTCTGCTAAGCACACTTTCTCCATAGGGCGCCACACGTGTTCTTATATATATATATATATATATATATATATATATATATATATATATATATATATATAAATAAAGTATTTATTAATATGGGTAGAAAGCAATCCACACACATAAGTAAAATACTTTAAAACAGAACACAATTTGCTATTAATACAGGAAAAAGTCGTGCAGAACTCATAATAAGAATTTATTGCTATGCTCTCCTAGAGCTTACTTCCATTATTCAAAATTAATGTTCTCTCATAAACATAAACTGCAAATGACTATGAAATCTAAGTGCAATGCATGCACTAGATCGAACTAGAAAAGAAGGAAGAAACTTCTTCCTGAATATGCGCCATGTCTATCTTTTTTTCTTCTAAGAACTACATCTGGCCACAGCAATGTCCAAAGAAGGTGTGGTGGGGGCTGCTACATGGCTGTCCACATCCATGGGTGCATCTCATGACTGTGGATCCTCTATGCCTGCAATGGCGAGGTGTGCCTCATGTTGTCCTTTGCCCTTCTTCTTAGCCTTGAAGGCATCTATCACGTGCTGCGGCTCACGGCAAACACGTGACCAATGTCCCCAAGTGCCGCATCTGTAGCAACTTTGGTTCTGCTGACCATAGGGCTTCTCATCATGCTTCTTTTGTTCGCCCTTCTTGGCTTGGGTATTTTTCTTTGTTTTGCGACCCATGACCTTACCCTTCCTGCCTCTTTCTGTTGAGTGAGGTTTCCTTACCTTGTAGCTGCTTGCATTGACTTCATGGCCAACTTTGCTACTAGGCGGCTGTGAGATGTAGTTCTTTCGAAGAACATCATCTTGAGCTTTCGCAACTTGCATGATGTCAATCAGTTCGGCATACTCCTTGTAGCCATCCTGACGATAGTTGCGTGCGGATTGCACCGCATTTGGGTGGAAGGTAGAGAGGGTCTTGTAGTCTATCTTCTGCTCGTCTATGGTTACCTTACCATAGAGTTAAAGACTTGTACAAATTCTATGCAATGCAGAGTTGTACTCCCCCACGGTCTTGTAGTCAGCAAAACGTAGTCGGTTCCAATCCTACTCTGCCCGAGGAAGGATGGTGTACTTTAGCTTCTCGAACCGCTTCTTCAGTGCGGCCCATAAAGCTAGTGCGTTCATTTCTGCCATATACTCATTCTTGAGCGTTAGGAAGAGATGATGTCTGAGGAAATAAAGTGCTTGATCATTCTCCTCAATAGTTGGAGTGGCGTCCTTCAGGGGGCCCAGTCCAATAGCGACACGGAGCTTCTTGGCTCCTTTCGTGCGGCGGTGGCTCGGTGCGGCTACGGGCCGAGGCGCCAAGCAGCGCGGCTTAGGCGATGTACTGGGCACGACTTCGGGCGACCGATGCGGCGGCGGCCCAGGCGTCGGCCGGTTCAAGTGGTGGCGGTGCTTCTCCCTCCCCCCTTTTCATTCTACTCGTTTTGGGTGGTGATGCACCCGTGAGCAATTCGTCGTCATGTCGAGGGCGAGGTGGGCGGCTGGCCGGGGGGGTGGGGTGTGGCATGGTCGCTGGCGGCGGCGCGCGACCTCACGACCTGGAGGTCGTGCGCTGTTTTTTTAATGCACTGTTCATGCAAGGAAATGGAAAAAAAAATACTGTTCATGCGGCTACTGTTCATGTGTCCACCGATTGGCTTTTGCCGGCGACTTCAAGTCGGCTCGCGGTAGAATATAATGATTTTGTAAATTCAATCTACGATACAATCGACATCCAATCTTTCATGCAATCTACCGATCGACGTTGTGTCAGCGACTTCAATTCGCTCATGCATAGATTAGAATGGATATGCACTGTAGAAAACCAATCTAGAAAGAAAATTTACAGAATTAAAAGCGATCTAGAAAATATGATTCAATTTACGAGTGTTGTTCATCGACGGTTACCTTTCGATGCGAGGAGAGTCGATCATGCTGATAACGTGTTGAGTAACCGTTGCTGGTGAGTCCAGTCCGAGCGATTACCTCATAAACAATATTCAGAAATGTAAGAACGAATCAAGAACACAAGAACACATCAATAGATTGAACACAGAGATATGAGGGGACTTCAGGCTTCGCTCTATTGCTTCTCAAAATCGTGTTACAATGGTTGGGGTCCCTCTCTATTTATAGCCTCTCGACCCTGCTAGGGTTTCCAATGGGCTACCCATATATGGGCCGGCTTCTAGGCCGGGCCCAGAGTTTCTTAACACAAACAACCCTTGTTTGGCTGTTGTCAATATGTGGGATGGGATAGACGAGGAAGATGTGCATGGATAGTTCAACTTTCAACCTTGTGCCCTTTCCTCAACCATGGATTTCAAATTTTCATCGCTCCAAGGATCGTTCAACGTTCAACCTTGTGTCCTTTCCTCAACCATGGATTTCAAATTTTCATCGCTACATCCACAGTTTCCCAAATGCAAATAAAGATATCAGACTTTGAAGGCAACATATCTCATGTGCCTAGCCTAATCGGTACACATATGGACATACGCAATGACACCATCCGATCCGAAATGGTCGCTCGAGATCGAGGCGGCCAAATCCCGCCTAATTTGTTTCTTCGCAATTACACCCCACTCCCTTGTCCCAAATCGCCTCAACTAGGGTTTGTGAGAGAGGCGAGTGTGGTGGTGCCGCCGTCAGGTCTGCTGCGTCGGCGCTGCTCATACCCCGCCGCCCCCCTGCGTCAGCCCTGTGCTCCTACCCCGTGCTCCCACCCTCTGTGCTGCCCGTGCTCTCGCGCCCCTTGCTCCCTCCCATGTGTCGAAATTCGCGGCGCCACCGCACCAATCTGGTTGAGCTAGGTATGATTCACTTTGACAATTTAGATGGGTTTTGTTGGATGTGTGTCAATTGTTTATTGTTTTTATTTTTGATGGGCAGCCGTGTGGATGTGTGTCGATCCGGTCCAGTGTTTTGTTTTGTTGCTATCAGCCTGTCAGCCGATTGATTTTTTTTTTCAGGGAGTCATCTACTACTTGAAGGTAGCGAGTATTGTCCTGGAGATTTTGAGTAGTTTTTGTCAATTTCATGAACCAGTTTATGTAATGAACCAATGTATCCATGCTATTATCAGACCATGTAATGCCATGCTTTAGTTTCAGCAAGGATGTTCGAACTATGTCTTTGTGCTCTATCAATGGAAGCATGTTTTCTTTGTGCTCTATCAATTTGTTTTTGGACCTCCTGGTTGCTTTCAATTCTCAGAAAAAAATCAGCAGCACTAGCTACAGTATCAGGATTTTGCTATTGCTTGCCTCCCATGTACATGGTACAGTATCAGTTTTTGTTTTTCAGTTCTAAAAATATTCAGTTCAGTTTTTGCTTTTCAGTGAGCCTGACACTGTTCTCCAAAGGAAGTTGGTAGCTGAAGCCTTGTATATGATCATCATTTCTCTAGTTTTTCATTTGAGTAAGTTATTTTTTTACTATGATTGGTGCAGATATACTCCACTGGATCCATATATCCAACATTTGTGAAGAACATGGACAACAACAATGACACGCCGTAGGAGATGTGAGGAAGGAAGAAGAACAATAATACAGTCCCTATTTTCCTTGCAGTATGTAATATTTGATTATGTAATGAATCTACTTGGGATTCCTTCATGTAATGAACTCCTTGATGATGGCGTAATAATATAGCTTGCAAAATAAACATGCTGGCCTGATACTGCAGCAAAAATCTGCACAGACAGAGCACCTAATATTGTTTATAATGGTTCAGTGAATTAACAGTCTAAAAATCCTCCTGAGTGCTCGCGCGGGGCAAAACGTAAGATCGCGTAAGTGGGATGGGGCGCGTGCCCGCCTCGATCTCGGACACCCATTCCGGATCGGATGGCTCTCATTGCGTATATCCATATGTCTACCAATTAGGCAATAAGTGCATGAGATATGTCGCGGACTTTGAATGTCTCCAAACTACATATGCCCGCTGTTTCATGATTCGTTTGCTTGTCACTCTGGTTGGTTTAGTTAATGCAGCAATGCGGTTTGGCTGTGTCTACCGAACTATATATCCACAATGCTGCAAATATGCCACTTCAAACTGATTTATTACTTGTAAGATAAGAGTTGGATCTCGCTGGGAAAAAAAAAACATATGTCAAGAGTTGGATAGAACATTTAAATTGCAGGAACGGTATAGATTATTACATCTGATCTAATATCAGTATTACCGAACTGGAAACAAACAATGTGAGACAACTGGCAATGTGATCTGAATCGTGGCCTGAGCGGGATAACTGTATCCAAATAAACATAGCAGAAGGAACTTCCAGGGTTGTAATTCAAAGAAGCAAACACAATCAAAGAAGAAGATTACGCAAAATTGAAACTACACCTAGGCAAGTTCTCTGTTTCCTTGAAGCCAATATATGGGATGGGATGGGATAGGGATAGACTAGGATGTACAAGGATCCTTCAAATTTCAAACCTGGGCCCTGTCTCAAGCGTGAATCTCAATCCATCCAAAGTTGAAGGAGTTCCCAATTACAGATAAAGATTTTGCATACTTTGAATGTTTTCGTATGTTGTACAACATCGATCAATCAATCTCTAACTAACCATAACAAATCTATCTTTCCTTATATCAAACCACACGGGCATGCATGCTTGCCATGTAAACAACAGATCCTACCGAACTACATATGTAGTAACCTCGATCGGGCATACATATAGTTGGTTCATCCATCCATACATACTATAGTTTGTTCATTGCATTGCGCTGCATGAACAACGCCATGGACGAAGCACGGCGTCGCCGGGAGCACGCCGCGGTGATACGCGACCTCGGCGTGTACGACGCCGACTGGGCGCTCTACAAGGACATCGAGTGGTCCGACATCCTGCCGGGGCAGAACCGGCTGCTGCTCACCAAGACGAAGGTGCACGACGGCCCTCTACAGAAGCTCTTCCCGGAGGTGGAGCTGCTCGGCGAACACGGCCAGAACGCCCAGGCCGAGGTGGACTTCACGATCCTAAACGCGGATGGCGCCGAGAAGGGTGCCGTCCTCCGGTACCTCAACTCCAACAACGCCTACCGGATCAGGGGGTCCGGGTGGGGGCAATTCGTGGTGGAGAACGGACTGTGCCGAGGCGATCGCCTCGACATCTACACGTGCAAGCGCGGCGACGGCGAGCGATGCCTCCTCATCTTCAAGAGCGAGGGCGGCGGCAGCCCTCGGGAACGAGCCCCGCGCGACGGCGCTAGCAACGGACGTAAGCGTTGCCACCGGAGGGCAGCTGCAGGAGACGCTGTTGCGGACGGAGTCGGTAGTGGCGATGCCGATGGAGGGAGCGGCAAGAGCAGACGGAGCCGCGATCACCAGCGAGATACGAATGGCGCCGCTTGTGACATCCAACATTCGGCAAACACAGGCGACACCGGAAGCCGCCGAGGAGATCGCAAGCGAGCAAGGAACAGTACTGCTGTCAAGGAAGAAGACACCGGAGGTCACCGCGATCAGGCCGGCAGGGATGTGCGGTTTCTGAGCAACGCCAGCGTGCACGCTTGCACCGGAGACTTCCACATTGGCTGCAACCGTGTAGCCCGAAGCAGCAACACGCAAGAGTGCTGCAAAACCGAGACGACAAGCCAGGAAGAAGCTCCGCAATGGTGGGTGGATGCCACCAAGATGGAAAAAGATGCCGCTAGAGGACTCTTGAAGCTGAAATGGGTAGCCACTGCTGAGCGTAATCAAGATATATAGTCTTTGATCAGATCGTATAGTTCATGGCTACTTGTAATTTTGTAATCAGGATAACTATCGATCGGTGTTCGTATAGGTTTATGTTTATTTATTAAACAGAAGGAGAGAAATTAACAATCATGTGGTAGTTTAGGTAGGAAATTAGTCTAGCCATCTAATAGATAAATACCTCTAATAGATAAATACCAGGCAACCTAGAGCATGATAGAACCTATATGCTAAAAGCTGGGTTGTTCAAATCTCAGTCGCAGTATATTTCACTTTCACATATGCTTACTGCAGTTTCCTGATTATATTAACTGACAACTTGAGCATTATGTTTCCCATAGCAACTATGAAATCTAGGTGCTTTTGTTTCCTATAGCAGCGACCTAAGTCGGAACCTGAGAAGAACTGCGTGATTCTGTTGTTGTAAACCTTGAAGTTCCATTAGAATTTCTTAGTACTGTCTAATCTGATCCCATCTCATGGCCGGTTAGAAACAATATTGCATGCTTATATAGCTTTGTAGAGCAGGTAAACTATTAGTTTACCTAACTTAAAAAGGAAAATAAAAAATCCTACATTTGTTTTTTTAATAAAAGTAAGCAGCATACTACCCTGCGAAACAAAGTTAACGGGGGCTTTAGAGCCAAGTTAATCTGTGGTTCTACAATATACTCCACCTTGCCTTTGTTTCACAATATTTGTCCACACCCACGTGGCAATGGGCACAATAATGAAGCACTAAATCTACAAAAAAAAAGTTAATGAGAAACGATCATACATACTCCCATTAAACACTCCATATGCTCTTTACGTCATTTTAGAATAAGTGCAGTCAAACTTTGACTACTAATATACACAAAAGTATTTAAATTTGGTGACTTGAAAATGATATTAGTATATTTGTTGTGAAAAATACTTCCATACTTTTATATTTTTTATAATTGTTACTAGCAACTATTTAGGGAAAAAATAGTGATAAAGGTGTGTATTGGAGACCGTGTCAATATCGAGCCAAACAATAATAAAAAACAACGGACATATTAACAAACTACAACTACCTGTACTTTTAAGAGTACACTACTATAGAGAAGGTCATTACAGACGGCTCCAAACCGTCATCACAAATGGTTTGTGAACCGTCTGAATATATGTGTCTGTGATAACAGGTGGTTATCACAGACGGTTTTTGAGCCGTTTGTGAAAAGTCACAACAAAGACGGATTTTATAGCAAACTGTCTGTGATAGTATGACATCACAGATGGTTTTTTTATTGAAACCATGTATGATATCATATATATCACAGATGGTTTTTTTATAGAAATCGTCTGTGATATTCTTCATATCACAGACGGTTTTTTTTATAATAACCGTCTGTGATATACTGTCTGTGATATACGATATATCACAGACGGTTGTTAGTGGTAGCCATCTGTGATTGGATACATATCACAGACGGGTGTTAGTAGTAGTCGTCTGTAATTGTATACATATCACAGACGGTTGTTAGTAGTAGCCGTTTGTGAGTATCATTCACAAACGATTTATTCCATAAAACCGTCTGTGATAGTTCATTCTATACCTAAATATATTTTAATTTTTTTGGCTAGCCTCAGGTAATGCTAGCCATGCCATCAGAAAATAAGCAAACAAAAAACAGATATATCATAATTGATTTGATATAGAACAACTCAAAACTTAATATCAATTACAAAGTCATTTTAATGATCTAATTACAAAGTGATTTCATTACAACTCAAAGTGAATTACAATAAATCAGAGTCACTGGGGTAAAACTCTCCACTCTCTTTAATGATCTCCCCCGTGATGAAGGTGACGAGTCGTCCTCGAACTTCCACGAGTAAGTCCAGATCGAAGCTATTTTTTTGGTATTTTCATGCTCTGTCGCTAGCAAGAGTAAAATAGTAAGTATATATATTTAAATTCATAATTACAAAACAATTATTAAGAGATTGACCGACAAACCTCTGGATCCTTCGGCTTAGCACTCGTGATTTCCAGCATATGACGACAAACGTAGAATGCACATATGTTGCCTTGACGTAGTTGCTGGTGGCACAACAAAAATAGAAGTGCGATATAGGATATAGGTGTAGTTAATTCGAGAGGCCAGGTTACGAAGTGTGAGCAGGTACCGAAAATCGCGTCCTATGTCGCAGTTTGTCACTCAATTCATTGTGTGTCCCCACCCCCTCGGCAACATAGGCGATAAACGACCTACGTGGTTCCAAAAAATTATCCTTGAACATTTCAAATGAAAGAAGACTACAATGCAATTACGTATAGTGGAAATGAGCATACCTGTCGAGTACTTTTTGCACAAGGGTGAAGTCATGCTCGTTATTGACTAGGAAATCAAGGTATATTACCTTGTTCCAGTTTGGCACAATGGCTAGAAGGATCTAGTGCCACCTACATTCACTACTACAGAAAACCTTATCACAGACGGTTCGGAACCGTCATCACAGACGGTTTTTGAACCGTCTGAATTTTTATGTCTGCGATAACAGGCGGTTATCACAGACGGTTTTTCAACCGTCTATGATAAGTTTATCATAGACGGTTTTTTAATAGAACCGTCTGTGATACTGAAGTATCACAGACGGTTCTTGGTTTAAACCGTCTGTGATACTTCAATATCACAGACGGTTTTTTAATAGAACCGCTCTTTGTTTAAACCGGATATTCAATATCATCACGCTCAGGATATTTCGTCACTGACGGTCTATTAAAAACCGTCAGGATAATCGATCACGACGGTTTGAGCTAAGAACCGCTCAGTGAGGCTTGCATATCACGAAGGTTCTTGGATTAAACCGTCGTGATATGTCCTTCCACTAACTAGTTTTTGTCGTATTTTCAGCTAGCCTCAAGAATTGCTAGCCATACCCTCTGAAAACAAACAAGCAGAAACAGCTACATCACAGATTATTGTTGACCACTCAAAGTGTTCATTTAACTCAAAATCAATTAAAAAAGAATGTTTGAATTATTGTCGCTAGAGTTACAAATTGAATTACAACTAGTCAAAGTGAGTTACAATATTGAATCAATTACAACTAGTCGACGACGTGAAACTCTCCGTCGGGTTAACGATTTCCGACTTGATGAAGTCAGCAGAGCAACCCTCGAACATGTGTGACCTCGTTCTTCTGGAGTGCTTTTAACTCTAGGTTTAAGTCCTGTCGCTAGCAAGAGTAAAGTAGTAAGAATATATATTTAAATTTATAATTAGAAAATAACTATAGCGAGATTGACCTACCTGGGGATCGTGTGTCGTGGAATTAATCAATAGCCGCATATGATGGCATACGAGAATGCGATAGGTGATCTTGTTTTTGCCGGGCAAGACTGCAAAAATGGATATACATATATAGGTACAATACCGAGACGCAATATTTACTAAGTATGATATATTATTATTGTGTTGTATCGCTGCATCGAAATCGCATCTTGTGGGTTAGTGTGGCGCTGCCCCTTGTATAAACCTCCTCAAAGAACATAGCCGATGAACGCCTACATGATTCCAAAAAGTTATCCTCGTCCATTTCAAATGAAGGAAGACTACAATACAATTATGTGTGGAGGAAATGATCGCATCTTTCGAGTATTCCTTTAAGAAGGGTGAAGTCATGGTTTTGTTGAGTAGAGAATCAAGGTACAATACCATGTTCCTCTTGGCACAATAATCACAAGAATCCAAAGGAACCTACTCATGTATGTCGCTATAGTCATAAACCTATATATGTTCAAACGAATTTTGTGTAGCAAGTAGTGAAGCACTTACTTCTGGTTATACGGCACCATTATGTACTCCTTGCCATTCTGAGCAAGCAATCCCATTTTTATGTAATTCTCGACGAGGATGCGCCTTGGTTTATTGTTTGCTCGAGATCACGTATGAGTCGAGGAAACCCACCGGTTCGTTGATTCGACGGGCACATTTCATAATGTATCCGCACGTAAGGAATGAGTTGTGATATTTATCGCTATCACGTGAGTGTAGAAATTTATTGTACACACTTACAAAGGTCCAACATCGTAGAAGTGAGGCGCCGAGGCGCTTAGGTTGTATAGGTCGAATAAGTCCTCGGCCCACGACGGCGGCCCGCCTCGTGATGAAAATGCTCGCTCCCGTGATCCGACGCGATTCCAAAGATGGCTCCTCCTCTTGGGTC
The DNA here is from genome assembly GCA_036346395.1 of Hsuehochloa calcarea. Classification (NCBI taxonomy): domain Eukaryota; kingdom Viridiplantae; phylum Streptophyta; class Magnoliopsida; order Poales; family Poaceae; genus Hsuehochloa; species Hsuehochloa calcarea. The sequence continues at coordinate 21,999,217 of CM070604.1, read as the reverse complement.
TTGCGCATGTACCACTCATGCAAAGATTGACAAGCTAGTCCCGAGCCTGTTAGTTCTTTGTGAGAGACCAACGGATATCCAAGGGAGTATTGCCCGGCTTGGCGGCGCTTGAATCTTCTTCGATATCGACGGTTCGTAATGAGACGCTGTGGTACGCCTTCTCCGAGATGACTCGTGGACCGATATGGTGACACGCTTGTCTTGTCCCTTCTGCGTCTTCTCGACGGAACCGATGAGGCGGGCTTCAAGCGAAGGTCAGCGGACTCATCGAGGGTCCTATTGAGAGGCAGTAGTCGTGACGATATCGTGTCACCGCAGGTCCGTATGGCGTCCTTCTTGGGCCATCGGATAAAAGTGTGCACGGCATCCCCTAGTGTTGTGATTTCTTCGCTCGGGAATTTCGGTGGATGGCCATGAAATTGTCATGTACCATGTCCACCGCACTCGGCGTAACCTCGCGCCACCGGGCACCGTGTCGCATCGCTTCTTCCCGGTATGGATACACCATACCCCGCCCACCTCAATAGCAATCGACCCAACCATCCTCACTTGAGCTTGCGGCGCCGGCTCCTACAAAACGGTACACAATTAGCTAAGGCGCCCTATATGTCTATATTTGGAGCATTCCAGATGTACATTACCTCGATGTCGCCGATCGGTAATTGCACGTCGTCATGTCCGAATTATGTGGGACGCGACGCCATCTCGATGTTGAGGAGGACTTGCTCCCAAATTAATGTGGCGGCTTGCGCCTCATGAGTTCATTTACTTGGTTCTCAAACTTGTTATTTGTCCTTGAAATTTTTCAATAATGACATGTTCCACCGAGCCGTGGTCTGGTCCTTGGATCTCTTCCTACTCCTATATGTGGCGGAGTCGTGGGAATCCATCCTCCAAGGTACGTAAACCCCAACGCCTCGCGTGCGACCCGTGCTCCTTGTTTCCTGTACGTAGATAGTACATCCTTCTCCCCGCCCACTTCGAGGGAACCTTGGGAAGATGCGAAGTCAATGCTTCTGCAAGAGGACATCATGTTATTATAGACACCATGAAGTTATGGACTTATTAACAACTAAGTGGTTCGACATATTTACCAGCGCTGGGACACCGCCTCGCCTCGCGGGGGTTTGCGAAAGAGATGTCGCCCAAGATGTGGCCGATGCCCTCGCTCTAACTGTGCTCGAGCGCTCGTCGAGATCCCAAGAACGGTCGGGCAGCGGTCTCGCCCTCCGCCGCCCTTCGTGGCTTTACCTGCGCACTCCGGCCGTGCCGAGTTTGTGGGGTGAGTGTTTTGGGCCCGAGAGCTCAGGCGCCGCACTTTGCTCCCGAAATTCGCCGTCGTCTTCATCTCGCACGAAGGCATCCCATGTATCCCGCGACAAGAAAGGATACTTCGTGAAGGGCGTCCACCGTTGTTCACAAACCGCGTGACAAGCGTGCTCTTGAAGGTCCTCCACGCGTGGCACATCGCGAGCAACGCGTGCCATCGCACACGGTCCGGTCCGCCGGGGAAAGTGAACGAGGCGTAAAGCTCACCACAACCGGTCTCTCGCACATCCGCCGACACTTCCGTGTTGGGATGGTTATGGGGACCCGCCTTACAAGTACCCCGCAGACGGTCCGAATCTCGCACCGCTTTCTTGGGACTCGGCGGGATCCCGACGCCATCGACCTCGCGTGATCGCCATGCGCCCGAGGGCAATTTGATATTCCTCGCCTTCTCGCTGCGTACCACCTTGATCGGAGATCCAGACGATTTGGCGACGCCGATGACGGCGCGAAGACGGTGCCTCTCGCCATCTCGCTTACTTGCTATCTATATAAGTTACGACGCAATTATTACATAGTATATAATATATGGGAAATTGCACAAAAATATAAACAAATATAATCAACGCTTGCCATCTCGTAGTAAAATAAAATAAATTGCCGCCGGTGTACCATAAGAATCATCACGGTTCCTGTGTTTACCTGCATTAGTCGGCACCCTAAGTATCGAGACTACCCACACCAACCTAGGTTAACCGGCATCTTGGTTTTTCAAGTCACCTAGGCTAACCTGCATTAGTCGAGACCGGATACCCATGATACCTAGGCCAACCTAGTAAATCGGCACCGCCTTACTTCCATAGGGTTTCATCATTCTAAGACTATACCTCAAGTTTCAGATGCGAAAATTAATTAAGAAAACACAACCACGCTACCAACTAGACTGTACTCATGTTTATTAAGAAAACATAGTAAAATGTTGACTGGACTTAGAGATTACATCCTGAGACCAAAAGAGATGATTAAAGATAAAAGATTTAATGCTCCAATAGACTATCACAAAATGGTATAGTTGATGGAGCTACAACTAGATAAGTACAACTACAAGTCTAACTTATCACTTAACATTTGCTAACACTAAAATCAAATTTTAGTTTGAACTCAAATCGCAGCTTTTCATATTTGCAAAACCAAAAACAGAAAGGTGTTCACAACAAGAAGCTTGCTGCTATGTTGGGTTATGAGAAAATGATATTTCGGATTAAGTTACAGTTAAAGGAGTATAATTTAAAGTCTAATTCCTCACCAAAATTAGCTAGCACACATAGTTGCAACAATGATGTTATCATATCCATACAACAAAGAAGCTAATGAAGCAAACAAAGTAATATTAATGCGGAGAGTTTGCACCAAGCTCAAGAAAGGATGAAAAAGTATGGATTTGAAGAGACTAGAGAGACAATTTGCGTTGGGGATATGGTTTACTTAAAGATGCTCATCTAAGTAATATTTAATGTATATAATTTGCGTTGTCTAAAGTTCCCGATATGTTCAACAGGTGCTTTCGGCAAGGATGCTTTGTTTGGATTTGGCTTGACAACATACTGTTGCTTGGACTTGGAGTGGTAAGCCAGCCTATCTTGCACTTAGACTTGGGATATTTGGCTTCAGTGTTTCTATTGCAAAGATGCTTTGGTCTCTCGACCTCTATGACAACATTTCCATCCATGTGCAAAGTACATGACAAGTATGCGTGGTTGATTGCCACTAAACTGCACCATGCAATATTTAATGTATATAACAAAACCGATGATTTTGTACAGCTTGCTAATAAAGAAAAATGCTAAACTTGTCAGAACCAACACAACACTACCAAGTAGGTCAGAATACTGTAATTTGTTTTTAGTTCGAAACTTAAAAGAAGGTAGATTTAGGATGTAGCATACTTAATTACTTAGATGAGAAATTTGCGTAACAAACTTTAACCTTATATGTAAGTAAAAACAAGAAGCAAGAAGGAATCTAAATACAGACATCTCAAGAATTGATAAGCATCATGTAATCCAGATCAACTAGGTAGATGCAACTAGGAGTACCACGGGTAGGGATCGGGCCAGAGCAAATGAGGGCGAGCCGGTGGAGTAGAGGCGACGCCGGCGGTGCCGGGCCGAAGTGAGCGAGGTTGGCGCAGCAGAGGCGCTGAGCCGGCCGGGAGCGGAGCGACCGGCCGAGGCGGCCGAGGCAATGGAGGCGACGCAGCGGGCCGAGGCGGATCGGAGGCGGGCCGAGGCACAGGAGCAAGACCGAGGAACCGGGAGGCGAGCAATGGTACCGGACAAATCAAGGGGCGCGTGAGAGGTGAAGAGTAAGAGCAAAACCCTAGCGGTCCCGCCTTATAAAAATAACATCACAGACGGTTCTTTCAGAGAACCGTCAGATATTAATATCACGCACGGTTCTACTAAAGAACCGCTCAGATATGAATACATCATGCATTTGGTTCTAAGATAGATCCGTCTCGTGATATCCCCACAACAAAGATGTATGAACTGTTGGATAAGCAGTATGATGACAAGTTTGAGTTCAAAAGTTCATATCTAATTCAACTCAACATTACCATGAATATCCACATTGACATCAATATTAAAGATCACAAGTCCATAACACATTAACACATGACAATGGAATAAATAAATTAATTACAATGGAGTAATTAAATTCTTAATTAAAATACACCCTTCATGATGATCGACGCGCATATAGCTAGCTTCCTCACCGGGTTCTTCCTCGAGCCCGATGCCGCCTCCGAAAGGTGGCAACTCGTCAAATTGATTGTATTCTTCCTCGCCCACTACATTCTCAACTCCGACAATCCTCCTTTTTCCATGAAGAACTACGTGGCGCTTCTTATTTGCCGGTCGGTTACATAGAAGACTTGAACAACTTGGTTAGCCAAGACGAATGGTTCGCCTTTGTATCCGACACGCTCGAGGTCCACGGTAGTGACGCCGCATTTGTCGACCTTCACCGTGGGAGATGGACCCAACGGCACCAAATAGGGGATCTTGAAAAGCACGTAGTCGATCTCCCATATCTCCTCTATTTGCCCATAGTACGAGCTCCTCAAATTTATCCAGATCGAATGCATCTATGCGACACCGCTGCTCGACCGTGCTCTTCCTATCCCGAGCCGCCAGATAAAATGTGTACCCATTTATGTCGATCCTTGCTATGTGACAATTGTAAATCAGGGCCCTCTTGCCAACCATAGTAGCGTATCATCACTTGATGACCTCCGAGTGATTCGCGCTTTAACCATTCGTTGAACCGACGGTTGTGCTCTCGTGATCCAAACCTCCGACCGGTCCGATTCTCGCATGGCGTACCATGTCTTTGTGCTCGCCGATGTACGGGGACACTTGGGTCATGTGTTGCAAGACCGTGAAATGGGCTTGAGCGCACGATCCATATCGGGAGTGATTGATTTCTTCCGATGGTCCCGATACCATCCGGTCTCCCCTCATGACGAGATAGAGGCACACCAATCGGATCCACTGAGCCATGTAGTCGACGCAGAACTCAATGACCTCTTCCGCTGCATAACCTTCGATGATGCCGCCCCTCGGTCGAGATCGATTCCGTCGTAGGACTTGAGAATTCCCATGTACCTCTCGAACGGGTACATATGACGAGAAACACAGGTCGCATATCTTTATCTCTTTCACAAGGTGAACAATGAGATGGACCATGATATCGAAAATGACGGAGGGAAATACATCTCAAGATGACACGAGTCGCCACTACCTCGGCTGCAGAGCATCTAGTCCTTGGGGATCGATGACCTTCCGAGCAATTGAGTTGAAGAAATAACACACCTCAAGATTGCCACTCGACCTTGTTCGGCAAGATACTCCTAATTGCAACAGAAGCATTTGTGTCATCAAGACACGACAATCATGCGACTTCATACCAATTAATTTCAAATCTTGCATAGAAACAAGTTTCTTAATGTTAGCGGAGTAACCAGACGGACTTTCACACCGCAAGCTCGCACGCTTCATTTCTCTCGCCTTGGACAGAGTGTAGCAAGTCGGGGAAGGTACGTCGTCTCAGATCGGTCTCTTTCGGTGCTAACTCGGTCCTTATGTTCATATCGACCAAGTCACGCCGCATGCTAACACCATCCTTTGTTTTGCCACTAATGTTCAAAGAAGAGACCAATCAAGCTATCACATACATTCTTCTCTACGTGCATAACGTCGATGCAAGGGCGAACTTCTAAGTACTCCCAATAAGGCAAGTCCCAAAAATTGACCGCTTCTTCCGGATGTTCTTCTCACGGGTTCTTAATTTACGCCCCTTCCCAAGCACAACATCGATATCCTTAACCATATCATAGACCTCTTTCCCACTAAAAGCCCTTGAAGTGAACCGCCTTCCTTATTTCCGTCGAATTGTTTCTTCATCTTGCGGTATGGGTGACTCTCGGAAGGAACCTACGGTGACGATATATACGCTTTATGCGTGAGTTGTTCACCATACACTCTCCGTAGCATCTAAGCAAAGGCGATGTGCTTTGGCTCCTTTTGTATCAAGCCCGACAGTTACCAAGGGCGGAAAATCATTGATGGTGCGAACAACATGGCGCGTAAAGTGAAGTTCTCTCATTTGTACGCATCCCATACCTGCACTTCTTCGCTCCACGGTGTCACAAGATCTTCCAAAGAATGGTGCTAGGTACACATCAATATCATTCCCAGTTTGCTTCGCCCTTGGATAAGTAGTGACATCAAAATGTACTTCCGCTTCATACAGAGCCAAGGAGGAAGGTTGTACATACATAGATTCACGGCCAAAGCTATGTCGGTGCTCATGTTACCGAAAGGATTCATTCCATCCGTACTCAACCCTAACCTTATGTTCCTCGGTTCCGACCGAACTCTTCAAGCTCCGATCAAGTTTCTCCACCGGGCGTAATCGCAGGTGTCTTAGCTTTCCATCTCTCTTACGCCTCCTCTGAGTGCCAACGCAGCAATCTTGCCTCCTTTGGGTTCGCAAATAAACGCTTCAAACGTGGGATTACAGTGCGGATACCACAACATCTTAGCAGGAGGTCCTTGCTTCACCTTAGCGAGATTTTGACGCTTGTATCGGATGCTTTGCACACGGACAATAATGCATGTCCGCATACTCTTTACTGTAGAGGATACAATCGTTCGGACATGCATGTATTCTTTCTACTTCCATTCCCAATGGGCAAATAACCTTCTTTGCTTGATAGGTGGTGCCGGGCAACACGCTTCTCCGGAAGGATGTCCGCTAGGAGACCTAACAACGCCGTGAAACTCTTATCGGACCAACTATTGCTTGCCTTCAATTTCAGCAGCTCAAGCACGGTTGACAACCTTGTGTATTCCGGCTTGCCCGTGAACAAAGGTCTCACCGAGTCCTCTCTAAGCCCTCGAATTTACAAAACTCTCTCATCACTGTAGTTCTCTTCGCATCGCGTAGCATCCGATCCAGATTGTCATCGTGCCCCTATCCTCATCAAAAGCACACCACATCCGCAAATCGTTGACTTCCTCGACGATGTCGCCATTATTAACTTCGTATAATCGCTCTTCACCGTGGATCGTCCAACATGTATACCCTTTTTGAAACCCTTCAATCAAGTGCGCTCGACCGCGCCGCTGTTAAACATCTTCAGATTACCGCAATCAATGCACTGACAAGACATAAAATTTATCCCTTCTTCAACATATCCCGCTTCGCTCTTCTAAAAGCAACCACGCCATTAATGTAATCTTGACTCACACGGTTCACACCGTACATCCAGTTTCGATCCATCTACACTACGCATGTAACAAATTAGTGTCAAATTGATGAGCGATTAATTTATAGCAAACGAAAATGTGCAATATAAACTCATTCTCCAACATTTGCATCTAAGGTTATTGAAAGAAAAGTCTTCACTAGTTAAGTACCACACGTGGTGGCATAGCGTAGCCATGCCTACGGCCACAACCATGATCCCTACCTCTCGACACCGATATCTATCTCAATTGAACAATCATGCAACCCAAATATAGGCATCATCTCATACAACACTTATTAACCTAAAATACGGGAACCGCAAATGCAATATTGCTTGACCCAAACCCCACCGCATCGTGAACCTGTGTAAATTTTATTTTTTAAGCCAATTAATTATCCTAACTCAAATTTTAGTGATTATTAGACCTAATTCAATTTTATTAAGTTACCACTCCTAAGTCAAATTTTAGTTCATTAGTTATAAGGGAAACCATTATTCAAAACTAAGATTTGCGGGCTAATATTATTTATTCCAACATTGACGGTGCAAGATCGATCATGTGCTCATACCAAGATTAGAGGAGGAGCCGCAGTTGGAGGAGCTAGGGCAGTGGAAGTGGCGCTGGAGCGGTAGACACAAAGCAGTTGAGGAGCTAGGGCGAGGAAGTGGCGCAGTTGGAGGAGCTAGGGCAGGAAGTGGCGCTGGAGCGGTAGACACAAGCAGTTGAGGAGCTAGGGCAGGAAGTGGCGCTCGAGCGGTAGACACAGCAGCAGCAACGGTGAGGATGTCTCGGCCAATTTATATGAAGCACAGAAATCTTTCGTAACCGCTCATGATAGTAATTATCGCGCATTTCTTCAAATAGAACTGTCAGGATAGTTACGACGGTTCTATTTCGAACCGCTCAGGATATTTACTATCACGCATTTGCTCAAATAGAACCGCTCGTGATAGGCCCGCGCGCCAAAAATAAAGTTTCAGACAGACCCAATACGACGGTTCCAAAGGAACCGCCTGTGATGGGCCGTCTGCTATAGACTCTTTTGTAGTAGTGATTATGTCGATTTAGTCATTAAACCTAGTTAGTTCATGTTATGTATAAAGAACAAATGGAATTTGTATAGTAAATAGTGAAGCACTTACCCCTGGTTATAGGGCACTAGTATGTAGTCCTTGCCACTGTGAATATGCAATCCCTTCATTATGTACTTCTCTATGTAGTTTGCATCTTCGCGGATGCATTGCTCTGAGATCAAATGTGGGTCGAGGAAACCCATCGGTTGTCGGATCGCGGATTGTTGCATCATGTATCTATACATAAGCAATGAGTTATGACATTTATTGGTATTACGTGATCGTATAATATGCTCTTCATCGTGGATCGGTCCAACATGTATGCTCCTTTTTGAAACCCCTTCAATCAAGTGCCCTTCGACCGCGTCGGGTTGGTAAACATCTTCAGATTATCGCAATCAATGCATGGACAATACATAAATTTTATCCCCTTCTTTAACATATCCTGCTCGGCGGCTCTTCTAAAAGCAGACACATCATCAATGTACTCTTCACTCACACGGTTCTCAACGTACATCCGCCGTCCATTTGCGCCACGATATAAACAAATTTGATTAATACACACAACTACACAATACAGGGCAACTCAATGTATATATACATGTTGCTCGATCATTGTTCTATATATTGTAAATCTTAACTACCAATTAATAACCTCTCATTGGATAATAAACCTAGCTATCATCGATCTCTCTAGATTATATAATGCATATAATTAGAAGCTGTGGATATCATGGGGATATGCTCTAGATCTTAGGATGATGTGACAATTGGCAATGGCGTTAATGGTTTTTCGTTTCATGTGTTTTCGGCAAAGAAACAGAATCGTCAGTCTCGCTTGGTCCGACCGCCGTATGGCGGCCGATCGTTCAAGATCGGTCAGACCAGCCCTAGCGGCGGTCGGACCGGCAATGCCAGAAAATGGTGGATTGAGCTGGGCCAAAAATAGAGGGTGTAGGCAAGAGAGGTGATTCTATTGCACTTGGTCTCATAATTTTTGGAGTTTCCAGTGAAAAGTTCTATTGGTTTGAAAATTCCAGTAGGTTTCAATTTTCCCGAGAGGAAAAATGGCTAAGTCATTATCGGCGGTCCGACCGCCAATAGTCAAGGCGGTCCGACCGTTTCCACTTGGATCGTCGCCCGTCGTGGCGGCGATATTCGGTTGTTAGGTCAAAGTCATGAATTTCAGGGCATATATGTTGCATGATGCATGTTTTGACTAACATAGGTCAAGTTATGAAGAACTTGTTTCCAAATTTGGTTTACTTGTCTATTGTTGTGCTGGTTGCTTGGTGGTCAACGACGGTTAACGGCGAGGATGATCGGGACTAGGCTTGGAGAGCTGAGGTCCAGAACGATCGACGATGCCGGGTGAGGTCAATGTACTCAAGTGTGGTGCAAGATGGACAAGGGTGACCTATTGGCTAATCCGAGGTGTAAGATGGCGTAAGGTGTAGCTAGTTAGGTCTAAGGGAGATAAAGACAGAGCATTAAAATGCGTGCGTAAGTGTCCCGTTTGTTTTGCGCCTTAACGGGAGCTCAATTGAGTCAAACTCCTAGAAGGTCTAAGCCTCTACTATAAATAGGAGAGGGAGGTGGCTGCACCTCTTCTTCGTCTCTTTTGCTATTTTTGTAAACCCTAATTTTCTTAGGGAGAGCTTTTCTGGAGGCTAGGGTTCTTGATAGTTTGATGTGATTTTTGTACTCTTGGATTGAGCATTGTCCTCCATTGATGGAGAGGCTGTAAGCCCATATCATATCAAATCAATCTAGAGAAAGTTTGATCATGTCTTGTCTCTTTGCGTTCTTTCTCTATATTTGATGATTTTGAGTCTTTCTTTGATCCGTGAGTTTTTGATTTAATTATTCACGTGATCTAGCTTGCTGTGACGTGTGGGAACCTATCTAGGATCATCTTGATCATCAATCACCCACGAGCAAAATCTTGGATCAAGTTTTCGTTTTGACCCGGTTTTGAACCCTTCTTCAATCAAATCGAAAAGGATCGTTATTCTTCCGAGAATTATCATAATATTCGATTGTAATAGGTTCCTAATATCATAGAGAAGGAAGGCGTGTACCAAGTTTCATCAAGTTTGGAGTTGTAGATCAAAAGTTTCATCTATTTGCAACTTCGCATCGGGCTGGTTCTGTTCTGTTCTTCAGGCTAGAGGTCAGGCCGCCTGTAACATCCCAATTCTAAGTCCTTGTTTCAAATGTAAGAAAATGAGTGGGAATTAAAACTTTTCTTACATCTTGAAGTCCTTGAGCATTTCTGTAATTCTTGTAAAGGAATTATGGGAATCAAAAATCAAAATCCTCAATTGACTCCAATCAAAAACCTCCTTGGCAAAGAACTTGTGCCAAACCCATGAAATTTTTTTGCTGAGCTCTAGGGATGGTATGTGACACCTCTGAGTTATTTCATGATTTTTAGAAATTATTTGATAATTTTGGAGGCAAGTCAAACCAAGTCAAAGCTTGGTCAAACCCTAACTCAAACCTTCTGGAATTTCTGGAGAAGAATGTAGTACATGAAAATATCTAGAAATTTTATGTAAGGTTAATAATCATTTAAAATTTCATGATTTTTGGAGCTAGTTTGCTACCTTAAGCAAATCCTCCAAAAATCACCGCTTAATTCAAACCCTAGCCGGTTTCCACTGCTCTTGGGTGCGAGTCGACTCGCTCGAGCCACTTGACTCGCCCGACCAACTAATCGCACTCAAAGGCGGTCGCCGGGCGTGAGCATCGTGGATCGTTGATCCGAGATCAACGACTTATGTGCGTGTGAATGTTCTGACCATCCGAACATTTCGATCAACGAGTCGCCGATCTTAGATCAACGGCCCGATTGAAGTGAACGCTCGACCGCCGATCGTCCCTTTCACTTGATCCGCTCGATCTCGATCCAACGGCTCGTGCAACCCCTTTCAATCCGCCTCTCGCGCGACCGAGTCATCGGGCGCCTCGGCCCCACTCGCCGTGGCTTTCTTCCACCTTGGCAAGGCCGCCAAGAGCCGCGCCCATGCGGCCGCTGCATGTCGTGCATCTCTGCTAACGCCGTTGTCGCACCGCCTTTGGCTACTAATCGTAGGGCTTCGCCACTCACGCCGCTTCTTCTCCGTCCTCGCTCCTACTCAAAACTGACCCTATGCCCACCTTCTTCTGTACTTCTTCTCTCGGTGGCTGAGGAGAGGGGTGCTCGTTTGTGCAGCTCCCACCGGTAAGTTTTCCACCGTTGCGTCCCTCGACTCCTACCTTCCATGGCCTCCCTATTTTCGCTCATTGGAGCTTCTATCTTTGCATGTAGGATCTAAGTCAAGCTCGTGCTCCCGCTTTGTCCAGAGCGCGCCCAGAACTACACCCTTCGGCCATTATCAACTCCGGTGAGCCTTTCTCTCTTTATAGTGTGTCACCATGCGTGCCTTGGCCTGCTTAATCTTTCCCCTCACTCAATTTTGCTATCGATTCACAGCAGCCCGCAAAATCCGAGTTTGGACCATTTTTCTACCATGGATCCTCGTTCGTCCCCATCTCCGGTGTGGTAAGCTCCTTGCCGATTCTTTGCTTGTACACCATCTATGGGTTGTCTTTGAACTTTCTCTACCACTCTTTCTCTATCTACTTCACCAGAGCGAGCTCCCCTCGGTGAAGCACCCCGCCGCCGTCACCCTCATCGTCGCTGGCTCAACTCCGACCTTCTCCGAGTCTCTCCCTCGCTCAGGTAGCCTCCCTGTGCCTTGTAGTTGCTTTGGCACCCGCTTCCTTAGACAATGCGGAGCTCGATCTTGCAAAGCACGACAGTCGTAGCTCTCCTCCGCTTTCTCCGGCATGGCCGCCGGGCCACTCAACCACCGTGAGTGCCACCGTTGGGTGTGCGAGGATATTGTGAACCCATCCATGCCCTTAGCTAGCGACGCCGTTGCCGGGAACGCCGGCGAGAGCTCGGCGAAGTCAGTGCGGTATTGTCGGTTTTCCGACAACACTGTAGCCTCATCATTAAAAACCAAATCTCGTCCATTAACTGCTAATGATTGCTTAGTAGTTAATGGCTGTCTTATTCATTCTTGCTATCACTGATATGTGGGGCCAAGCACAGTAAACGTGGTGTAAATTCCGGTTCGCGTGAACGTTCAGATCGCTTGAACGTTTTGATCCGTGGACCGTTGGATCCGAGATCAACGGTCCCGATTCGAGTAAACATTCGGACCGTCTGAATGGTTCGATCCACGTGGACCGTTGGATCCAAGATCAACGGTTCAGATTCCCGTGAACGTTCGGACCGCCCGAACGCCTCGATCCACATGAACCGTTGGATCCAAATCCAACGGTAGAGTGGTGAGCTGTGCGCGCGCTAGAGCGTTGTGCTCTGCGCGCGTGGGTCATCGGATTTCAGATCTCCGACCCATACTCGCCCACGTCGATTTTGGATTTAGGTTTTTCCCGGGGATTTAATTGTGCACTAAAAAATACAATTAACTTTGAAAATGCATGAGTATTTCTCTGTAACTCCAATTAGAGTAAACTCAATTTTGTTGGGATCCTCTGTTAGATTAATTTATGGTAAAATAAGTTGTGAACATGATACTGTTACTAAAAATCTTATTTTGCATGTAACTTGGTACTACTTTCATGCCTTTGAAAAATCATAGGAAATTTATCTTAGCTCTGAATGAGGTGAATCAATTTTCGTTGATCATCTCATGTGGTGCTTTGTCTACCATAAAAATTTTATGTGTACCACCTCTCTAGAAATTTTCACCAAAACTTCAATTTTTGGATGAATAGTGACAGCTAGCAATTAATTGGATTTTCTGAAAAACTGACTTTCAAACTACCATATCTTTTGCTAGGAAAATCCTAATCAATTTATTTTTATTGCTAAATTCATCTAAAATCATTTTCTACCTTCTGTAAATTTTTCATAATTTTTGGGTGACTTTATATTTTGGGATCTTTTCGGTGTTATTCGTTCTTATTGTGCTTTCTATTTCTTTCGGTAGGTTCAGACGATATTATTGTTTGCGAGAGCGCTTCTCTGCAGCAAGAAGATAATCCACATCAAGGTAAGCAGTTTGATCATGTTAATCCCAGTATTTTTTATGTCTAATATATTGATTTCAACTTGTATGTATGAATTGCTATTTTGTTGTTAAATTATGGTTAGTATCCTATAGTTGCATAATCTGTCGGAAATGATTATCCTCTACTACCATGAGCCTAGGTTATTTGCTGTGATTTGAGTTCGATGGATGAGCTCTTGTCACTTAGTAGATTGCGAATTGAAATTACTTAGAAATGCTTAGTTTCGGTAGTAATGGGCGATCATCGATTTAGTCAATGATCGTGATCACACATCTATTTATTATTCCATAATGTCCAGCACTTGTGCTTTGTTATTTTGTAAAGTCAAAATCTGAAAATGAAAAATTGATTTGGACTTAGGCAAGTGGTTGGATGGTGGGTTATTGGGTTTGTGGATGTCTTGCCTAAGTCAACAAGGACCGAACATCTTGTGTCACACTCTCCAAGCAATTTTGCGTGCTAACCACGAGAGAGGGATATGGGACCTCTCTTGACTTAGTACTTTGGCGTGTGTTAACTCCAAGTCGCAGGAGATGGGTTGTGTGTGCTGTGTGAAAAAGGATCGGTGTTATTGTGTTGGGTGTGCGGTGGTGGAGATTCCGGGTAGGTTCTCCACCTCGAGGGGCATCGCAGTTGTCCGAGGCTTTACCCGTGAGGGGTAGTTGACCGAGGCTTTCGATGACCCCGACACAACGTATGGGTTTCTATCCATACGGGCGACTCGCAGTTAATGCATAATATTGGAAATGTCTCGTAGGACTTAGCAGTGCCGGCATACCTAAGGAAGTGTGCTTAATAGCTTGGCAAAAAGACGGTCTGGCGTGTGGGTACATTGGTACACCCCTGCAGGGATAAAACTATTCGAATAGCCTCGTCCTAGGTTATGGACATGCTTGGTAAGGTCGTGCAAGAACTAGACTACAACCTTTTAAAAATTAAAATTTGACATGGTTGGCATGAATGGGTAATTCATGCTATTGTTGTGGTGACTAATGGTTTAGTCACTTCAGGATTGTTGTTGTCAAGTCTAATATATGAATTTCAACTTGTATGTATGCAATGCTATTTTGTTGTTAAATTATGATTAGTGGATCCTATAGTTGCATAATCTGTAGGAATTGATTTTCCTCTACTACCATGAGCCTAGGTTATTTGCTGTGATTTGAGTTCGATGGATGTGCTCTTGTCACTTAGTAGATTGCGATTTGAAATTGCTTAGAAATGCTTAGTTTCGGTAGTAATGGGCGATCATCGATTTAGTCAATGGTCTTGATCACACAAATCTAACTATTATTCCTTTATGTCCAGCACTTGTGCTTTGTTATTTTGTAAAGTCAAAATATGAAAATAAAAAATTGATTTAGACTTGGGCAAGTGGTTGGATGGTGGGTTATTGGGTTTGTGGATGTCTTGCCTAAGTCAACAAGGACCGAACATTTTGTGTCACACTCTCCAAACAATTTTGCGTGCTAACCACGCGAGAGGGATATGGGACCTTTCTTGACTGAGTACTTTGGCGTGTGTTATATCCGAGTCGCAGGAGGGGGTTGTGTGTGTGGTGTGAAAAATGATCTGTGTTATTGTGTTGGGTGTGCGGTGGTGGAGATTCCGGGTAGGTTCTCCACCTCGAGGGGCATCGCAGTTGTCCGAGGCTTTACCCGTGAGGGGTAGTTGACCGAGGCTTTCGATGACCCCGACACAACGTATGGGTTTCTATCCATACGGGCGACTCGCAGTTAATGCATAATATTGGAAATGTCTCGTAGGACTTAGCAGTGCCGGCATACCTAAGGAAGTGTGCTTAATAGCTTGGCAAAAAGACGGTCTGGCGTGTGGGTACATTGGTACACCCCTGCAGGGATAAAACTATTCGAATAGCCTCGTCCTAGGTTATGGACACGCTTGGTTAGGTTTTGCAAGGGTTAGACCACAACCTTTTAATTAAAATTTGACATGGTTGGATGAATGGGTAATTCATGCTAATGTTGTGGTGACTAGTGGTTAGTCACTTCCAGGATCTCGTTATCATCTAATTATTGTTATATTGTTGCCATTTACTGTTATTTGAACAATAAAAACAGATTGTAAACTTGCTTCCATAGCTACTGGAGTGAAATATTATTGAATCAATTATTTGTGAAAAAGTGAGCGTGCTCCTATTCACCCCCCTCTAGTCGCCTTTTCTGTAATACCAAAGGTGATTCTACTTATTAGAAAAAGTTTCGAAGAGGAGCTAATCGAAAAATCGTAATCATCTTTTCACCGGGGTTTTCGTGATTTCACGGCAACTGGCTCGGGCCACGGCCCAGAGGGGCCCATGTGGTGGCTGGCCATAAGAGGGGGTTCCCACCCTCCAAACCCTAAACTCCACATTTCTCTCCCCCTCCCACCCTTTGGAGCCGCCGCCCCCCTTCCCCCTTGCTGTGCACCGCCTTGTACGTCGATTTTGGGTAAGATGCGTTCGTTTTATGTCCTTTCCATCTCTTAGAAAGTTGTAGGTATTGTTCTTAGATTTCTATAGCCACCGATATCACATGATTCCGCCTTACGGTTTAGGAGATATGATTTTTTTAGTGCGCGCTGTTCTGTCTATCTGACGAGAAAGATCTGTCGGCTTGATCCTAGGTTTTGGTTTAGTTAGAGGCATTTCCAGAACCTCCACCCAAATACGTTATTGTAGCCCTTTAAATTATATTTCAAAGCTGATAAAGATCATCTCCATTGGATCTGTATAATGAAAGTTATGATATTTTATTTACCACTGTTCTGAATTTTGGGCATATAATTGTTAGTGTTTTCATCAATTGTTTAGACTACTGTAAAGGCCGAATCTGGGGTTTTGCCCTTCTAGAGTTTTATTCCTAGGAACGTTAGCTTTCTTGTGGCACCAAGATCAGGAAACTCCGATCTGTAGTTTGGGAGATATGAATTTTTGATTACGAACTGTCTGGTCTGTCTGAAAACTGAGGTCAGTAGGTTTGTCCCTTGGTTTTGTTCAAATTAGGGGCCGAATCAGAACCTTCACCCAACTAAGTTATTTTAGCCCTTAAAATTATCTTTCCAAGCTGCTAAGAATCATTCTCATTGGATCAATAGGTTGAAAGTTACGCTATTTTCTTTATCTCTGATCTGTATTCTGGACAGACGTAGATGGGTTGTATTTAGCTGTTAATTAGCCCTCTGTTTTGGCCGAATCAGGGGATTCCGCCAACTAATGTTTTGTAGCCTGATCTGTTAAGATTCAGTGAGCACTGGTTTCAGGTCTTTTAGAGTTACAGATAATTAATGGTGATTTTTCTAGTATCGCTGCCAGTTTAGCGGTAATCGGGTCATTGGGTAAACTTGGTAAAAATTGATCCCGTTGTTTGGGTGGGAGAGATAGAGGGGATGGAAGGGCTCTTGTAGCAATGTCATACCTTGTTATTCTTATTTCGATTATACATTTGTGTAGACGGTGAGGCGGTGAGTGGAGGGGCATCTTCGTGTCCTCCTATTACGTCACATCGCGGAAGGCAAGTACCCTATGCTGTTTGGTGATGTTTCCAATTGTTTGCTTGATGTTGGGATAAATTGTGAATGCCTTTTCTATCCATCCCGATGTTTATTTCATTTCAAGAAGATGATTCTTGTGATTAAAGAATTAGCATTCATTTCAGCTTGTTGCATTCCATTACATGCAACTAACTTGTGTGACATCCTTAATATATTATGTTGTGTGGGAATGCATACTCATACTTGTTTACACATATTGTTGAATATCATGTGTCTTTTCCACTAATGTGTGTTATTCATTCATACCATGAGAAATCATCATATTCATTCATAAAATTTATTATGACCACGGAGTGGATTCTTTTAGTAAGTCCCATCAATTCCAAGATGGGCATTTGAAAGACCCATCAATTCCAAAGATGGGCATTTGAAAACCCACCATTCCAATGTGGGTAGTGTTGACCACCATTCCAATGTGGCAACTTGGACACCCGTATGAAACGCTCTTCATACGGTGATTGGGTCCCGTGCTTTCTATGGCACGGGCTTAAGTGAACACCGACGGTGTATCACTCGCTATACCGCAGATAAGTCGTGATTAGTCCATTCCTTCAATGCATTCTTTCATTCCATCCATTCATGTATTCATTCCATTCAATCATATATGTGTTCCAAGATTTGTTCGTAATTCAACCGGATTGTGTTGTCCACTCTATGTTTGATTATTCTTGTATGTACTTGCCGAGTCTTCGACTCACCCTTGCTTTGTATGTTTTAATTAGGTAATTGAGGAGAAGACAAGGTGATTTGGTGGGGTAGTTCGCACATCGCACTTCACTTTTATCCAATCGAATAATTATTATTACCTTTCACCAAGCCAACTTGTTAAATAAATTTCCAGATTTGTAATAATCCAACTTTGGTATTGCTTGACTGCTCGTGGTATTATATCTGCTTATCCATTCTTTCCATGAATCGGTGATCGCTTATGGTCATTCTTTAGAAATTATTGTTGATTGAATCAGATAATCCAAATTTTAATGCTATTCTTAGTAGTTTGATAGTTTTATGTGACATCTTGGCTTTCAATAGCCGTGGTGTTACAGCTTGGTATCGAGCGGCTTTAGGTCCGTGGTTCATTCAAACATATTAAATTGACACACTCGTGCACATTAGGAGGGTTGGGTAAACTATTGCTTCCGCATTTCAATTGTGGTGACTCGAGTATTGAGTCGTTGTTAAATTGTGTTGTGCTATGATGTGTTAATCCATGATATGATGTGATAACCTCTATCTATGAAATTATTCTATGATCGCCATGAGATGATCCGATATAAATATACATATTCATAATTGATTGCATTAGTTATGCGCTTCGCTAGCGGCGTTGATCGCTTGAGTTCGTGGTTGATGTCCCGGTTTTGCCAAAGCTACACCATCGCTTGTAGTATGATATTAGAGAACTTCTTACCTCTGCTCCATAAGCTCAGATTGAGCATGAGCTCATTGATGAACTTGTTGCCTTTCTCGAACCGATATCCGGTTTCTGGTTGTGGTTCCTAGCGGTTCGTGAATTCTTTTGAAATTGGGGTTTTAATGAAGAAGGCAAGCTCCAGCAGCTTCTCGATTCGATCTTTGAAAAAATATTGCCCTTTCGACTATTGTGATATTTCGCTCCACGTGAGCATAGTTCAAATGCAAGATTCCTCTTTTCACAAAAGACTTGTTTTACCCTGTTGGGGAAATTTACCTCATTCGCTCGCTTGGAATCTCTGTATTGAAAACTTCTTTTGCAAGTTCTTTATCAAGTGTGTATTGATCTTGCATATTTCTCTTGGGCCGCTTTAGTACGTCGTTCTCTTCCTTGATTTTCGAATTTGACAAATTCTTGTCCTATGGCGATTGATGAATTTCTCTTGGGTTCATGATGTTGGTAGACGAGTTTAAATAGGCCTTTAATGGCACTCCGAAAACATTATTGTTTTTCGATTGTCGAATTGTTTTTACTACGAATGATCTTTGTAAATTGGCAACATTGATATTTTCATAGTTGTTCTTTCTTTCTCATTGGAAAAGAGCGACTCATTTACTCGTTTGATGGTTTGCCTAATGAGAATTCTTGTTGCAAGATCGTTAACACGAGAAAGCATTGGCTCAATGTATTCCTTTTGGAACCCTCTGCTTGTTGAAATTTGATGCATCTCTTTTCTGAAGAAAAGCGTTAAAACCCTTTTGAAGTGCTTGGTTATGCTTAAGTCGGGGGTTGCACCCAAACAAAGATTGTGGGCTACGGGTTTGTATTATACCCTATTTGTTTTTTCAAAATAGTTTCTTGCCTTTCGGTCATGAGCTCTCATTCTTTGTCATGGTGAACGTTATTCTTGACAAGATCGTTTCTTTATGTTAGCCCTATCTCTCTTGTTGATAAGGGTAGCTCGGTTATCCGCTTGATGATTTGGAGAATGAAAATTTCCTTTCACAAAGTTCATTGAAGAAAATTTCGACTATGTTCATTTCTTTGGAATATTTGGAGTGTTGGAGTTTAGAACCTCCCTTTGAAAAGAAAAGTGTCGAAATCCCCTTTCTCTAGAGTTTTGTAGTGCTGGGTGTGACGTTTGTTTAACTTTGTGGTTTTCGTACCAGAATTCTTTTTCTATAATAAGTTGTTATTACAATTCCATTTGATGTCAAAATTTTTATGACCCGATTTGTCATGTTCCCTTTAGAAGGTTTATTGACACGATCAAGAATGTGAGAGTAAGGTTGATTCTTTATAGAGAAAGAAGTTTGACCACCTTTCTTGTTGTTTCTAAAATGATCCAATTTCAAGTTTTGTGTTCATGACCTTTTGGGGTTCAAGTTTATTTTGGTAAACGAAGTCCGCCACAGAAACAATTTGTTGTAAAGTTATAATAGTTCTTCATGATGCGAGCGCTTTGATATTGAATGCTTGTTGTTCTTATCTGCTAAGGTCGACATTCTCTTCTTTTGAGGCTTATGCTTTCAATCGTGGACTCTCTTATGTTCAATGAGTTCATTGCTTAATTGGTTTTCTCCTTGGTCCTGTTTGTGGCGAGTGGTAAATGATTTTCTAGTTGGTGAAAATCGCTTTCATGTGCCTCTTCTTTTGAGAAATATTCACCCATTATTTTCGCATGAGTCTTTCGAGGTGTTTTCTAATTGACGCTGTGAGATTGATGTTGAAACTTGTAGTAAAAATAATCACCTCTGTGATACCACCTAAATGAGAATACTTCAAGTTTAGTTTCCGTGACCTTTTGGAGTTCGTGAATATTCTGGTAACTGAGATTGTTTTAAGTAAAAGGGTGCATGGAGATATCCTATTGCTTCTTAAGAGTTTCGTGTGATTTAGTCCTAAAGGCTCCTTGGTTTGAGTTCGCAAAGTGAGGTTGCAATCAAAAGAAATTTTTGTTGCTTTCGTTGAGAATCCGTTTGCTTTTCGTGAAGTCCTGTAAAGAAAAATGCTTGTTTTGTGGCTGAGGTCATTTGGATTACATGTTTCATGAGTAGATGAACTGTTTCGAACAAATTTGGCGTGTTGAAAAATTTTATTTGTTCTTAAGTAGTTCCGTGGGTTGAACTAAAGAACTTACTTTGTTCATGTGGCAAGGTGTTATTAGTTCAAGAACTAATTGTTGTGTTAAAGGAAAGAGTGCAGTAGAGTATTTGATAATTTGAGTCAAGTTTTGTAACTTGTGATTATTTGAATCGCTCCTAAACCTCTTACTCTTTCCGCCAAGAGATGTCGAGTTTCAATCGCAATGTCTTTCTTTCAGATCGGATGTTATTTGCTATTCTCTCTGAGGGATGTGTGCCTCAATCGCGAACTTAGTTTTCGCTTTCCGAGATCACCTTTAGCGTAATATTTCTTTTGGTTTCTTGGTCGCCG
This sequence comes from Hsuehochloa calcarea, assembly GCA_036346395.1. NCBI lineage: Eukaryota > Viridiplantae > Streptophyta > Magnoliopsida > Poales > Poaceae > Hsuehochloa > Hsuehochloa calcarea. The sequence goes on along the minus strand of CM070604.1, from coordinate 21,978,569 downwards.
TGGTGAGCAACGCTTCTGTATGAATGAACTTGTTTTTGTTCGCCTCTTCCTTTTGAGAAAGGATCACGCTTTGTGTTGCGAAGTGTTTGCAAGGTGAAAGTTTGGCAACTATTTGGTGGTGGATGAGTAATTGTAGCAATGATATTTTGCTACCAAGTTAGTGAGGAGTAGTAGAATGTGAAATGGTTTTGATCTGATCTCTTGGAGGAAATTGATTCACCCGAGATGTTTGACTTCAAGTAAGTCCAAAAGTGTTACTACCGATTAACACTGTATAGTGAAATTCTAGAACTTCAATTCGTGATTTAAAAGGTTGGTGATTATCTGAGGTATGAAAACCTTCATTGAATTTTTTAGAGTAACGCAATTGGATAGCATTGCGAGATGGTGTGGATGATGTATTTCAGTTTGAGCATAATTTGATAATGTTCAATTAAGAGGTTTAATCTCTTGAGGTATGCGATGAATTCAATTCCAATATTGAGAGAAGTTTTACTCTCAAGAGAGAAGCGGAAGAAAGGATGTTTCTTCGAAAATGATGTGTTTCCTTGCTTCTCGCTTGGGTTTTGTGTCGTTGATAAGTGTTTTCTCAGACTTTGAGTTGGGGTCAGTGTTGGCATGACTGAATCTTTCCAGCTTCAATGAGTAAAAGAAATATTTGGTTTGAGTATTCAAGCAAATTTCTTTGGTTTTCGTGGTGTTCTTTCGCAAATTGATTCATTGGAAGTGGAATTGCTTTACCGATGAATAGTCATATTTGGGATTTAACCTTTTGGTGAAGAGTTAACATTGCGTGGTTGCGATGAGAACTCTCTATTTTTCGCTTGATTCTCTTCATCTCCGCAGAGAAGAAATTAGGAAGTCGGCTTATCGCTTGACCGCCACGGTACATACGCCAAGCACGCAACGTAAGGTGCGTAAGGGTGCCGAGAGCAGCAGCAGACCATTCAAAGTTTGAGATTGTTAAACACGCTACCATCGAGTAAGGTCTTACCTTCGATCCTCTTCGATGAGTGTACCTAGAAAATTCAAGTTGATTGTTAGGTCGACGCCGCTTCACATCTTTGCTTTGTGGTTTCTCTATTCCGAGAGAGAGGCTACTTGGGAGATAGAGTCTCGCATGCGCGAGCAAGATCCGCACCGCTTGTTTCGTACATGTTAAATCCGTTGAATTCAACTCATTGGAAATTGCTCGTATTAGTTGTTTGCTAGAATTCGAGGTCGAATTCGCTAAGGGGTAGAATGTAATACCTCAAGGTGATTCGCTTATTAGAAAAAGTTTCAAGAGGAGCTAATCAAAAATCAGAATCATCTTTTCACCGGGGTTTTCGTGATTTCACGGCAACTGGGCTCGACCACGGCCCAGAGGGGCCCATGTGGTGGCTGGCCATAAGAGGGGGGGTTCCCACCCCCAAACCCTAAACTCCACATTTCTCTCCCCCTCCCACCCTTTGGAGCCGCCGCCCCCCTTCCCCCTTGCTGTGCACCGCCTTGTACATCGATTTTCGGTAAGATACGTTTGTTTTCTGTCCTGTCCATCTCTTAGAAAGTTGTAGGTATTGTTCTTAGCTTTCCATAGCCACCGAGATCACATGATTCCGCATTACGGTTTAGGAGATATGATTTTTTTAGTGCGCGCTGTTCTGTCTATCTGACGAGAAAGATCTGTCGGCTTGATCCTAGGTTTTGATTTAGTTAGAAGCATTTCCAGAACCTCCACCCAAATACGTTATTGTAGCCCTTTAAATTATCTTTCAAAGCTGATAAAGATCATCTCCATTGGATCTGTATAATGAAAGTTATGATATTTTATTTACCACTATTCTGAATTTTGGGCAGATAATTGTTAGTGTTTTCATCAATTGTTTAGACTACTGTAGAGGCCGAATCTGGGGTTTTGCCCTTCTAGAGTTTTATTCATGGGAACGTTAGCTTTCTTGTGGCACCGAGATCAGGAAAATCCGATCTGTAGTTTGGGAGATATGAATTTTTGATTACGAACTGTCCGGTCTGTCTGAAAACTGAGGTCAGTAGGTTTGTCCCTCGGTTTTGTTCAAATTAGGGGCCGAATCAGAACCTTCACCCAACTAAGTTATTTTAACCCTTAAAATTATCTTTCCAAGCTGCTAAGAATCATTCTCATTGGATCAATAGGTTGAAAGTTACGCCATTTTCTTTATCTCTGATCTGTATTCTGGACAGACGTAGATGAGTTGTGTTTAGCTGTTAATTAGCCTTCTGCTTTGGCCGAATCAGGGGATTCCGCCAACTAATGTTTTGTAGCCTGATCTGTTAAGATTCAGTGAGCACTGGTTTCAGGTCTTTTGGAGTTACAGATAATTAATGGTGATGTTTCTAGTATCGCTGCCAGTTTAGCTGTAATCGGGTCATTGGGTAAACTTGGTAAAATTGATCCCGTTGTTTGGGTGGGAGAGATAGAGGGGATGGAAGGGCTCTTGTAGCAATGTCATACCTTGTTATTCTTATTTCGATTATACATTTGTGTAGGCGGTGAGGCGGTGAGTGGAGGGGCATCTTCATGTCATCCTATTACGTCACATCGCGGAAGGCAAGTACCCTATGATGTTTGGTGATGTTTCCAATTGTTTGCTTGATGTTGGGATAAATTGTGAATGCCTTTTTCTATCCATCCTGATGTTTATTTCATTTCAAGAAGATGATTCTTGTGATTAAAGAATTAGCATTCATTTCAGTTGTTGCATTCCATTACATGCAACTAACTTATGTGGCATCCTTGATATATTATGTTGTGTGGGAATGCATACTCATACTTGTTTACATATGTTGTTGAATGTCATGTGTCTTTTCCACTAATGTGTGTTATTCATTCATACCATGAGAAATCATCATATTCATTAATAAAATTCATTATGACCACGGGAGTGGATTCTTTTGGTAAGTCCCATCAATTCCAAGATGGGCATTTGAAAGACCCATCAATTCCAAAGATGGGCATTTGAAAACCCACCATTCCAATGTGGGTAGTGTTGACCACCATTCCAATGTGGCATCTTGGACACCCGTGATGAAACGCTCTTCATACGGTGATTGGGTCCCGCATTTCTATGGCACGGGCTTAAGTGAACACCGACGGTGTATCACTCGCTATACCCAGATAAGTCGTGATTAGTCCATTCCTTCAATGCATTCTTTCATTCCATCCATTCATGTATTCATTCCATTCAATCATATATGTGTTCCAAGATTTGTTCGTAATTCAACCGGATTGTGTTGTCCACTCTATGTTTGATTATTCTTGTATGTACTTGCCGAGTCTTCGACTCACCCTTGCTTTGTATGTTTTAATTAGGTAATTGAGGAGAAGACAAGGTGATTTGGTGGGGTAGTTCGCACACCGCACTTCACTTTTATCCAATCGTAATAATTATTATTACCTTTCACCAAGCCAACTTGTTAAATAAATTTCCGATTTGTAATAATCCAACTTTGGTATTGCTTGACTGCTCGTGGTATTATATCTGCTTATCCATTCTTTCCATGAATCGTGATCGCTTATGGTCATTCTTAGAAATTATTGTTGATTGAATCAGATAATCCAAATTTTAATGCTATTCTTAGTAGTTTGATAGTTTTATGTGACATCTTGGCTTCCGAGGTCCAACAAGTGGTATCGAGCCCGCTTAGTTCAATCTTGATCTTAACCGGTCACCGAACTTGGCGATGGATAGATACTCCACAAAGCCGCATATCTTCGATGGGCACGACTATGCCTATTGAAGAATCGCATGCAGTCTTCCTTGAGAGTAAAGGACACGCTTATATGGAAGGTTGTTTGAGTCCCGCCACAGTTCGGTTGCTACGCCGGCCTGTAAGCCCTTTGGCTAACAATAATAAGGCTAAAACCTCTTGTATGGTGGGCTTGGGAGATAGGAGTATGAATTTGCAATTTTGAGATCACAGATGAGATTTGGAACACTCGCGAAACCTATCATGAGGGTTCGTCCCAAGTCAAGAAAGTACGCCAAACACCTATAAGCGTGAATATAACAAATTCGAGATGCGCCCGGTGAGAGCATCGATGACATTTTCACGCTTAATAAGGTGATTAATCGATGAAAGTCATGGTATTGAATATTCTCGATCTGAAAATGCCACCCATCTCTTGGCTGCAATCAACACCAAGGAGTGGGAGATAAAGGCCACAACCATTGAGAAGAATGTCAATCTTTCGATCGGACTTTGAGCTGCTCTATAGCAAGCTTAAGACTCATGAGATCAAGAGGATTGATCATCCCAAAAAGGAAAATATGGCTTTAGTAGCGCACTGCCAAGAGAGCTTCGATGGGTCTTTTGAGTTTTCTTCGGATTTTCGCTGTCGGTTTATCTCGCAATTCATGAAGAAGTGTTTGAGAGTTTTCCGAGGTCGAGTTGGCCCTCATAATCAAAAAGGTCACACGGCCTACAAATAACTGAGAAATGTAAATCGAGGAGGTCCCGTGACTTGCTATGAGTATGGTGAGCTAAATCATATACGTAAATTGCTCCAAGTCAAAGGTAAGAGCAACCATAAGGAGGGAAAGCCACTTGGAAGAAGCCTCAATGAAACAAATCAAGGTTTGATATCGCTAAGTCGACAAAGGCCGCCACCGGTGCTTGCCGCTTTTGAGAATCAATTCTTAAGCGATGTTGACTCCGGGAGTGAGGAGGACAAGGAGGAGGAGATCCCTCAAAACAAGAAGAAGGTGAAGGCCAAGTATTTCGCCGGCTTGTGCTTCATGGCCGACTCCGTTGACAACGACAACGATGAGGTACCTCCCTCCTATGAGGTTCTTTCTGATAGATGTGAATCTATGTTTGAGCAACTCATGAGTCAGGATAAGGTTTTAGAGTTTGCCATGGCCAAGAATAAGGAATTAGAGTCACAAATAGATAATTTGACTTTAGAACTTGAAAATGCTAAGACTTTTGAATCTGATAAATGTTCATCTTGCCATGCTATGCACTCAGAATTTGCTAAACTGCAATCTGCGCATGATATTATTTTGCAACAACTTGAAAATACTAGGACTGAACTTGTTGAGGTTAAATCTGCTCCATGTGAAAAATTCTTAGAGTCTAGCAAGTTAGTTGCTTCTGGTGTGGTTGATTCTAGCTTTTGCACTTTTTGCTTAGAATGCGAACATGAAGTTAAAGATATCTTAGAAGCAGCTAGAGCTAAATATGCCAAGCTTAAGGATAGTATTGAGTCTTCTACATGTGCTTCATATCCAGCTCTTAAACGTGAAACTGCTTTATATAAGGAAAAATATGCTAAAGCCATTAAGGGTAAAACCTGTGAATCATGTGTTAATCTTAAAGAAGAAAATGCTTATCTTAAGGATACCTTATAAAATTTCTCTAAAGGTAAGAAACAATTAAACATGATTCTGGATAAGTCTAAAACTCCTTATAAGAAGCAAGGATTAGGATACAATCATGTTCAAAATAATTCTAACCCAAAAGTTACTCAAGTCTTGGAAAATGGGTTAATTGAATTCAAAACACAACCTGCAAAAACTATCTTTAAATCTACAGGTATTGCCCAACCATCTGTTAAGTCTAAGGGTGCTTCTCCCAAAGGGTATTAAGTATCATTACACCTATTGCAAAAAGGATGGGCATTTGATTGATTTCTGTTGGCGTAGGTTGAAAAATGATAAGAAAATTTTTACTAGAATTTCATCTAATCAACCTAGAGCTTGTATGAGACATGGTAACATAGAAAAGAATAAACCTAGTTTAGGATTTGTGTCACATGCTCATCATCATGTTCCCAAACAAGATAACTCTCATGTTACTTTAACCATTACTCATAACGTAACTTCAAATAAAATCAAGGATAGTACTTCGCTTGCATGCTACTCGTGAGACGGTGTCTCAAGATCGGGTTCCTAAGTCTTGTTTAACTAACCGCAGATTGAGACACATCGCTCTTCTTTGCCTTGATTTTCGTGGATTACCGCGAAAGAGAAAGGACACGTGGTTCGTCGACTGGTCGCTTCACGCCACATGACCGAGACTCAAGATGGTTCACCTCCTTCACGCGGCCGACAGTGATGATTTCATCACCTTTGGAGATGATAAACAAGGGTGGATTGAAGGAACGGATCGATCGTGGTGAACGACAAGCCATCCTCAAGGACGCCGCCTTGTGGATAAGCTAAGGTTTAATTTGCTTTCTGTCTCTCAACTTCTTGATGATGAATATGAGACTATATTTAAGAAAAATACTTGTCGGGTTCTTGATTCAACTGGTGAGCTTGTTTTTGGAATTACTAGAGTTGCTAGGATCTTTGGATCTGACTTTTCTGAATCTCTTGCTAGTTCTCTAAAATGCTTGATTTCATCATCTTCTTCTGAGTTCTGGCTTTGGCACCATCGTTTGGGGCACATTGGTTTTGATCATCCGACACGAGTTAGCAACCTTGAGCTCATGAGAGGTTTGCCCAAACTCAAAGCCGTCAACGATGCTGTTTGTGCGCCCTGTAGGCATAGCAAGCAAGTTACCGCCTCACACTCTTCAGTGACTATGGTCATGACTGACGGACCAGGACAGTTGATTCATATGGATACTGTTGGTCCTGCTAGGGTTCGGTCAGTTGGTGGAAAATGGTACATTCTTGTCATAGTCAATGATTTTTCTAGATACACTTGAGTGTTCTTTCTTGCTTCGAAGGATGAAGCTTTTGATTATTATCATGATCTTGTTCTGCGTTTGGCTTCTGAACTTCCGGATGCCTTGAGAGCAATTCGCAGTGACAATGGCACGGAGTTCAAGAATGCTTATTTTGCTTCTTTTTGTGCTGAGCGTGGAATTGAGCATTAATTCTCTCCTCCACACGTCCCTCAACAAAATAACGTTGTGGAAAGGAAGAACATGATCCTAGTCGAGATGGCTAGCACGATGCTAGATGAGTATAGCGCGCCGAGGAGGTTTTGGGCCGAAGCTGTTGCTACTGCTTACCATATTGCTAATCGTGTCTTTGTGAGACCTTTGGGCAAGACTGCTTATGAGCTTCGATTTTGTAAAAAAAAACATCTGTCTCATACTTTCGAGTCTTTGGATCTAAATGTTTTATTCTGAAAACAAGGAATCTAGATAAATTTGAGTCAAGAACTTTTGATGGTTTATTTCTGGGTTATCCTGCACATTCGAGGGGTTTTCGTGTTTTTAATGCTGAAACTAACCTTGTTCAGGAGACACGCAATGTCACTTTTGATGAGACTAGCCCTAGAGCTAGATCAGATATTTCAGGTGATACACAGGTGACAGAGAACATATTCATAGAGGAAGATGATGAAGGATTTGATGTTCTTCCAACTGTTGCTGTTGACGCTCCTATTCCAGCATAAGAACCTGCTGTGACTACTTCGCCTTCAGATGTGGCTCCTGCTGCATCTTCATCATCTGCAGTACCTGCGGAGGTTTAAGAGATGCTTTCCTCTCCAGGTGCACCACTTCACATTCAAAGGCAGCACCCACCGGATCAGATAATAGGTAACCTCCATGAGCGAGTCACTCGGTTGGACCGAAAAGGCGACTAGAGGGGGGGTGAATAGGAGCACGCTCACTTTTTCTCAAATAATGAATTCAACACAATTTCACTCCAATAGCTATTAGGAAGCTATAAAGATCAATATACCAGTACAGCGGAAGACTAGTATTGAATCCAATTAAATCCCCTAAGCAAAATACCAAAATCAACTAAGATTGCAAAACTCAAAGCAAGGGCGGTCGACGACTGGACTCACCGGTTGGACCGATTGTCGGGCGGTCCGATCATTGTCAGATCAAGGCGGTCGGACCGCTCCAAAATCGGTCCGACCGGTGATGACGGGCGGTCCGACCGCCGACTCCGTAACCGATCCGCAACAAGAAATCACCGATGACGGTTGCAATTAGGTCAAACTTTTGATTCTCAACTCCAAACTTTATGAAACTTTGCACACACCTTCTCTATGCTATTGAGAACCTATTCCAATCGAATATTATGATAATTCTTGGATAGATCCTGAGCAATTGCCAATTGATTAACAGAAGGTCTAAAACCGGGCAAGAACGAAAACTTGATCCTAATGCTTGTTCGTGAGAGATTGATGATCAAGATGATGCTAGATAGAATCACACATATCACAGCAAGCTAATTCACGTGAAAGAATCAATCACAAACTCGCGGATCAAAGAAAGCCCTAAAATCACGAAATTGAAAGCAAGAACGAAAAGGGACTTATCTCAAGCAAACCTTGTATAGATTAAGAACGTGATTGCTGTTGGATTACACCCACACCATCATGGATCAGTGGTCAATCCAAGATCACGAAATTCTCCTCAAACCATGAAAAGCCCTAGCCTCCACCTCAACTCCCCCTAAGCCAATTAGGGTTTGAAAGCAACAAAAGAGGTGAAAAACAGCGAGAGTCAGGGTGCAGCCCCCATCTCCTCCTATTTATAGTGGAGGCCTAGAACTCTCTAGGGTTTGACTTAATTGGGCTCCCGTTAAGGCCCACTAACAAACGGGTCACACACGCACGCTTCGCAAAGCGCCGTCTTTAACCTTTTGACCTAAACCGCTTCACCATGCGCCATGGATTTGCCAATAGGTCACCCTTGTCCATCTTGTGTCACGCTTGAGTCATTGACTCACCCGCATCGCCGATCGCTCGACCTCAACTCTCCAAGTCTAGTCCCGATCCTCCTCGCCGCTGACCGTCGTTGACCACCAAGCAACCTCCACAACCACGCATAAGCAAACACGAATTCGGGAATAAGTTCTTCACAACTTGACCCATGTTAGTCAAAACATGCATCATGCAAACCATATGCCACGATATCAATCACTTTGACCTAACAAAACATCATCGCCACGGTTGGCCGACGCTCGTCAATACCGGCTCGACCGCTCCATGTGAGCCGGCCGGACCGCCTCTTGGCCGGCCGGACCGCTCCTCGTGAGCCGGCCGGACCGCCTTAGGACTTAGCCCAAATTCATGCCCCAAATTCAAACCTTCCGAAATTAAAACGAATAGAACTTTTTACCGAGACTCCAAAATCATGAGACTAAGTGCATTGGGATCCTCACTTGCCTACAACACCTATTTTTCGCCACTTGCTTTGACCACTTTTAGGTCACAATGGTCCGATCACGCACATGGCCGGTCCGACCGATTTGGGACCGGCCGATCACCGCATGTTAGGACCGGCCGGACCGCCTCGTCTGTAATGCTCGTAGCTTTGTCGAAAACTCGTGAAACGACAAACCGTAAACACCTTTGCTAATTGTCATATCATCCTAAGATCCGAGTATATTCCCATGATATCCACAATCTCCCCTTGATGAACACATTGGCAATTATCCGTAAAATTAAGAGGTTTGAAAACGAAGTTTACTCGCAGCTAAGACAAAGGCACAACTTGGTCCATAAGCAAGAAAAAGCAATGTAAATGACCAAGTCGGCATCGTAATAGTATAGGCATGTGAGACAAGGCAAAAGAAAGCATAAAAATTTTGATTTTAAAAGGGTCAAAATTCTCACATGAGGTCCATATGAAAGAACAATTGTTCAATTGACCTATGATCATTGTGAGGATAAAAGAATGCAATTCAAGTTCAGAATATACAATAAGACAATAAGAATGCAACTCAAGAACTCCCCCTCACTATGATCCTCAAATTTCAGAAATTTTCAAATTTTCAATTTCTCCCCCTTTGTATAAACTTCTCCCCCAACCATGAAATATCTTCTCACATTTACACATCTTCTCCCCCTTTGACAATGGATTCATCAAGGAATCACGCCTTCCTCTCATCCAGAGATAACAAATATAGAATAAAGGAAGAAGCAGAAACAAAAGAAGCATAAAGAGGAGTATGCATGAGGTGCAATGGAGTGGCTTCATTTTTGTATTTTTCAATTTTTGATTACAAGAAGCTTTGGAGATTACCCAAAGAGCTAGCCAAGATTTCTAATATTGCACAAACAAAGATATCAAGCCCGACAAATACTTAGCAAGATCATGGTAAAACATGTATATCAAAGCTAAGCACAAAGGCTCAAAAGTAAAGCAAGAGATTTGATCAATTTAAGCAACGCTCAAATTCAAAGAAGTTCATCAACAGGATCCTAAAGTGAAATTGGCCATGTCAAAATGTCAAAGTGAGATCAAAATCTAACAAAGACCACATTAAGAGTCAATCAGTCCTGTATTGAATCATTTCGCTCAATCTTTTTGTAAAATCCCATTTGTCAACATTTTTCTCATATGCATTGAATATTGAAGTTGACTAATGATCTAACTTAGTGACAAGATCCTGGACTAGGAGCCATCCACAAACTCATCCTAAGCTTCACCAAAAGTTGATTAAAGGTATATCTTAGTAAAGAAGATCCCGGACTAGGAGCCATCCACAAACTCTTTCTAAGCTTCTACTGTATGCACAAATCTTGAGGTTCATGTCATTTCGACAAGCATCCCCATGAGATCGTCTGTTCATCAAACTATCTCCAAGTTCATGTCATTTGGCAAGCGCCTCGTAAGAATAGTTTGGCACAATTTAAGCATAAGACAATCTTGATTTTCATTTTTCACATGAGCATTTTTGGAATCTCAAGAACACAAAACTCAAGTAATGGTCAATTTTAGATCAAAGAGCTAAAAAAGTAATTCTGACAGGGCCAATGTCACAAGAGGAGCACTAATTGCGCAACTCGCTAAAACATCCACAAATTGCAATTTCTTAGTTCGAGTTATTTTAAAGTTCTAGCTCATATAGCAAAGACTTAGCTACACATGTAAAAGCATGATAATTCTAGCAAGTCAAAGGACTGAACATGACATTGAGCACGAATTGAAGTACTAGAGCTCCAAAGGGTAATAGGCAAAGCTTCATCAATTGTAAAAGATAAGCAGAAAAATTTATATTACAATGCATCTTTTTGGATTTTTCAAACCACTTGTATTTTTCATATGAATGCAATATGATACAATGAGATGCAATTAAAAAACCTAAAAACAAACCTAAAAAGTTCAAAAAGATCACTAAGTTCAGAAAAAGAACAATAAAAGATCAAAAGAACAAGGAAAGATCAGAAAAGATCAAACTCCCCCTCAAACCAACCCATAGGGATAAATTACCCCTAACTCGCTTCTCAAGGTGGAAAACCTGGTTTGATCTAAAGGCTTGGTGAGAATATCTGCCAATTGAGCTTCGGACTCTACGAAGTGCATCACAATATCTCCTTTTTCAATATGATCTTTAAGGAAGTGAAAGCGAATGTCTATGTGCTTAGTCCTAGAATGTTGCACTGGGTTTTTAGCAATATTAATAGCGTATGTTATCACGTAAAAGAGGAACACTAGCAAAATTTAACCCATAATCTTTCAAAGTGGACGCCATCCACAAAATCAAGCTACAAAGAATTAGCGCAGCCTACATACTCCGCTTCAGCAGTGGATTATGCAACAGAGGACTGTTTCCTAGAGGACCAACATACAAGAGAAGTGCCTAGGAAGTGACAGGTGCTTGAGGTACTCTTCCTATCTAACCGACAGCCCGCAAAATCAGAATCTGAAAAACCCCTAATGGACAAAGCTGAAGAGCAGGAACACCAAATGCCATATAAGAGGGTAGAGTGTAAATACCTGAATATGCGCTTAACGGCTTGGCGATGGGAAGTTCTCGAGACGCTCAAATCTTGCACAAAGGCATACCGTGAAGTGAATGTCCGGTCTCGAGGCCACAAATACAGAAGGGAGACGATCATGTCATGCAGACTCGCGCTGATCCACGACTTCCCTTCCTCATCCGATCCAAAATCCAGTTTGCCATGGGAGTGGAAATTGGCTTGCAAATCACCCATGTTGAAGCGCTTGAGTACATCTTTAGTGTACTTTGTCTGATGGATGAAAGTTCCTTCCTTGCATTACTTGATTTGAAGTTCCAAAAATTAATTAAGCTCTCCCATCATACTCATCTCAAATTCCCTGGACATAGTCTCAGAAAAACTGGAAACAAGAGCATTAGAGGAACCACCAAAAATAATATCATCCACGTAAATTTGAGCAAGCAGGAAGTCATTGTCACGCCTAAGAATGAATAGAGTTTTATCCACTTTACCCATCTCAAAATTATTTTTAAGCAAGAAGGTCTTAAGTCTATCATACTGTGCTCTAGGGGCTTGTTTAAGACCATACAATGCTTTAGATAGCTTGAAAACACGATTTGGATACTTGGGATCCTCAAAACCAGGGGGTTGCTTAACATACACTTCCTCCTCTATGAAACCATTTAAAAAAGCACTTTTAACATCCATCTGATATAATTTAAAACCTTTTGATGCAGCAAATGCGAGCAAAATACGAATGGCTTCTAGTCTAGCAATAGGAGCAAATGTCTCATCAAAATCTAACCCCTCAACTTGGCTGAAACCCTGAGCTACCAATCTAGCCTTGTTTCTAACCACAGAACCATCCTCACCTTGTTTATTCTTGAACACCCAACGGATTCCTATAACATTATGACCACTAGGAGGTTCTACTAGGTTCCAAACTTTGTTTCTTTCAAAATTTTCTAACTCCTCATGTATGGCATTTACCCAGCTAGAATCAGATAACGCATGTGATATATCGCGGGGTTCAAAAGAAGCAACAAATGCCGAATGAGAGTAGAGATTTGGATCATTATACCTGGAGCGAGTGACTCGCTCATGTAGATTACCTATTATCCGATCCGAGGATGCCGCTCGAATGCGGCGGAGCGCCGGGTGAGATACCGCTTTCTTCGACCTCCGCAGTATCGCGATGATGATGATGCAAAGAGAGCCTCAATTGAAGGTGAAGTAGACGAGCGTGTTCTTGTATCAATATGGGCGCCAAAGAAGCAGCAGATGAAGGAATAATATCGCCTTCGCTTCTCATCTTCCTCCACAAAATGCTCTCACACCGTGAATCATCTCAGAATAATTGATCTAGCTCTGTGGCTAGTCTCATCAAAAGTGACATTACAAGTCTCCGAATAAGGTTAGTCTTAGTATTAAAACCCAAAACCCTCGAATGTGCGTGATAACCTAAATATCCCATCAAAAGTTCTTGATTCAAATTTATCTAAGTTCCTGCCTTAAGAATAAAACATTTTAATCCAAAGACTCAAAATGCTAAATGAGGGTTTTCTACCAAAACGAAGCTCATAAGGAGTCTTGCCTAAAGATGGTCTCAAAAGACACGATTTGCAATATGGCAAGTCAGAGCAATAGCTTCGACCCAAAATCTCTTCTGTGCTATACTCATCTAGCATCGCCCTAGCCATTTCGACTAAGGTCCTATTCTTCCTTTCCACCACGCCATTTTGTTGAGGGACGGTGGAGAGGAGAACTGATGCTCAATACCACGCCAAGACAAAAAGAAGCAAAAGAAGCATTTTTGAACTCCGTACATTATCATCGCGAATCGCTCCCAAGGCACCAGAAGCTTAGAAGCCAAACGAAGAACAAGGTCATAAAATAACCAAAAGCTTCATCTTTTGAAGTAAGAAAGAACACCCAAGTATATCTTGAAAGATCATCGACTATGACTAGAATATACCATTTTCCACCAACCGATCGGACTCTAGCAGACCAACAAGATCCATATGAAGCAACCGTCCCCGTCCGCTACCATAACCATAGTCACGTATGGGTGTGAGGCGGCAACTTGTTTTCCATGCCTACAGTGGCATACAACAAGATCCTTGAAAGCTTTGAGTTTGGGCAAACCTCTCATGAGATCAAGGTTGCTAACTCAGACGATGATCAAAACCAATGTGCCCCAAACGTCGGTGCCAAAGCCGTAAATCGAAGAAGATGTAAGCAAACATTTAAGAGATCCAAAGAAGAGATTCTCAAAAGTCACCCAAAAATTCTACCAACTCTAGATATTCCAAACACAAGCTCACCAAGAGAATCAAGCACACGACAAGCATTTTTCTTAAAAATGCCTCATAGCCATCATCAAGAAGTCGAGATACGTAAAGGAGATTATACCTAAGCTTGTCCACAAGAGCGACATCCTTTAGAATGAATTTATTGTTTACCCTAATTGATCCTGCTCCTTCAATTCGCCCTGTGTATCATCTCCAAAGGTGATGAAGTCATCACCGCTGTTCGCGTGAAAGAGGTGAACCATTTTGAGTTTCCGGTCATGTGGCGTGAACATCCGAGTCAACGAACCACGTGTTCTTCCCTTTCCGCAGTAATCCTCAAAATCAAGGAATGAAGAACGATGTGTCTCACCATCAAGTTAGATAAACAAGATTTAGGAATCCATTATCGAGACACACGCCTCGAAAGGAGTATACAAACCAGAAGTACTATCCTTGATTTTATCTAGAATTCTGTTATGAGCAATGTTTAAATTAACATGGGAATTAAATCGTCGGCTGATCGACGGCAGCAGTCAAGGGGTCGACCGGCGACCAAAACGGTCGATCCGGTGACTACCAATGGTCGACCGGCATCAAGAACATGAGAATTAGGATATGTAGAAACATAATGATTAGCATGTGAGAAAAATCCTAATCCAGGTTTATTCCTTTCAGTGTTACCATGTCTCATAAAAGCTCTAGGTTGCTTGAATGAAATTCTATCAAGATTTTTTCTATCATTTTTCATCCTACGCCAACAGAATTCAATCAAATGCCCACTTTTCTTACAATAAGTGCAATGGTACTTGGTACCACTAGAGGAAGCACCATTTGAATTAATACAAGGTTGGGCAAAACCTGTAGATTTAAAAGATGTTTTTGCAGGTTGGGTTTTGAATTCAATTAAACCTTTTTCCAAGACTTGAATGACTTTTGGGTTTGAATTGTCTTTAAAAGAATTGAATCCTAAACCTTGCTTCTTATAAGGAGTTTTAGACTTGTCAAGAATCATGTTTAATTGTTTCTTACCTTTAGAAAATTTCTCTAATGTATCATGAAGGTAAGCATTTTCTTTTCTCAAGTTAACACAAGCATCACAAGTTTTATCCATAGATTTCTCCTTATACAAAGCAATTTCAAGCTTAAGAGCGGAACAAGAAGCACAAGTAGTATTTTCAATATTGTCCTTAAGCTTAGCATATTTGACTCTAGCAACTTCTAAGATATCTTTGATTTCACGCTCTTTTCTAAACATGAAGTGCAAGGGCTAGAATCAAATACATCAAAAGTAATCAATTTACTAGATTCTAAACATTTTCACAAGGAGCACTTTTAATTTCATTTAGTTCAGATCTAGCATTCTCAAGTTGTTGTACGTAAATATTATGAGCAGATTGTAACTTGGTAATTTCAATGCATAGCATGACAAGATAAACATTCATCGTGTTCAAGAGTCTTAGCATTTTTAAGCTCTACTTTCAGTTTGTTAATCTTTGACTCTAATTTCTTATTTTTGTCATGACAAATTCTAGCGCTTCATCTTGACTAAGCAATTGCTCAACTATAGAATCATATTTAGCGTAAAGCTCATCATAAGAAAAAGATACCTCATTATCATCAATGTCGCTGTCACCATGAAGCACATGCCGCTGAAGTCCTTGGCCTTCCCTTTCTTTTGCCTTGAGGGATCTCCTCCTCCTTGTCCTCCTCACTCACGGAATCCACATCACTCAAGGATTGTTCCTCAAAAGCTGCAAGGACCCTGAGCGGCCTTCACAAGTTTATTAGCCTCATACCTTGATTTGTTGAAAGGTGGCTTCTTCCAAGTTGGCTTTCCTTCCTTATGATTGCTCTTACCTTTCACTTGGGGTAATTTGCCCTGATATGATTGAGCTCACCACATTCATAGCATGTCACCGACCACCTCTTTTTGTTTCTCACATTATTGTAGGCCCGTGAATTTTTAGCTAGGAGAGCTAACTCGCCTCAGAATACTTTCAAGCTCCTCCTCAAAAATCGCAGATAAGCAAGTAAATGAAAATCGTAAAAGATTCAAAAGTACCATCAAGACCTTTGAGAGGATCGCTTATCAATGCCATGTTGTCTTTCTTAGGATGATCAACTCTTTTAATTTCATGAGTCTTGAGTTTACTATAAAGCAATTCTAAAGTAAGACTTGAAAGATCAACATTTTCCTCTATAGCAGTAGCCTTCATCTCCCACTCCTTGGTGTTGATTGCACCAAGAGATGGGTGGCATTTTCAGATTGAGAATATTCAATATCAACAATTTTCATTTGATTAATTACTTTATTAAAGCGATCGAAAATGTCATCGATGCTCTCTCAGACGATCTCGAATTTATTGTATTCACGCTTGTAAACTGCTTACGACCTTTTGATTTGGGACGAACCCTCATGATATGTTTCGAGAGTGTTCCAAATTTCATGCGCAGTGGTAAGATTGCAAATGCGATCATATTCTTGTCTACCAAGCGCACCATATAAAAGATTTTTAGCTTTGTTGTTGTTTGCCACAAGAATCATTGGGTGTGTTGCAATTTCAGAATAACAAGCGGGCTCTAACAACATCCCAAATAGCTTGTCCCTTGCTCTCAAGAAAGACTCGCATACGATTTTTCCAATAGGCATAGTCGTGCCCATCGAAGATATGCGGTTTAGTAGAAAACTTATACATCGCCTAAAGTTCAGTGATCGGTTAAGATCAAGAGTGAACTAACTGGGCTCTGATACCACTTGTTGGACATAAAAGGCGACTAGAGGGGGTGAATAGGAGCACGCCACTTTTTCCCAAATAATGAATTCAACACAATTTCACTCCAATAGCTATTAGGAAGCTATGAAGATCAATATACCAGTACAGCGGAAGACTAGTATTGAATCCAATTAAATCCCCTAAGCAAAATACCAAAATCAACTAAGATTGCAAAACTCAAAGCAAGTGCGGTCGACTCTGACTCAAATTTGTTGGACCGATTGTCGGGCGGTCCGACCATTGTAGATCGGGCGGTCGGACCACTCCAAAATCGGTCGACCGGTGATGACGGGCGGTCCGACCGCCGACTCTAGAACCGATCCGCAATAAGAAAATCACCGATGACGGTTGCAATTAGGTCAAACTTTTGATTCTCAACTCCAAACTTTATGAAACTTTGCACACACCTTCTCTATGCTATTGAGAACCTATTCCAATCGAATATTATGATAATTCTTGGATAGATCCTGAGCAATTGCCAATTGATTAACAGAAGGTCTAAAACCGGGCAAGAACGAAAACTTGATCCTAATGCTTGTTCGTGAGAGATTGATGATCAAGATGATGCTAGATAGAATCACACATATCACAGCAAGCTAATTCACGTGAAAGAATCAATCACAAACTCGCGGATCAAAGAAAGCCCTAAAATCACGAAATTGAAAGCAAGAACGAAAAGGGACTTATCTCAAGCAAACCTTGCATAGATTAAGAACGTGATTGCTGTTGGATTACACCCACACCATCATGGATAAGTGGTCAATCCAAGATCACAAAATTCTCCTCAAACCATAAAAAGCCCTAGCCTCCACCTCAACTCCCCCTAAGCCAATTAGGGTTTGAAAGCAACAAAAGAGGTGAAAAACAGCGAGAGTCAGGATGCAGCCCCCATCTCCTCCTATTTATAGTGGAGGCCTAGAACTCTCTAGGGTTTGACTTAATTGGGCTCCCGTTAAGGCCCACTAACAAACGGGTCACACACGCACGCTTCGCAAAGCGCCGTCTTTAACCTTTTGACCTAAACCGCTTCACCATGCGCCATGGATTTGCCAATAGGTCACCCTTGTCCATCTTGGGTCACGCTTGAGTCATTGACTCACCCGCATCGCCGATCGCTCGACCTCAACTCTCCAAGTCTAGTCCCGATCCTCCTCGCCGTTGACCGTCGTTGACCACCAAGCAACCTGCACAACCACAGACAATCAAACATGAATTCGGGAACAAGTTCTTCACAACTTGACCCATGTTAGTCAAAACATGCATCATGCAAACCATATGCCACGATATCAATAACTTTGACCTAACAAAACATCATCGCCACGAAGTTGGCCGACGTTCAAGTCAATACCGGTCTGACCGCTCCATGTGAGCCGGCCGGATCGCTTCTTGGCTTGGCCGGACCGCTCCTTGTGAGCCGTCGGACCGCCTTAGACTTAGCCAAATTCATGCCTCAAATTCAAACCTTCTGGAAATTAAAAACGAATAGAACTTTTTACTTGAGACTCCAAAAATCATGAGACTAAGTGCATTGGGATCCCCTCACTTGCCTACAACACCTATTTTTGGTCCAGCTCGTTTCGACCACTTTTAGGTCACAGCCGGTCCGACCGCCGCACATGGCCGGTCCGACCGATTTG
Organism: Hsuehochloa calcarea; assembly: GCA_036346395.1. Lineage (NCBI taxonomy): Eukaryota > Viridiplantae > Streptophyta > Magnoliopsida > Poales > Poaceae > Hsuehochloa > Hsuehochloa calcarea. The sequence goes on along the minus strand of CM070604.1, from coordinate 21,960,242 downwards.
GGACCGGCGGATCCGCCGCATTAGGACCGGTCGGACCGCCGCCCGTAATGCTCGTAGCTTTGTCGAAAACTCATGAAACGGCAAACCGTAAACACCGTTGCCAATTGTCACATCATCCTAAGATCTGGAGTATATTCCCATGATATCCACACACTCGCTCCAAGTATAATGATCCAAACCTCTACTCTTATTCTGCTTTTGGTGCTTCTTTTGAACCTCGCGATATATCACATGCTTTATCGGATTCTAGCTGGGTTAATGCCATGCATGAGGAGTTAGAGAATTTTGAGAGGAATAAGGTTTGGAACCTAGTAGAACCTCCTAGTGGCCATAATGTTATAGGAACCCGCTGGGTTTTCAAAAACAAACAAAATAAGGATAGTTCTGTAATTAGAAATAAGGCTAGGTTCGTAGCTCAGAGTTTTAGCCAAGTTGAGGTGTTGGATTTTGATGAGACCTTTGCTCTTGTTGCTAGACTAGAAGCCATTCGCATTCTGCTTGCATTTGCTGCATCTAAGGGCTTTAGATTATATCAGATGGATGTTAAAAGTGCCTTTTTAAATGGTTTCATAGAGGAGGAAGTTTATGTTAAGCAACCCCCAAGCTTTGAGAATCCCAAGTACCCACATCATGTATTCAAGTTATCGAAAGCCTTGTATGGTCTTAAACAAGCCCCTAGAGCCTGTTATGATAGACTTAAGACCTTCTTGCTTAATAATGATTTTGAGATGGGTAAGGTAGATAAAACTTTATTCATTCTTAGGCTTGGTAATGACTTTCTGCTTGCTCAAATTTACGTTGATGATATTATCTTTGGTGGTTCTTCTAATGCTCTTGTTACCATCTTTTCTGAGACTATATTCAGGGAATTTGAGATGAGTATGATGGGAGAGTTCAATTACTTTTTGGGGCTTCAAATTAAGCAATGCAAGGAAGGGATCTTCATCGATCAGACGAAGTACACTAAAGACTTGCTCAAACGTTTCGACATGGGTGACTGCAACCCAATCTCCACTCGCATGGCAACTTCGACTATTTTGGATCCAGATGAGGAAGGAGAAGCTGTGGATTAACGCGAGTACCGCAGCATGATCGGTTCCCTTCCGTACCTGACGGCCTCGAGACCGGACATCCACTTCACTATGCGCCTGCATGCGAGGTTTCAGCGCTCACGAACTTCCCATCCCTAAGCCGTTAAGCGCATATTCAAGTATTTACACTCTACCCTTCTGTATGGCATTTGGTATTCATGTTCTTCATCTTTGTCCATTCGGGGGTTTTCTGATTCTGATTTTGCGGGCTGTCGGCTTGATAGGAAGAGTACCTCGGGCACTTGTCACTTCCTAGGCACTTCTCTTGTATCTTGGTCTTCTAGGAAGCAGTCTTACTGCACAATCCATCAAGTTGAATATGTAGTCACGCTAGTTTGTCGTAGTCGATTTTGTGGATGGTAACCACTCTTAAAGATTATGGATTAAATTTTGCTAGTGATCCTCTTTTCTGTGATAACACTCTAGGACCAAGTACATAGACATTCGCTATCACTTCCGTAGAGACCATGTCGAAAAAGGTGATATTGTATTGCACTTTGTGGAGTTCGAGGCTCAACTGACTGATATCCTTACCAAGCCTTTAGACCCAACTAGGTTTTCCACCTTGAGAAGCGAGTTAGGGGTAATTTATCCCTGTGGGTTGGTTTGAGGGGGAGTTCGATCTTTTCTGATCTTACCTTATTCTTTTGATATTTTATTATTCTTTTCTGAACTTATTGATCTTTTTGAACTTTTCAGATCTTTAGGCTTCTATTGCATCTCATTGTATCATATTGCATTCATATGAAAAACCCAACAAGTGGTATGTAGAATCCAACAAGTGGTATCCAAAAAGATGCATTGTAATATAAGTTTTTCTGCTTATCTTTTAAAATTGATGAAGCTTTGCCTATTACCGTTTGGAGCTTTAGTATTTAAATTCTTGCTTAATGCCATGTCTAATTCTTTGACTTGCTAGAATTATCATGCTTTCACATATACAGATAAGTCTTTACTATATGAGCTAGAACTTTAAAAACAACTCGAACTAAAAATTGTAATTTGTGGATGTTTTAGTTAGTTGCGCAATTAGTGCTCCTTTTGTGTCAATGGCCCTGTCAAAATTGCTTTGTTAGCTCTTGAATCTAAAATTGACCATTACTTGAGCTTCTTGTGTTCTTGAGATTCTAAAACTGCTCTTGTGAAACATGAAAAATCAAGATTATCTTATGCTTAAATTGTGCCAAACTATTCTTACGAGACTGCTTGTCAAAGACATGAACTTGGAGATAGTTTGATGATCCAGACGATCTCATGGGGACTACTTGTCAGAAATGACATGAACCTCAAGATTTGTCGCCCTGGTAGAAGCTTAGGAAGATTTTGTGGATGGCTCCTAGTCCAATATCTTCTTCACTAAGATATACCTTTAATCAACTTCTGTTCGAAGCTTAGGATGAGTTTGTGGATGGCTCCTAGTCCAAGATCTTGTCACTAAGTTGGATCATTAGTCAACTTCAATATTCAGTGCAAATGAGAAAACTGTTGAAAAATGGGCTTTTGACAAATTTGAGCAAAATGATTCAATACAGGACCTGATTGACTCTTAATGTGGTCTTTGTTAGATTTTTTATCTCACTTTGACATGGTCAGTTTCACTTTAGGATCCCTATTGATGAACTTGCTGAATTTGAAGCTTTGCTTAAATTGATCAAATCTATTGCTTTACTATTGAGCCTTCGTGCTTAGCTTTGATATATATATATATATATATCTTATCATTCTCTTGCTAGCGTTGTTAGGCTTGATATGCTGTTTGTGCAATATTAGAGATGCTAGCTTGTTCTTTTGGGTAATCTCCAAAGATTCTTGTAATCAAAAATTGAAAAATACAAAAATTGAAGCTACTGCATTGCACTTCATGCATACTCCTTCTTATGCTTCTTTCTTCATTCTGCATTTGTTATCTCTAGATGAGAGGAAGGCGTGATTCTTTGATGACTCCATTGTCAAAGGGGGATAAGATATTTCAATGTTGGTGGAGAAGATATATCATTATTGTACAAAGGGGGAGAATATATATAAAAATGATAAAAGGGGGAGCAATTGGAGAATTTGAAATTTTCTAAAAATGTGAGGATCATAGTGGGGGGGGGAGTTTTTGGATTGCATTCTTATTGTCTTATTGACTTTTCTGAACTTGAAATTGCATTTATTTATCCTCACAATGATCATAGGTCAATTGAACAATTGTTCTTTAATATGGACCTCAAGTGAGATTTTTGACTCTTTTTTGGAAATCAAAGTTTTTATGCTTTCTTTAGCCTTATCTCACATGCCTATGCTATTCTGATGACAGCTTGGTCATTTCCATGGCTTTCTCTTGCTTATGGACCAAGTTGTGCCTTTGTGCGAAAATGAAAGTATTTTACTTTTCAAACCTCCAAATTACATTTTCTAGATTATTGTCAATGTGTTCATCAAGGGGGAGATTGCTGATATCATGGGGATATGCTCTAGATCTTAGGATGATGTGACAATTGGCAATGGCGTTAATGGTTTGTCATTTCACGTGTTTTCGGTAAAGAAACAGAACTGTCAGGTCTCAGCCGGTCTGACCGGCCAGGGCGGCGGTCAGACCAGTCCAAGATCGGTCTGACCGACCCTAGCGGCAGTCGGACCGGCAATGTCAGAAAATGGTGGATTGAGCTGGGTCAAAAATAGAGGGTGTAGGCAAGAGAGGAGATTCTATTGCACTTGGTCTCGTAATTTTTGGAGTCTCCAGTCAAAAGTTCTATTGGTTTGAAAATTCCAGTAGGTTTCGGTTTTCCAAAGACAAAAAATGGCTAAGTCATTATCGGGCGTCCGACCGCCAATAGTCAAGGTCGACCGGCCAGGGTGGGCGGTCAGACCGGCCCTAGTGGCGGTTTGACCAGTTTCCACTTGGATCGTCGCCCGTCGTGGCGGCGATATTCGGTTGTTAGGTCAAAGTCATGAGTTTCATGGCATATATGTTGCATGATGCATGTTTTGACTAATATGGGTCAAGTTGTAAAGAACTTGTTTCCAAATTCGGTTTCCTTGTCTATTGTTGTGTAGGTTGCTTGGTGGTCAACGGCGGTCAACGGCGAGGATGATCGGGACTAGGTTTGGAGAGCTGAGGTCCAGAACGATCGACGATGCCGGGTGAGGTCAATGTACTCAAGTGTGGTGAAAGATGGATAAGGGTGACCTATTGGCTAATCCGAGACGCAAGATGGTGCAAGGTGTAGCTAGTTAGGTCAAAGGGAGATAAAGACGGCACATTAAAATACGTGCGTAAATGTCTTGTTTGTTTTGGGCCTTAATGGGAGCCCAACTGAGTCAAACTTCTAGAAGGTCTAAACCTCCACTATAAATAGGAGAAGGAGGTGGATGCACCTCTTCTTCGTCTCTTTTGCTATTTTTGTAAACCCTAATTTTCTTAGCGAGAGCTTTTGTGGAGGCTAGGGTTCTTGATAGTTTGATGTGATTTTCATGCTCTTGGATTGAGTATTGTCCTCCATTGATGGAGAGGCTGTAAGCCCATATCATATCAAATCAATCTAGAGAAAGTTTGATCATGTCTTGTCTCTTTACGTTCTTTCTCTATATTTGATAATTTTGAGTCTTTCTTTGATCCGCGAGTTTTTGATTGAATTCTTCACGTAATCTAGCTTGCTGTGACATGTGGGAACCTATCTAGGATCATCTTGATCATCAATCACCCACGAGCAAGATCTTGGATCAAGTTTTCGTGTTAACCCGGTTTTGTACCCTTCTTCAATCAAATCGAAAAGGATCGCTATTCTTTCAAAAATTATCATAATCTTCAATTGGAATAGGTTCCTAGTATCATAGAGAAGGTGTATACCAAGTTTTATCAAGTTTGGAGTTGCAGATCAAAAGTTTCATCTATTTGCAACTTCGTCATCGGGCTGGTTCTGTTCTGTTCTTCATGCCAGAGGTCAGACCGCTCAAGGCTAGAGGTTAGACCACCAGGGAATCGATCAGACCGCCCAAGGCCAGGGGTCAGACCGCCAGGGAATCGGTCAGACCGCCCAAGGCCAGAGGTCAGACTGCCAGTGAATTGAATTGTTTCAATCTTTGTTGATTTTGTCGTATTGCTTAGGGGTTTGAATTGTATTCAATATTAGTCTTTTGTTGTACTGATATACTGATCTTCGTAGCTTCCATAGCTACTGGAGTGAAATATTATTGAATCAATTATTTGTGAAAAAGTGAGCGTGCTCCTATTCGCCCCCCTCTAGTCGCCTTTTCGGTCCAACAGAAGCAAATACTAACATTAGATCACCAAGAATAAAATAGATTTACAAGCACACACTTGCAAATCTATTGTATTTAATTCTTTCACCGAACGCCCCTAGAGCCATCCACCTCCTTCAAAGTAGCCGCGTAGGCTGTTTTGTCTGGAGTTAGTATAGACGAATCTGTCTGGCGTCGATCGGGATGATCAAATATTTAATTACGCATATCACAGACCATTCTTAAAAAGAACTATCTATGATACGTATCACAGACGGTTTTAAATAATAACCGTCTGTGATAATTGTAGGCATGACAGACGGTTCTTGTTACGAACCGTCTGTGATAAATATCACATACGGTTCTTAACAATAACTGTATGTGATATGCGCTTTTAAATATTTAGTCATCCAATCAGATCTAGATCTATATGTAGTGAGAAATGTCTCTGATATATATGCAGCTGCTTTGAAGGAGGCGACGGCAGGCCTTAGGGCGCGTTTGGTGAAAGAAATACCGTAGATTTTCAAGTGTGCTTCTAAATCTATTTGTTCTTGGTGATATAAGGTTAGTATTACTTTATCTTTGATGCGGATGCTTTGAAGAAGACGGCGAGTACACCAAAGAAAGCAACTAAGCCCACCACGAAGCACAATCTTTTTTCGGTTGTCGTCCACCCAGCATGAGGTGATGAGACGGTAGCAACGACCTACTTCATCGAACTTGACACACTCTCCTGGCGAGTTCACCAAGACCAGGACTAGTACCAAGATTTATTCCAAGAGAATTCTAATGAAGTAAGAGTGTGCCAAGCCTAATACAATCACAAGATGACCAAATGAAGAATCTAGACCCGCCATTATGAGTTAATAGAGTATTTTGGTGATTAATGATAAATCTATATGTGAGACTAACACTTCTATTGATATACCTATTGTATAGTCTTCTTTGGATGAAAACGTGAAAATCATGGAGGTATGCACTTGACATCATATTCTTATATCTTGTTGCGTTTCTCGGATCCAAAATATAGGTTGAACTCCACTAAAAGTCTAACTAAAAATATGTACATATATTTTTATTATACATTCGTGTATGCACACATTTAGGGGGAGTTCACTCTATGTTTTGTGGTTTTATTAGTATTGATCTATATTTTTTTATCCACATATAGTGGGGATTTCTACTTTGAAACATATCCTTTGAGTATATAAAACTTGTGTAGTTCATATATACTAATATCACTTTACATTCAATTATTTGCAATTGAAGTGGTTATCATCAATTACCAAAGAGAGAAAGATTGAAGTATCTTGTCCTGCCATTATGAGTAACTGGTATGTTGTGGTAATTAATGATAGTCATATTGTGGAATTAACATTTTCTATGAGTTGGACGAATAGGCTATGTTCCATGAAGATGGAGACTTTGGATGACATCATGAGTTGATCGTCATCAAGTCAAGACTCAGGATGAAGGAAATCATCATGTGGTTATAATGTTCAAGTCAAGATCCCGTAGTGTAGAAGATCATCATGTGTTGATAATACTGAAGTCAAGAGCTTGAAGAAAAGGAAATCATCGTGTATCGATGATGTTCAAGAAGAGGAGATGATCATGAGTTGATCATCAAGTGAAGAGAAGACCCATCATGTGTTGATGGAGGTCAAGTAACATAATGCATCATGGGTTGATGCATATTCAAGTCAAGAACTTGAAGTAAAAGATATCATCATGTGTTGTTGATTATCAAAGTCAACAACCTAGACTTGAAGTAAAGATATGCGTTATCAAGTCTCAAGAGGTTATACAGGGCAAAGGTATGACTAGCTAGGGTTAAGAATGTGTTCCTAGTCTTTTACCGGTCTTGGTGTTTGGTTGGAGACCGGATTGCTAGTATAGGTTGCCGTACTATTAAGAGGGGTCTTGACTAGTAGCTTGAGTTAGTCACGTGTTGATAGCTCGTTGTGGTTGCTCTAGCTCATCTATACATGGTGCTATTATTTGCGAATGTGTTCTGCAAACAGTTGAAGCTCATGCATTATAATCCTTGTAGCATGTGACTTTAGTTTGCGAATACGTTTTGCAAATGGTTTGAGTCTATGTACCTTATTGCTTGTGGCGTTGATTCTAAAAAGTCGGTAAATGTGTTTTGCCACTTGTTGAGAATCTTGCCTTTAACCCTTGTTTGCATCGCGCATTAATTGGCAAATGTGTTTTGCAAATTGAATTGAAGCGAAGTGCAAAAACACTCTTTTAGCCCTCGCGGTCTGACCGCAGGTCATTAGGCGGTCTGACCGAAACGTTCAGATTGGGCGTTTGGTCGTTATGTAACCGGTAGTCCGATCGCCAAGAGCACTGATCGACCGCCATGTGTTGACCGGTCGACCGACCTCGTCATGCAGACGATCATGTCTCTTGCGGTACTACCAGAGTGCAGTAGTACCGAGCTTTATTTGGCGGTATGCTTTTTCCAGTAAGGTGCTTTCTCTGGATCTAGTTTGCTTCTTTGTGGAACAGGCCCCGCCGCCTATGGCGGCCTCGACGGTGGTATGGTCTGACCGGCCATTAGTTGGCGGTCCGATCAGAAGTGAGTCCAACAGCTAGTTTTATAGCAGTTGGAGCTCTGGCGGTCTGACTGGCCATTAGTTGGAGGTAAGACCAATTTATCCCTGTTTCTCTGCAACTTTACCTCCAACGACTAATTTTTGTGTTTGGACTATGAATACCCACCTTAGTAGGTTGTAGAAGTTGTTGTTGAGCCTTTATACATTCTATTGAGCAAAGAGCAAGCTCTCTCCTCTCTAATATGCATGTGTTGCACTTAGTGAGCTTAGAGAGCAAACCCTAAGTGCATGTGTTGCATTATGTAGTGGATCGTGTATCCACTTGAGCTTAGACACTTGATCCGTTCAAGTGAGCATCTTGAACTTGTTACTCTTGGTGTTTGCCGACACCTAGATGGCTTAGAGGAGTTTCGTCGGTGATCTTCTTAAAGAAGGTTGTGAGAAGCTCCGAGCGATTTGTGAGTGGTTTGGTGCTCACCATTTTCGGAGTGGGGGAAGAGCAACCCCGAGTGAATGGAGGTGTTGGATTAATTTGTGGATTCAGTCCAACTGGTTTGGGTTTACCTCAATGTGGATTAGGGGAGACCGGCAAGTCTCCGAATACCACGGTAAAACATCATTGTGTCATTGTGTTTTGTTCTTCTTGTGCTTTACTATATTGTAATTTACATTCCTTGTATCAATTTGCTTATATGTCTTTGTATGATTGCTATCATTATCAATAGTATTATGTTGTTGGTGCACTTAGTAAAGACTAGTTGATTTAGGATTTAATTGTGTAAAACCTTATTGTTATTAGCTTCCCCATTAGAAATCGGTTTTAACCAAAGAAGTTTTTAAAACTGCCTATTCACCCCGCTCTAGTCGGCCTTCTCGATCTAACACCAGCCCCTGCAAGTTTAAGAAGCATCCATGGTCGCCAAGAGTGTGTCGTCGTTCGATAAAGTGGGCCATGGCTAGGTAGATGACAACCGAAAAAAAGATCTTGCATCGTGGTGGGCTTCATTGTTTTCTTAGGCGCATTCGCTGTTTTCTTCAAAGCAGTCGTGCTTATCAGAGACGGTTCTTGTTAATAACCGTCTGTGATATATCTGTGATACACATCATAGACGGTTCTAATTACAAACTGTCTGTGATAAGAAAAATCACAGACAGTTCTTGTTGGTAACCGCCTATGATAATTATATATCACAGTCTGTTGTAGTTTATAACCGGCTGTGATATCTATCACAGATGGTTTATCCCACTAAACCGCCTGTGATAGTTTCCGTTTCACAGACGGTTTTTAACAATAACCGTATGTGAAACTGTATACGTATCATAGACGATTTTTAACAAGAAACCGTCTGTATTATGCGCCATTAAATATCTAGTCATCCCCTCAGATCTAGATCTATCTTTAGTGAGAAATGTGATATATATGCGGCCGGCTCTAGGGCGCGTTGGTGAAAGAAATATCTTAGATTTTCAAGTGTGCTTGTAGATCTACTATTTGTTCTTGGTGATCTAAGGTTAGTATTCTTTTGTCTCTTATACGGCTGCTTTTTTCGGCGATCGTCCACGCAGCATGAGGATGATGAGACAGCAGCCACGTCAACTTCATCGATCAAGCCTGCAAGTTCAAGAAGCATAACTGCTAGGAGAGCGCATGAAGATCCTCCTCCAGTATGATGAGGATCTTGGATGTGCCCAAGCAGTATGAGGAGGAGGATTCTACATGCTGCGTGGCACATCCGAGGCCTGCAGTTGTGTCTAGAGGAATACCAGCGAAATAGCCTCTTCATGCGATCTCCTAGCAGCCATACTTCTTGAACTTGCAGGCTTGATCGATGAAGTTGGTGTAGCTGCTGTCTCATACTCTTCATGTTGCATAGACGACAGCTGAAAAAAATAATTATCAAAGACGATTCCTGTTAATAATTATTTGTGATAAACATCATAAACAGTTCCATTTACAAACCGTTTGTGATAATTATATATCTGGAGCATACTAGAGTTGAAGATAGAGCGTATTATGCACCATATAAAGTAGCCAGAGAAGATTGTGTGTGTGTATGTATCATTATTGTAATTTCTGGCATATTTGTTAATTAGCCGGGAAAGTATATCACAGACGGTCTGTGAAATTTCCACTATCACAGACGGTCATTGTTTAGAACCGTCTGTGATAATACAGACGGTTATGAACAATAACCGTCTGTAACGTATGCGATTTTCACAGACGGTTATTCTTAAGAATCAGATGTGAATTATCACAGACGATTCTATTTACGCACTGCGTGATACGTAACGATTACAAAGGAATTATCTATGATAATTACGTATCACAGACAGTTACAAAGGAATTATCTATGATAATTACGTATCACAGATGGTTGGTTACTTTGGAACCGTTTGTGATGAGTACATCACAGACGGTTCCTTTTGAACTGTTTGTGATGAAACGTATATGATAGCTTGTTTTGTATTAGTGGTATTTGCATATGCTGTTTTGAAAAATAAATACCAGAATACGATGGAAGCGGCAAATCTCAGCTATTTGTGTTTTAAGAGTGACGCAAATCTTAGCGGTAGCAAATCCTGAATTTTCCCGTTAAAGTAGGAAAGAGGGTAAATATGGTGAAACAACTCTTCCCATAGATATAAACAAACATCGCGACACAGAGAGAATATAAAAAACTTTAGAAGCATCTATTTCCTCTAAAAAAAGATACCTAAATTTTGAACTGTAGATTATATTATGTGTATTTCTTTAGTGGGACCAACCCGTTTTGTGTTCATTCATGAGCTACATCAAATTTGAATTTGTTGGTCGCACAAACCATCAGATTGGAAAGGAAGAAACAAATTTTATTATTATTAATAAACCCTTTTTAATTTTATTTTAAAGTTAACTCTTACAAATTTTATTTCTAATTCTGACCCCTTTGGTCACACCACCACCCGTGATATAACAAAACAACACTGTCACACTCGCTCGTATCTGGACAAACTCTTGTCACGCTGTGGCGTGACAAAAAATGTTATTTTAACGGACTTATCTTATGGTGTGATAATGTTGTTTTGTCACGCCACTAGTGGTGGTATGATCGAATGAGTTAGAATTGAAAATAAAATTCGCGGAGAGTTAACTTTAAAATAAACTTTAAAAAAGAGTTGATTAATAAATAAAAAAGTATGGCGCCATGAATAATGAAACCCGTACGCACGGAAGCAGCTGCGGGCCGACCCAAGGTCTTCTCGGGCCGATCCTACGTCCGACCCATTCTGATCCATGAATCGTAACACCGTCAGATCTCAATCCCACCATCCATATCCGTCCATGCTCCTCAAAACCCTAGCACCGCTACCCTATATAAGGATCGCCTCTCCCGCCTCGCCGCATTTCCCACACCACCAAAACCCTACCCACCCACCCTTTCCGGCGGCGGCGGCGCAGGACGCGAAGATGGTGAAGTTCCTGAAGCCCGGCAAGGCGGTGATCCTCCTGCAGGGTCGGTTCGCCGGCCGTAAGGCGGTGATTGTGCGCGTGTTCGAGGAGGGCACCCGCGACCGCCCCTACGGCCACTGTCTCGTCGCCGGTCTCGCCAAGTACCCCAAGAAGGTGATCCGCAAGGACTCGGCCAAGAAGACGGCCAAGAAGTCGCGCGTCAAGTGCTTCCTCAAGCTCGTCAACTTCACGCACCTCATGCCCACCCGCTACACCCTCGATGTCGACTTCAAGGATGTTGCCTCCGGCGGGCCCGACGCCCTCACCACCCGCGACAAGAAGGTCGCCGCTTGCAAGGCCGCCAAGGCCCGCCTCGAGGAGAGGTTCAAGACCGGCAAGAACAGGTGGTTCTTCACCAAGCTCCGCTTCTAGGCGCAGTGCCTAGTCTAGTACCCTTTAGTTGTTGGTTATTGGTAGCAATCACTTCATTAAGCTATCTCTGTTTTGGTATTGTCCATGAAGACTTGGTATTGATCTTGGAGGAGGGTTTAATTAAGACATGTTTATGTTTTATGTGTTAAATCATGTTATGGTCGAAATTTTGTTGAGAATTACTGCTTGAGATATGTTGTTTTATTTACCCCCACTATTATCAAATTGTTTAGTCTTGCGTTGATTGATATGTATGCATCTTATCACTATCACAAGTCTTGATTACTGTTTAGCGCCATGATACGCAGCTGAATTAGATCTAGTATTGTTTATAATAATGCTTTTCCCGTGGATTTTTTTTGTCGTGTGATTTAACTATAACTATAGGCGAATTGTGCTAGAATCCTAAGAATCTTTTACTGGTGCACGGTCAAATTAGTTCTAGGGACAAAATTATTAGTTCGTATAGTTCAGGATACCTTGGTATAACTAGAATTGCATTTCAAGGACACTATATTGTTTTGTATTTCTCTGTTAGTTTTCATAATTACCGCTTGATATACGATGTTTATTTCCATCTGTTCTGCTCAAATGGCTTAGTCCTGTAGTGATATGTGATGCATCTTGTCTCTGCCGGTATGTACTGTTGTTTACTGTTTAGGTTCTTGTTTTGCATCTGAATTAGATCTAGTATGTTTATAATCTTGCTTTTGTCGTGGATTCTGTTTGAGCGATTAATTTACAATCTTAGGAAAATTGTGCTAGGAGCCTAGGAGCTGGATTCGCTGGTGTTGGGTTATTTAGTTCGAGGGACAAAATTGAGTTGTGCTTGGTTACCTTGCAGGATGCGGTGGTACATACTGAACCAGAATTGCATCTCCTTTCATGCTTTGTAGATATATGTTTGCATTTGCATATGTGCCCTACTAGATGATTTTGTAATGTCTGCTGTTGTGTAATGTTGTTGTGTGAGTGTCTTGCTAGTTTAGAAATATAGAAAACTCCTTACACAAAATTCTTTGAGACTGTTGCCTGTTTACTTTTCATGAGACTTGGGAGATTTCTTTGCTTACTATTGGCAATCAGCCATTCTGAATGGTTGTTCGGTCGACAGTCATGTGGAAATAATTTGTAATGTTGATATTGGAACATTCTATTGTTTTTAGGTACAATAATATTATTGTTTGAGCAAGACTCTAGGAAGTAGGGTAGTAGCCTGAATGTTGATCCCTAGGTCCCTATCTTATATTGCTTCATTGTTGAATTAGTATAGGAAGTATTAGTTTTATTTTTAAAGGCTAGTCCAGCTTGTGTTGTGCGTTACTCCATTTGATTGACTTAAGTTTATGGTACTAAAGAAGATGTAATAATTGTTTTAGATAAAGCAGCATAATTATCTACCTCTGTAAGTACGGCAATAATAATACAAATTTAAGTATAGACCTGTTACATGTGTAGTACTCTATATTAGTTGCTGAGGGAATGCAATTGAATCAAATGCCAAATGGGTTGGAATTAATTGTTTTGGGCATTTTGAAGAACATGTTGCAGACTGCAGTAAGCATATATCTTTCCAGTTTCTTAAACAAGCCATTGCACAAGAAAAATTGTTATTTTAGGGCTTGAATTATGTGTTGTATTTGATTTCTGCTAGTGCTGTTCGTTTGTTTTAGCATATTTGATGTCTGTTCCTGTTATATTATGGAACGCTTTAATATCTTGTATTGCTTGTGCTAGACCGGAGCAGTCAAGTTCAGGTTTTCTGATGACTTGTGCTAGACTGGTGACTCCCCCACAATGCGGACATCTTTTTGCCAGCTGGGGTGTGCATCTTTCCGGCAGGAATCTGGAGACGACGTAGGAATGTAGGATGGCAGAAGTTGCATTCTGTTCTGCGTTAGAAATCATCCTCAGCTCTGATTACACTAGGGATACGGCTCCTGATGCTTGATGATTCTTCAGTCTCGACAGCGTGAAGGCGCGGGTTCTGCTTGTTACAAATAATCGCAATTTGGCCGAACCCCGCTCAATATGTCACAGCACGCGATATCAGCTCGATCTTAAGCTTTTGCAATGACGCCAAGTTTCAGTGGCCCAGCCAATTATCCTCCCCTCTTTTCTTTTGATCAATGCCAATAGAGTCTCCATTGCAAGACATCCTGAATACTTCACCCAAGTAGTACAAGTATCCTGATTTCTAGATCCCTGACCTGTCCCTGCCGACCATGACCCGCCCCGCAAGGGTGCAGGTGCATGCGGGTCGAGACCGCCCTGTCCTGTTTTGCCCTGATCGTATAAAATTGTATTTTTAAATATCTACTAGTTGATTTTATAAGCTATAAGTATGAAGTTCCAACTATTATTTGCCATGTTAAATGCATTTATTACTATCTTGACAAGTTTGTCTTCAAATATTTATGTTTCACTCCGTCGGTAATTTCATCAAACTAAAGTTGATAGTAAGTAAAAAATATATATATTTCCATCCTCACCTCTCACCGCTACCCACCCCCCTCCTTGTGTAGTTGTGTGGCACCGATGCCACCCATCTCCTCTTTGGCTGCCCCTCCATCACCTCCCAACCACTGTACCTACATTCTTTGCCGTCTCCGCTAGTTTACCGTCTATCAAACTGGATCTTACTGTGATGCATATCAAACCTTTAGATGAAATTAAATCCGTAGGTTGTCTGATCTTTCACGGTGGTAATTTCCAAATAGATATATAAAGCATGAATTAGTAGACATAATTCACACTAGGGTAGACAAAATCTTCGACCCATGTACATCACAGCATGTGAACAAGAGAGATAGAATCGATTGATCCAACGGATGAAAACCGACACTGCAGTGTGAACAAGGGTATGTGGCTCTTCGTCGCGAAACTCTGAACATTTTCCTTTGAGCCCCCGAAACTCTGAACATCGAGTTTGTAATCTTATCAGGCACAAAACGTTTTGTGTGTATTAGTATTAGACAGGTGTTAGTATTGTTACACCAAGGATTATTGAGTGTGTCATCAAACACAGAACGTTGAGGCAATAGGAAATGCTGTTACTATCCGAGTAGTATGCCACTGAGTGCTTTGCGCAAGGATGAACCATTGCAACGGTACTATTCTACTCTCTGTCCCTGTTACGCTAACACTGCAAAATAAAGCTTCCTGCCATCCATGGTGTTGAAACAGTATGTAGTGCTTTGTTGACATAATGCAGACTTGCAGAGTGCTAACCAACACAAAAATAACTACATGGATTATTCTTAGTAAGCTTAATCTCTGTAGAAACTCGGATACTCTGGTTTGGTTTGTAATTGTGCCAACAAGGGTTTTGATTACCGACTGATCAAAACCGGCGAAATCGGTTCTACCTAAAAATCCAAACCAGACAAAAAAAAAAAATCGGACCTACTCAAACGTGTGCAAAACCTACTTAGATTTTGGATTCTGTATGACATTTGCACAAGTATCAAATTTTGTTTCCATGTTGCTTAGGTAAATTTCGTAAAGATAAATTATACACAAGTAGGGTTCCAGGAAGTATACGCATATCCCATAGTAACGCGCAAAAAAAAAAGAGTGCCTATCATCGATTACTATAGCATCTTAGCAGAAGGGGCAACAATTTCACGAAAAATTCCTGTACAGCTAATGCTCCTTTCCGTTTATTCGATACACTATCCCCTGCAAAATTAACTTAATTTGCCTAGAATACTTAACTCAGACACTACTGATTCTTGCATCCAAAAACAAAGAGCTCAATAAAAACTCGCCACGATTCTCCAAATTGTTGCTTTCACGCACATTTCTTTTGATATCTTGTCTGGTCATTTTGAATCGATCTTGCTGCTCGTTTGCTTCATCACACCTCGATGCCGCCCTGGGTGATCCGGTCGTCGGGCGGGCTGATGGTGATCCAGAGCAGCGAGACGGTGATGGAGATGAGCCCCGCCCAGACGTAGACGATGGTCGGTGTGCGCCCACGGCGGCCCATGAGGCCCTTGGCGAAGGGGTAGTAGTGTGCCAGCACCCAGAAGCTGAAGAACCCACCGCCGACCAGCTTGCTGTACTGCGGGATCTCCGCGTACACGGTGCGCGACACGCCGACGACGATCGCGATGATGTTGATGCCGATGACGGCGAGCGGCGGGATGAAGAGCGACGTCCACTTGATGAGGTACAGCTCTGCGAAGGGGTCGTCGTCGTCCTCGGCCGCCGCCTTGGCCGTTAGCGTGAACGATATCTCGATGCCGGCGATGACCTTGAGAAGGCCCTGCAGCACCGCGGCCAGGTGCGCGGACGTGCCGCCGATGACCCAGAACTGCTCGTTGCGCCACCACTCCTCCAGCCCGATCCCCGACCACTTCACCTCGAGCAGGCACAGCAGCATGAGCGTTGTGGTGATAAGCAGGAGGTAGCAGAGGAAGGTCGGGTCTAGCGTCGCCACGATGAACTGGCCGGAGAAGAGGGAGAGCGCCGGCAGGAGGCAGTACATGATGAGGAAGAGGGAGGTGAAGGGGTAGATACCGACGTTGAGGTATGACATGCGCTGCAGGAACTTGAGCCGCCGGGACGCAAGCAGCGCATTGTTCTTGGAGAAGAAGATCTCCACGGAGCCCGTCGCCCACCGCAGCACCTGGTGGAGCCGGTCGGTGAGGTTGATCGGGGCCGTGCCCCGGAACGCATCGCGGCGGGTGATGCAGTACACGGAGCGCCACCCGCGGTTGTGCATGCGGTACCCCGTCACGACGTCCTCCGTGACGGAGCCGTAGATCCAGCCGACGCGCAGCCCCCACTCCGTGTTGTCCTCGTACCAGCACGAGATCACCGACACGGACTCCGCCACGGTGGACGCATCGAGCGGCGGCCGCGGCATGAGCAGCGCGCCGGGCGGGCGGCCGTTCATGACCGACGGGTGGTCCTGCAGCGGCCTGCCCTGGTACTCGGCGACGGCGATGGACTCGACGAACATCTTGGACTTGCCGAACTTCTGCGGCGCCTCGTGGTCGGGGTGCTCGGAGAGCGGTCGGAGCTCCTCGTCGGCGCCGTCCCCGGGGCGCGCGTGCGGGTCGATGGGCACCTTGGTCTGGCCATACAAGCCACGGTACTCGTTGGTGCGCGGCGGGTTGAAGCCGTAGATGGCGTAGCGGCGGAAGAGGCAGCCGGTGCCGACGTACATGGGGCCCTGGAGCCCGTCCAGCGCGCGCATGTTGCCGTCGAAGAAGACGGTGTTGTGGTTGGCGTAGCGGTCGGAGGGGTCGATGCCCTCGAAGCGCTGCGGGAACTGGATGTAGCAGATGCGGTCGCCGCCGCGGTCGAGCATGTAGCACATGGCCTCCCGGATGGCCTGGCAGTTGTAGATGTAGTGGTCGCAGTCGAAGTTGAGCATGAAGGGCCCGTTGGACAGGATCGCCGACGCGCGCACCATCGCGTTCATGGCGCCCGCCTTCTTGTTGTGGTCGTACCCCGGCCGCTTCTCCCGCGACAGGTACACGAACATCGGGATGCGCACGTCGACGTTGGTGAAGTCCAGGTACGGGTGCTCCCCCGCCTCCCCGTACACCACGTCGTAGTGAGGGTTCTTGATCATCACCTGCGTATACGCAGCACACGCGCACATGCATGTTACATGTACAGATACATGTGTTTGCTTTGCGGTAAAATTTTACAATTCGAAATGGTTGGTGATGGAGACCTGCACGATGCTGGCGTGGTCGCCCTTGGCGTGGTCGGGGGCGGAGTCGAGCCAGGTGCCGGGCCAGTGGGTGCCGTCGGCCATCCAGGTGGCCTTGACGGCGGCGGTATCCGCGGGAGCCTCGGACGAGGAGGAGGCGGCCTTGTCGCGGGCGAGTTTGCGCTCGCGGGTGTTTATGGCGTTGGCGCGGCGTCGGATGAGCTCGGGGAGGCCGTTGATGCGGACCTTGAACTCGTCGTACTCGCGCTTGATCCAGCGGCGGTCCTTCACGAAGTCCGGCCGCTTCTTGCCTTTTGTGGGGTCGCCCTTCTGCGTGAAATATGCCTCCGGGTTGCGCGGCTCGATGGCGTGCTTGCGGCAGAAGGGCACCCAGACCTTGGCGAAGGCGCAGGCGTCCGCCATGGCCTCGAAGGTGAGCAGCGCGCCGCCGTCGTCGGAGATGTAGACGAAGAGCTTCTCCACAGGGTAGTCGGTGGCGAGGATGGACAGGAGGCTGTTGGCAGTGACGAGGGGCGGCTCCTTGTAGGGGTCGGCCGTGGAGATGAAGACGTCCAGCCCCGGCAGGTCGGAGCGGCCGGTGGGGTTGGACGGCGTCGCGGACTCGAACTTTTCGCGGAGCGCCCCAAGGTCGGCGGCGCGGTTGATGGGGTTCAGCTTGGGCATCTGGTCGAGCAGCCATGAGAAGGCGAACCAGAACTCGCACACGATGGAGATCCCCCACAACCACATCGCGTCCAGATTGGGGTTTGTCGCGCGCCATAGCAAGAACAGGAACAGCGCGATGAACCGCACCAACACGAGCAATCTGTGGGTGTAAATCTCGTATAATTGCTGCAAAATTTGATCGATAATTGTAGTACTAATGTACTATGCAAGTCGATTCCTCGATACGAACCTGTAGGGGCTGAGAATGGCCGGAGGAATGGGCACCTTCCGGCTGAGCGGCTTCCAGGGCTTGTCGACGAGGTCCTCCATCTTGACGGCGCCACCTCCGCCCGCGCCACCGACGTCGTCAGTAGCGTACGCGCTGCCATCCTGCGGCCAGTACGCGTTCCCGATGCCGTACGTGCCCTTGGTTTCGAACAGCCACCGGTTATGGTCGAAGTCTCCGGTCTGGCTCCGCAGCAGCAGCGACTTGGACGGCGACGGCACGTGGGCCTTGGACAGCCGCCGGTCCATCTTGCCGCTGTTGTCGACGGAGCCGTTGTCGCCGCCGGCTCCGCCCCGGCGGTTTACGAGCTTGGAGGAGGCCGAGGCGTAGGGCGGCAAGGGAAGGTCTTCCGGCTTCGCGGCACCCCCGGAGGCAGAGGACGGCGCGGCGGGCGCGGCGCCGTATGGCTGGTTGTCCGGGGTGGGCGGCATGAGGACGGTGTAGTTGGCGTAGTCGCTGGGGCCGCCGGACATGGCGGAGGAGAACTCCGGGGCGAGGTCGATGTCGTCGTCGTTGGAGAGGCTGGCGAGGCGCCCGCTCGATGTCCGCTGCGAGAACTTGACGGATGGCTTTGGTGCCAACGATGAGGAGGACGACATGGGGGTATCTTCTTCCTAGTTAGCTACGGCCTTCTTGGTGCCATGCTCCTCGCCATGGTTGCAAGCTGATTCCACACTGGAGAGAGAGAGACAGAGAGATGTTGCATGGCTTGGAGGGAATTGCGAGAGGACAATGACATGTGGATTGGCAACACTTTCGGAGACCAGTGATCTATATATGGTTAATGAGTTTTAGCCCGCGAAATGGAGGCTAAGATTAGGTAACCCCACGGACATGCACTCGAATAGTGTGGTTTTTGCCTATTTAAATATTTAAAAAATATTTAGATTGATCGTATTAAAATAGTATTGTTAGATTCATAGTAAGAAATACTTTGATAATATTAAGCTCTCATAATATTTTATAAATATATTATTACAAAATTAAAAGTCAAAATTTAACTTCGAAAATCGTGAAAAGCCAAAGATAGCCAGCACTCTAAAACAGAGGGAGTGGTTCCGTGGAGCAAGCGAGATAGGAAGGATTTGCATGCACGGGTGCAAATAAAGCAGGCGTGAACGCAGCACTAAAATAAGCATGCCTCCTTCGATCTACCGTGCTAGCTCCCTCCGTTCTGTTTAGACCAAGAATGCGTCCGGAGTGTAACCTTTTAAAACTTTGACTACTAATTTACACAAAAAGGTTTTAGATTTGTCATGTAAAAATAATATTACTAGATTTTTCATCAAAAAATACCTTTGTATTGTTATACTTTTTATTAGGGGAAGATCCCCGCGCTCCCCAGAGTAGATAGCCACGTCACCGCGAAGACGGTGCAAGCAGGTCTCGACCTAAATTTGCATCTAAATCCTCTGTGTATTCCGAGCTAGTCATTGATCAGTAGTTAGTCTACACAATATAGATATCGACGAATCACATACATACAACACATACATGAACAATACTTAATTATTATTATTATAGAACATGGTAAATGAGCTTTAGGGCGAGAGTTTACATAACGGGCCAACAGACCAAATAGTTCAAAAGTTCAGAGTAACATCGGAAAGTAAACAAGATAGCAGTGGAAAGACTTCATAAGAGTGTGGCCTCCATGCATTGCCAGAGGCAACCGTCTGGGGCTAGGACCTAGTTAACGACGTCTCCATCATCGCCATAGTTAAATACACATAAATATCTGTACGTTGGGTCTTCGACTTCATAGTCTGAATTCACAAGTTCGAGCAACCATGAGTACAAAAGTACTTAACAAACCCCTACCGTAAATGCAGTTATATAGATGCAGGGCTTTCCAAGGAAGGGGTCGTATGTTTATTTTAGCACAAAGATAATATACTCAAATACTATAATTATTTTTCAAACCTATGACTTAGCAAGTCTTACTTTAAATTCAAAGGTAATTTTGTATAAACAATGTTATCACGATCATTCTTAAACCAGCATGACCACGTCCCTAGCGACCATGCTTAAACAAGCATGTCACCAATCCACCCAGTATGTCTTAATTTACCAACGACTTTGCTTGCACCAGCATATCTCATTCACAGCGATTGTGGTTAAACCAGCACGTCGCAAACCACAGAGACCATGCTTAAACTAGCATGTCCAACTCCGGTGACCATGCTTAAACCAGCATGTCCCTGTAATACCCTGTTTGTCGCTTCGGCGTAAGTCTTTTAAACAAAACAATCGCGGAGTCGCCGGTTTATCGGTAAATCGCGGGAAGGGAAAAAATATTAATTGAAGAGCAATAGAAAAGAAATATAATATAATATAAATTATATTTAAATTCAGCGTTGGGCTGCTAGGGAGATGGGCCAACCACCCTTGGGCCAAGGGCCCAAGGGGGTGCGCCACCCACCCCCAAGCCGCACCCCCCTTTAACCCTAGCCCTTTGCCCCCTCCCCTCCCTACAGCCGCCACCCTCCCTCCACCTCCTCTTGGGTGCCTCCCTGCTCCCCCCTGCTGCTGCCAAGGAGCTTCCCCATTGCTGCCCTTGGAGAAGGAGAAGAAGGAGAAGACAAAGAAGAAGAAGGGGAAGGAGAAGAAGAAGAGGAGGAGGAATTGGGGAATTTTTTTCAGTTAGGTAATTTTCTCTCATCCCAAACCCTCTGATCTTAGGAGTAATTAGGGTTCTTGGGACGGATTTTGATGGGAGAGTTTAGATTAATTGCCCGATTAAGCTTTACCTGCTGTCTGTTAGTAGATCGATTCATGTAGCGGCTGTTTCCGTGGTTTTGATCTAGAAAACAATTTTTCCTGCGGGTCTTCCCCAAAGTAAAGTTGTAGAGGATTGCCAGATGCATCTGCTGTATTTGTTTCAGTTTTTTCTACCATGGGATCTGGGAGATACGGAGTGGGCAATACCGCTGTCCCTCAGGCGGGCAGATTGGTACAGACCAACTGTAATTCGGGTTTTAAAAATAGTATATTAATTTTATGGTTAGGGCCGTAATTGAGAAAGTTGTAGATAATACATATTTCTAGTTGTTGTAAAATTTTCAGAATTTTTGGACCTCTGTGCTGTCGTGGGGACGCGATTTAGTGTCGCTGTCCAGTCTGCCAGATCAGAAAGTTTGCTCTGTTTAGGGCACTAAATTACAACTAGTTATGATCCGAATAAAAATAGGAGTTCTACACGAAAATAGTAGGTTTTTAAGTCATGATTCCATAAATGTATCACTTGCTGTATTTGGTCCATTAGTTTAAAAGATACAAAATTGTGAAGCAATACTGCTGCAGAAGGGTTCTTGCTGTTGTGCTGAGCGCAGAGGATTTGTACGGGTTAGGGGTTTAGCGACGCTTACAATTATTTTTGTTGTGCTTGTTTGCTGTGGCTTGGTGCTGAGAGATGCCTTTTGGATAGGTGGTCTCGACCTTGAGCGTTCTTGATTGTTTTTGCTTCGATTCGTCGGTTCGAGGCAAGTGATCGTAGCGGTGGTTGCTACCGTTTAACTTGTTATTCCTTCTACTTGCATTTTACATTATTATCGTAATTTGATACATTATACCATGATTGCAAGATATTGTTAATTGGGGAGTTGGTAGCAAGAATTTATTTATTGTATGTTGTTAATATGATAGTAGACTTGTGTAATTCTTGCTTAAGGTTATAATGCGAACATGAAAATAACATGTGGTGGATGTGGATATGTTGAGAGTATGTTAATGCTCCTTGTGGATGAATTAATGTGATTAATGGAATATCATATCATTCATGTCATATCATGTCATTTGCATATGTGGATGTCGCCGCACTTAGCCGCGACCGTACCGGTACAACATTGTTTATTGTCGTAATACGATGCACCTCTTCGCCCGCGGAAGTGTCGTATATTGCCGTAATACGATACATTGCAATTCCTGCCCTGGCAAGAGTGTTGTGGAGCATAGCATGAAGCATTCATACGCATTTAAGGGATATTTAAATGACTGCATTCATATGCCATTTAAAAACCAAAAACTGATGAGGTTTGATTTATGGTAGTTTGTTGATGAGTCACGACGGCCCGATCTTCCAATAGGTTCGATTTGGTTCGTCGTGAGGACGTTAACGCTTTGAGGCTTCCGACCAACAGATCGTCACCTCGCAATTCGCTACACCCGCACGCCTGTCGTTATCGACCACGCTTGCACGCGATCAACCTTACCACGAAGGTTATGGTTCCTGCAAGCAATCGAAGCAACTCACAAGAACAAGGTAGATGCAATCTGAATTGTATTGCGGATATGGATGAAGTTTACAAGTGGGGTTCCTCAAACCGATAATCGGTGAAACTGCAATTGGCAGAATAATCTAAAAAAACCCGCTTCTAAACTACAATGACTCATCGTATATATATAGGGGGCGTGAGGAGGTCGACCTAGGGTTGTGCGGCCGTGGGATGAGGCGTACACAACACGGACTCGATCTCGCCACGTTTACAAAGTCTTATTAGTTTCCAAAGCGCTGACGCAAAGACCTTGTGTCGCGTATTTACGGTCGAAGATCTAGTCGTAGGATCGGTCCTAGGGTGGTCTTGAGGAGTCCATGCTATATTTGGTCATAGATTGTGTCCAACGAGTACTGTGCTCGCCTCTCTGGTCGTAGAATGCTCCCAACGAGTCATCTGGTCGTAGGCCTTCTTGAAGTGGTCGTAGGCCTTGCGGAACTGGTCGTGGACCTTCTTGAACTGGTCGTAGGCCTTCTTGAAGTGGTCGTAGACCTTCTTGAACTGGTCGTAGGCCTTCTTGAAGTGGTCGTAATCCTAGATTTCTGAGTACAAGTAAATCATCTCCATTAGGCAGCATCATAGAGTTCTCAAATAATACACTCAGCCCTAGAAACGATTTTACCTGATAGATTAAGTCACGTGCTCTAGCTCTTGTCATAGGGCCTTGTAGTCCAACACCCAAATCTGGAAGGTCTTGTGTAGTACGTGTATCCGAAGGAGGGATGTCCTCATCATTTGTGGTGGCTTATTAATTGTGGAAACGACTGGTGGTTGTGTATGTATGAAACTATTGATGATGTTTATTTGTTCGTGGTTGAAATAACTTGTTAAACTGTTTGCTTGCTGAGATTTATATCTCACCCTTGTTTTCCCCTCCCCACAGGTGGTCTTTGAGCATGCATTGGGAAGGGTAGAGCAGCACCACAATGATGCACATGGATTTTGTCTTAATGCTGAAATAAAGTCATAAGAATTCTAGTTTTGCTTAGCTGTCTTATGGAAGATTGCTTCAATGTTTAATTTGGAACCGTTCCTTTGGTTATTATGTTAAGTTGATTTTTTTGAATATTTCATTGTTCTCCTTATTCGGTTATTTTCTAGTAGTTTATGCTTCCGCTTATATTATCATGTTAATTAAATGTTGCCAGTTTAATTTGTCTTGCAAATTGGCTAATTGTAGAATAGTTCAGTAGCATCCCAGGGTAATGTGGGTCTTGGGGTGTTACAGTCCCGTACCTAATGACCGTGATTAAACCAACACGTCGCATAAATCATCCACCGTGTTTACCCCGACATGTTTTAGTTCACAATTTTAAGTTAATAAAACTAACCAGTGGTGGCGAACTTCACATATTTGCCTATAACAGGGGGCACAACTATTCGAATAGGTTAAAAGATGCTCTGCAGAGGTTGTACAACTTTACCCACAAGATAGGATCAATCTTGTAATGTCGACCACGACATGCTTCCTTGGGCATGCGACGGAGACGGTCATAACAAAGATTTTTCTCTACCTAGCTTCAACATTAGACCCACTCCAACGGGGTATGTCTGATGAGGTACGGCGTCCCGATCTTCCGATAGGTTCGATTGATTTCGTCGTGAGGACGTTGACGCTTTGAGCCTTCCGACCCGCAGACCGTCACCTCGCAATTCGCTACACCCGCATGACTGTCGTTATCGACCACGCTTGCACGCGATCGATCTTACCACGACGGTTATTGTTCCTGCAAGCAATCGAAGAAACTCACAAGAACAAGGAAGATGCAATCTAAATTGTATTACGAATATGGATGAAGTTCACAAAGTGGAGTTCCTCAAACCGAACAATCGGCGAAACTACAAAGTGGCAGAATAATCTAAGAAAAACCCAACTCTAAACTATGACGGCTACTGTATATATATAGGGGACGTGAGGAGGTCGACCTAGGGTTACGCGGCCGTGGGAAGAGGCGTACACAACCTAAGCTCCGACCTCGACACGCTTACAAGGCCCTATTAGGCCCAATATGGTGACGCAGCACCTTAACTTGTGACCGAACCGAAAACGCAGGGAGGAGATCTTGTGTTGATGGACTTCCTTTTCTCGGCGCAATCAGAGGGACTTCCTTTTCTTGGACGCAATCAGCGCAGATGACCAAGACTTGATGGATCCTCCCCATTATTCCTAAGTAACAAAATATCACAATTATTAGGTAGTATACCATTTTGCATAGATAAATTATTAGCACCTAGAAACGAGCTCACCTCATAATTTAAGTGACATGCTCGAGCTCTTGTCATAGGACCTTGTAGTTTAGCAACCGGATCTGGAGGATTTTGTGTAGTGTGTGTATTCGAAGGAGTGATGTCCTCATCATTCTCCCCCTCTTGAATTGGAGTCATCCTCGACTCAAGCTCATCGTCTTCTCCCACGTATGGTTTCAAATCTGAAATGTTAAATGTGGGGCTAACCCCAAAATCTACAGGTAACTCCAATTGATATGCATTATCATTTATCTTTTTAATTATCTTATACGGTCCATCAGCTCTAGGCATCAACTTTGATTTTTTAATTCCGGAAACCTATCCTTTCTCAAATGAACCCAAACTAAATCACCCGATTCAAATTTGACAGCTTTCCTACCTTTACTTCCAGCAACCCTATACTTTTTAGTCATACGCTCTATATTCCCTTTAGTTGTTTCATGCAACTTAAGAATAAATTCAGCACGCTTCTTAGCATCTAAATTAATTTTTTCAGAGGTAGGCAAAGGTAGTAAATCAATATGAGCACGGGGTTAAAACCATACACTACCTGAAGCGGACTTACCTTGGTGGTGGAGTGTACTGACCTATTGTAAGCAAACTCAATATGCGGTAAACACTCTTCCCACATCTTCAAATTCTTCTTTAAAACAGCCCACAACATGGTGGATAATGTGCGGTTGACAACCTCCGTTTGTCCATCAGTTTGGTGATGGCACGTAGTAGAAAACAGCAGTTTTGTCCCCAATTTATGCCAAAGTGATATCCAAAAGTGGCTTAAAAACTTCGCATCGCGATCCGAGACAATAGTATTGGGCACTCCATGTAAGCGAATGATTTCCCTGAAAACAAATCAGCTATGTTTGTAGCATCATCGCTCTTGTGACAAGATATAAAATATGCTACTTTAGAAAATCGATCTACTACTACAAATATACTATCCCTCCCCCTCTTTGTCCTAGGCAATCCTAAAACAAAATCCATAGAAATATCCTCCCAAGGGGCGCTATGAATAGGAAGAGGTATATAAAGTCCATGTGTGATGAGGACATCAAACCTAAGGATGCAAATACTACTTCAACCCGCTGCACTGCATCTTCTACTTCAACCATATCTTCTCCAATAGGACTTTTGGCTACTGCAATGCCGTATTATCCAGTTGGACCGAGCTACTTCTACATGCCATGGAGCTACTTCTACATGCCATGGAGCTACGTCTACATGCCATGATGCTACATCTACATGCCATGCTGTTACGTCTACATACCATAGTGCTACACCACGTGCCAAGCAAGAGTTCAAGCTGCATACGTTTTGGAATCTAATTCGGCCCCAGAGACAGCACCGACTTCAAACGTGCATAACTTTTATATACGGAGTTCGTTTGAGGTCCACGAGTACTTGATGGAAAGCTTATCTCATCCTCTTTCCAACGGATCTAGCCTCACCTCCAAATTCTTTGTGCGTGTGTCACAATCTTCAAAAGATGTAGCACCATGGCATGTATAAACCATGATCATGCATGCTCTTTCTTATACTTCTTCCTCATTTCTGCATTTATTATCTCTGGATGAGAGGAAGGCGTGATTCCTTGATGACTCCATTGTCAAGAGGGAGAAGAAGTAGCAAAAATGTTGAAAGGGGGAGCTATTTGGAGATTTTGGAAAAAATAAAATTTTCTAAAAAAAAATGATGATCAAAGTGAGGGGGAGCTTTTAATTTGCATTCTTATGATATTGTTGTCATTTTCTGAACTTGAATTGCAATCCTTGGAACCTCACAATGATCAAAGATCAATTTGAATAATTGTTCTTTCATATGGACCATAAGTCAGATTTTTTACTCTTCTTTGGAAATTAAAGATTTTTTATTTCTTTTGACTTATCTCGCTTGCCTATACTAATCTGAAGCCAACTTGGCCTTTTCCATTGCTTTCTCTTGCTCTTGGACCAAGTTGTGCCTTTGTGCGAAAACGTCAAGTAGTTTACTGTAACATCCCAAAAATGCATTTGTGTTTCAAATGTAAGAAAACGAGAAGAAATTAAAACTTTTCTTCCATCTTGAAGTCCTTGATCATTTCTGTAATTCTTGTAAAGGAATTATGGAAATCAAAATCAAAATCTTTAATTGACTCCAATCAAAAACCTCCTTGGCATAGACCTTGTGCCAAATCCGTGGAAATATTTTTTCTGAGTTCTAGGGAGTCTTGGTAACACCTCTGAATTATCTCATGATTTTTAGAAATTATTTGATAATTTTTGGAGGCAAGTCAAAGCTTGGTCAAACCATAGCTTTCACGTTCTGGAATTTCTGGAGAAAAATTCAGTTCATGAAAATCTCTAAAAATTTTATGAGAGGTTCCTCCTGCTGTCAGTAACCTCCAGTTAAAATTTCTTAATTTTTGGAGCTTGTTTGCTACCTTAAATTATTCCTCAAAAATCAGATGTTTAAAATTCAAATCCTAACTGGTTTTCACTGTTCATCGGGTTCGAATCAGACTCGGGCTCGAGCCACTTGACTTGATTCGATCAACTAAACGCACCGGCTCGGTCACTTCGGCGCGAGCGTTGTGAGCCGTTGGATCGGCATCGAACGGCCCACGCTCGAGTGAACGTTCGGACCATCCGAGGGGGCTGATCCTTTTTGAACCGTTGGATTCTAAATCGAGGGTCCACAATCGCGTGAACGTTCGGACTATCTGAACGCCTCGCGCGATGTGAACCGTAGGATCCAAATCAACGGCCCAAGATCAAGCGAGCGATCGAATCGTTATAATCCAGCCGTTCTAACTCAACCGTTTGATTTGAATCCAACGGCTGATACATCGTCTCCTTCCTCCGGTCAGCGCGCGCGTCTGAGTCGGCCATGGCGTGCGCAGAGAAGAAAACGAGCGGCGTGCAGTCCCCTCCATGATCGACTTTAAACGGCTATTTCTGTGTGCATTTAATGCCCGTCGTGCTCCTCCCTCAGGCGTCCACTCTCCAACTGCTCCCGTCGCTCTCTCGTCCTCTCCTGGCAGAATTGACCCGAATGGAAAATCCGGCCGTTACTCTCTGCCATTGCTCTATTGAAACTTGGACGTGAACGTTTAGGGTTTAGGGGCCGCGCGCGCGCGCGTCATCCCAGGAACTTGGACCGTTGGATCCAAGATCAACGATCCAAGTTCGTCCACGTCGATTTGATTTCTGATTTTTCCCGAAAGGATTTATTTGTCAACTGAAAAATGTATTAACTTGTAAAATGCATAACTATTTCATTTTAATTCCTTTTCGGGTGATTCAAATTTTGTTAGTTATATTTTTAACTAAAATTTAATCTAAAAATGTTTCCAATCTCAGTTTAGCTCTAGAAAATTTTGCTATTGAATAGTAGCATTTTTGATTTTTAGGGCTGAGCAAAATCGTTTTCCTCATATCTTCTGCATTAAGAATCCAAATCAATTGGTTCTTGTTGCTAAATTCATTATAAATCATGCTATTGCTATTGTAAAATTTTCAGAATATTTGGAGAAAGTTTGCTGTTGAGTCTTTGTGTTTTCTTCGTTCTTATCGGTTCTTTTTCGCTTTCTCGTTAGGATCCGAAGAGTACGTTGACAATATAATTGATCCTCAGCAACATCTTGACCCAAAGCAAACAGGCAAGCAGTTTGATCATGTTAATCTCATTATTTTTCAAGTCTAATATATTGATTTCAACTTGTATGTATGCATTGCTATTTTGTTGTTAAATTATGGTTAGTATCCTATAGTTGCATAATATGTAGGAATTGTTTATCCTCTACTACTATGAGCCTAGGTTATTTGCTGTGATTTGAGTTCGATGGATGAGCTCTTGTCACTTAGTAGATTACGAATTGAAATTGCTTAGAAATGCTTAGTTTCGGTAGTAATGGGCGATCATCGATTTTAGTCGATGATCTTGATGACACATCTAATTATGATTCCATTATGTCCAGCACTCGTGCTTTGTTATTTTGGTAAAGTAAAAATCTAAAAATAAAACATTATTTTAGACTTGGGCAAGTGGTTGGATGGTGGGTTATTGGGTTTGTGGATGTCTTGCCTAAGTCAACAAGGACCGAACATCTTGTGTCACACTCTCCAATCATTTTTGCGTGCTAACCACGCACGAGTTAGCACAGGGACTTGGACCGTTGGATCCAAGATTAACGCTCCACGTCCGTCCACGTCATTTCAAATTTCTGACTTTCCCGAAAGGATTTATTTATCAACTGAAAAATATGATAACTTGTAAAATGCATAACTAATTCATTTTAATTCATTTTCGGGAGATTCAAATTTTGTGGGTTATGTTTTCAACTGAACTTTAGATTCAAATTTTGTGGGTTATGTTTTCAACTGAACTTTAATCTAAAAATGTTTTCAACCCCAGTATAGCTCCAGAAAATTTTGCTAATGAATAGTAGTATTTTTGATTTATAAAAGCTGAGCAAAATTGTTTTGGTCATATCTTTTGCATTAAGTATCCAAATCAATTGGTTCTTCTTGCTAAATTCCTTATAAATCATGATCTTGCTACTGTAAAATTTTCAGAATTTTTGGAGAAAGTTTACTGTTGGGTCTTTGCGTTTTCTTCGTTCTTATCGGTTGTTTCTCGCTTTCTCGTTAGGATCCGAAGAGCACGTTGCCAATATAATTGATTCTCAGCAACATCTTGACCTACAGCAAACAGGCAAGCAGTTTGATCATGTTAATCCCATTATTTTTCAAGTCTAATATGTTTATTTCAACTTGTATGTATGCATTGCTATTTTGTTGTTAAATTATAGTTAGTATCCTATAGTTGCATAATCTGTAGGAATTGTTTATCCTCTACTACCATGAGCCTAAGATAATTGCTGTGAATTGAGTTCGATGGATGAGCTCTTGTCACTTAGTAGATTACGAATTGAAATTGCTTAGAAATGCTTAGTTTCGGTAGTAATGGGCGATCATCGATTTTAGTCGATGATCTTGATCACACATCTAAATGTTCTTTGTTATTTTGTAAAGTAAAAATCTGAAAATGAAACATTGTTTTAGACTTGGGCAAGTGGTTGGATGGTGGGTTATTGGGTTTGTGGATGTCTTGCCTAAGTCAACAAGGACCGAACATCTTGTGTCACACTCTCCAAGCATTTTTGCATGCTAACCACGCGAGAGGGATATGGGACCTCTCTTGACTTAGTACTTTGGCGTGTGTTATCTCCGAGTCGCAGGAGGGGGTTGTGTGTGTTGTGTGAAAAAGGATATGTGTTCTTGTGTTGGGTGTGCAGTGGTGGAGATTCCGGGTAGGCTCTCCACCTCGAGGAGCATTGTAGTTGTCCAAGGCTTTACCTGAGAGGGGTAGTTGACCGAGGCTTTACAATGACTCCGACACAACGTATGTATTTCTATCCATACGGGCGACTCGTAGTTAATACACAATATTGGAAATGTCTCGTAGGACTTAGCTGTGCCGGCATACCTAAGGAAGTGTGCTTAATAGCTTGGCAAAAAGGCGGTCTGGCGTGTGGGTACATTGGTACACCCCTTAGGGTATGAAACTAATCGAATAGCCTCGTCCTAGGTTATGGACACGCTTGGTTAGGTTTTGCAAGAGTTAGACTACAACCTTTTAAATTAAAATTTGACATGGTTGGTATGAATGGGTAATTCATGCTATTGTTGTGGTGACTATGGGTTTAGTCACTTCCAGGATTGTTGTTGTCACCTATCTACTGTTATATTGTTGTCATTTACGATTATTTGAACATTAAAAATAGATTTGTTAACTTGCTTTTTAACTGTACTACATTATTGCAAATAAAGATTGCTTTGTGCTGAAAAATGAAACATACAGCCTCCACTTAAATAAGCTTGCATGTAGCATATGTATAGGTCTGTTACTCTACACGTAAGTATTGCGGAGTACAATTTTTGTACTCATTTGCTTTGCTTAACTATCTGTTGCAGAGGAGGAAGGTGAGCCCCAAGGGCCTCACTTTTGTGAGATGTGCTGTGGATTCGACGACTAGCTTGGCGGTCCGGTCGGTTGCCTTGTGGGTTAAAGGTACACTGATTGGCTCTTTTGTTTATGGCCATCTTATGGCACTTTTGCTTCCGCTGTCTTTTATTCTTGTTTTTATTGTAATTTGGCCGGTCGGCCTCTCTTGTGTAATAACTATCCTTTATTTATCTTAACCTTTGGTTTGTTGCTTTGCTTCGGTTCTATGTGAATGAATGGAATTGATGCATGAATTTTGTAAAGAGGTGTGTATACTGCATTTCTGGGAAGTATACATGTCTCGAAGACACGGGTTATTTTGTTTGTGATGCTAGGGTCAATTGGTGACTAAGCATTACAAGCCCAATAATCCGGGGTCCTCACATCGCCCAATCAACCTAGAGCTTTTATGAGAAATGGTAACATAGAAAAGAAGAAACCTGGTTTAGAATTTGTGTCACATGCTCATCATCATGCTCCTATACAAGATAGCTCTCATGTTAATTCAACCATTGCTCATAACAGAACTTCAAATAGAATCAAGGATATCACTTATGCTTTGCATACTACTCGCAGACGTGTGTCTCAGTACTGGGTTCCCAAGTCTTGTTTAACTAACCCCAGTATTGAGACACATCGTTCTTCTGTGCCTTGATTTTCTGGATTACCGTGGAAAGAGGAAGGACACATGGTTCGTCGACTCCGGCTGTTCACGCCATATGACCGGAGACTCAAGATGGTTCACCTCCTTCACGTGGGCGACGGGTGATGATTTCATCAACTTTGGAGATGATAAACAAAGGCGGATTGAAGGAACATGATCAATCAGGGTGAACGATAATTTCATCCTCAAGGACGTCGCCCTTGTGGACAAGCTAAGGTTTAATTTGTTTTCTGTCTCTCAACTTCTTGATAATGGCTATGAGACTAGATTTAAGAAAAATGCTTGTCGGGTGCTTGATTCAACTGGTGAGATTGTTTTTGGGATTACTAGAGTTGCTAGGATCTTTGGAGCTGACTTTTCTGAATCTCTTGCTGGTTCTCTAAAATGCTTGATTTCATCTTGTTCTTGTGAGTTCTGGCTTTGGCATCGTCGTTTGGGGCATATTGGTTTTGATCATCTGACGTGAGTTAGCAACCTTGAGCTCATGAGAGGTTTGCCCAAACTCAAAGCCGTCAAGGATGCTGTATGTGCGCCCTGCAGGCATATCAAGCAAGTTGCCGCTTCACACCCTTCAGTGACTACGGTCATGACTGACAGACAGGGGCAGTTGCTTCATATGGATACTGTTGGTCCTGCTAGAGTTCGGTCAGTTGGTGGAAAATGGTACATTCTTGTCATAGTCGATGATTTTTCTAGATACACTTGGGTGTTCTTTCTTGCTTCGAAGGATGAAACTTTTGATCATTATCATGATCTTCTTTTTCGTTTGGCTTCTGAACTTCCGGGTACCTTGAAAGCGATCCGCAGTGACAATGGTACGGAGTTCAAGAATGTTTCTTTTGCTTCTTTTTGTGCTGAGCGTGGAATTGAGCATCAGTTCTCTTCTCCACACGTCCCTCAATAAAATGGCGTTGTGGAAAGGAAGAACAGAACCCTAGTCGAGATGGCTAGGACGATGCTAGATGAGTATAGCACACCGAGAATGTTTTGGGTCGAAGCTATTTCTACTGCTTGCTATATTGCAAATCGTGTATTTTTTTTAGACTTTCTTTAGGCAAGACTGCTGATGAGCTTCATTTTTGTAGAAAACCCTCTGGCTCGTACTTTCGAGTCTTTGGATCCAAATGTTTTATTCTTAAGACAGGAAATCTAGATAAATTTGAGTCAAGAACTTTTGATGGTTTATTTCTGGGTTATCCTGCGCATTCGAGGGGTTTCGGATTTTTCATGCTGAAACTAATCTTGTTCAGGAGATATGCAATTTCACTTTTGATGAGACTAGCCCTGGAGCTAGATCAGATATTTCAGGTGATACACAGGCGACAGAGAGCATATTTATAGAGGAAGATGATTTAAGACTCGATGATGTTCTTCCACCTGCTGCTGTTGACGCTTCTATTCCAGCACAAGAACCTTTTGTGACTACTTCGCCTTCAGATGAGGCTCCTGCTGCATCTTCATCATCAGCAGTACCTGCGGAGGTCAAAGAGATGCTTTTCTCTCTGGGTGCGCCACTTCACATTCAAAGGCAGCATCCTCTTGATCAGATGATAGGTAATCTTCATGAGCGAGTCACTCGCTCCAAGTATCATGATCCAAACCTCTACTCTCATTATGCTTTTGTTGCTTCTTTCGAACCCCGCGATATATCACATGCTTTATCGGATTCTAGCTGGGTCAATGCCATGCATGAGGAGTTAGAAAATTTTGAGAGAAATAAAGTTTGGAACCTAGTAGAACCTCCTAGTGGCCATAATGTTATAGGAACCCGCTGGGTTTTCAAAAATAAACAAAATAAGGATGGTTCTATAATTAGAAATAAGGCTAGGTTGGTAGCTCAGGGTTTTAGCCAAGTTGAGGGGTTAGATTTTGATGAGACCTTTGCTCCTGTTGCTAGACTAGAAGTCATTCGCATTCTGCTTGCATTTGCTACATCTAAGGGCTTTAGATTATATCAGATGGATGTTAAAAGTGCATTTTTAAATGGTTTCATAGAGGAGAAAGTTTATGTTAGGCAACCCCCAGGCTTTGAGAATCCCAAGTACTCACATCATGTGTTCAAGCTATCCAAAACATTATGTGGTCTTAAATAAGCCCCTAGAGCTGGTATGATAGACTTAAGACCTTTTTGCTTAAGAATGATTTTGAGATGGGAAAGGTAGACAAGACTTTGTTCATTCTTAGGCGTGGTAATGACTTCTGCTTGCTCAAATTTACATTGATGATATTATCTTTGGTGGTTCTTCTCACGCTCTTGTTTCCAGCTTTTCTGAGACTATGTCCAGGGAATTTGAGATGAGTATGATGGGAGAGCTCAATTACTTCTTGGGGCTTCAAATCAAGTAATGCAAGGAAAGAATCTTCATACATTAGACGAAGTACACTAAGAACTTGCTCAAACGCTTCGACATGGGTGACTGCAAGCCGATCTCCACTCCCATGGCGACTTCGACTGTTTTGGATCCAGATGAGGAAGGAGAAGCCGTGGATCTACGCGAGTATCGCAGCATGATCGGCTCCCTCCTGTACCTGACGGCCTCAAGACCGGACATCCACTTCACGGTCTGCCTCTGTGCGAGGTTTCAGGCGTCTCCGAGAGCTTCCCATCGCCAAACGGTTAAGCGCATATTCAGGTATTTACATTTTACTCTCTTGTATGGCATTTGATATTCATGTTCTTCGGCTTTGTCCATTCGGGGGTTTCTGATTCTGATTTTGCGGGTTGTCGACTAGATTTGAAGAGCACCTTAGGCACTTGTAACTTCCTAGGCACTTCTCTTGTTTCTTGGTCTTCTAGGAAGTAGTCTTCTATTGCACAATCCACTGCTGAAGCTGAATATGTAGCAGCTGCTAGTTGCTGTAGTCAGATTTCATGGATGGTAACCACTCTTAAGGATTATGGGTTAATTTTTGCTAGTGTTTCTCTTTTCTGTGATAACACTTCTGCCATTAATATTGCTAAGAACGTTGTGCAACACTCTAGAACCAAGCACATAGACATTCGCTACCACTTCCTTAGAGACCATGTCGAGAAGGGTGATATTAACATGGGGACTGCTTGTCAGAATTGACATGAACCTCAAGATTTGTCGCCTTGGTAGAAGCTTAGGAAGAGTTTGTGGATGGCTCCTAGTCCAGGATCTTCTTCACTAATATATACTTTTAATCAACTTCTGATCGAAGCTTAGGATGAGTTTGTGGATCGCTCCTAGTCCAGGAGCTTGTCACTAAGTTAGACCATTAGTCAACTTCAATATTCCGTACAAATGAAAAACTGTTGAAAAATGGGCGTTTGAGAAATTTGAGCAAAATGATTCAATACAGGACCTGATTGTCTCTTAATGTGGTCTTTGTTAGCTTTTGGATCTCACTTTGACATTTTGACTTGGCCAATTTCACTTTAGAATCCATGTTGATGAACTTGCTAAATTTGAAGCTTTGCTTAAATTGATCAAATTTATTGCTTTATTTTGAGCCTTTGTGCTTAGCTTTGATATATATGTGTTATCATGATCTTGCTAGCGCTGTTATGCTTGATATGTTGTTTGTTCAATATTAGAAATGCTAGCTTGTTCTTTTGGGTAATCTCTAAACCTTCTTGTAATCATAAATTAAAAAAAATACAAAAATGAAGCCACTCCATTGCACTTCATGCATACTCCTTCTTATGCTTATTTCTTCATTCTGCATTTGTATAAAGGGGGAGAAGATATTTCAATGTTGGGGGAGAAGATATCTCAATGTTGTATAAAGGGGAGAAGATATAAAATGTTATAAAGGGGGAGAAAATTGGAGAATTTAAAATTTTCTAAAATCTGATGATCATAGTGAGGGGGAGCTTTTGAGTTGCATTCTTATCATCTTATTGCTTTTCTAAACTTGAATTGCATTTCCTAATCCTCACGATGATCAAAGGTCAATTGAACAATTGTTCTTTCGTATGGAACTTAAGTGAGATTTTGACACTTTTCTGGAATTTAAAGTTTTTATGCTTTCTTTTGCCTTATCTCACTTGCCTATGCTATTCTGAAGCCAGCTTGGTCATTTCCATTGATTTCTCTTGCCTATGGACCAAGTTATGCCTTTATGCGAAAACGAAAGTATTTTACTTTTCAAACCTCCAAATTACATTTTTTGGATTATTGCCAATGTGTTCATCAACGGGGAGATTGTGGATATCATGGAGATATGCTCCAGATCTTAGGATGATGTGACAATTGACAATGGCGTTAACGGTTTATCTTTTCATGTGTTTTCGGCAAAGTTGTTGTGCTGTCAGGACAGTGGCGGTCTGACTAGCCGAACCAGCGGTCAGACCGGCCATAGGGCAGTCCGATCGGCCATAGCGGCGGTCAGACCGGCCAACTTCAGAAATAGTGTTTTGATCTGGGCCAAAAATAGAGGGTGTAGGCAAGAGAGGGGATTCTATTGCACTTGGTCCCGTAATTTTTGGAGTCTCCAGTCAAAAGTTCTATTGGTTTGTAAATTCCAATAGGTTTCGGAATTTCAGAGATTGAAATCGGCTAAGTCCCAACTGGCGGTCTGACCGGCCAATAGGTGGCGGTCAGACTGGCTAGGGTGAACGGTCAGACCGGCCTTAGGGGCGGTCTGACCGGTTTTCACTTGGATCGTCGGCCTTCGTGGCGGCGATGTTCGGTTGTTTGGTCAAAGTCATGAGTTTCAGTGCATATGTATTGCATGATGCATGTTTTGACTAACATGGGTCAAGTTATTTACTTGTCTATTGTTGTGCAGGTTGCTTAGTGGTCAACGACGGTCAACGGCGAGGATGATTGGGACTAGGCTTAGAGAGCTGAGGTCCAGAACGATCGACGATGCCAGGTGAGGTCAATGAACTCAAGTGTGGTGCAAGATGGACAAGGGTGACATATTGGCTAATCCGCGGCGCAAGATGGCGCAAGGTGTAGCTAATTAGGTCAAAAGGAGATAAAGACAGCGCATTAAAATATGTGCGTATGTGACCCGTTTGTTTTGGGCCTTAACGGGAGCCCAATTGAGTCAAACTTTTAGAAGGTCTAAGCCTCCACTATAAATAAGGGAGGGAGGTGGCTGCACCTCCGCTCAGTCTCTTTTGCTATTTGAAACCCTAATTTGCTTAGGGAGAGATTTTGTGGAGACTATGGTTCTAGAGAGTTTGATGTAATTTTCGTGCTCATAGATTGAGCTTTGTCCTCCATTGATGAAGAGGTTGTAATCTCAAATCAATCAAAGGAAAGATTGATCAAAATTTTGTTTCTTTGTGTTCTTTCTCTCTATTTGATGATTTTGAGTCTTTCTTTGATCCGCGAGTTTGAATTGAATTCTTCACGTGATCTAGCTTGCTGTGATATGTGGGAACATATCTAGGATCATCTTGATCATCAATCACCCACGAGCAAGATTTTGGATCTAGTTTTTGTTTTGACTCGGTTTTGAACCCTTCTCTTGTCAAACGAAAAGGATCGTAATTCTTCCAAGAATTTTTATAATCTTCGATTGGAATAGGTTTGTGACATCATAGAGAAGGTGTGTTCCAAGTTTCATCAAGTTTGGAGTTGTGAGTCAAAAGTTTCATCTATTTGCAACTTTGTCATCGGGGTTGTTTGATCTGTTCTCCAGGCTGGCGGTTAGACCTCCAGGTCCACCGGTCAGACCACCACTGGTCAGCGGTCAGACCGCCAGGACCCAGCGGTCAGACCGCCAGTGCACTGCTTTGCTTTAGCTTGTGTTGATTTTCGTCGTGTTGCTTAGGGGGTTAAATTGGATTCAATACTAGTTTTCCGCTATACTAGTATATTGATCTTCATATATTCCATAGCTACTGGAGTAAAATCTTATTGAATCAATTATTTGTGAAAAAGTGAGCGTGCTCCTATTCACCCCCCTCTAGTCGCCTTTTTCGGTCCAACAGAATTATGTAACGTCGCGCGGTATGGGATATACAGCACATGTTCCATTCATCACACGGTAAAATATATACCTGGACTCATACCCAGATACCAGTTCAAAGCCTTATAAGCATTTGACTGGTCGGAGGCTAGATTAGGAACCTTGTCTGACCAGGGTATGTATTATGTAACCTCTGGAATCCTTACTACCAGTGAGGTCGTTAGCCTTAGGGGTTACGACCATGAAGACGTATGCTCTTTTCTTATGTATTAAATAATATATAGAGGTTTCAATCCTCGTCAGGCGGCCTCAGACGGACTCAAACATTTGGAGGAGGAACCCTTGCCATGTTTTGAGCCTGCCTTGGTGCAGTCCTGATTGTGGTCGGATAGACCTTTGCCCTTTGAGGAATCTGGTCCCTCATTTGGACGCAATGTTGTGGGGGAAATGGATCTCTCCTCCACTCTGTCTGTGGTATGGTCACCTGAATTTGGTGAAAGATCTTTGGAGGCGATATTACCATCGGATGAAATAAAACTCTGCTGATATTCATAGCAGGCATCCATGTCGAGTTCTGTATAGTCGGCCAAATTGAACCTGTCGGTGTATTAGAACCGATCTTACGTAAAGATTATTTGATTCGGGGGGTCTCCTAGAGATGAAATCACGCAGAGTGGTTGACACGGGATGTTTAGACAGGTTCAGGCCTTCTCCGGAGAGAATAATAACCCTAATCCTGTGTGGTGTGGTATTCTTGATGATCAAGTAAGAAGCTAAGACTATTACAGAGAATAGTACTTGTATTTCTCCTTGACTCGCTCTATCTTTTTGTGTTCCCCCTGTCCCTCTGTGATAGATGCCCTTATATAGTCGTGAAGGAGTAGCCGTTTTGTCCTACGGAAGAGGCGCCTTAATTGAGCCAGTAATGGGCGCATGATGGCAGTAATTACCGGCGCATTGGCTTCTCCACGCCGTCTGGCAGTTATCACTCAGAGGTAATGTGGTATTTAAGCACTATTACTACGTGGAATAATAGTGCGTGTAGACCGTTCGGATTCCTTAATCAATTGGACCTACTTGCCTGTAGGTTTGATTATAAGGTGGTCGTGGTTTACCTGGTCGTAGGAGGACTTACGACCAGGTAGTAGTCGTAGAAGGTCTTACGACTATGTAGTGGTCGTAGAAGGACTTACGACCATGTAGTAGTCGTAGAAAGACTTACGACCATGATATGGTCGTAGTAAGACTTACGACTATGGAGGTGATTGTAGAAGATCTTACAATCACTTTGTAGGCCTCTCCCTTATAAAAATAAGGGGTACTTCTGGAGACTATGTGACATCATATTTACCCATAATAAGAATTATAGATAAAAGATAAAATGAGGATTATTAGATCCTCGTCAGAACCAATTCTCCTCGTTCCACTCTCCTGCCATGGAAGCATCTGAGTTGACAAAAAATAAAGAGAACTAGTCAAAAAGGAATCACCAGAAACTCCCCACGGACGGCGCCAGTAGTTGATGATTTACTATTGATCTTACAAATGAATATTTGGGGAGTCTACTAGAATTAAAGCCACGCAGAGAATGACACAGGGATTTTATACAAGTTCGGCCCTTCTCCGGAGAGAATAACAACCCTACTCCTATGTGGATGTATTGAATGTGCTGTGAGACCCCGGTTTATCCGGCTTGTAATGCTTAACCATCCACTTGGTCCTAGCATCACAAATCAGATAATCCGAGACTCGAGACATGTATACTTCCCAGCGTGCAGTATACACACCTCTTTACAAAGTTCATGCATCAATTCCATTCATCCACATAGAACCGAAACACAAACAACAAACCAGAAGATAACATTAATAAAGGATAGTCATTACAAAAGAGAGGCCGACCGGCCCAATGACAAATACATAAAGAAATTAACAGCGGAAGCAAAAGTGCCATAAGATGGCTATAAAACAAAAGAGCCAATCAGTGTGCCTTTAACCCACAAGGCAACCGACCGGACCGCCAAGCTAGTCGTCGAATCCACAGCACAACTCACAAAAGTGAGGCCCTTGGGGCTCACCTTCTTCCTCTGCAAACAAAAGCAGCCCAGCAAAAGCTGGGTGAGTACTTTGAATGTACTCGCAAGATATATAAGAATGATAACAGATCTATGCAATAGCTACATGCAAGCTTATTTAAGTGGGCGAGTTAGGACTCAAATTTTTAAGCATAAAGCAAGTTTTATTTGCAATAATGTAATAGATTGAAAGCAATTTTGCAATCTGATTTTATTTGATAAAACAGAGTAATCAAGTATCAACAACGAGAAATAGTCTGGAAGTGACTAAACCATTAGTCACCACAACAAGAGCATGAATTACCCACTCATGCCAACCATGTCAAGTTTTAATTTTAAAATCAAAAGCAGTTGTTGAAGTCTAGATCTTGCGGAAATCACCAAGCGTGTCCATAACCTAGGGCGAGGCTATTCGAATAGTTTTATCCTGCGGGTGTACCAACTTACCCACATGCCGACCGCCTTTTGCCACCGGGTTAAGCACACTTCCTTAGGTATGCCGCACGGCTAAGTCCTACGAGACGTTTCCAATATTGTGAATTATTCACGAGCCGCCTGTATGGATAGAAACCCATACGTTGTGTCGAGTCATCGTAAAGCCTCGGTCAACTACCCTTCCCGGGTAAAGCCTTGGACAACTACGACGCTCCTCGAGGTGGAGAGCCTACCCGGAATCTCCACCACCGCACACCCAACACGAGAACACCGAGAACACATATCATGTTTCACACAACGCACACAACCCCCTCCTGCGACTCGGAGATAACCCACGCCAAAGTACTAGGTCAAGAGGGGTCCCATATAACCCTCATGTGGTTAGTACGCAAAAGTACTTGGATCAATGGCGCAAGCAACATTTTCGGTCCTTAGGGACCTGGGCACCTTTCCTTGTCAAACCCAACAATCATACCAACATGCCATTGTGCCCAAGTCAAATCATTTTGTTTCATTTTCGGTTTTTACAAAACTAAAGCATAAGGTGCTAAACCAAAAATAAACAAAATGATTTGTGTGATCAAGGTCATCGACTAAGTCGATAACCGCCCAATTCTACCGGTAGCTAAGCATTTCTAAGCATGACATCGCAAAAACAGTAAAAGAGCATATTTAAATCACCGGGCTCTAATTCACCAGCGATAATAATAACTTATGGTTGTGGCAGGGGATAACATTTTAATGGCAACAATGCATTAGGAATAGCTACCTCTAAACAGGGCAAAAATAATTGGACACGAAAGCAATGCATACATATAATTTGTAAACAAGATATTAGACTTTAAAAATAATGGGACATTTATGATCAAACATCTTGCCTGCTTGCTGTGGGTCAAGGTGCTGCTGTGGATCAACAAGGTTATCAACGTGCTCTTCGGATCCTAACGAGAAAGCCAAAAAGCAACCGATAAGAACGAATAAAAATGCAAAGACCCAACAGTAAACATTCTCCAAAAATTCCAAAAATTTTACAGTAGCAAGATAATGATTTATAAAGAATTTAGCAACAAGAACCAATTGATTTGGATTCTTAATGCCAAAGATATGATCAAAACAATTTTGCTCAGCTTTTATAAATCAAAAATGCTACTATTCATTAGCAAAAATTTCTGGAGCTATACTGGGGTTGGAAACATTTTTAAATTAAAGTTCAGTTGAAAACATAACCAACAAAATTTGAATCAACCGAAAAGGATTTGAAATGAATTAGTTATGCATTTTTCAAGTTATCACATTTTTCAGTTGATAACTAAATCCTTTCGGGAAAATCAGAAATTAAAAACGACGTGGCCGAACCTGGGACGTTGATCTCGGATCCAACGGGCCAAGCCCCGGCGCGGACGCGCGCGCGCGGGATTCACAAACCCTAAACGTTCACCGTTGGATCTGGATCCAACGGTTCACGTGGATCAGGACGTTCGGGCGGTCCGAACGTTCACACGCATAGGAGCCGTTGATCTTGGATCCAACGGTCCACGCGGATCGAACCTTTCGGACGGTCCGAACGTTCATTCAGATCTGGACCGTTGATCTTGGATCCAACGGTCCACAGATCAAAGACGCGCGACGAATTCAAAATTTCCGCGCGAATCGTGGGCCGTAGATCTAAGGATCGACGGTCCGCGATGACTCAAGTTCAAACTTCAACCCAGATTTCCGTCCGACAAAATTTGATGGGGAAGAACGGCTCACCGCCGGCGACTCTGGCCGCGGCGGTGCGAGCTAATGCCCAAAATGGGTTCTTAACACTCTTACGCACACAAAGGTACCAGAGATTTCAGCTGCGGCGTTCTAGAACGCCGGCAAGCCGGAGATGACAGAGATGACTCCAAATGACCGAAAACGAAAAAATGCAAAAACACTCAGCTGCGGTCCAACAGAGCGAGTGCCAAGCAACTAGGGACTAATAAGAGGGTACCTGAGCCCAAAGAAGGCACGGAGGAGAGTTGAATCGGCTCGGGTGAAGAAGAGGAGTTGTTTCGGCCGAATTGGGGGAAAACCGAAATCGACCTGCTCTCTTCTGCCAAAAGCAAAATTGACAGAGGGTTAATACTCAGTGAGATGCTAAGAAGCTGAGGAAGCAAGGGTTTAGAAGGAGAATGCCCGGAACACCACTTTCACCGAAGGATCCGAAGCTCCAACAATGGCGGTAGAGAACAAATTTTGAAATGGAGCTCGAGCAATGCACTAACAGTCTTTGGAGCTCAAGAGTGTTCAAAGGATGCTACTGGAAGCCATCGGAGGAGTTTTATAGCCAAAGGAGCAAGGAAGAAGCAGCGGAAGAAAATGGCTCCGCGATTTGTGTTGAGGCCGGCGAGGCGACGGAGCACGTGAACTCGAGGAGGCGGCGACTTCGGAGGCGGTGGGGCGGGAGCAATAAATCTTGAGAGTCGTTGGCCAAAAGCCGAGGTGACCGTGCGCCACGCTCTGCAATTTTCACCGCTCTCGTTGACTTCGGCGAGCGCGAGCGACGGAGGAAGACGAAAGAGATCGGCGTTGGATTTAATCGGACGGTGAGAAAGAACGGTCGAGAATAACGATTCAACGCGCGCTTGATCTCGGGCCGTTGATTTGGATCCTACGGTTCACGTTGCGCGAGGCGTTCGGACGGTCGAACGTTCACGCGATTGTGGACCCTTGATTTAGAATCAGCGGTTCAAATGGATCGGCGCGTTCGGACGGTCCGAACGTTCCGCGATCGTGGGCCGTTCGATGCCGATCAACGACTTCGCAAATCCGCGCCCATTGCGTCGTGCGGTGCGGTTAGTTGGTGAACCAAATCAAGTGGCTCGAGCCCGAGTCGACCCGAACCGAGTGCAGTGAAAACCGAGTTAGGGTTTGAATTTGAATAAGCGATTTTGAGGAATTATTTGGGGTATCAAACAAACTCCAAAATTTATGAAATTTTAATCGGAGATTGCTGACAAAGCGGAGGAACCTTATATAAAATTTTCAGAGACTTTTATGCACTGCATTTTTCTCTAAAATTCCGAAGGCTAAATTAGGAGTTTGACTAATGTTTGACTTGCCTCAAAAATTATCAAATAATTTCTAAAATTATGAAATAATTCGAGGTGTTAAACATCACTCCTAGGTTCAATGAAAATTATTTTCAGGGGTTGGGCACAAGATTTTCATGAAGGAGATTTGTGTTGGTGTCCAAATGGCAATTTGATTTTGATTTCACATAATTCTTTTACAAAAATTATGGGCGATTACAAAAATCAAGATGAGAGAAAAAGTTTTAATTTCTCCTCATTTTTATTACATTTGAAGCACAAACCAATTTTGGGATGTTACAAAACCTCCCCCCCTTACAAAAATCTCGTCCCGAGATTTGACTCACTCGGTAAAGAGAGATGGATAGTCTGCACGGAGACGATCTTCCCTTTCCCAAGTAGCCTCATCCTCGGAATGGTTCGACCACTGAACTTTGAGGAATCTGATGGTTTTATTCCTCGTTCTTCGTTCGGCCTCATCGAGTATCTGAGCAGGATGCTCGCGATAGGTCAAATCTTCTTGGACATCAAGAGTTTCCAGCGGAGCTTCCTCGCTTGGAACACGAGACACTTCTTTAGTTGGGACACATGGAAAACATCATGTACTCCCTCAAGTGCAGCTGGCAATTCCAACTTATAGGCAACAGCTCCTTTCTTCTCGATAACACGGTAAGGGCCGACATATCGAGGAGCTAACTTGCCCTTGACACCGAAACGCTGATGACCCTTCAAGGGAGAGACTTTGAGATACACAAAGTCATCGGGCTCAAAGCTCAACTCACGGCGACGGCGATCCGCATAGCTCTTTTGCTGGATTGAGCCGTGCGCAAGCGATCACGAATAAGTGGACTTGACTCTCG
Organism: Hsuehochloa calcarea; assembly: GCA_036346395.1. Taxonomy (NCBI): domain Eukaryota; kingdom Viridiplantae; phylum Streptophyta; class Magnoliopsida; order Poales; family Poaceae; genus Hsuehochloa; species Hsuehochloa calcarea. Next base: position 21,916,390 of record CM070604.1, on the reverse strand, counting down.
GCCTCATCGATCGAGTCGGGCCAAAGAAAGGTCTTCGCCGTCTCAGACCAATTCAGCGGGTTCTGCACTTTCTCCGTATAAGGCCTCGAAGGGTGACATGCCGAGACGGCACGAAAAGCCGTTGTTGTAGGAAAACTTCGGCAAATGGTAAGCATTTCTCCCAATTCTTTCCATAGGAGAGAACACAAGCACGAGCATGTCTTCCAACACTTGGTTGACTCTTCGGTCGGCCATCGGTTTGAGGATGATATCTTTGAATCGAAAGAAAGACGGGTGCCCATAGCTTCTTGCAGACCATGCCAAAACCGGGAGGTAAATAGTGAACCACGATCAGAAATGATCGTCTTTGGCACACCATGCAAGCTCACAATCACAGGCGTAGAGCTCGGCTAGACGATCGGCGAAGCTTGGTCTTGGCGGAAGAAAATGTGCCACTTTGGTTAATCGATCAATAATTACCGGATAGCATCATTCCCCTTTTGTGGCGTGGGCGGACCGGTGATAAAGTCCATCCGATCGAATCCCACTTCCATTCGGAATAGGCAAAGGTGAAGCAAGCTCTTTGGGCCGATGCTCGGCCTTGACACGACGACACACGTCGCACTCGACAACGAACCGCAATCTCCCTCTTCATTCGGGTCCACCAAAATCTCGACGGAGGTCTTGATACATCTTTGTGGCCGGGATGGATAGACAAAGGTGAATCATGGGCCTCGCGGAGAATCAAATCCGCAGATTCCATGTCCTTTGGAACCACAAGGCGCTGCCGAACCTTACAACACCATGCTCATCCTCGAGAAGCACTTGGTTTGCTCCGTTCTTGACATTTTCCTTGATGTTGTTCACTCCAACATCGATTGTTGGCGATCTTAATCCGATCCACCAAGGTTGGTTGCATAACCGTGGCGGCGAGGAACCATGCTCAACCAATCCCAAGTTGAGGCGCTGGAATTCCTTGGGAGGGTGGGTTGACTTCCTGGAGCAACAAGGCATTGCAATGCGCTTTCCGTGGCGCGATCGGCAGCGACATTAGCCTTGCCCGGATGGTAGTGAATACCCATGTCATAATCCTTGACCAACTCCAACCATCTCTTTTGCACGAGGTTCAGATCGGTTGGGTGAACAAATACTTTAGGCTTTGTGATCGAATACACTTCACAGCGATTACCGATTAGGTAATGTCGCCAAATCTTAAGTGCATGAATCACAGACCAATTCCAAGTCATGGGTAGGGTAGTTGAGTTCATGAGGTCTCAATTGCCTTGATGCATAGGCCACTACCTTGCCTTCTTGCATAAGGACACAACCGAGTCCTCGGCGAGAAGCATCGCAAAAGATGTCGAAACTTGATGAATATCGGGAAGAACAAGGGCGGGGCGGTGGTCAAACGCTTCTTGAGTACTTGGAAGCTTTCCTCACAAGCATCGGACCACAAGAACTTCTTGTCCTTCTTGAGCAACTCCGTCATCGGCCGCGATCTTGGAGAAGTTCTCGATAAAGCGGCGATAATATCCCGCTAAGCGAGAAAACTCCGCGCTTGATTACAAAGTAGGTGAACCCATGAAAGAACATCGCTGACCTTGCTAGGGTCAACGGCCACGCCTCCTGCTGAAAGAACATGACCCAAGAAGGCCACTTCCTTCAACGAGCAGCGCACTTCGAACTTGGCATCACGGTGGTGCTCACGAAGCTTGCCTAACACGAGCCTCAGATGCTCATCATGTTCCTCATCGTTCTTAGAATAGATAAGAATATCATCGATGAAAACCACGACAAACTTATCCAAATACTCCATGAATACCGAATTCATGAGGTTCATGAACAAGGCGGGAGCATTGGTTAAGCCAAATGACATGACGGTATACTCATACAAGCCATAGCGAGTAGAGAAAGCCGTCTTTGGAATATCCTCGGGTCGTATCCGAACTTGATGATATCCCATCCTCAAATCAATCTTGGAGAATACTCGAGCTCCAGTTAATTGATCAAAGAGATCATCGATGCGGGGCAATGGATACTTGTTCTTTACCGTTACTTCATTAAGCGGACGGTAATCAACGCACATGCGCAAAGTATTGTCCTTCTTCTTTACGAAGATGGCTGGACAACCCCACGGAGATGAGCTAGGGCGAATGAATCCTTTCTCTTGCAGCTCATTCAGTTGCTTCTTCAATTCCACCAACTCGTTCGGTGGCATCCGATAGTGCCTCTTTGAAATCGGGGCAGTACCGGGAACCAACTCAATGACAAACTCGAGGTCTCGAACTGGTGGCATCCCGGGAAGAGCTTCAGGAAAGACATCAATGAAGTCACAAACTGTTGGGACTTCATTAATATCTAGAGCGGGCTTCGCTTCAAGCGCGAAAAGATGCGGACCTAGCAGCTTCGGCGAAAAGCGAACCTGCCCGCCGGAGAGGCTAGATAGAGAGACGCACTTCTTGGCGCAATCGATTTGTCCCTTATGCTGAGACAACCAATCCATACCAAGAATTACATCTAAACTTGCTGAATGGAGGAGAATAAGATTCGCGAAGAATCTCACTCCCTCGATTTCAATTGGGACATCCCTACACTCAGATTCAGCTCTCAACTCTGAACCCGGAGAGCGAATGAGCAACGGGACCAACAATGGAGTAAAGAAGAGCTCACTAATAGAAGCAAAAGACTCAGAAACAAAAGAATGAGATGCTCCTGAATCAAACAAAACAGTAGCGGGATAAGAGTTAACGGAAAGTGTACCCAACACGACATCAGGTGCCTCCTGTGCCTCCTCGGCTGAAATGAGGTTGACGCGACCACTACCCACGCCTTGGGTAGTAGGGACTATCTTGAGTCTGAGAAGAACCACCTCGGCCCGCGTCCTCCATTAGGGCGAGGGCGCTCTGTCTTCTTGGGGCATTGGTTCGCATAATGCCCTTGTTGTTGCGAAGAAGCGGTGACATCCGCGGTGTGCGGAGGCCACCTGGCGACTCGCGAGTGCGTGATTGGGGCACGGCCTGCGAAGAGCGAAGAACAGTCTTGACGGCCTCGGGAGTCTTGGCGGAGGACGGGACCGGAGACTGCCCAACACGAGAACGGAAAGAGCTGGCCTGCGCTGACTTGTGGGCCTCCCACTTGCGCTTGCGGGAATCCACAAGTGCTCTCCCCGCGTGCTCAGCAACGATGGCCTTGTCCACCAAGGCCTGGAAATCCGGAAAGTCAACGATGGATAGCTTGTCCTGCAGCTCCTCAGACAAACCATCCTTGAACTTCTCTTGCTTGGCCTCATCAGTGGCCACCTCCTCCGGAGCATAACGAGCCAAATGGTTGAACTCGTAAAGATACTCCGTGACTGAATGACGCCCTTGCCTGAGCGACAAGAACTCCTTCTTCTTGACCTCATCAAGCGGAAGGAATATGAGGCGGCGGAAGGCGATCGGAACTCCTCCCAAGTGACGGTGTGACCGTCCGGCTGCATGGCGAGAAAGCTCTCCCACCAAGACAAAGCTGCACCCTCCAGCTGGTGCGATGCGAATAGCGCCTTCTCGTGCTCCTGGCACTGCGCTATGCGAAGCTTGCGCTCAACCAGACGAAGCCAATCGTCTGCGTCAAGCGGGTCCTCAGACCTGGAGAACGTAGGGGGCTGAGTGCGAAGAAACTCCGTGAGTCCCCACGCGATGATGACCACTCCTTGCCCGGATCGATGCCGGTAAGGGCGGAAGTGTTGCGCGCGATGGCGTCGAAAGAACCCTCATCCTCTGCGGTTGCGCTCGATCTGAAGAAGGACCTCGGCCATGGTCGGAGGAGGAGGAAGATCCTCGTCGACGGTGGCCGCCTTGGCGCTCTGATCGCGTCCGCCATCTGTTACAAGAAATTTTGGTTAAAACTAGATTCAAAGATTAAAAGCCGAAAGAAAGCGAAAAGCTAGCGACTAGGGGAATGGAATATCACCCTAACCGAAAGCCAAAACCAGTATGTGTATAAACTTAGGCAGGTTTACAAAAAGACTCCAAAAACGGCAAGGAATCATAAAACCAAAGCTCAACTCCCCAATGCAACTAACCCGTATTGAATGAACGAGTAATTGCTTGAGAAGATAAAAACCAGAAGATTAAGGTAAGATCTAATACCATTAAAGAGCAAGGTTCAATCAACGAAAATAGTGTTAGATACATAGCTAACTAGTATCACATCTTACCCTTCTATTCCCACAAGTTTTAGTTGATTAAACTCTCATTTTCTAACCCATTAGAAACCATCGAGCTTGCTGTCCGGAAATTGAGGTTGCTGTAGAGATTTTGCATCCAAGCTTCCAGCCGAAGCCCTCCATTCTAGAAACTTCAAAATCTGGCACACTTCAATTTGCCAAGCTCAGTGGTCCTATCAGAAACCATTGAGCTTCTTTGTCTGAAATTGAAGTGTCTTGTTGATTCCGCATCAAGCCTCTAGCCAAACCTTGATCCGAAACTTCAAAACCCTAAGCACTTCAATTTGCCAAACTCGGTGGTTCCCAAAACCCATTTAATCGATAACACTATCTTTGAAGGAAGAAGAGGTAAACAATTTTCAAAACTCAAATTAGAGTGAGATGAGAGGGGAAAGCTAAGATAGGTAAGGAATAAAATCTGAGAATTCCTTAAGCTTTCAAAAATCATTTGATACATTGAAAATAAAGTTTTCCAAAATATCCTAAAGGCGACCAACTTGGGTTACTACGGTCGGTGTATGCTCGATACAAAACCTTGTGAGACCCGGTTTATCCGGCTTGTAATGTTAACCATCCACTTGGTCCTAGCATCACAAATCGGATAATCCGAGACTCGAGACATGTATACTTCCAGTGCGATATACACACCTCTTTACAAAGTTCATGCATCAATTCCATTCATCCACATAGAACCGAAACACAAACAACAAACCGAAGATAACATTAATAAAGGATAGTCATTACAAAGAGAGGCCGACCCATGACAAATACATAAAGAAATTAACAGCGGAAGCAAAAGTGCCATAAGATGGCTATAAAACAAAAGAGCCAATCAGTGTGCCTTTAACCCACAAGGCAACCGACCGGACCGCCAAGCTAGTCGTCGAATCCACAGCACAACTCACAAAAGTGAGGCCCTTGGGGCTCACCTTCTTCCTCTGCAAACAAAAGCGACCCGACAAAAAAGTGGGTGAGTACTTTGAATGTACTACTTAAGATATATAAGAATGATAACAGATCTATGCAATAGCTACATGCAAGCTTATTTAAGTGGAGCAGGTTAGGACTCAAATTTTTAAGCATAAAGCAAGTTTTATTTGCAATAATGTAATAGATTGAAAGCAATTTTGCAATCTGATTTTATTTGATAAAACAGTAGTAATCAAGTATCAACAACAATAAAACAGTCCTGGAAGTGACTAAACCATTAGTCACCACAACAGTAGCATGAATTACCCACTCATGCCAACCATGTCAAGTTTTAATTTTTAAAATCAAAAACAGTTGTTGAAGTCTAGATCTTGCGGGAAATCACCAAGCGTGTCCATAACCTAGGGCGAGGCTATTGAATAGTTTTATCCTGCGAGGGTGTACCAACTTACCCACATGCGGACCGCCTTTTGCCACGGGTTAAGCACACTTCCTTAGGTATGCAAGCACGGCTAAGTCCTCTGAGACGTTTCCAATATTGTGAATTATTCACGAGCGCCCGTATGGATAGAAACCCATACGTTGTGTCGAGTCATCGTAAAGCCTCGGTCAACTACCCTTCCGGTAAAGCCTTGGACAACTACGACGCTCCTCGAGGTGGAGAGCCTACCCGAATCTCCACCACCGCACACCCAACACAAGAACACCGAGAACACATATCATGTTTCACACAACACACACAACCCCTCTCTGCGACTCGGAGATAACCCACGCCAAAGTACTAGGTCAAGAGGGTCCCATATAACCCTCATGTGGTTAGTGCGCAAAAGTACTTGGATCAATGGCGCAAGCAACATTTTCGGTCCTTAGGGACCTGGGCACCTTTCCTTGTCAAACCCAACAATCATACCAACATGCCATTGTGCCCAAGTCAAATCATTTTGTTTCATTTTCGGTTTTTACAAAACTAAAGCATAAGGTGCTAAACCAAAAATAAACAAAATGATTTGTGTGATCAAGGTCATCGACTAAGTCGATAACCGCCCAATTCTACCGGTAGCTAAGCATTTCTAAGCATGACATCGCAAAAAGCAGTAAAGAGCATATTTAAATCACCGGGCTCTAATTCACCAGCGATAATAATAACTTATGGTTGTGGCAGGGGATAACATTTTAATGGCAACAATGCATTAGGAATAGCTACCTCTAAACAGGGCAAAAATAATTGGACACGAAAGCAATGCATACATATAATTTGTAAACAAGATATTAGACTTTAAAAATAATGGGACATTTATGATCAAACATCTTGCCTGCTTGCTGTGGGTCAAGGTGCTGCTGTGGATCAACAAGGTTATCAACGTGCTCTTCGGATCCTAACGAGAAAGCCAAAAAGCAACCGATAAGAACGAATAAAATGCAAAGACCCAACAGTAAACATTCTCCAAAAATTCCAAAAATTTTACAGTAGCAAGATAATGATTTATAAAGAATTTAGCAACAAGAACCAATTGATTTGGATTCTTAATGCCAAAGATATGATCAAAACAATTTTGCTCGACTTTTATAAATCAAAATGCTACTATTCATTAGCAAAATTTCTGGAGCTATACTGGGGTTGAAACATTTTTAAATTAAAGTTCAGTTGAAAACATAACCAACAAAATTTGAATCAACGAAAAGGATTTGAAATGAATTAGTTATGCATTTTCAAGTTATCACATTTTTGATTGATAACTAAATCCTTTCGGAAAATCGAAATTAAAACGAGCGTGGCGAACACGGGGCGTTGATCTCGGATCAACGGGCCAAGCCCGGCAGCGGACGCAGCGCTGGATTCACAAACCCTAAGCGTTCACCGTTGGATGCGGATCCAACGGTTCACGTCAGATCGGGGCGTTGAGGCGGTCCGAGCGTTCACCGCATAGAGCCGTTGATCTTGGATCCAGCGGTCCACGCGAATCGAACCTTCGGACGGTCGAGCGTTCATTCAGATCTGGACCGTTGATCTTGGATCCAACGGTCCACAGATCAAAGACGCGCGACGAATTCAAAATTTCCGCGCGAATCGTGGGCCGTAGATCTAAGGATCGACGGTCCGCGATGACTCAAGTTCAAACTTCAACCCAGATTTCCGTCCGACAAAATTTGATGGGGAAGAACGGCTCACCGCCGGCGACTCTGGCCGCGGCGGTGCGAGCTAATGCCCAAAATGGGTTCTTAACACTCTTACGCACACAAAGGTACCAGAGATTTCAGCTGCGGCGTTCTAGAACGCCGGCAAGCCGGAGATGACAGAGATGACTCCAAATGACCGAAAACGAAAAAATGCAAAAACACTCAGCTGCGGTCCAACAGATGCGAGTGCCAAGCAACTAGGGACTAATAAGAGGGTACCTGAGCCCAAAGAAGGCACGGAGGAGAGTTGAATCGGCTCGGGTGAAGAAGAGGAGTTGTTTCGGCCGAATTGGGGGAAAACCGAAATCGACCTGCTCTCTTCTGCCAAAAGCAAAATTGACAGAGGGTTAATACTCGGTGAGATGCTAAGAAGGTGAGGAAGCAAGGGTTTAGAAGGAGAATGCCGGAACACCACTTTCACCGAAGGATCCGAAGCTCCAACAATGGCGGCCGAGAACAAATTTTGAAATGGAGCTCGAGCAATGCACTAACAGTGGTGCTGGAGCTCAAGAGTGTTCAAAGGATGCTACGGAAGCCACTGGAGGAGTTTTTATAGCCGAAGGAGCAAGGAAGAAGCAACGGGAAGAAAATGGCTCCGCCTTTGTGTTGAGGCCGGCCGAGGCGGCAGAGCACGTGAACTCGAGGAGGCGACGACTTCGGAGGCGGTGGGGCGGAGCAATAAATGCTGAGAGTCGTTGGCCAAAAGGCGAGGTGACCCGGACGCCACGCTCTGCAATTTTCACCGCCTCTTATTGACTTGGCCTTGCGAGTGACGGAGGAAGACGAAAGAGATCGTAGTTGGATTTAATCGGACGGTGAGAAAGAACGGTCGAGAATAACGATTCAACCGCGGCGCTTGATCTCGGGCGTTGATTTGGATCCTCGGTTCACGTTGCGCGAGGCGTTGGACGGTCGAGCGTTCGCGCGATTATGGACCCTTGATTTAGAATCAGCGGTTCAAATGGATCGGCGCGTCGGACGGTCCGAACGTTCCGCGCGATCGTGGGCGTTCGATGCCGATCAACGACTCGCAAATCCGCGCCCGGCTGCGTCGCGCGGTCGTGCGGTTAGTTGGTGAACCAAATCAAGTGGCTCGAGCCCAGTCGGCCCGAACCAGTGCAGTGAAAACCAGTTAGGGTTTGAATTTGAATAACTGATTTTGAGGAATTATTTGGGGTATCAAACAAACTCCAAAATTTATGAAATTTTAATGGAGATTCTTGACAGCAGGAGGAACCTTATATAAAATTTTCAGAGACTTTTATGCACTGCATTTTTTCTCTAAAATTCCAGAAGGCTAAATTAGGAGTTTGACTAATGTTTGACTTGCCTCAAAAATTATCAAATAATTTCTGAAAATTATGAAATAATTCGAGGTGTTAAACATCACTCCTAGGTTCAATGAAAATTATTTTCAGGGTTGGGCACAAGATTTTCATGAAGGAGATTTGTGTTGGTGTCCAAATGGCAATTTGATTTTTGATTTCACATAATTCTTTTACAAAAATTATGGAACTGATTACAAAAATCAAGATGAGAGAAAAAGTTTTAATTTCTCCTCATTTTTATTACATTTGAAGCACAAACCAATTTTGGGATGTTACATGTGCTGATTACAATTAATAGGAAGACTAAAGCCTAATGTCTTCTGCTCCAGATAGTGTTGCCCCTCTGTCTGCTGACTATAGTGCATGAAGAGATGGCAGTTTCTCCAATCCAAGGGATGTCTCAACGTTCCAAATGATGAACCAGTTAATGGAGGCTATTGTCAGAGAGATAACTTCACCCATGTCGCCATGCAGTTATTGTTGGAGATAGACATATAAAACATGCAGTTATTCTAGAGAATAACAGTGTATATTAACTACCCTGTGTGTTTGTACACGGTGCATAAGGCTCTAGAATCAACTGGACCCACATATCTGCATACTCCATCGATTATAGGACGGTTGTGGATAAACATACGACCACGAGGTGATCGTAGAGAAGGCTCACAACCAGAGATGGGTTGTAGAAAAGCATACGACTAGAGACTGATTGTAGAAAGGCTTACGACCAGGGGGTAGTCGTAGTAAGACTTACGACCACTCGGTTAAGCTTCTCTCTTATGGATAGTAAGGGGTATACTTATGAGTAGTGCAAAGATATTGCTATATATAATTAGAATTACAGATAAATAATTAATTGAGGATTATTAGATCCTCATCGCCTTCTTCAATGCTTTTGCAAATACTGGATTTTTTTTCCGATAACCGTACTTGTAGTGTGCTTCTGCATCGAGTACGCCGGCTGCATGAGCAAGGAAAATAAGCATAAAATTCATGACAACCATATTTAATAATTAAATTGCTTTGTCATTGCTCATTACCTGCAACCATGAGAGTGTTCTTGTAAAGGTACTTCACCCTTGTCTTCACAAGGTTCATGAATTTATTCATATCGCTTGGCCTAACGCTCAAATGAGCTTCCATTTCATGCAAAGCATCCATCATCAATGGCATAAATCCAAACATTGTGGCATTTTACGTGTATCGACAAGCGCAATACAGTGCGCAGTGGTTACCTTGTATTTAGCACTCACTTGACATCCACCAACCATGCCTTTGCTTGTCAGCGAGGAATCTTTATATTCATAGTCGGGATCACTACTCCATGCATTATTCCTCTAAGCCTCGGACACCATCCACTACCAAAATTTATCTTTCTGTCCTAGAAACTCTACAAGAAAACAAATATTGTTCCAAACCTTGTTGCATGGGGTCTAATGAGGCTCTCCACCAATGCTCTTCTTCATCTCGGCATGTAGCCTACCATGGTTGTAGAAGAACACAGATTAAACAGCACTAAGAATAACATTCTCAACCTCGACTCATTACCTATGTCCTTCAACATTAGATTGACATGATGTGAGCTGCATATGGTTGCCAAATAATGTGGGGGTACTATGAGACAAGGCGGCGTAAGCTTTCTTGAAATTAGATCCATTGTTTGTGACTATTTGAACAACCAACTTGTGGCCAATCTCGTCAACAACCACATGTTTGATCCATTCATACAAAATTGAGAGTCGCATACGGCCACTTGCATTGTGGACTTGTGGAAGAACATGCGCTCGTTGCAATGACTCAATGCAACTAAATTTAGTGTACATGGAAACATTTATTTTTGGTATCTGAGAGAAATAATTAGTGTAAAAATCACCATCCGCTAGCACAAAACAATTTCTATATGTCACAAACCAAATTATTCAACACAACGGATCTAATGACCACGAACAAAATGACTTAATGCAACTAGAGGATCATGAACCAAATTACTCAATGCAACTACAGGATCAAGAACCAAAATTAGTGTAATAATTAGCCATTGGTGACACAAAACAAGTAGTGAGCTAGTGATTACACATTGATCGGGATACAAATGACTCAAAGCAACTAGAGGATCTAATATTTCCTCAATAGATTGGCGATGGATACTAAATGAAGCCATCAAGAACCATAAGCACAAACTCGAAGCTAGCATTCTTAACAAAAAGCGGCGAGGAAAATGGAAGCAAAACTCATGCACAATTTTGAACTGTTCTCATGCTTCCCCAACTCCACTCATCTTGCATAAGTCACGTTCATTGCATAAAACAAATCGTGCACAATTTGATTTGTTACATCGCGAGATGCTTCTCATTGCGCCCACCATCGTTCCCGCCATTGCCTCTCAACGACCCTCCATGCACCATTGTGAGTGATCCTCCCATAGTCGTACCACTGCCGCTACCCGTCGATCGCCTCGCCACCCTCCATGCGTCGTTGAGGAGGCGGTGCCGAAACTAGAGCTCGGGAGCTTAGACCGTGGGGAGGCGAAAGAAGATGTCGGCGATGCTTGGGCCTTCATTGTGCCTCCTCCGGGTGGGTTGCGAACTCACTATCGCCGCTAGCTGACTTCCATACGAGCCACCAAAGACACAAAGAAGGGGATCGTGGTCCTCGAGAAGTAGAGAAGGGATCGATTCGAGGAGAGCCTCGGAGAAGTAGAGAGCCGAGGAAGGGGTCGAGTTCGAGGCTTTGAGCTGGACTCTGGAGCGTGAGACAAGGAGAATAGAGGAATGGTGAATTTGGGATTGAGCAAATCGTGCGTTTGCGTCGTCGGCTATGACCATGGTGCGAGACCTAGGGCAAGCAGATGAGGAGGCCAAGTGGGCTCGATTGGACTGAGCTTCACTCAAATTGGGCCAAACAATTTTAGCTGGTTTGTAATTCTCTGGGATGGGCGGTCATTCGGTTTAGCAAATTTTCACAGCAGCGACTACTATCTGCTCTGATGCTTGCCATCACCGCCGGTGTCACGGTGTCGATTGGTCAATGGGCAAATGGGCATTGGTGTTGTCACTTGTCGAGAGAGGTTAAAATATGAGTATACAAGTAAAGGAAAATGCAGGCTAATATTTGATTCATTAATATTTCTTGATTAAATCCTAGATTTATTCATTTTTTTTCCGAGGTAGGTTTATTCAAATTGACATAGATAGGCGGATAGAAGACTTGTGTCTTTGGAATAGGATTTTGATGTTTCCAATTTAAGCTGTCCAACACTATGTGTGGCAATACAAATTGGCAAGCTATTCTAACTTACGAGCTAAATAATTAATCGACTTTACTATATGATGTTAGTGTCGAACCGGGAGCGAAGGATCCGAATTCTCGTGTTCATACACTAGTCCAGGATTTCCGATGTACACAGTCACAAAAATGTTATCACAATCATATCAGCGTGTATAATTAATAAGCATAGAGTTTATTACAAGCTGGGCCGGAGGCCAAATAAAACATTAGCGGAAGCAAAATAATAATGGTAAGCCACACGATCGCCACGAGGCAATAAATGCGGAGAGTCATTGCCTAATCGTCCCGCTCCTCACCTTACGGATAGCAGTCTTCTCTGAATAATAATATTGACAGAGTGAGCACTACAAGCGTGCTCATAAATTACACCAATCTGAAATTTAGAATGTATGCATAAGTTGTTCAAAGGAAGGTTGTAGGGTTTATTTGCATAAATCGACCTTTTGGTTTAAATAGTTATACTAAGTTTCAAGGCACATTTTCATTACATAACTAAAATCAGTTTAAAATTGATCATTTTATAGTGGATAACCTCCATATGAAACATGGTGAAGGATACCCTCCTATCACAAGGCTACCCACCCAAATTTACCACAAGGATTAACCATCCTCAAATCATGTCCAAAATTATTTTAAAACCAAAAACAAATCTAACTTAGAGTGGCTTTGCTCGGCATGTCCATAGCAGTGGACACGGCTATTCGAATAGATTTACACTCTGCGGAGGTGGTACAACTTTACCCACACGAGATAATTTGCAGTTATGTCGGCCAATACACACTTCCTTAGGTGTGTGACTAGGCAATTATCACAAGGCGTTTCCAATGTATTACCTCAATACCAATATGCAGCTAAGGTTTCATTTCCATTAGGCTAACCACTGCAGAAACCCTCTTGCGCCAAGTGGGAATAAAGTCTACAGACACCCACACAACAAAAATGGCATAAACAATACTGAGGTAATACAAATTATTAAGCACAGTTACGCCCATCTGAACATGTGGTAGTCTGGTGGAGCTTTTGCAAGATCGGCTCAAAGGCCGGTCCTTAATCTACTTGGGCAACTTTCAATAAAAACCACAGGTCTCGATCCTAACCAGACAGGCCGTGCATAAACTGCACCCACCAGCGGTCCATGTTTGCCCAAGTATAAACCATTTTCTTTTATTTTATAATTTTCAAAGACATTTACAAAAGTCCACCATGACAAAGCAATGTCATAGGCTTTTATCAATTTATGAAATTTTGGCTAAATTCTCCCAAAGTCAAATATTTCATGGTCTAAGCATTTGCTATGCATATATTTATTTTAAATTCATTTGACTAAGGTTACAAGGAATGGATAATACAACAATCAAATTTGGCTATACAAAGGAATTGGAATAATTAAATATTTAAAACAGAATTTAAAATAATTAAATACAATTATGCATGCAATAATAATTTAAAAGCAGAATTAAATAATTTTAAATATTGGGGCAAAATGGTCAATGGTGTAACTTGCCTTGTTCAAATTCACAGTATTCTACTTCTTCAATAGGGTCAAGCTCTCCTGAGATCGTCAAAATCTATCTGTGAAAATATTCCAAATTCAAGCAGAATTCAAATGAACACAAATAAATTCAAATGAAAATTCAAATTAACTCCAAATTAAATAATTTTGGTTTAGTTAGCTAGATCTTGATTTTATACAAATTTAGAATTTGAATCACCTAAATCGGAGTTTGTATGAAGAAATACGAGCTCTGGAAGTTTAAATCTAAATTTAATTCAAAAATCAAATTTCCAAATTTCCGAATTAAATTTCTAAAGGAAATTCCATTTATTAAATAAGCATGCGTCGTGACAACATTCCTGAGAGCCCGACATGTGGGCCCAAGCAGTCATGGGTGAGTCCACGGCGTTTCAAGTTCACGGTGGACTCGGCTCACGGCCTGATGTGAAGGAGCGGTTGTCTTTGGCCTTGTATTCTGTTGGCGTCCACGTGGCTGCCACGCCTTGCAGTAGGGGTGAGTGGCGATGTGGCGCCGAGGTGGCTGACCACGTCGGCCGGAGAGGGGGCTTCGAGGCCGATGGCGCGAGCGAGCAGCGGCGGCGGCGAGCTCCGATGGTCGCATAGCGGATAGAGGAAAACGCGGTTCTAGGCGCTACAGTGGCGGCGAGTGGCCGGAAGATCGTCGGCGTCGGCGAGTGGCGGCGAAGGTTGATCTCTGGCGAAGAGCTCGGCGATCTTGAGAGCGAGAGGGGTGCACGGGATCGCGGCGAGGCACTGAAGGCGATGGTGCGAGCAGGGTGGCGGGAAGGCTTGTCGGCGCGGAATCGGGAAGACGAAGCTTGGCCGAGAGAAACTCAATTACCGATGATTGAGTGGCGAGGTTACGGGAGGCGGGGAATGAGATGCGGAGAGAGTGCGCAAGGGGGCACCTTTTATAGGCGAGGGGAGGCGGGAGGTGAGGTTAGCGCGGCGTTAATGGCGGCGAGCCGGCGCGAGGCGTTCACGGGGTTAAGAGGGGTAATGGCGGGAATGAGCGGCGGAGTGAGGGGAGTTAATGCGCGTGATGGCGAGTGAAGAGAGGAGGAATCGCGGAGTGAGCGAGCTCCGAAGCGGCGGCAATGGCGGCGAGAGCGTGAGCGTCTGAGGAAGAAAGGGAGGAGGAAGACGCAGCAGTGGGGCCCACTGTCGGCGAGGACGAGCAAGAGAGAAGGCGCGAGTGGATTGCTTATCGGCCGTCCGATTCGATCGGACGGCCCGCGTTATAAGCGCGGGGAGGATTGGGCGGGGCGTGCAGATCTTTGAGCTTCGGCCCGATCTTATTACAAAGATTTTAAACCTTTTTCAATTGATTTAATTCGAGAAATTCAAATAAGCTTTAGAAAATAGTAAATGAAGTCCAAAAATTTTGAGAAAATTCACGAAATTCTATGAGGCATTCTAGACTTAAATAAAATAATTCCAACTTTTAGTTGGTAATAGATTTTGCACATAAATTCTTTTAGCCTTAATATACTTTATTGAAAAGCTTTTAAAAATTCGGAAAATCCACAAAAATTAATAAAGTCTTATTTTTAATTGAAATTGAAATTTTGGGCATTACAAACCTACCCCCTTAAAGGGAATCTCGACCCGAGATTGGACTTAGTCGACAAAAGGTAGGGATACTCGGCTCTCAAAACTTCTTCTCGCTCCCGGTAGCTTCTTCTTACGAATGATTGCTCCTTGAACCTTACAAGAGCGAATGACTTTATACGGTGGCGCGTTACGCCACATCGAGAATCTTGATTGGTTGTTCCACATAGGTGAGATCTTCACGAAGATCGATGCTCTCGGCAGTGTTTCTTGTTGGTACTCTGAGACATTTCTTTAAGCGGGATACATGGAAGACATTGTGAGCAGTGTGAGAGATCTTTGGTAGTTCAAGCGATAAGCAACTTCACCTTTCTTTGCCAAAATCTTATAAGGTCAGACAAATGCAGGTGCGAGTTTTCCTTTAGTCGAAATCTCTTCACTCCTCGGGTGGAGTTACCACTGAGATAGACAAAATCTCCCATCTCAAAGGATAGTTCTCTCAAGCGATTATCGGCATAACTCTTTTGTCGGGTTTGAGCTACTTTAGACGTTCTCTTATTGCTTTTACCTTACTTTGACTTCTTTTATCAATTCCAGTCAGAAGAATTGGTGTTCTCCTACTGATCCCAAAGAAGAGGGTTCTACACTTTCTACCATACAATGCTTCAAATGGCGACATCTGTAGGCTAGCTTGAAAGCTGTTGTTGTAGGAAAATTCTGCATAGGGCAAATTCTTATCGGCTTCTTCCATAATCTATAGCACAAGCTCGAAGCATGTCTTCTAGGACTGATTTACGTTCGGTCGGCCATCTGTTTGGGGATGATATCTTTGTCTTTGAAGTTAGTCACAGTTCCTAAAGCTTCATGTAGACTCTGCCAAAATTTTGAAGTGAGCTGCGAACCTCGATCGGACACAATTTTCTTGGGTATACCATGCAGACAGACGATCTGGCCATATACAATTACGCTAACTTATTGCTACGTAAGTGGTCTTGGTGGAATAAAATGAGCCACTTTTGTTAATCGGTCAATTATTACCCAAATGGAATCACAACTTTGATTGGGTCCTAGGTAGTCGGTGATAAAATCCATACCAATCTCCTCCCATTTCCACTCGGGAATTGGTAATGGTTGCAACAATCCGTAGTCTCGATGCTCTGCCTTAACACGACACATCACAACGCAACAAACTCAGCGATCTCTCGCTTCATACTAACCCACCAATACTTTTCCTTGAGATCTGGTACATCTTGGTACTCCGGGATGGATAGAGTAAGGTGATTCATGAGCTTCTTTGAGAATCGGTTATGCGGTTTCATGATGTTTAGGTACAGATCACGGTTGCCAAACCAAAGCTGTGCCTGCTCGTCTTGAGAAAATCACAGGGCTTTGCCTCTTCTCATGTTCTTCAGATTTCTTTGATGTCTTCGTCTTCTATTTGTTTTCTACGATCGACTTTGTATGGTTGGTTGGACTTCCTTTGTGTTGATCTGACCTTGGTGACAATTTCAGTTCGGATGCTTTAGTTCTTCATACAACTCGGTTGATTTTCTTGAACTAACACCGTGTTGCGGTATGCTTTCCTACTCGAGCATCTGCTACCACGTTAGCTTTACGGGTGATAATGAATTCCAAGGTCATAATCCTTTATCGGCTCTAACCATCTTCTTTGCACGAGATTAAGATCATTGGGTGAAGATGTATTTGAGACTCTTATGATCTGTGAAAATCTCACGGTGGTTACCAATGAGGTAATGCCGCGATTTTCAAAGCATGCACAATTGCGCTAACTCTAAATCATGAGTTGGATAATTTCCTTCATGTGGCCTTAGCGGCGAGATGCATAAGCCACGACCTTTCCTTCTGCATCGGTACACATCCTAGCCCTGGCGGTCGTCCTGAAAAACTTCAAAATCCTTACGTATATCTGGTAAAACTAGCATTTGTGCGAGAGACTAGTCTTTTCTTGACTCTTGAAAACTATGTTCACAAGCACTTGTCCATTCAAATTTCTTTTCCTTCTTGAAGTTGAGTCATGGGTTTGGCGATCTTGGAGAAACTTTCAATGAATCTGCGGTAGTACCCAGCTAATCCAGAAAACTTCTCATACATGTGACTTGGGTTGCTTCAATCCATTCTGACTTCAACCTTTGAGGGTCTCTGCAACTCCTCCTGCGACACAATGTGTCCAAGAAATGCCACTTGGTGAGCCAAAATTCACTTTTCTTTGAGTTTGGCATAAAGTTGGTGTTCTCGAAGTTTGCCCAAAATAATTACGAGATGTTTTCATGCTCTTCCATATCTCTTGAATAGATGAGAATATCATCTATGAATACCACCACAAACTTATCCAAAAATTCCATGAACACTTTGTTCATCATATTCATGAAATAAGCGGGGGCATTTGTTAGTCAAATGACATCACTTTGTGAACTCGTACAATCCATATCCGGTGGTAAAGGCTTGTCTTGAATATCTTACAGTGCGATTTTTAGCGATGGTAGCGACCTCAAATCAATCTTGGAGAAAACACTGGCTCCTTTAAGTTGATCAAGCAGATCATCTATCCTAGGTAACGGTACTTGTTTTTGATTGTTACCTCGTTGAGTGATCTATAGTCCACACACATTCTCATACTATTGTCTTTCTTTTTGACAAATAGTGCAGGGAGCTCCCCAAGGCGATGAACTTCGGTTGAATGTAACCTTTACTCTGTAGTTCTTGATCGCTTCTTCAACTCTGCTAGATCGTTTGCGGCATTACGTAGGGTCGCTTGAAATGGGCGATCCACAGGACTAAGTCAATTAAGAACATTATGTCGGTCGGTGGCATACGAGTAAGTCCTCGGAAAAACATCGGATATTCTTGTACCACGGGAATATCTTCGGTTTCACTTCCTTTAAAGCTGGTCAAGATAGGACTTCTTTCCGTAGAAGTCTTGGGTTGGAACTCTCTGAAATCCCTTGTTCATTGGTGAGGTTGATAGATCTACTAGCACAATCTATCACCCTGATTTTTGGCAAGCCACCATTCCAAAATTACGTCCAATCCTTGCGATGCAAGACTATTAAGTTGGCGAGAAAGTTACTCGGAGATTTCAAAGGTAAGATTGGACGAGAATAAACTAGCTCTCATTTACGAGCCCGGGAATGGATTAACATGGGCTTAACTAAGGGGAGGTAGATAACCCATATTTTTCCACAAACTTATTTGACACAAAATAATGCGAAGCTCGGAATCAAATAAAGCGATCTTTGATCTTGAGTTGACAAGGCGTACCAAGAACAACATCCGGTGCTGCATAGGCTTCCTCTGCGGTGGCGTGATTCACACGTCCCTTCATGAATCGACCACCGGTGGTCTTGAGGACCGCCGGGAGGCTGAAACTCGGGAGTTGGCTTGCGGGGGTGCCGGTCTGCGCTTCTTGGGACACTTATTGGCATAATGACCCAACTCGTTGCGGTGAAAGCAAGTGATTCTCTTGTGGAAATAATCGGCCTCTGAAAGCTGTCCTCCAGATGAACTACTACGGAATCCGGAAGTATTTGGGCGCGGGCTGGAGCTGGAACTCTCGGTGTAGTAGTCTGGAATCTCCATGCCGAGGTGGTGAGGCCGAGAGAAAGCGAGGCTTGGGTAGTCCTCCCGAGTTAAACTTACGAGCCGCCATCCTCGCTTGCGATTCTCCATTTCGATGTTTGCCTTCTGGCGTATGGCCTTATTACCAAGCTGCTGAAAGTCGGTAAAATCCTGAGAAATCAAACGAACAGAGAGTTCGTCGTTCAACCCTTCCAGAAATCGCTCTTGCCTGTCTTCATCTCTGGCTACATCCTCGGGGGCATAGCGAGCAAGTTGGTTAAACTTATGCGGATACTCGCCAACCGAGCGGTTTCCTTGGCGTGCGGCGAAACTCCTTCTTTTCAAAGTAATCATGCGGATGGAATGTGAGATCGTGGAAAGCTTGCATGAACTCATCCCAAGTGATTTCTTGGGCATTAGCATGGGACATCTTTGAAATTATCCCACCATTACGATGCGGGACCAATCAATTGATGAGAGGCAAACAAAACTCTCTCACGATCGTACTGCGAGCAATATCCGGTTTCTTTCCAATGGCCTGAGCCAATCATCTGCGTCCATGGGTTCCGTGTTACTAGAAAGCGTTGGCGGGCGCATCCTCATGAACTCGACAAAGTTACTCTTGCGGGAGGTGGAGGAGCATGATAGGTACATTGGCGGCTTGGGTATTACGATTCTTTGTGAAGGTGGGCTAGCAACTCAATCGGATGAGTCGATTGGCCATCATTTAGCGCCGATCGGGAGCTTGATTGGAGGAGGTGGTGGGTGTTGAACTGGGTTTTCTTGATATTCGCATTCTCATTTCCTTGCCCTCTAGCACCGACACTTAGGTGCGGGTGGTCACCATCGATGAACTTTTCACAGTTAGACAAGAGAGATAGGAATTATAAGAGTATAGATCTAAAATAGCCCAAATTCAACAAACACAAGACAAGAACATTTCAGCAAAATAATTTATTTTTATTTTATTAATTCATTATGGCTACTACAAAGGTTTGGTAGCTCATAATTAGCAACTAAAGGAAAATTTAAGGTCAAATCTATGGTGTTATTGGGGTATAATCGGCTCACTAGAACTAGCCTCGCCTTCCTTGTAGGAGGCCGTTCTTTTCTGCACTCTTCAACTTTTCTTACGCATCTTGTAATTTTACTTGCGGGAGAGACGGCTCATCTAGTGTATTCCGTAAGCATAATCCATGGCTCGGCGGATCCACGATGAGTGAGATCGGGGCGGTCTTCATCTCTAGTTGAGCGAAAAGCACTTGTCATCTTAGGGTTGGAATGTGCATTGGGTAATAGTGGAACCCGGTGCCGTTGAGGCGATGATCGTAGATGTAGCGAAGTCTGCGGGTTGCTTCCTGGTGCATCTGGATGCCTTGGCGAAGGTGTCTCGTCGCATTGGGGCATCGAAGGCGTGGAAGTCGTGTTCGGCGATAGATTGGAGTAGAGGATCACCTCTACTCTCCACCGTTCTGATTTCCCACTTTATACTTGTATCCTTGATACGTCGGTCTTTCTTCAAAGTCCAAGTCTTGCATCATCTTCCGAGAATGGCGGCCCAATGACCAACAAAGACTCCATGGAAATGGCATTGAACTTGACCATCTACAATTTTGAAAAGGAGATGAGTTAGTAAATAATTTTCAAGAGAAAAGTTGAGGAATGACTCGAGAAGACCAAGCTATTTTAATTTTCAAAATAAATCCTTAAGGGTTTGATTTCCTTCTAGGTCACGACCTACGATCGATATGGCTCGATACCACTTTTATCGAACCCGAGCGAAGGATCCGAATTCTCTGTGTTCATACACTAGTCCAGATTTCCGGTGTACGATCACAAAATGTTATCACAATCATATCCAAATGTGTATAATTAATAAGCATAGAGTTTATTACAAGCTGGGCGGAGGCCAAATAAAACATTAAGCGGAAGCAAAATAATAATGGTAAGCCACACGATCGCCACGAGCAATAAATGCGGAGGTATTGCCTAATCGTCCCGCTCCTCACCTTACGGATAGCAGTCTTCTCTGAATAGTAATATTCAGCAAGAGTGAGCACTACAACTGTGCTCGCAAATTACACCCAATCTGAAATTTAGAATGCATGCATAAGTTATTCAAAGGAAGGTTGTAGGGTTTATTTGCATAAATCAGCCTTTTTGGTTTAAATAGTTATACTAAGTTTCAAGGCACATTTTCATTACATAACTAAAATCAGATTTAAAATTGATCATTTTATAGTGGATAACCTCCATATGAAACATGGTGAAGGATACCCTCCTATCACAAGGCTACAGCCCAAATTTACCACAAGGATTAACCATCCTCAAATCATGTCCAAAATTATTTTAAAACCAAAAACAAATCTAACTTAGAGTGGCTTTGCTCAGCATGTCCATAACCGTGGACACGGCTATTCGAATAGATTTACACTCTGCAGAGGTGGTACAACTTTACCCACACGAGATAATTTGCCCGTTATGTCGGCCAATACACACTTCCTTAGGTGTGTGACTAGGCAATTATCACAAGGCGTTTCCAATGTATTACCTCAATACCAATATGCCCGCTAAGGTTTCATTTCCATTAGG
Organism: Hsuehochloa calcarea; assembly: GCA_036346395.1. Taxonomy (NCBI): domain Eukaryota; kingdom Viridiplantae; phylum Streptophyta; class Magnoliopsida; order Poales; family Poaceae; genus Hsuehochloa; species Hsuehochloa calcarea. The sequence goes on along the minus strand of CM070604.1, from coordinate 21,895,245 downwards.
CTAACCACCTGCAGGAAACCCCCTCTTGCGCCAAGTGGGAATAAAGTCTAACCGACACCCACACAACAAAAATGGCATAAACAATCTTGAGGTAATACAAATTATTAAGCCAGTTACGCCCATACAGAACATGTGGTAGTCTGGTGGAGCTTTTGCAAGATGCGGCTCAAAGGCCGGTCCTTAATCTACTTGGGCAACTTTCAATAAAACCACAGGTCTCGATCCTAACTGACAGGCCGTGCATAAACTGCACCCACCAACGGTCCATGTTTGCCCAAGTATAAACCATTTTCTTTTATTTTTATAATTTTCAAAGACATTTACAAAAGTCCACCATGACAAAGCAATGTCATAGGCTTTTTATCAATTTATGAAATTTTGGCTAAATTCTCCCAAAGTCAAATATTTCATGGTCTAAGCATTTGCTATGCATATATTTATTTTAAATTCATTTGACTAAGGTTACAAGGAATGGATAATACAACAATCAAATTTGGCTATACAAAGGAATTGGAATAATTAAATATTTAAAACAGAATTTAAAATAATTAAATACAATTATGCATGCAATAATAATTTAAAACAGAATTAAATAATTTTAAATATTGGGGGCAAAATGGTCAATGGTGTAACTTGCCTTGTTCAAATTCCTGGTATTCTACTTCTTCAATAGGGTCAAGCTCTCCGGAGTCGTCAAAATCTATACGCGAAAATATTCCAAATTCAAACAGAATTCAAATGAACACAAATAAATTCAAATGAAAATTCAAATTAACTCCAAATTAAATAATTTTGGTTTAGTTAGCTAGATCTTGATTTTATACAAATTTAGAAATTTGAATCACCTAAATCGGAGTTTGTATGAAGAAATACGAGCTCCTGGAAGTTTAAATCTAAATTTAATTCAAAAATCAGAATTTCCAAATTTTCCGAATTAAATTTCTAAAGGAAATTCCATTTATTGCGTAAGCATGCGTCAGCGGCACTGTTCACAGAGACTGACATGTGGGCCCAAACAGTCATGGACTGAGTCCACGGCGTTTTCCGAGTTCACGGTGGACTCGGCTCACAGCACAGTGTGAAGGAGCGGTTGTCTTTGCGCGCGTATTCTGTTGGCGTCCACGTGGCGCCACGCACGCCGTGAGGTGAGTGGCGCCGATGTGGCGCCGAGGTGGTCGACCACGTCGGGCGCCGAGGGGAGGCGCTCGGGAACCGATGGCGCAGGCGAACGGCGGCGCGGCGAGCTCCGGTGAGGTGCGCAACGGATAGAGGGGAGAACGCTGGTTCTAGGGCGCTACCTGGTGGCGGCGGAGAGTGGCCGGAAGGTCGTCGGCGTCGGCGAGTGGCGGCGAGAAGGTTCGGTCTACGGCGGAAGTAGAGCTCCGGCGATCTTCAGGAGACGAGGAGGGGTGCACCGGGATCGCGGCGAGGCACTGAAGCTGATGGTGCAGACGGGGTGGCCGGGGAAGGCTTGTCGGCGCCGGAATCGGGGAAGACGAAGCTTCGGCCGCCGAGAGGGAAACTCCAATTACCGATGATTGAGAGTGAGCGAGGTTACGGGAGGCGGGGGAATGAGATGCGGGAGAGAGTGCGCAACCGGGGGCACCTTTTATAGGCGAGGGGGAGGCCGGGAGGCGAGGTTAGCGCGCGGCGTTAATGGCGGCGGAGCCGGGCGCGGGGGCGTTACCGGGGGTTAAGAGGGGGTAATGGCGGGAATGAACGCGCGGAGTGAGGGGAAGTTAATGCGCGTGATGGCGAGTGAAGAGAGGGAGGGAATCGCGGGAGTGACGAGCTCCGAGGCGAGCGGCAATGGCGGCGAGAGGCGCGGGCGTGCGGGGAAGAAAGGGAGGAGGAAGACGACGCTGGTGGGGCCCACCTGTCGGCGAGACAGAGCAAGAGAGAAGGGCGCGAGTGGATTGCTATCGGCCGTCCGATTTCGATCGGACGGCCCGCATTAATTAGGCGCGGGGAGGATTGGGCGGGGCGTGCACGATCTTTGGGCTTGACCCGATCTTTGGTAAAGATTTTTAAACCTTTTTCAATTGATTTAATTCCAGAAATTCAAATAAGCTTTAGAAAATAGTAAATGAAGTCCAAAAATTTTGAGAAAATTCACATAAATTCTATGAGGCATTCTGGACTTAAATAAAATAATTCCAACTTTTAGTTGGTAATAGATTTTGCACATAAATTCTTTTAGCCTTAATATACTTTATTGAAAAGCTTTTAAAAATTCCAGAAAATCCACAAAAATTAATAAAGTCTTATTTTTAATTGAAATTGAAATTTTGGGCTGTTACAGTTAGACAGGATAGTGCCTCGGCTTCGTACATGCATGACGTCTTCTCTTTCGAGGGATTACGTGTTCACATGATAGCTGTACGCGTTCACATGATAGTTGTAATCTATATATGTGTTACTCATATACTCTGATTTCAACAATCAAAGATAGTGTTACTTTCCTTACTTACATGGTATCAGAGGTGTTTGCATCCTGCGACCACCGCTTCTGTTAAAACATAGCTACCGCTACACATCATCTACCAAGATCATGGCTGACGACGATGCCACTGCACGTCAACGCGCAGAGGCTGAGGCCCGCACTCTCGACGAGGAGGCCGCCCATTTGCTCTAGGAGGCTGACGCCCGTGAAGAGGAACTTCACCACGTGATGCTCCTCCACGAGGCCACCGCCATCACCAATTGCATGCACAGGTCATTGCCATCCAAAACATTCGGGCCCTTGTTCCTGTGGTTCTCGATCTCGTCACCCCCAACTACAGCAAGTGGCGCAGTCGTTTTCTCACCACCCTTAGCAAGTAATCACTCCCCGACCACGTCCTCACCGACATCGTTCGCGCCGACTCCGCCGGCTGGTGTCGGATGGACTGTGTTGTTTGTGAGTGGCATTATGGCACCATCTCCCCCGACCTCGTCGAGATCATCATGGCGCCCCGCACCACTGCATGGCTCGTGTGGCTTGGCCTCGAACAACAATTCGCCGACAGCCGAGACGCGAGCCCTCATCATCGACATCGAGTTTTTCTCCTTTGTCCAAGATGATCTCAACATCACCGACTATTGTAGGAAGTTGAAGAGCACAGCCGATGCCCTCGAGGATCTCGGTGAGCCTGTCGCTGACCGAATGCTCATTCTCGCCGTCTTGCGCGGTTTGAACGACAAGTTGGCATACATGGCGGCCCTCCTCAAGCGCTAGCGGCCGTTCCCCACCTTCCTCGAGGTCCGATCCGATCTCCTCCTCGAGGAAATGACCATGGCCTCTCGCCCATTGGGACCGTCCATCGCCTTCCTTGCCACTTCAGCCGCGACAGACCAATCAAGCAAGCCCCCTGGTGGCGCCACTAGCGGTGGCTCCACAGGTGGCCAAAACGGCACCACCCGCCCATCTAGCCAAAATGGGGGCAGGATCGGCAGCTCCAACCGACGTCACCGTCGCGGCAAGAATGACGGAAAAGGTAACAGTAATGGGGGTGTCCCCAGCTGGCCCTCCTTCTACAATCCATGGACGGGGACCATTTAGATGTGGCCCGGTCCCTACCCTGGTGACCAACCTAGGAAGCTTCAAGGGGCACAGCAGGGGCGGCCGCAGGGCGCGCAGTACCAGCAGCAGCTGCACCCCGGTATCCCCTCACAGGCGTTTTTCGCAGGACCGCCTCCTGACCTCTTCTTCACGCCGCCACAACTGTACTACCCGCCCCTGCAGGCACCTACACCGCCGCCAACGACGCAGCAACCTCCCGGCACGTGAACTCCACTGTCCGGCTCATGGGACCAGCAGTCCCTGGCGAACACGTTCAACACCGTGACCCTTGCTCCACCAGCCTCGACTAATTGGTACATGGACTCCGGGGCATCCTCGCACATGAAATTCGATGTCGGTAACCTATCCGCCACTCATTCGCCACGGTCCTTTACTCCTTCATTAATAATTGTCAATAACAGATCCCTTTTGCCCATCACCTCTACTGGCTCCACCGCTCTCCCTGGTCCCTTTCATCTTCATAATGTTCTAGTTACTCCAAGCATTATTAAGAATCTTATTTCAGTCCGCCAGTTTACCACTGACAACAATTGCTCTGTTGAGTTTGACCCGTTTGGCCTCTCTGTGAAGGATCTTCGGTCTCGGAACGTGATCGCCAGGTGCAATAGCTTCGATCTGCTTTATCCTCTTTGCCTGCCGGCACCGTCCCCCTGTGCTCTCGCGGCTGTTGCTCGCACCACCCTCTGGCATCATCGTCTCGGCCACCCTGGACATGAAGCCATCTCCAAGCTTGCCAGTATTTCTGCCATCTTGTCTAACAAAAGTGCTGATGATCTTATATGCCATGCTTGTCAACTTGGTCGTCATGCACGGTTGCCATTTGCCACTTCAAACTATAAAGCTGCCAACAAGTTTGATCTAATTCATTGTGATCTTTGGACATCGCCTGTTGCTAGTGTATCCGGCTACTAATATTATTTGATCATTCTTGATGATTGCACTCATTTTGTTTGGACTTTTCCTTTACGCCTAAAGTCTGGTACCTTTTCCACCATCTCTAATTTTTTCTCTTATATGGCAACTCAGTTCATCACGACAATAAAGAGCATCTAAGGTGATAACGGACAGGAGTTTGACAACTCTTCCGCCTGCACTTTCTTCCTCACGCATGGCGTCAACCTTCGCATGTTGTGTCCCTACATCTCCCATCAAAATGGCAAAGTTGAGCAAATCATACGTTCCATTAACAATATTGTGTGCTCTCGTCTCTTTCAGGCAAGCTGCTCACCATCCTTTTGGGTAGAAGCACTTCACACCGCCACATATTTACTCAACCGTCTCCCAACAAAAACCATCAGCCACTCCACACCTTACTTTGCCCTCTACGGAGTGCAACCAACTTATGATCATCTCCGTGTGTTCGGCTCCAAGTGCTACCTCAATTTGTCCGCCACCGCTCCACACAAACTATTGCCTCGCTCCACCTTGTGCATCTTTCTTAGATATTCCTCGGACCACAAAGGTTATCGATGTCTTGATCCTTTGTCCAATCGAGTCATCATATCTCGTCACGTAACATTTGATGAGACATCATTCCCCTTTGCCGAGTCAAACACTACATCCACTAATGATTTTGATTTTTTGTCACCTATTGAGAACGTCCTTTCTCCCCTGCAGTTACCCTACCGCTAGTCACTGGGCCAACAGCCATGTCCCCGAGCGTCACGTCCCCAAGCGTTACGTCGACGGCGCCTCTGGTGTTGGTGCTCTCGCTTTCGACCCTACGCCTCGTATATTACCTCGTTGGCCCTCCGGCACTGGGCGAATCTTTGCTCCGCGACGAGGCATCTCACCGGCACGATCGGTGCATCACCCCGGTACTACACTCGCTCCTGCTCCTCGTGGTACACACATCCGATCAGGGTGCTCTCCCTAGCGATGCGGTTCGATCCCTTGATAAGCAACTCCCACACTATGGTCACTCGTGGTAAGCACGGGTTTCGGCACCGCTTAATCGGTTCACCTTTCATGCCGATGCATCGTCACCAATCCGAAGACCTAACAGTGCCTCGCCGATCAAGCGGCGGTGTGCCATGGAAGCCGAGTATGCTACTTTTTCGCCAATAACACGTGGGATCTTGTTCCACGACCTCTCAAGGTGAACGTTGTCAGCGACAAATGGATTTTTGGCACAAGTTTATCACGATGACACTCTTGATAGATACAAAGCACGATGGGTTCTTTGTGGTTTCACTCGATGTCACGGGATTGATTATGATGAGACCTTGATCCGGTTGTCAAGCCGCATCCGTGCGCAATCTTGATCTCTCTCTCTCTCAAGGACTAGCCTATTCATTAGCCGGATGTCAAAAATACATTTCTTCATGGCACTCTATCTCGAGATGGTTTATTGCACCCAAATAAGCGAGCTTCATGGATACTTCCCCCTTACGACTTTGTCATTGCTGAACAAGTCTCTCTATGGGCTTAAACATGCACCGCGTGCTTGATACAATCGCTTCGCCTCATATTTGTTGTCCCTCGGGTTTGTGGAGGCCAAGTCAGACATATCGCTGTTTATCTATCACTGTGGTGCTGATACTGTTTACTTGCTTCTTTATGTTGATGATATCGTCCTGACAGCATCCTCTGTGCATGTTCTCTACCGGACAATTGCCGCTCTCCAACGAGAATTTTTCATGAAAGATCTCAGCGCACTTCATCATTTTTTGGGTATATATGTTCAGCGGAGTTCGAGTGGCCTCTTTCTCTCTCAACGACAGTATACTTTCGATATTATGGAGCGTGCCGGGATGTCAGACTGCAAACCTTGTAGTATGCCTGTTGACACTCATCCCAAAGTGTCTGCCTCTACTGGCTCTCCAGTGAGCAATGCTACTCAGTACCGGAGTCTTGCTGGAGCTTTGTAGTACCTAACCTTCACAAGACCAGATATCTCCTATGCCGTCCAGCAGATTTGCCTTCACATGCACGACCCTCAGGAGCCTCATCTTACGGTAGTCAAACGGATCCTTCGGTATCTACGCGGTACCCTTGATTATGACCTCCAGCTTCACTGGTCACAGTCTACAAACCTCGTGGTTTATTCTGATTGTGATTGGGCTGGATGTCCAGATACGCGCAAGTCCACATCGGGCTACACTGTGTTCCTCGGTGATAATCTTGTCTCCTAGTCGTCCAAGCGTCAGAATACTGTGTCTCGCTCTAGTGCTGAGGCTGAGTACAGGGCAGTAGCCAACGCCGTCGCGGAGGCTTCCTGGCTCCGTCAACTACTCCATGAACTCCGCAGCCCTATTCGTCGCGCCACTGTGGTTTACTGTGACAATGTGAGTGCCATTTATTTATTAACTAACCAGTGCAAAGATCGCGCACAAACACATCGAGATATCACAATACGCCGATATCTTCACCAAGTGGCTGCCGACTTCCGTCTTCACCGAATTTAGGTCCAGTCTGAATGTCCGTCTTGGCAATATTCCGACTGTAGGGGCGTGTTAGACAGGATGGTGTATCGGTTTCCTACATACATGACGTCTTCGCTTCCAAGGGATTATGCGTTCATATGATAGTTATACGCGTTCACATGATAGCTATAATCTACATATGTGTAATTCATGTACTCTGATTTCAACCATTAAAGATAGCGCTACTTTCCAACCTTACATATGATGAGTCATAAAACATGCTTGCGTCAACTGTTACTGAAACACAAGGATTTCTCCTGGATGCTTGTGCATAGCAAGTTCGTCCTCTCCTCCACACTCGTAATTTGCTGAACAGGAAGCAATATTTTGGCGCTACTTTCCAACCTTACATAAGCAATATTTTGGCTCCCGTATAATCAATTATGCTTTGGGCCCGCAGGACAAGTCTCGCCTGTTTCTCAGTTGTGATACCGGTGAAGATTGTTGGCAAAGTGTCGACATCATTGACATGGAGGAACTCTATCAACGTCTTCAGGAAGCTTTCGTAGAACAAGCAATAGTGCCCTTCAAATGCTTCTTTGGTGATTGATCCGGAGGAGATGCTGGTTGATCATTGTGGACGACTACAGATCGTCTTAAGGCCAAAAGGCTAGGCGACACGTAGGAATTGGGCAAGCGGCCCACGGAAAGGGAGCTTTTAATGTGACTTATGCAGCGGTCCAGCCCAATGTAGCAAAATAAAGCCCGTGTTAACATCGTACGTCATCGGCTAGCACTGTAAGAGCGTGGTTAGTTGTGTGGACATTATTAGCCCATCGTATTACCAAAATTCCTAAATTAGTCCATCTAACCGTAAAGTTTCAATTTTAGCTCCGTCTTCCTGCCTGATGCGGCCGGGGACCGCAGCAGGGTACTTGCTGCCATCTAGCCCCACCGTATCACCTTTTCGAGAAATTTTTAAATATAATAAATGAGCTCAAAAAACTATGAAATTTTTTTGGAACCTCCCGGCCTAGTGTACTTGCTTGTGTAATGTTTTCAGAATTTTATCCGCTCTGATTTTTTCTCACAAATTCATTTAAGTATACTATTTGTATGAATTTTCAAGAAAAATCCAGAGCGGATAAAATTATGAAAAAACTACACAAGCAAGTACACTAGGCCGAGAGATTCCACAAAATTTTTAATATTTGTTTGAGCTCATTTATTATATTTACAAATTCCTCGAAAAGGTGTTGCGGTGGGGTGACGGTACCTGCTGCCGTCCTACTTGCTGCCGTCGGGGACGGCAGTATATCCCCTGCTGCGGTCCCCGGCCATAGCAGGCAGGAGGATGGGGTTAAAATTAGAATTTTGTGGTTAGGGGGGTTAGTTTAGAAATTTTAGTGGTCTGATGAGACCAATAATGTCCACAATTCTCTGCTCCTAGCCTGCCTCGCATCAGTGGAGGCAACTTCTGAGCTGTTTGGTTGCCTCTTCGCGTGGCTTGGCGGATACAGTGGTGCCTCTCGGGCTAGGCCCAGGAACGATCAGAAGTCACTTCGCTTCTCAGTTGATGCAGCAGGCAGACGCATGTGGATGGCATCATGGATTACGCTCATTCGTCAGTTTCTTCTACGTCGGCTAATCAAGTAACATCTCACTCAACAGAAATAGATAACTAAACAACCAATCATTGTGTCTACTTAGCCTAACTAGGTATAGACTGAAAGACCAATACATATTAGGAGAAAAACATACAGATAACCAAACACACCCTAAATCTCTAAGCATCCTGTCCTGAGCGGTCAAGTAATTTCCTAAACTCTAAAATTGGTATCAAGTAGTTTCCTAAACTCTAAAATTGCATATCTAAGTATCGAATTAGCTTGTTAAATGGGTCAATTCAGTCCCAAACACACCACGTGGGACTGGAGCATGTTAGTGTCCGTCCATCGTGGCATGCTGGCCCATGCGCGAGTCATGCGAGGGAATTGGCGGCTGGAGAAAATATAGAAGCACACCGTTTTTTCTTACTACCGTTTGCGGTGAGAGAGAGCGGTGCGGCGACGCAGACAAGGCAGAGGGCATCGCTGATGCCAACCTCTTCACTGACATCGGCTGAAAGGGGCACAAACGAGGCAGAGGCGGAGGCAAAAGCGCACGCGGAACAGGAAGGAGAGCGAAGCGATAAGGCAGAACTAGAGGTCGTGGCGGTGGGGTGGAGAGGAGGCAGGGGTCACGGCGGAGGGCTCAAGAGGAGGAGACAGGCGGCGTGGCGGCGGGGAGAGGAGGCACGGGGCGCAGCGGTGGGCTGGAGAGGAGGAGGCGGCGCAATGGCGGGCTGGAGAGGAGGAGGATGCAAGGGGCGCAGCAGGGTGGTGAGGAGGTAGGCGGCACGACGACGGGCTGGAGAGGAGGATGAGGAGGTAGGGGGCTCAGTTAGGCAGCGCTGGTGAAGAGAGAGTGAGGAGAGAGGCGGTGAGATAGATAGGAGGGAAGAAAAAGATGAAAAGCAAAGGTGAATAGGTATTTTCACACATAATTTGGCAGTCAAAGCCCTTTGACTGGCGGTTATGGCAAAAGTAAAATGGGCACAAAAATATAGTGGCAAAAATGACACAGTCGAATTTTCGGTGGCAAACCGAATTTGCACACCTTTAAAAGTGTCAATAACAAATATTTTCCTTTCATTTTTTGTCATCCTTCCATCAGTGCGATTTCGGTTTTTCCACTCCATCCAATTTTTCGAGTCAAAGGGATTTTAGATTTTTTTTAAAAAAATAAATACCTGAAGGTACAAAAAAATTAAGGGACTACTTTCGAACAAAAAAAAGCTTTCTATTAGGTAGACTTTAGCAGTGTTTCAAAAAAGTTGAGGAGGGTTAAAATGTTTTCCTTGGTGTAAAATTTTTGAGAAATTTTCTTAGTGTACTTTTTCAAATGAAAAAAAGTAAACAATTGTTCACAAGTTATCCTTACATTGTTTTCTGTACTTCTTGCTATTTTTCTATGATTCTCTGGTATTTTTTATGATTGTTTACCATATTTATTAACTGCCAAACTCATTGACTTGACAAAAAAATTGGATGGAGTGTCGATGTCCAAAAAGCTATATATTTTTTCTACCAAAGGGAGCATAATTTTATTGAAACTCACAGTAATTCATTCATAGTTTTGAGAGAGAGAGAGAGAGAGAGGAACACGCATGCGATGTACCTCAACACGGTCGACACATGCACTCCCGCTGCACGTCAACTGAACTGTTCCCTCACATCACATGCCGCGCTCCCGAGTCCGGTGGTTCCTCGCTCCTCTTTTCATTTTGCGTGCGTATACCTTTCTTCTACTCCACAGACAAAGAGAGACATACACAGAGCTAGCGCCACACGAACGAACTGAATGAAAAGAGCAAGTCGAGTAGTGCAGCCGCAGCGCGTATGGCCCACACAGTTACAAGCGCAACTGCAACGCGATCGCGATAACGAGTATCGCTGGTGCATGCCTTGCGTGTACGTGCACTACACATGCGCATGCATGTCCCCGCGCGCACCCAATGCGTGAACCAGTGGCGGATCTAGGATTTTACCACAGGGTATGCCAAAAAAAAATTCTCCGCGTGCGTTACTCCTCCCGAGCCAGCGCGGCGCGCTGTTACTCGCGTCCGCGATATCGTGCGTCGCGAGCGCGAAGCGAACCGAGTTGCGCGATATGCGTGCATGCGGAAGCGCAGAAGCCGAACCGAGTTGCGCGATATGCGTGCGTGCTCGTTAGCTTCCTCTTTCTCTGCGCGATATGCGTGCGTGCTCGTTAGCTTCCTCTTTCTTTCTTTTTTTTACGTAATTTTTTTTTATTATGTGTGTATGACTGCTGGACCCCAGGGTGGGTCCCGATGGAACGGAACACATGCACTCGACAGAAGTCACGTACGCTACACAAGAAGTGATACACACTCTGGAACTCTCAAGAAGCAGAAAGAATTATTTGTCTTTGCATCTCACGATATCTGTGACGTTTTCTATTGCTTTTGACTCACAATGCTTGATCTAATTTCTCTACTTTCACATGGCATTAGGCCCAACCTTTTATACCCCATGCAAGCACAACTCCCAGACTCCATCCAGGAAACAGAAACGAAAAAGGACTCCCTACCATGTACACGAGAGATTACCTAACAGCTCTCATCTGTTTGGTCCCATTTGCGACCACGGCATACCCTGTGGGTCCGCCCCTGGTAGACACTAGGAAGTCCCCCTAACCACACCACACCCTAAACATGGAGACCTTAAAATTTCGTAATCACCATGACCTTAACTGTCACGGCAATACAGTGTACACTTAAAGGAACATGCATTCCAATCCAATGCATTCCATCACCATTATCAAATCCAAGGGAAACTAAACAGCATTATCATCGCGATTTCGTCGCACTTCTACCATGACATATGAAACACCGCACAATAATCTATCCACTAACCCATTCCTTGTGAAAAATACAATGGAAGTGTGACAATAAGGTACATTGCAAGGGAACGCACCTTGGGGGCGACGACGGTGGCGTGGCGGCCCGGACGACGAGGCCGCGGGCGCCGCCGCGTCGTCAGACCCGCCGCCACCGGCCGGGGCCGGAGCGTGTCGAAGGCGGCCCCTTCTGGCGAAGCCGCCGCGCCAACTCCGCCTTTGAGAGTCAGACGACGCCATTCCCGAGGATTGCTTGCGCGGATAACGCCGCCAAATCGGAATGGCGATAGGAGATGACAAACCCTAGAGCGAGCGGCGGTGATGTCGCCAGCGGCGAGCTTTATCCCCAACGCCTCGCTTCTCGGCGACACCGATTGCTAGCCCATATAAATTGTAGGCGAGATCCACTGCTAATGGAGCCCAATTCGATCGGTCGTACCCTCCTCTTGGCTCCATGCTCCGCTTGAGTCGTGTCCGCCTCGTGCCCGAGCCAGAGGAGAGGCGATCGCCCCACGGCATACCCTATGGGTCCGCCGCATTTGATCTGAAGAGGAGGTATAGCAGAAATGTAATACAAGCTTAGGTGGTGGGGGTGATAGGGTAAAGAGTCTTGTAAAGATAAATACATTGTTATTACTACACGTGTAAAAGCTTGTGATTTGAGCACCATATTGTAAAGTAATGGTCACTTTAGGGATGTCCTAGTATACATTGCTTGCTACATCATGAGTACTTGTGCTCTTTTGTTATTCTTTTTCCTGTAAGTCTGTAGCTGTGTACAAAAAAGCTATGCAGTTTTCTACGTTAGTTTTTGTTGCGGAGCTGTCAGCTCACCCACAGGGTATGCCGTGGCCCACCCGGCATACCCTGTGGGTCCGCCCCTGACGTGAACGCCGTCTGTACGTACGCTGTGTCCTACATGTATAACATGTGCGGCTGCGCACACTACACATGTATCGCGCGTACCAGCTCAACTTGAAATGTCTAGTGTTTATTTATTTCCAGTACACTGTATCCGTATATATGTGTGTGCACGAATACAGATATCACATGTGCCTGAATTTATATCAGAAAAGATGTACGTTTCTTTGATTCGATCGTCATCATCTTCTACCTGATCAGGACACGCACAAGGCATGCACTGAGCTGTCGATGCACGCACGCAGCACGCTCGCTTAATTTCTTCCTGTGGGAAGCTGATGGAATCGTGCGTGGTTGTCCCTCTTGAGTAACCGTCGTTGGCGAGTCCAGTTCGAATAGGTACCTCGTATACAATGATCAGAATCGTAAGAACGATGAAGAACACAAGAACACAACAATAGAATGAACACAGAGATATGCGGGACTTCAGGGTTACAATGAGAGGGGGGTGACCCTCTATTTATAGACTATGGGATGAGGAGTTCAACTGGGCCAGGACTCTCCAGGGTCCTGGGCCAGTCTTGCCAGACTCTCCGAGTCCTCAGGCCGTTTCTTAACACTCCCCCTTGAACACTCATCCAACATGTTCATGTCTCGTCAAAACTCCATAAAAACCCAGTGGGAAAAATTTCGAGAAAGAGTATATGTCATGCGTTTTGCTGTGTTGCACGAATTGCCTCATCAAAAACCTTAGCAGAGAAACTTCAGGAAAACTCGTAAGGGAAAAAGAGTACAATCCACCCAATTTCATTTTATCTCCGGGATTTATTCTTTGGGTACTCGATCTTCGTGATCAAGATTCAATAATGAGTTCGTGAAGATTCTCCCCGACTCGCACTTCTTTAAGTCTTATCATTCCAATTCTACGTGTGCACCTTTCAAAGCTAGATGCTGGAAGTGACTTTAGTGAATAGATCTGCAAGATTCTCACATGACTTAGTATGCAGTACTTTAATTTCGTCCATCTTTTGCAATTCATGAGCATATAATAACTTGGGGTTCATATACTTTATGAGGGGGCTCTTCACATAACTCATTTGCACTTTCGCAATACAAGCTGCATTATCTTCATAGATAATTGTGGGGGTTTACGCGGTATTCAATCCAAATGACTGCTGGATGTGGTGAATCTTCCGCCGAAGCCAAGCACATTCCTGTGAGGCCTCGTACAGTGCTATAATTTGCGAGTGGTTCGTCAAAGTCGATACAAGACTTTGCTTAGACGATTCTCATGGAATTGCAGTTCCACCACATAGGAATACATAGTATGTTTGCGACTTGGCTGTATGCGGGTTCGACAGGAACCCGACATCTGCATAGTCATTCATACACAAGTCTTGGTTCTTTCTGTAGAATAGACCAAGTTCTTTGCTTTCTTGGAGGTAACGGAAGATGTCCATTATTTCCTGCCAATGCCTTTGGTAGGTTCTGTATTATACCTTGCTAATAGGTTTACGGCAAATGCAATGCCTGATCTAGTACAGTTTGCTAAATACATGAGTGCTCCTCATCGCACTCAGTGCAGAATTCCGGTCCCGGGACTTCCTCCCCTCTTCTTTAGGTGCATGCGGTCCTTGTCTTGCTTTGCAAGGATCTCCCACCATCGGCACTTTCGAAGGATATGCCTTTTCAAAGCCGAACTTTTCCAACACTTTCTGAGTGTAGGTTGGCTGATGTACTAGAATCTCTTCCGGGGTATGCTCAAGCTGCAAGCCTAGGCAGTATTTGGTTTGATCCAAATCTTTTATTTTGAACTCCGACTCCAGGTAAGAGCTTGATTTCTTAATACCTTCTAAGGTTCCAATGATATTGGATCATCTTCATACATCGAGATTTATACAAAATCCATCACAGGATCGTCGTATAAATACACAGGGATAATTCTCATTGTTCGTGTAGCCTTTCTTGCATAGAAAGTCGCTTCGAGCGATTATACCACATTCTGCCTGATCGCTTCAGTCCATACAGTGACTTTCTGAGTTGCACACTGTATAGATTTCTATTTGCTCTATCTTGGTTCGGAGACAGGATACATTCGGTATCTTCATATAAATGTCCAATTCAAATTTTCATAAAGGTATGCGCGATTACCACATCCATCAATTTCACTTCTAACTTCCAAGTTTGCTGCCATTGAGATAAATATCTAAAGGTAATTCCGCCCATGACCGGGGAATAGGTTTCTTCATAACAATCTCTCGGACGTTGAGTGAAACCTTGTGCAACGAGCCTTGCTTCTTTCATTTCTCTTTCGAACAAATACCCACTTATGCCCTACCGGGGTGCACATGGGGAGGTGTGCGACTTGTGAGCCCAAACACCTCTCTTTTATTCAAAGAGAACGATTCAGTTTCTATTGCCTTCTTCCAATCTTCTTAATCTGACCTTTTCTTATATTCAACGAGCGATGCAGGCTCTGGATCAAGATTGATGATTGTGACAATTTTCTTTGCAACATTGGCTGTTGGCTTATTCATAGATTCTCCCAAGATCATAAAGTTTATAGTTATGTCTTCAAGGGGCGATATTTCTAATGCTTCTATTTGCTTACCGCTACTTTCAATTGCGGGGCAAGTCCTTTAGTTTTTCAGCTCCGATGTGTGCGCACACATCCATGCTGATGTCTCCCTTCATGGGGATGTTCAATTCTAGTATGCCTTTTCTGAAGGTTCCATACCGGTGCCAGGTCTCAACTGGCTCCCCTTCTGATTCTGGGGTACTTTGGTGATCGGCTGTGTCAAGTCCTTCTCATCCTTTTTCACCAGCGTCCCGGTTGCCAGGATTCGAGGGCCGGAGTTCTTGTCCTTTAGAGGCCTTAGGGCGGGATTAGGGATACCTTCATCGGTATTTCAACCCTCTCCTGCATTACGTGCATGGCATATGCGACTTGGTCACGCTCTTCAAATCACTAAAGTGGTTAGGCAGTTGATTCGCTAATGCTTGCAAATCAATTATCTTCTCGACTGCAATTATTTTCTATACTTCAATTGTCTTCTAGACTTCGATTATCTTCTGGACTTCTCTATTTGCTTCACTAGTGCGCGGGTCATATGCATGGATTTCAATTATCTTCTAGACTTCAATTATCTTCTGGACTTCTCTATTTCTCGACATTTTACATCAAGGGTTGATTTCTCCCTAATGACGAAATAATTCTCATCTAATATGCTAACAAATGGCGAGGTTGCATGCAAATCTCCAGTCGTGCGGTCTAAATACCTGATTATGGATGCTGTCTCATAACCAACGTATATCCCAGACTTTTGGAGAGTGCCCATTTCAGTTTCTGTGGTGGTGGTATAGGTACATAAACCTTACAACCAAACATTCAAAGATGAGAAATTTTCAGTGTTGACCCTTGCGCTAGTTGCATAGGTGAATGGATGTTATATGCCGGTGGTCTAAAATTGATGAGAGTTCTTTGCATGCGAGATGCGTGTCCCCAACATGTAGTTGGTAAATAACAATTTTGCTAGTCCATTCTGGGTGTGGACATGCGGTACGGGATGCTCAATTTTAATTCTTATTTTCACACAATAATCATCATATGCCCTTGAAGTAAATTCTCCGGCGTTGTCCATTCTGGTGGACTTCACATGATGATAAGGAAATTATTCTTAATGTTAATTATCTACGAGATTAGCTTTGCGAGCGGGTTTCGTAGACATTAAACAAACGTCGACCGTTTGAGGAAGCATCGATAAGCACCATAAAATACCTAAATGACCCTTACGAGTGTTTAGGACCGCAAATGTCTCCTGGATACGGTTCAGAATGCGAGGATTTCGTCCTTACTTTGAGTAGAGGTCTAGTAATCGGTTTCGATGGTACATGCAGGGCACACAAAATCTTCCTGGATTCGGAAGTTCTTTACATTGACACTATGTCCTGTGAATTGTTAATTATATTTCTCATCATCCTAAGACCTAAGTGGCATAATCTATCATGCTAGAGATAGAAGAGGTTTAGAGCTTCTAAATATAGTTTTCGAGCGAGATAGGTTTGCAGATGCCTTAATATTAGTGTAGTATAGCCCATTTTCAAATGAAGAAAGTCGTTCTAATACCATTATTCTACTATTTTCGTCACGCTTTGTAATGAGCGCTTATTCATTACCATGCTCTTCTTGATCTCTACGTGGAAACCGTTAGCGCGAATATCCTTGAGAGTTCTAGTCGATTATGGGCACAACAAGGCTTCTTTAATGATCAAAGTTGTGTCCGTCGGGAGTATAATTGTGGCCCTTCCTGAGCCTATTATACATGTATCGCTGCCTGCGATTATCGTAAGGCTACGAGCATTCTTCTTGATCGATCAAAAATTCCATCTCTCTCAAGGTGGTATTCATTGTGCCGCTACCTGCTAAGCACACTTCCTCCATAGGGCGCTACATGCATTCTAATATAATGTACTTTATTAATATGTAGCAGAAATCCGGCAACACATAAAATAAAAATACTTCAGATATTAGAACATAACTTGCTATCATAAGTACGGGAAATATAAGTCTTGCAGGACTCATCATAAGAATTTAATGCTTTGCTCTTCTAGAGCCTACAACCATTATTCAAAGTTCATCACAATCACAAAATGCAAGTGATCAGTAAAAGGATCTAAGTGCAATCGTGCACTAGATCGAATCAAGTATTCGAAACTTCGCCTCAATGCGCTACATGGCGATCTTCTCCTCTTGGGCAATTACTACCGTGTGGCGCTATGTCCAAAGGAGGGATGATGGGGGCTGCTACTAGGTCGCCCATATCCATAAGTGCAACTAATGGGTGTGGATCTTCCGTGCACTGCAATGGTGAGGTGTGCCTCATGCTATCCTTTGCCCCTTTCTTAGACGTAAAATACCAATTACGTGCGACTCACGACCTTACCCTTCTTGCCCTTCTCCTTCGTGAGAGGCTTCATCACCTTGTAGTCGCTAGTATTGGCTTCATGGCCAATATTGCTACTAGGTGGTCGTGAGATGTAGTTCTTCCTTAGAACATCATCTTGAGCTTCCATAATTTTCATGATGTCAATCACCTGCGGCATACTACTTGTAGCCATTTTGACAATACTGCGTGCGGATTGCACCGCATTCGGGTAAAGGTAGAGATGGTCTTTTCAATCTTCTGCTCATTTGTGATTATATTATCACATAATTGGAGATTGTATAAATTACGACCATGCCAGTCGTTCTTGAACTCTGGTTCGTGATGCGATCATTTTTCATATTCATGCAAAAGTTCATAAGATTATCTTTGGTAATTTCCATAAAATGGTTGCAAAATTCTTATAATGCTCTTCGAACTCCTAGTTCGTGATTCCGTATTTTTCTATGTATTTTCATGATTTACTGCTATTTTCAGTGATTAAAAGCAATATTAATAATCACAAATAATCAAAAACAGTAAATACAATAAATAAATTGCATAAAAAATAATAATAACAAGGTAAAATATGATTCAAATGCAAAAACCGATTCAAAATTTGAATTCCTGAGGCCCTATTCTGCTGGAATATGAATTTTTGGCGAATTCTGCAATTTTCAGGGGCTAAAACGTAAAAACTTCAGTTCTGAGAAATTTTTCACGCAATTTACGGAAATAATGAGGGCCTTTTTGCAAAATAGCCATTTTTTTCTTCCATTTTTTTTTCTTTCCGCGCGGTTAATGGGCCGGCCTAGCCTTTCGGCCACCACTAAAAGGCCGGTAGGTTTCCCTACGCGCCGAGTGGCGCGGCCTCTACGAGGAGCCGCTCGTGTGGCGGCCGGTAGGGTTTCACCCCGCCCCGAGTGGCGGCGGCTTTTGACTACCCCGCGCCCAGTGGCGGCATTTCTGGCGCGGCGCGGGCCGAGGCGCACCGGAGGCGGCCGAGGGCGGCTGCGCAGCGGTGACGGCCGGCGCTGAGCTTGATCGTCGCCGCTTCAAAGCGGCGCGTGCGCTTCTAGCGCGATCGGAGGCGGTGTTCTTCGCGGCTCTCGTCTGGGCGCGCCATGCAAAGACCGGGCGGCGGGCGGTTCGCCTCGGCCGAGGATCAGCGGCGCGGCTCTAAACGCTGGCCGTGGCGGCGGCGGCGTGGAGCTCGGGGCCGACGCCGAGGCGGCGGTGCTACGGGCATGGCGTGGTGATGCCTTCAAGCGCGCATCCTCTCTCGCCTTCCCTTTTCTGTGATGGTTTTAGTGCGCCCGTCGCGGCGGTGTCGTTTGTGATGGTGCGGCCGGCGGTGGGGCGGGCCGGCGCCGTCGGCGGTTCAAGCCCGGCGACGCGCTCGGCCGCCCCCTCCATTTTTTTCTAGAATGCCGTCATTTTTCATATTCATGCAAAAGTTCATAAGATTCTCTTTGGTAATTTCCATAAAATGGTTGCAAAATTCTTATAATGCTCTTCGAACTCCTAGTTCGTGATTCCGTATTTTTCTATGCATTTTCATGATTTACTGCTATTTTCAGTGATTAAAAGCAATATTAATAATCACAAATAATCAAAAACAGTAAATACAATAAATAAATTGCATAAAAAATAATAATAACAAGGTAAAATATGATTCAAATGCAAAAACCGATTCAAAATTTGAATTCCTGAGGCCCTATTCTGCTGGAATATGAATTTTTTAGCGAATTCTGCAATTTTCTCACGCAACTCGCCATTAAGAAAGGCATTCTTGACATCAAGTTGAGAAACAGACCAGTGGCAAACAGACGCCATCGAAAGAAGAGTGCGGACAGTGGTCATGTGGGCCACAGGAGCAAAAGTCTCGTCGTAGTCACGACCATACTCCTGCTGGAAGCCACGAGCAACAAGACACGCCTTATAGCGCTCAAGAGAGCCATCAGAGCGAGTCTTAATCTTATAGACCCACTTACATGTGATGGGACGAGAGTGAGATGGAAAAGGAACAAGATCCCAAGTACCAGTACGCTCGAGGCGCAATCTCTCGGCCATGGCATGCCGCCACTCGGGATGAGTAACAAAGACATCCGGTGGAGGCGAGCTCACAAGTAGTTGTGCGGCAAAGGCAAAGCAGGCGGGGCCGAATCGATCAGCGATCGCGGAGGCGTAGCGAGGAGAAGACGGCCCATCAGGGGAAGATGAATCATCAGAAGAAGATGAAACATCAGGGGAAGTGGGCTCATCGGGAAGATCCTCAATACGAGGTCGACGAGTATAGACGAGTGTAGTGGGGGGAGCCTGAGGAGCCATAGGAGACGAAACAGGCGGCGACAATGGCGGAGAGGCCACAGGAGAAATATGTGGAGACGAGATAGGTGTATCCGAAAGGTCAAAAGACAGAGACTCCACAGAGGAAGTCGAAGGAGAGACAGACGTGGGTAGAAGGGACGAGACTCGTCGAAAGTCACATCCCGAGAAATCCGCATCCGTCGACCAACGAGATCCCAAAGACCGATAGCCCTTGTGCTCGGCAGAGCAGACCCCAAAAAGACACACTCAATGGATGGCAGTCAGTTTGGTGCGTTCTCGAGGGGCGAGGAGAACGTAGCAAACGCAGCCAAACAGATTTAAGAGCGAGTAGTCGAAGGAGACCACGAGACGCTCAATAGGGATTGCGCCAAGAGCAGAAGAAGGCTGGATGTTGATGAGATAGGTGGCAGTGGAAACAACCTCCGCCCAAAAGTGAGGTGGAATAGAGGCGGCAATCATCAGTGCACGAGCCGACTCAAGGAGGTGACGATGCTTGCGCCAAGAACACCATTCGAGCATGAGCACCGTGACAAGAGAATCGGCGAGAGTGCCCTCAGTCAAGAAGGAAATCGCGCAGTGATGAGAGAGGTACTCGCCACAGAGTCGGCCACGAAAGACACGAATAGGAGTGGAGAACGTAAAGCGAACCATAGTGGCAAACTGTTTATAGATAGACAAGACCTCACTACGAAGACATGAAATATATCCAAGTGTGGTGAGAGAAATCATCTATAAATATGATATAGTATCGATGACCCCTTTCAAACGAATGGGCGGACCCCAAACATCGAATGAACAAGATCAAAAGGACGTTGAGACACTGACTCACTATGAGGATAAGGAAGCTGAAGCTGTTTGCCTAACTTACAGCCCTGACAATGTAGAGACACGTCTCCTGAGATGCACCCCAAGAGACCACGACGAACTAAAGACGACAGACGAGAGCCACACAGATGGCCAAGGCGGTGATGCCATTGTTGGAAAGAGCCGGTGACCTAGTGGCGAGGCGGAGAGATCGGCGGCGGTGGCGGCGGAAGGAAGGTGAAGCCGGTCAAGCTCCTGAGAGGCAGCGCGAGTCAAGGCGCCGAGGCCGAACCAACCGAGCTCCTGTGTGGCGGTCCCGAACACAACAAAAGTCAAAGTCGAGAATGATCCGATAACCAAGGTCGATGTCGTCCAGAGAAGAAGTCGCATGGTTAGTCGAGGAACATGAGCAATGTAAGGAACATGAAAAGATGAGTTGCTAAGAGGTCCTCGACCGAGACAAAAGAGAGGTACCATCGCCAGTAAGAACACCGGGGGAATCAAGAGGTGTAACAAAAGATAGAGTGGAAGAATCGGAAGTCATGTGGAAGGATGCTCGGAATCAAGGATCCACGGGAGGTACCATCTGTGTAGGAGGTGGTTTCTCGATTTCAAGAGTCGGTCGCAGAACTCGCAGAACCTGTTGAGGAAGAACCTGAAGCGGCAAGCAGTCGTCGAAGTCTGGCTATCTCCGGCTCAGTGAGAGAAAATGCGGAAGTAGTCGATGCAGAGCGTCGTTGTAGAAGTACCGGTGCCGACCGCTCTTGCGCAATTGAAAGCAATCTAGAAAATACGATTCAATCTACGAGTGTCGTTCTACGACGGTTACCTTCGATGCGAGGAGAGTCGATCGTCGCGATAACGTGTTGAGTAACCGTCATTTGCGAGTCCAAATCGAACGGGTACCTCGTATACAATGATCGAATCGTAAGAACGATGAAGAACACAAGAACACAACAATAGAATGAACACGAGATATGCGGGACTTGAGTGCGCTTTATTCCTTCTAACAATCGGGGTTACAATGAGAGGGTGACCTCTATTTATAGACTATGGGATGAGGAGTTCAACCGGCGGGACTCTCCGGGTCCTGGGCGTCTTGATCGGGCCGAGACTCTCGAGTCCCGGACCCGCTTATCTGATCCCAAGTCGCACGATAGTGCGTTTCTACTCTCTACAACTCATGACTCAGATTTACGGATTGATCTAATCTTCCTAGGTAGAGTCTTAGTTTGATCTGATTTTAATATTGTTACAATTCTAAAAAAATTAGTTGATCATGATCACATTTTTCATACCCAGTTCTAGTGATTTATTATAAATAATTATTTACATATGTTTTTTTCATTCTAAATTTTTACTTTTTTATTTTTCATTCCATTATAATTAGCATAAATAATAAACGATATTTTTTGCACTACATTTTGGTAAACAAAAATTCTAAAAGTATAATTTTAAAAATGTAAAAGTGTTAAAATACAAGGTGGATTTTTAAAAATATTTATTTAGACCAATAAGGTATTAACTTATCTTCATCAATCCTATCCTATGATTCGTGATCCCGCTGCACGGAAAACTCGGATTCCATTCAGGATTACAATCCTCGACTTGTCCATCGATGGGCTTTTGGTTACTTGCGCACTGAAAGGGAAACCAATAAAAGCAATCAGAGAGGCCGATGTGCTTGCTATTAAAATTCGCATAAAAGATGGTAACATCTCATCATGCAGATGTTCTTGCTACAATCATCACGGCTAAAGCAGTATCATTGTAGTTGGGACAAACTTTGGCCACCAGCACGCCTTCCTATGTCTCAAATCCGTCTAATGAAATTGTAGCACGTACCTTGTGCATTGACATGCATGCTTAGGATCGGAAAAAAAGAGAGAAAAATCTGGCTGGACCACGTGTCAGTTACGAAGGATTTTTTTAAAAAAAAATATTTAAAAAATAAAACAAAAATCCAACTAGCCCCATCTGCCACGGATTTCAGATTTTTTTTAAAAAAAATTCTCTCCGGTCAAACTTTGGATAGATCGTTCTTCCTTGTTTAAAATTCAAATAATTTAATTTTTATTTCTAAATTCATATAAATTCAAAACCTTTCCAATGGTACCATAATCATATTTTTTTGAAGTTCATTTGAATTTTATTTGAATTCATGTGCATTTATTCAAAGTGGTCGTTTACGCTTGAATAGATTCCAACATCGCCGAAGACTTCGCCAGTGCCTCGGGACAAGATAAAGGCCAAGTAATACGCACTATTGGGCAAGGGAAGTCGTTACAATTGATGTTGTTGAATCTATTTTTCAAATGCAAATTACTTTGCTTCAAAGTATTACTTGCATGCTTATTATTATTTATGAAATGCTAGTTTAAATGTTGATACCTAGCTATGCCAAATGTTGTTATTGCTATTCCCTTCCCTTGTCACCCTAGGCTAATCATTATATTAGTAAATTTCCCTTGGTTAATCAATAATGACTATTGGTTGTGCTTAGACACTGCTTAGCGGTTAAGTTGAATGACACAAATATTGCCATAACAATACTTGGGATATAATTGGAATCGTAGCATGGTAATATGGGTTACCACTAGAAATATGAGAATGTTATATAAATTGGTGGAGACTTGGGCAAATGGATGGTACGAGATAGGTGCATAAACATGCACGAGAGTTGGGTTTGTGGATTATCCCGCCTAAGTCGATTAAGGACTGAATCATGTGTCACATTTCTAAACCAATGAACCGCATATCCACATGTTTAGTATGGGATAGACATGCTCAATTACTTTCCTTGGTTTCTTGCATGACCCTTACGCATTGTAGTAGGTGGATGTCTATACGATTTCTATCATCGAGAAGGGCGGTCAACTCCCTCATAATAGAGGGTCCCTTATTCAAAATGTGTCCCTAACAGAGCATCTAGGAGCGCCCCATAACGTTCATTGTCCCAGTATTGAGGTGTTCCCTACCAGAGCGGGTCAAGTGTCCGGACTATGTATTGGAAAAGTCTTGTTATGGTCATCTCTGTCGCACGCCCAAAAAAGCGTGTCATGGCCGACATTACGAGTTGATCATATCTTATGGGTAAAGTTGTACAATCTATGTAGAAAGCCACACTTTGTTAGTTTTTATAAAATGTGGATTGAGACATGTTAATGTAAAAATGATTTTAGCGATGATATAGATGGATGGAATCTCATGAATAGTGAACTAATGATAGTTGTATGGAGCCTTGCTTTATGATATAAAAAAATCTTATAAACAACACCTTGGTTTGAATTTAAAAATGGCTAGGTCATATGATTGAAAAATATAGTATTTATGCAAAAGTTGCTTTGTGCTAAATTAACCATAAGACACCTCTTTAGCAAACCTTGCATTTATATAATTGTATTATGGTGTGAGGGCTTGTTGAGTTCCTTTGTACTCATTGTTACTCAAATATGTGGATTCAAACCGCGAGACTAAAGATCCAGTGTGCGTCCGGCGTTGGAACTGAAGATGACGGCGATAACTAGGTCGTAACCCCAGTCAATTGCATTTGACAGATCACGGAGGCCCTTTTTTGTTTACTTATCTTCTGCTGATTTACACTCTTTTGAATTCGACAGCCTATTGGCCCGCTACGAAAGAATTTGATCTTAAGGTTTACTTCCGACTGTTTACGTAATATTAAGTACTCTTCTACTTAAATGTATGTATGAATGTAATGTTAACAAATATTGTACTGGGTGAACTAACTACTAATTACACAGCTAACTTAGTATACAGGGAGAATCTAACCCGACAAACATGCACTGAACTATTGACGCACGCACGCTTAATTTCTTGGTGTGCGCAGCTCATGGAGTCCTGCATTGACGGGCTTTGGTTACTGCGCACCGAAAGGGAAACCAACAAAAGCAATCAGAGAGGCAGATGTGCGTGTGCGCGATTAAAATTCGCCTAAAAGATGGTAACATGTCATCGTGCAGATGTTGCTGTTGCAATCATCGCGGCTAAAGCAGTATCATTGCCGTTGGGACAAACTTTGGCCACCAGCACGCCTTCCCATGTCTCAAATCCGTCTAGTGAAATTGTTGTGCGTACCTTGCACATTGACATGCATGCTTCGGATTGGGGAAAAAACGAGCAAGAAAAACATTTTGTTTCGATTATATGTAACAAAAAACCACTATCTGTTGGTGTGATTCTCTTAGAAATTATATTGTTTCCAGCAAAATTGCACGCACGTACAGAGCTGGCACTTGAGCCGTGCTTTTTCGAGTCGATTTGAAGTCCGATCGATACAGCACGACACAACACGTGGTGGGCTGGGCCAACACAGAACGAACGGCGGACGGGCTGGGCCTGATAATGCGGCCCGTTCGGCGGTATGGCATGACACGATCAGTTGGACTAAGCTTGGTTCAGCACGGTACGAAATAAGCTCAACCTTCTCGTTATAGCCTAATCGCTCCCTCGGCCTGGCCCAATCACTCCCCCACATCAGCCTGGTCCAACCAATTAACCCCTTCTGCCACCCGGTCTGACCCAACATCCCTCCCGGCCTCCTCAACCCCCATCCTCAACCCTTTCTCCCGAGCCCTGGCCTCCAAATTCCCAATCCCTAATCACATTCGCTGGTTTCTCTCCCTCCAGCTCCAACCGCCTCCCTCCCCACGTGCCGCCAATCGTCGCCCTTCCTGCCCACGCACCGCTGGTCGCCCCTTCCCTTCCTCTCCCTCTCCCTCCCCACGTGTCGCTGCCCTCCCTCTCCCTCCCCACGCGCCGCCGCCCTCCACCTCCCTCCAGCCACCTCCTCGTCGCCATCCTTCTTACCCCCTTCCAGCGCCACGCGGCACCGAGGTGGCGGAGTTCTTCATCGGCATATAGGAGGAGGAGGCTACAGCGAGGGGGAGCGGACGTAGATGGCACACTGGTGTCTTCGTTTTCCTGAGCGGCGGCGGCAGCGGCTGTCGTATTCTCAGGCGTCTATAGTTACTTAGGGCTGAGTTTCGGCCGACACAAAGACTGATCCCCAAAGACGACTTTGAACCGTGCTTGAACTAGTCGGAGGCAAAACGGAGCGACATAGCAGGGTGACCAGACCGAGCCGACACGCCCGACCCAATGCACACCACTACGGACGTATAGGTTGCTCCAAGAGCAAAGATTAGTCAAGAACAACAAACATAAAGCGACACTAGAGAGCAAGCACAGGCGAGGACCACCGATACACACGCTGCTGCTGCACCAGCCAAAAGGCGGATGCGGGTGCGGATGCGATGGTCTAGTTGGGTTACCACATGCAGTTGGGATACCCTAGCTAGGTCAATAATGCAAAGGTTCTCCTAATCTTTTCTTTCTGATCTCCCCATTACAAGCCAATGGCGACATGCAAGAAGCATGAGCAGAAGCAAGACAGGAGGCATAAGCATCTCCTGTGTTCCATAACGAAAGGACACCTATCCATTTATTAAGCAACAGCTTATGGAATGGAACATCAATTAATATTCCAGTGCATCACATAATCACATGCCCACTACCAAAGCCACTGCTAACATAACATGACCTGTGAAGAGTTTGATAAACGTAAGTCAAACGTCAGAGTAGTGTATGACTGTACATGTATATACAATAAGAGGAAGCCCTGTAAGAGGGCAACAAAAAAGCCTAAATTCGCGGCAACATACAAAGTTTTTTTTTTTCTCCCCTATTCTTCTTTTCTTGATGCTGGATGAATGATTGCAAGGAAGCCTCTTCCTCCTTTCCATAGACAGTATCATGGCAACAGGAAAAGGATAACCGATGGAAGGCCCACTAACCAAAGCACTTATGGAAGACCACTATTGATGTATGGTTTGCGCCACCTTGCAGTGCATGCTGCAGAGAGACTGGAAATGACCAGACACCAATAGGAACTCGCGAATCTGGGCCAGCTACTTGGTAGGTTTTTGGGATGTACAGTAGAATTTACTGAAGCAAGCAAGTGCAGTGCGTTGGAACAGAAAGAGAAGATTACGACAGCCTGACGTGATCTAATAACTAGAATTATTACCATCTGACGGTTCTACTGCTTCGGCATGCACATCTAGCTGACGAGGATGATCAGGTAAGTAAACCATTATGGCACAGTAATCTGACCCTTGGAGCATCCGAGACGGTTTCAGAAATCATCACAAGGGGCGAAATGTTCTTACAAACGAGATAGAAGTTTTGCATTGCTAATTTTAGACATCGACACTAGCAACAGATACCGACTCACCCCGTCGTACAGTTGCAACTTGCAAGCACCAAGCAGGACTCCAAAAACAGTTTGCATCATACAGCACAACAATTTACAACAGAAACTACCACACGTGGTTAAATACACAGACATTGAGGGGCTTACACAACTTATGTTTCCAATCTGACATGCTTGTTCCAAACGGGGAAAAAATAACAAAGAGGATGACACATACGTATAGGTATAATCCCCTTCTCACACCTTAAGTTCATTACCCTTGTGGTTTTGAGAATGGGGCCTTACAGGTAAGAGTATGACGTGATTGCAGGGATCAGATTGGGTTCATCGTTTGACTAGTTCCGATTCTTGCTCCTCTCTGTGGCTCTTGGAGCTGAAAAATGAAAGTGCATTCTTGTATTACATGTACGTAATAACCACAAACAATGATGAGGCACATTGGCTATGGTGAATACAGGAGACAATGCTTCCTCATAGACAGCTTCTCTGCCAGATGCGTGAAAGAAACAGGATAACCAGGTATGTCGGTCCCATGGTTAATGGAACAGACCTAACCTAGTTCATGCAAACTGGCACCTCTGAAATTTTGCATAAAGCATATATAAGGTGCAGTTATGCAGAGCTGCAAGCAGCAGATTCTCTGTTATGCCCTCCACAGAAAAAGGCTTGAACACAAATAATACTTCCATATTCTACCACACATCATCCGTACTTACCAAGGCCCACTGCATCTGACCCCTTCATGATCCTCAGCCTCCTACAGCTGTCCGTGAACATTCTGCGATACAACAAAATGAATATTTAGCAGTCAGGTGGCTTTTGAACGACAACATGGTTCCTGGTTCAAGTCACGAACTCGTTGGAACGTGCAAAATCTCGGTGGGCCAGGAATTGCAAATCGGGGAAATAAACTAAAACACCATGGCTGCTTAAGGGAGGAGATGAAATCTACCCCCATCATATGGCACAAAAGGGTTGGGATTTAGCATTTGTTATCGTAATTTTGGTACCAAAATGCTTCTAAGCTTTTTTTTTCACTTTCTTTCATTAGCACCCATGTACCCTTCCAATTTATTTCTGGAACAACAATCCATATGCCGACCAAAAGAAATTTACAAACTATTCCCTAGAAGTAAGATATGAGTTATCAGAAGCCATTCAACTCAATACCCACATATGAAATACTTCAGTAATTCAAGTAACAAAAAAAGTATATTAAACTATGCAACTTACAAAAAGAAAGTCAATCCATCAAAATATATGAAAAGTAAATAAATTTAGTAGTGTCAGCATTAGTCACCCCCATGGAACATCACCAACAAGCATCCAATCGCTATCCTTGTCCTCATAAGTGAGCACAAGTTCACTCCCATTTTTAACATCCATCAGTCGGCAATCAGATAATCCATTTCTCCCCGATTTCCCATTTGATTCATTATGACCTGAAGGAGCACAGAATACGAATGCAAATAACTGTTCAGGAACATTTCCAACAGCAAATAGCATTGATGGAGGCATATGTTTGATGGAAAACAAGTCCAACTCAAGACTTGTAACTAACATGGATGAATAAAAGGGAAATACTGTTATTACCACGTGAACTCATTTCTACGGATCTCAAAGCAAGGGAATTTCTAACTGGCTGAAATTCAGCACAAGCCGTGTGACATAATACCGTGCACGTCAAGTATAGTTTCAGTTTCAGAATAGGAAAGCAAAACAATCCAAAACCAAAAGCTTCACTTAAATAAACATCACATGCCATGGAGGATAACAGCTGGGAAATACTTCACTGGTTGACACATCATGCAAGGGTTACTAATGATTGGAGATAAGAGGCAATGCAGAAAATTAACACATTAATATTTAACAAACGCGATATCTGGTCCTTGTTCTATATACATTGAAGCAACAGTTGTACTGCAGAACTACAGTCAGTAAAATGCCAAAGATGATAAATCCGCATTAATTAATAAACAGCAAGGCTAAATGTCTGGCCTCCGAAGGAAACTAGATCTACCCCTATACGGGTTAAAGACCGCACCTGTCCAAGCAACAATTCATAGAAAGCAACTATTCAACTAAACATGAAAAATTATGCACGTACTACCACACACCCTAGAGCAAAAGAAAGATGAGGGGGCGAAACAAGAGCTCACCGACGGTGAAGCAGCTGAACATCTTCTCCAGCGCCAGCGAGAGCTCCTTGTAGTTCTTGTACATCTTAAGGTCCACCTTCCTGAGGTAAGGAGCACCATCCATGCTAACCTTGACATAGAGGCAGCCCGGCGCTGGCGCCTGCTTCGCCTCATCGTGGTCTTTGCTTTTCGGAGCAGGCAGGTTCATCGCCATAGTGTTCTTCCTGTAACTGCGGATTGGTGGCCATCCTACCACCTGTGCCCTGTTACAGACATTGTAACAGTCAAAACCATACCCATTGAAGATTGATCCAACAGGCACAAAGTACCGAAAATTATAACAAAACTTGAACCACAACCGC
The DNA here is from genome assembly GCA_036346395.1 of Hsuehochloa calcarea. NCBI lineage: Eukaryota > Viridiplantae > Streptophyta > Magnoliopsida > Poales > Poaceae > Hsuehochloa > Hsuehochloa calcarea. The sequence goes on along the minus strand of CM070604.1, from coordinate 21,866,204 downwards.
AAGGATTTGCCAGATTACGAGTTCGCAAGTACTGAGCGGGTAGAAATGCCGAACAGCTACACAGGGAGGATAAAACCGACGTGCACTCGCTAACTACCTTATTGCAGCGATTTTGGCACATTAGCATCACGCAAGTGGAGACCAGACACACAAAAGTTGCTTCTTTTCCACAGCAGAAACAACGACGCGCACAAGAAGAAAGCTTCTCCAGCCTTTTCAGAACAAAGGCAGTTTTTTTTTTCGTTAACTTTTTTCTTTTCTAAAAGGGATTACTCCTAGAGTCCTAGTCCTCGAGACATTAGCTGCCAACTTACAGACAATTGGCTATAACACAAAAAGCCAAACTCAGAACGATTATTCATTTTTAATCAGGGAAAAGGGGGGAAAACATTAGGAAACGCAGAATAAAATCTAACCAAGAAAAACACAGTATAAATCATACAATTTGTACCCAAAATAAATAAGTAATGAAGCAAATCCATAACCAATTTTTTTTCCTCGACAAAAGCGCCTAAAACCCCCAAAGAACATCAACGAGAACGCCAATTTGCAAACACAGACATTTCTCAACGAAAAAAAGAACCTTTTTTCCCGTTTAAAACACCATCACCCAAATTCATAAAAACCCACATAAAAACCCAAAAATACCCCCAAAAAATGGGCGGTAAAAATAAACTGCAACCAAAAACAACAAGAACATACAAAAAAAAAATCCTTTTTGCAAGAAGAAAAATAAAGAACTTTTTTTTTAAAAAAAGAAGAGCTTAAACTACCAAGGCCCCAACCGGCAAACACACACACAAACCCGAGCCCCGAGTCCACCTACTTTGCCGCCGGCGCCTGCGCCTTCTTCTTCTCATCTTCCTCCTCCACCATCGCCTTGCCCCCCGCCGACTCCCGCCGCAGCCCGGCGGGCGTCCCGACGATGGCGTCCGCGAACCCGCGCTTCGCCCCTCCCTTGGGCAGAAGCTCCAGCGTCAGCGGCACGCCTGCAGCCGCTCCGCAGCCCTCTGACTCCGCCTCCTCCGTGCCCGGCAGGCCCAAGCGAAGCTCTGTGGCCGCCGCCGCTGCCGGTGACAGCCCGATGTAGTGCCGCTCCAGTGGCGGCGTCATGCCTATCGCAGCACGGCTAGCATTACAACATCACCTGCTAGGGAAATCTTGGTTTCTTGATAACAGGAGAGGTGGGTTTGAGGTTTCTTGGCTCCGTGCGGTGCTTGCTTCTCCGTGTGGTGCTTGCTTCTGCGCTTTGCGAGTGGGAGGAAGGGGACAGAGGACAAGGAGGAGATGGGGTTTAATGGTGTGTTTTTGCGTCGGGGTCTCTGCTTTGTTTAGTAATTACACTTTAGGTACAGGTTTAGTATATGCTTTTTGTTTTGTCTTTTCCAAGTTTTTTTTGGTGATTTTGTCTTTTCTTTTGGGAGGTAGGGCATTGTACGAATCAAGAATCGGATTTTTTTTTTGTTGAAGTGATAGGCATGTTAAAGGGTTATAAATTGATAGTGCACCACAAAAGCTATTATCAGTGGTCTTAATTGCTTTTTTATTGTATGGGTATTAATGTAGAAGATTCTAATTATAAATTGATATCGACAAGTACCATGAGAGTATTCTTGTGTTAACATTCTAGACAATAAGAAGGAGCAATAATAAGGTATCGATAAGGTAAAAACTCAGGTGTGGTAGAATGTCGAATCTAAATTTGGAATTTGGAATCACTGTGTTAATCTGTGCTATTCTCTAAATCATTAGATAACCCATACAGATAAATTATTGGATCATTCACATACTGTTTTACACAAATTAGTTAGTCAGGTCGTGCATGTTACCGACTTGTGGTTGCACTGTTTTACATGAGAGATCATCACATGATTCAGTCCTTAATTGACTTGGGCGGTATATCCACATATCTCACCGTCGTGCACCCAACACCAGCCACTCTTTCTAGCCGCCCAAGTCAAAATCTATTTTTCAGGTTTTATTTTGTTTAAAATAACCTTTATTCAAACATGCCAATCAGGCTCCAATCTCGATTGCCCAAATCCAATTTTTCATGTTTTGAATTATTGTGGTCGAACGATTTAATGCCCACGTGACAATGTATCTAAGCAAGGCTAAGCATGACACTTACATACAGACTTATAACTTGTATGTAAACAATTAATTCTAGGGTGACAACTAATAGTGCCCAAGTTCAAGGATTGAAAGTTTATACACAATTATTATTAAAGCACTAACTATGAGCTAGACCAATATAGTTGTATAAATTATAGCAATGCGATTTTATAATTTAAAGCAACATAATTTGTAAAAACTAGGTGCAATATGATCAAAGTATTAACTCGCCTTGGTCTGGTAGAGGGTCTTCGAGAGCTTCAGATTCTATACACGCTAAATTTAACGAAAAAAATTCAAATAAGCACATATGAATTCAGATTGCACTCAAAAATCCAAATGAACTCCAAGTCGAGTGTTTTCGGTTTGGTTGCGCAGATTTTGTTAGTTTCAGTTTTCCATTACCATGTCCGGTGTTGGACATAGAATCCAAGTAGATGACGTGAGTTGTTTCAGAGTCGGGTGCTATTCTATATACGAGTTCTTGGTTTCGAGTATTGTTCATCACTTCAAGAACTGTTCATTGTTTCGACTATCTGGTCGGATGGAGTTTCGACCACCTGGCCGAAAGGGGTTTTCAAGTACTGTTCATTGTTTCGACTACCTGGTCGGAGGGTGTTTTGGCCACCTGGTCGAAAGGGGTGTTCGAGTACTATTCATCATTTTGACTATTTGGTTGGAAGGGATTTCGACTACCTGGTCGGAAGGGGTTTCAGCTAACTGATAAAAGGAGTTTTGACTAACTGGTTGGAGGGAGTTTTGACTAACTGGTCGAAGGTGTTTCGACTACTTGGTCAGAAGGAGTTTCGACTAACTGGTCGAAGGAGTTTCGACTATCTGGTCGGAAGGAGTTTCGACCACCTGGTAGGAAGGAGTTTCGACTAACTGGTCGAAAGGAGTTTCGACTGACTAGTCAGAAGGAGTTTCGACTAACTGGTCGAAAGGATTTTCGACCATCTGGTTGGAAGGGGTTTCGACTACATGTTCGGAAGGAGTTTTGACCCTCTGGTCGGAAGGAGTTTCGACCACTTGGTCGGAAGGAGTCTCGACCTGTGAGAACCTGGGGTATCTAACTTGTAACTTAACCATCCGATTGGTTCTAGTATTACAAACCAAATATCCCATTCTTGGTGCATTGTATACCTCCCAGGAGCGGTATACATACACCTTTACAAAATTTAAAGCATCAATTCCATACACAAGTCATTACAATACCGATGTCTTCATAATTTACAGCACATAAGTCATTCAAAGTTCATATTACACCAATAGAGCCGACCGGCCAAATAAAATAATAAAACACCAAAACGCAGCGGAAATAACAAGCCATAATATGGCAATAATCAAAAGCTAACCGGCTGCCCTTAGCCACAAGGCAACTGACCGGAAATACACCAAGCTAGTCGTCCTGCAGGAAGTCGGTCTCACAATAGTTGATCCCTTGGGAATCAACCTCCTCTGAAATTACAGCAAGAAGGTTGAGTACAAAGTTGTACTCGCAAGACTTACAAACGAAAGAATATATAGATGCAATCATGTATCAAAGGAAACACTACTACACTAGACAGTTTTCAGCATAAAACAACTTTCTTTGTAATAGAGTAATAGAGTAATAGAGTAATAGATTGTAAAGCAATTTAGCAAATCTATTTTTAAATATAAAAATAGCAATGAGACAATATTTAAGGACATAAATAACATTCTAGAGGTGACTTTCCAACAACCACAACAAAATAGCACGAATTACCCATTCGTACCACCCGATTTCAAGTTTTAATGAAAATATTAAGTCTAATTCTCACGGGGAATAACCAAGCGTGGACATAACCTAGGACGAAACTATTCGAATAGATTATATCCTGTAGGGGTGTACCAATGTACCCACACGCCAGACCGCCTCTTTTACCAATCTATTTAGCACACTTCCTTAGGTATGCCGGCAATGCTAAGTCCTACTAGACGTTTCCAATATTAGGTATTAACTACGAGTCGCCCGTATGGATGGAAACCCATACGTTGTGTCAGAGTCACCGGCAGAGCAACAACATACCAATGCTCCTCGGTGTGGAGAACCTACCCAGAACTCCACCCCCGCACATCCAACACATAGATCATTTTCTTTTTCACACAACACACACAACCTCCTACGACTCAGACTAACGCACGCCAAAGTACTAAGTCAAGAGAGGTCTCATATCCCTATCATGTGGTTAGCATATAAAAGTGCTTGGATCAATGGTGCAAGTAATTCGATCCTTGTTGACTTGTGCACAAACCATTCACACCCGACGATCACACTATACATACCATTTGCCCAAGTCCAAATCTTTTAGTTTTCAGTTTTACTTTTTTTTTTCAAATACAATTACATACATGAGTACCTTGAACAAAGTATTTAAAGTGATGACATATCGATCATCCTCGAAGCGATGATCCCTATGCTACTATTCTAAGCATTGCTAAGCATACCGACTCGCATACTATACATATACATGAGTAGAGTTCATCCATCGGACTCCAAATCATTAACCAATATCTAATTTAGGCTCAGTAGCAATGGTAAACATTTACCTACAGCTCATGCATCTATTCGGATTAACTACTCTTAACGAAAATTAACATCAAAATATCACATGCATACATACATTTGCAATCAAGATATTTGTATCGAAACTAATTGGAGAAAGATGATCAAAGGGGGGAGGGGCTGCTTGCCTTGCTGGAGATATTTGACTTGCTGCAGAGAATCACTCTCGGATACGATAGAATCGTCGAAACCTAGTGAAATAATAGAAAAGAACCATAAGAACGGATAACGCCGAATAAACTCAAAAATTCAAAATCATCCAAAAATTATAAAATTTACATAGAAGGTAGAGAATGAATTTAAATGAATTTATCCATAAAAATAAGTTGATTTGTATACTGCATGCAAAAGTTATAGCCAAAACAAGATCGTTAGGGCAGAAAAATCAGGAAAAATAGGACTCAGTTACTATTCATCTGAAAGCTAACCCTTCCTAAAATTTTCCAGAAGGGTGGTGACTTTGAAAATTTTATGGTATACATAGCACTACATCATATGAACAATGAAATTTGATTCACCTCATTTAGAGTTAAAATTAATTTTCTAGGATTTTTCAAAGTCATGATAGTAGTGCACAAATCATTTGTAAAACAAGTTTTTCAGAGGTAGTAACATACTTAAAACCTATTCTATAATAAAATAAAGTAACAGAGGAACCCACCAAGCTTGATTTCACTCAATTTGGAGTTGCAGAGAAATACTTATGCATTTTTGAAGTTTAATAGCATTTTTAGTACAACAGTAATACTAAACCCAAAGTAATTTTGCTAACAGTATTTTCTGGGATAGAATCATGGTCCAAACCATTTTTATATTAAATTACATTTAAAAAGGAAGCTAACAAAATTTAAATCATCAAATTTGGAGTTTCCTAGCAAAAGTTATTAAAGATTCATTTTAGTTTGGTTTAGAAATTCCAATTAAATTGAGAAATACGCCTTCTAACCAAGAAAACATATTCTCTTGCTATTCTTAAGAGGTTTACATTTTTCAAATATGGAAAGAATATCGTCCTTTGCCTTGTTGAGGTTTACGTTTTCCGAATATGGAAAGCGTCTTATCCTCATAGCCATAGGCGTACTTTCCGAAACCTTACAGGTGGGACCTATGTGTCATTGACACGGTCTATAAAACAGTGCGTGTGGACCGAAGTCCACAACACAGAGTTTTGGCTCACGCGATGGAATCACTATGCCATTAAAGGCCTTGGGCCACAGGCGATGACTCGAAGGCGAATTCAAAGCATTAATGACCTCAGATTTACTTTGAGGGCCTACACATCATTGAGACAACAGAAGAACTAATTCACCATTCATTAAGCTAAGCATTAATTAGCCCCTTAATGACAGGGATTTGCCCTAATCCGAGACTCTGATGTCGATCGGAACTCCCGACCAGCAAAGGAGCCTGCATCATGAAGTTTCTTGACCAATCGCCAATGACTAAGGCTATGCATATACGGCCAAGGACCAAAACGGGTTCCTGAGGTTCATGCGAAGCTAAGGGTAGCCGGGACATCGACGGAGGTTAACTGGAGTGGCGGCACGGCGGTGTTTGGCGGCGGCGGTGCTCGGTCAATCATGGCAACAACAAAATCGGATGGACCCTTAATGAACTAGCGCGAGCATGAGCACTAGGGGGGGGGGGGTCAAGGAAGCTACCAAAGTGACGCGGAAAGCTGAGGTGGCAGGAGTTGACTTGGCCGCGAGGACTAGCAGCGGCGCGAGCAGCTCCACGTGGAGAGGTCGGCTCGAGCTACAAGTAGAAACACGAGGGGTACGAGAAGCTCACGTGAGACTCATAGATGGTGCTAGGGCAAGAAATCGAAGGATGGAGTGACCTACCGGAGATGGGGACGAAGGCTACGGCTTACGGCCGGAGTTGAAGAATTTCAAATCGCGTCGGTTCCTGAGGACAAAGGATGAAATTGAGATAGGGGAAAGGATCCTCGAGTTCGGGAACATATTCTGACGTGGAAAGGAAGGAAGAAACTGCACGGGAACGTCGTCGATGTAGTGGTAGCGCGTTGGTCGTGAGCCAGAGTGTGGATATCATGGGGATATGCTCCAGATCTTAGGATGATGTGACAATTGGCAATGTCGTTTATGATTTGTCGTTTCACGTATTTTTGATAAAGTTCAGAACTGTCAGGACAGGGGCGGTCTGACCGGCCAGAGCATGGCGGTCTGGCCGGTCCCAAATCGGTCAGACCGGCCATGATCGGCGGTCGGACCGGCCGTGACCAAAAAGTGTCAAAATAAGCTGGGCCAAAAATAGAGGGTGTATGCAAGTGAGGGGATTCTATTGCACTTGGTCCCATAATTTTTGGAGTCTCCAGTCAAAAGTTCTATTCGTTTTAAATTTTGAAGGTTTGAATTTCGTGGCTTGAAATTGCCTGTCTTTTGGGTGGTCGGACCGACCTATAGCTGGCGGTCCGACCGGCAAGGCTGGAGGTCCGACCGGCCCTGAGGGGCGGTCGGACCGGTTGTCACTTGAACGCCGGCCTTCGTGGCGGCATTGTTCGTTGGTTAGGTTAAAGTCATGAGTTTCAGGGCATATGTATTGCATGATGCATGTTTTGACTAACATGGGTCAAGTTGTGAAGAACTTATTCCCAAAATCGGTTTACTTGTCTATGGTTGTGGAGGTTGCTTGGTGGTCAACGATGGTCAACGGCGAGGATGATCGAGACTAGGCTTCGAGAGCTGAGGTCCAGAACGATCGACGATGCCGGGTGAGGTCAATGACTCAAGTGTGACACAAGATGGACAAGGGTGACCTATTAGCAAATCCGAGACGCAAGATGGCGCTTGGTGAAACTGTTTAGGTAAAAAGGTTAAAGACGGTGCTTTGCGAAGCGTGCGTTTGTGACCCGTTTGTTAGTGGGCCTTAACCTGTGAGGTGACCTTCGATGAGGCCAGTCCGGGGACTAGGCCTGATATTTCAGGTTCTCTAGAGCAGTCCGAGTCCATCTTTGTGGATGTTGAGGAGGACAGAGATGAGGGTTGTCTACCCGATCTAGTTCTTTCGCCTTCTCTTGAGGTACCTTCTTCCACCGTACCTCGAGAAGATCAGCCCTTGCCTTCTGCCTCTTCTGAAGTTAGTAGCTCTGTTCCTATCTCATCTGCTCATGAGATAGAGGCCACTTCTTCATCTCACCCTGGACCTCCTAGATACATTCAAAAGGACCATCCTTCAGAGCAAATCATTGGAGATCTTTTTGAGCGAGTCACTTGTTCAAAATCTGATATGTCTCTTTTCTGTCTCCATTCTGCCTTTGTTGCCTCATTTGAGCCCAAAGACGTTTGTCATGCTCTCTCTGATGAGTCATGGATTAATGCCATGCATGAGTAATTGAAAAACTTTGAAAGAAACAAGGTCTGGTCTCTTGTTGAGCCCCCTCGAGGTCACAATATCATTGGGACCAAGTGGGTGTTCAAGAACAAGCAAAGTGAAGATGGGGTAGTCATTCGAAACAAGGCTAGACTGGTAGCTCAGGGCTTCTCCCAGGTTGAGGGTCTCGATTTTGAGGAGACTTTTGCCCCTGTAGCCAGACTTGAAGCTATTAGAATCTTGCTTGCCTTTGCAGCTTCTAAGGGTTTCAAGCTTTACCAGATGGACGTCAAGAGTGCCTTTCTCAATGGATTTATTGAGGAAGAAGTCTATGTCGACTGACCTCCGTTTCGAGAACCCCAAGTACCCTAATCATGTCTACAAGCTTTCCAAAGCTTTGTATGGACTTAAACAGGCTCCTAGAGCCTGGTATGAAAGGCTTAAGTCCTATCTGTTGAGTCATGGTTTTGAGATGGGTAAAATAGGTAAAATAGACAAGACCTTGTTCATCCACCGTCAAGGCAATCGATCTTACCTTGTCCGTTTATGTGGATGACATCATCTTTGCGCTCCTCGCATGCTCTTGTTTCCAGTTTCCGATGTCATGAGCTCGGAGTTTGAGATGAGCATGATGGGCGAGTTGAATTTCTTCCTTGGCTTCCAAATCAAACAGACTCGGGAAGGTACTTTTCTGCACCAAGACAAGTACACTCGTGATCTCTTGAGACGCTTTGACATGAGTGATGGTAAGCCAGTGTAAACTCCAATGGCCTCTACAGCCTCACTTGACCCAGATGAGGACGGCGAGCCAGTTGATCAAAAGGAGTTCAGAAGTATGATTGGCTCCCTCTTGTACCTCACGGCCTTGAGACCGTACATACATTTCTCCGTGTGTCTTTGTGCTCGATTCGTGCTTCTCCTCACGATCTCACCGCCAAAGCGGTGAAGCGCATCTTCGGTACCTTCGAGCTACCATTGACTATGGTATCTGGTACTCTTCCTCTTCTTGTCTATCTCTTAGAGCCTACTCCGATGCAGATTTTGCTGGCTGTAGGATAGATAAGAAGAGCACTTCTGGCATTTGCCAATTCATTGGCACTTCTCTCGTCTCGATCTTGAGGAAGCGATCCGGTGTTGCATCCCACCGCAGAGGCCGAGTACGCTGTCGCAGCCGATTCTTTGTAGCCAAGTGCTTTGATGGTCTCGACCCTGCGGGACTTTGGGTTAGTAATCGACCGTGTTCCACTCTTTTGTGATAACACGTCTGCGATTAGCATTGCCAAGAACCCAGTGCAGCATTCTCGGACCAAGCATATTGATATCAGATATCACTTTCTTCGAGACCATGTAGAGAAGGGTGACATCGTGCTCCAGTTTGTGGAGAGTGACCACCAGTTGGCTGATATCTTCACCAAGCCTTTGGATAGCTCTCGGTTTTCAGCTCTGCGGGGAGAGCTTGTGGTGGTTTGTCCTTATGGACTGTTGTGAGGCGGAGCTTGTGCTTTACTGCTGTATTGTATTTTATTATGCTCTTACTCCTTTTTGGTTGCATAGCATTTGGGTGCATTAGGTCTAGTCCTTCCAGCATAGGTTAGAATGGTTCTCTTGCCGAGTTGCTTAGACTGTTTGTTCTTATCTTGTGCTTCTAGGATGCTACTTATTAGCTGCTTCTCTTCTCACTTGGTTGAGCTTACTCACTTCTTATAGGTTCTAGCGAGGGTCGGGCCACCCTTGGGTAGACAGGGATAGTGTTTGCTCCTTAGTGTGTTAGTTGACCAGCTGATAGTCCTGGAGTCATATGGGGTAGATGAGAATCAGTCTGAGCCATAGTATCCTCTATATCTTATCTATGCTCTAAGGACTGCCTTTTCTGTTTCTCTTGCCAGTTTCTCGTTTTTGTTCCTTTGGTTCAGGGGGAGTTCATCTTGGATCTTCTAGTTCTTAAAATTGACATAACTCAACCTGAATTAAAAGTGCATCTCATTCTGAAGGGGATCTGGATTTTCTTGCATTTTTATTGTAATATAATTACATAGAGCTTTGATTATTATCCTTTATGATCTGTTTTCAATGTCTTACATCTTGCCATGATCTGAGCTAAATTGCAAGATTTATCATGACTTTTTATGTGTAGTCTAGTCTTTGCCATGATAAGGTGACTAAAAATGCTCAACTTGAATTAAAATCTTGTCATGATAGCTCTTGACATTAGTCTGTTGTAGTTATCCCTTTTTGATTCTCGCCATGTCAAATAGGCTGAGTTGAGTCTTGAATCTCTATTGAGCTTTAGATTGGGCTATGTCAGTTCATTAAGAAGCATGACTTATCATTAAATCTTTGGTCTAAAACATCAAAAGCAAAAATGATCTCTTTTGTGCGAAAAAACTGATCTCACCAACTCTTTCTCATGAGACTGCTTGCCATTGCACTAGGCATGAACTCGGGGAGTCTTGATGACCTAAGATCACTTCCTTAAGTCTGTTGCTTGGAGTGATCGCATAAGGCTTGGGATCTAGCACATGGTTAAGAATTGAAAAATGGTTGAAGCTTAGGAGGCAGTTATGGATGGCTCCTAGTCCAGCACTTGCTTTACTAAGATAAAGCCATAAATGATTTTCAGAAAAAGAAAAATGTGCTCAATTTGCTTATCTTCAAACAGACCAAGTACTTGATCAAATGAGTCATTCTTAAAATTGGTAACTCTCTAAACTGTTCAATATTTGCTTCTTGGTTCCACTTAGATTATTTGACATGGCTTGTATCATCCTTGGATACCTTTAGCTAGACTATAATCTTGGTTGTTTTGACATGCTAAGAAATTGGACCAATTCTCAGATTTTGCCTTCCTTGGTTTAGCTGCTCTATACATCAATTGTCATGATCTTGACAACATTCTTATGTGTTATGGCTTGGTGTAATACTCTAATAGTCATTTTGGATAATCTTCATGGCTCCAAATGCTTAAAATGAATAACATATAATTATTTTCTCTCTTTAATGCATCTTGATGTGTTTATTGCCAAAAGGGGGAGAATTTTGGAGAGAAAAAGTCTTCTGGAGTTTTGCAGAAATTTGCTCTTTCATTTTCTGCTCCAGTCTTTCTCTTTTGTCAAACATGGTCTTGAGCTTCCTTGTTCCTAGTTTAGACCGTGATTGATCATCATCACAAACTCAACTTTATGCTTTTTCGATGTTTGTCAATATAGTCATCGAGGGGGAGATTGAGAGACCATGTGAGAGGTGTCCCCATGCGAGTGATGAGTATTTGACACTTTTGTTGAAAAGTTTGTGATTTGGTTCATCTTTGTTGTCTTCTTCTTTGTTTTGATTCTCAGATTGTCTGGAACTTCCATACAGGAATGCGGAAGTACCGATCATCGGAACTTCCGCCCTGGGAAAGCGGAACTTCCGATTGTGCGCAGACCTGAGCAGTATGTTTTGATTTTGTAATGTACGGAGCTTCCGCCCTGGGAATGCGGAAGTACCGATCATCGGAACTTCCGCCCTGGGAAAGCGGAACTTCCGATTGTGTGCAGACCTGAGCAGTGAGTGCGTAATTTTTGATTTTGAGTTGGTTGGTTTGTGTATGAGTTTGAGACAAGTACAAATGATAATTCTATTATCTCGAACAATGCTATGTGATGTGTTTCTTGTCTATGTTGGATGCAGGATGTCGAGGCGGAGTCGTGGCGAGACACGTGGAGACCGGACTAGACGCAGGTGGCGTTGAGGTCAGAACGGTCGAGGTGTGTCGAAGACGGCGTGAACTCGAAGTGGTTGCAAGTCGTGGACAACAAGGAATGCGGGAGCTTCCCGAAAGGTGCACGAGGGGCGAAAGGGTATTTTCGCAATACTGCACAAGCGGGAGCGGGCTCCATTTGGATATTATCTGGCGTAACGGGTTTGCGACCCGTTAGCCAGCGCCTATATAAGGAGGGGATCTCTCCTGAGTAGGTAGGCCACTTGAGAGAGTATTAGGGTTTGCTAGAGTCAAAAGTGGCTTTGAGAGTTTGTTTTGGCTTTAGGCTTTAGTGGTTGGGAGAAAGCAGAGTAGGAGATGTTCTTTCGTTGGTTCCTCTCTTCTTGACTTCCTGGTGCTCTCTCTCCCTTGCTCTTGGGTGTTCTTGTGAATGGAGAGGGAGAAGATGGATTGAGAATCATGTAATCTTTACTTCTGAATGTACATGCGTATGGGAACATCTCTATGATCCTCTATATCAATATGAGATTGTTTTGGTTGAAGTTCATCTCTCTGTTCATGTTTTTGAATATCTTGGGTTTTGATGTTCTTCTGATTTCCTTTTGTGAGATGGCATGAAACTTGATATCTAGAATCCTTTGGCTATTGCTAACATATCTTCAAAGTTTCATAAGCCAAGAATCCAAGAATCTTGCGAATTTCGGTTTTTGGTCTCTCCTGTCAAGTTTTCTCAAAAATCCGATTTTCCTTTGATTAGTGGATCTTTGTCTAAAATTTCTTCTCAATGAGGTCAATATAATATTTAGGATGATGTCTTGTGAGAATTGACCCGAGAAGAGCAGCAAATCGTGAGTATTTCAGATTTTTGGCAAATTCCAGTACGTGCTGTTCTTCAGTCCGTAGCAATCGGAACTTCCGCTGTTTACACGCCGGAACTACCGTGGTGCGGAACTTCCGCACTGGAGAACCGGACTTCCGATTGCCGACAGAGCGATCGTAAATTTGAACTTCGTCTGGTGACCGGAACTACCGCATCTTGAAACTATCGCAGGATAATCGTAACTTCCGATTTACGGCGTAACCGCCTGATTTTGTTTAACTTCTTGGACTTGATTCATTTCTCGTCTTTTGATTATCAGATTGTATTGGGTTGCTGTGTGGACTCTTGAGAGGGGAGGATCTTAATTTTTAGAAGGCACCATTCACCCCCCCTCTGTTGCCATTTCGGTCCTTCACTTTCTCATAGCTATTGAAGTGAAATTGTGTTGAATTCATAATTTGTGAAAAAGTGAGTGTGCCCCTATTCACCCCCCTCTAGTCGCCTTTTCGGTCCAACAAGTGGTATCAGAGCCCGGTTAGTTCAATCTTGATCTTAACCGGTCACTGAACTTAGGCGATGGATAAGTTCTCCACTAAACCGCATATCGTCGATGGGCACGACTATGCCTATTGGAAGAATCGTACGCGAGTATTTCTTGAGAGCGAGGGACAAGCTATATGGGAAGTTGTTCGATCCCCGTTCATTATTCCCGAGGTTGCAACGCCTGCTTCTGCAGTTCTTTTGGCTAACAACAATAAGGCCAAGAGCCTTTTATATGGTGCGCTTGGTAGACAAGAATATGATCGGATTTGCAATCTTGCAACTGCGCACGAGATTTGGAACACCCTCGAAACCTATCATGAGGGTTCGTCCCAAATCAAGAAAGTGCGCCAAACAGTCTATAAGCGCGAATATAACAAATTTGAGATGCGTCCTGGAGAGAGCATCGATGACATTTTCAGTCGCTTTAATAAAGTGATTAATCAGATGAAAGCTGTTGATATTGAATACTCCCAATCTGAAAATACCACCCATCTCTTGGCTGCAATCAACACCAAGGAGTGGGAGATGAAAGCTAATGCTATAGAGGAGAATGTTGATCTTTCGAGTCTTACATTGGAGTTGCTTTATAGCAAACTCAAGATCCATGAAATTAAAAGAGTTGATCATCCTAAGAAAGACAACATGACATTGGTAGCAGATCCTCTCAAAAGAGCTTCTGATGGTTCTCTTGAATCTTTTTCTGGTTCTTCATTTGCTTATTTATCTGCTATTCATGAAGAGGAGCTTGAGAGTATCCCTGAGTTTGAGTTAGCCTTCCTTGCTAAAAAATTCACACAGACCTACAATAATGTGAGAAACAAAAAGAGAGGTGGTCCAGTGACATGCTACGAGTGTGGTGAGCTCAATCATATCTGGGCAAACTGCCCCAAGCTGAAAGGTAAGAGCAATCATAAGGAGGGAAAGCCAGCTTGGAAGAAACCTCCATTCAACAAATCAAGGTATGAGGCTAGTAAGCTTGTGAAGGCCGCTCACCGGCTCTTACCGCTTTTGAGGATCAATCCTTGAGCGATGTGGACTCCGGGAGCGAGGAGGACAAGGAGGAGGAGATCCCTCAAGACAAAAAGAAGGGGAAAGCCAAGGACTTCACTGGCATGTGCTTCACGGCCGACACTGACGACATTGACGACAATGAGGTACCTCTCTCTTATGATGTCCTTTCTGCTAAATATGATTCTATATATGAGCAACTGCTTAGTCAAGATGAAGCGCTAGAATTTGTCATGACTAAAAATAAAAAACTAGAGTCAAAAATTGGTAAACTGAAATTAGAACCTGCAAATGTTAAGACTCTTGAATCTGATGAATGTTTATCTTGTCATGTTATGCACTCAGAATTAGCTAAATTGCAATCTGCTCACAATATTGCTTTGCAACAACTTGAAAATGCTAGAACCGAGCTAATTGAAACTAAATATGCTCCTTGTGAAAAATACTTAGATTCTAGCAAATTAGTTGCTTCTGGTGCTGTTGATTCTAGCCTTTGCACTTTTTGTTTAGAACGCGAACATGAAGTTAAAGATATCTTGGTCCTCTAGGAAGCAGTCCTCTGTTGCACAATCCACTGCTGAAGCTGAATATGTAGCTGCTGCTAGTTGCTGTAGTCAGATTTTATGGATGGTAACCACTCTTAAGGATTATGGATTAAATTTTGCTAGTGCTTCTCTTTTTTGTGATAACACTTCTACTATTAACATTGCTAAGAACCCTATGCAACACTCTAGGACTAAGCACATAGAAATTCGCTATCACTTCCTTAGTGACCATATCGAAAAAGGTGATATTGTGCTACACTTTGTGGAGTCCGAAGCTCAATTGTCTGATATCCGATCACCAAGCCGTTAGACCCAACTAGGTTTGCCACCTTGAGAAGCGAGTTAGGGGTAATTTATCCCTTTGGGTTGGTTTGAGGGGGAGTTCGATCTTTTCTGATCTTACCTTGTTCTTTCAATTTTTTCGTGTTCTTTTCTGAATTTTTTGATCTTTTCGAACTTTTTAGGTTTTTAGGCTATTATTGCATCTCATTGTATCATATTGCATTCATATGAAAAATTCAACAAATGGTATGAAAAATCAAAGTCATACTCAAAAAGATGCATTGTAATGTAAGTTTTTCTGCTTATCTTTTAAGATTGATGAAGCTTTGCCTATTACCCTTTGGAGCTTTAGTATTTCAATTCTTACTCAATGCCACGTCTAGTTCTTTGACTTACTAGAATTATCATGCTTCTACATGTGTAGCTAAGTCTTTGCTATATGAGCTAGAACTCTAAAAACAACTTGAACTAATAATTGCAATTTGTGGATGTTTTAGCGAGTTGCGCAATTAGTGCTCCTTTTGTGACATTGGCCCTGTCAGAATTGCTTTGTTAGCTCTTTAATCTAAAATTGACCATTACTTGAGCTTCTAGTGTTCTTGTGATTCTAAAAACTGCTCTTGAGAAACATGAAAAATCAAAAGATTGTCCTATGCTTAAATTGTGCCAAACTACTCTTACGAGACTGCTTGTCAATGACATGAACTTGGAGATAGTTTGATGAACCAGACGATCTCATGGGGACTGCTTGTCAGAAATGACATGAACCTCAAGATTTGTCGCCCTGGTAGAAGCTTAGAAAGAGTTTGTGGATGGCTCCTAGTCCAGGATCTTCTTTACTAAGATATACCTTTAATCAACTTCTGGTCGAAGCTTAGGATGATTTTGTGGATGGCTCCTAGTCTAGGATCTTATCACTAAGTTAGATCATTAGTCAACTTCAATATTCAGTGCAAATGAAAATTTGTTGAAAAAAGGGCATTTGAGAAAATTTGAGCAAAATGATTCAATACATGACCTGATTGTCTCTTAATATGGTCTTTGTTAGCTTTTTGATCTTACGTTGATATTTTGACATAGCCAGTTTCATTTTAGGATCCCTGTTGATGAGCTTGCTGAATTTGAAACTGTGTTTAAATTGATCAAATATATTATTTTACTTTTGAGCCTTTGTGCTTAGCTTTGATATATATGTCTTATCATGATCTTGCTAGCGCTGTCAGGCTTGATATGCTGTTTGTGCAATATTAGAGACGCTAGCTTGCTCTTTTGGGTAATCTCCAAAGCTTCTTGTAATAAAAAATGAAACCACTCCATTGCACTTCATGCATACTCCTTCTTATGCTTCTTACGTTTTGCTTTTTCTTCATTCTGCATTTGTTATCTCTGGATGAGAGGAAGGCGTGATTCCTTGATGACTCCATTGTCAAAATGGGAGAAGATGTGTTAAAATGTATTAATGCTATGCATAGGGGGAGAGATTTTTGGAGAAGGTGGATCTTTCAATGTTATATATCATTGTTGTACAAAGAGGGAAAAGATATATAAAAATGATAAAAGGGGGATAAATTGAAAATTTGAAAGTTTCTGAAATTTAAGGATCATAGTGAGGGGGAGTTCTTGAGTTGCATTCTTATTGTCTTATTGAATATTCTGAACTTGAATTGCATCATTTATCCTCACAATAATCATAGGTCAATTGAACAATTGTTCTTTCATATGGACCTCAAGTGAGAATTCTGACTCTTTTCTGGAAATCAAAGTTTTTATGCTTTCTTTTGCCTTATCTAACATGCATATGCTTTTCTGATGCCAGCTTGGTCATTTCTATTGCTTTCTCTTGCTTACGGACCAAGTTGTGCCTTTGTGCGAAAACGAAAGTATTTTACTTGTCAAACCTCCAAATTACATTTTCTGGATTATTGCCAATGTGTTCATCAAGGGGGAGATTGTGGATATCATGGGGATATGCTCCAGATCTTAGGATGATGTGACAATTGGCAATGGCGTTTCTGGTTTGTCGTTTCACGTGTTTTTGACAAAGTTCAGAACTGTCAGGACAGGGGCGGTCTGACCGACCAGACAATGGCGGTCTTACCGGTCCCAAATCGGTCGGACCGACCGTGACCAAAAAGTGTCAAAATGAGCTGGGCAAAAAATAGAGGGTGTAGGCAAGTGAGGGGATTCTATTGCACTTGGTCCCATCATTTTTGGAGTCTTCAGTCAAAAGTTCTATTCATTTTAAATTTCCAGAAGGTTTCATAATTTCAGGGCTTGAAATTCGGCTAAGTCCTTTTGGGCGGTCGGACCGGCCAATAGCTGGCGGTCCGACCGGCAAGGCTGGAGGTCTGACCGGCCCTGAGGGGCGGTCGGACCGGTTGTCACTTGAACGCCGGCCTTCGTGGCGGCGTTGTTCGTTGGTTAGGTCAAAGTTATGAGTTTCAGGGCATATGTATTGCATGATGCATGTTTTGACTAACATGGGTCAAGTTGTGAAGAACTTGTTCCCAAAATCGGTTTACTTGTCTATGGTCGTGCAGGTTGCTTGGTGGTCAACGACGGTCAACGGCGAGGATGATCGGGACTAGGCTTGGAGAGCTGAGGTCCAGAACGATCGACGATGCCGAGTGAGGTCAATGACTCAAGCGTGACACAAGATGGACAAGGGTGACCTATTAGCAAATTCGAGGCGCAAGATGGCTCTAGGTGAAGTTGTTTAGGTCAAAAGGTTAAAGATGGCGCTTTGCGAAGCGTGCGTGTGTGACCCGTTTGTTAATGGGCCTTAACGGGAGCCCAATAGGATCAAACTTCTAGAAGGTCTAAGCCTCCACTATAAATAGGTGAGGGTGGTGGCTGCACCAGCTCTTAACTCTCTTTATATTAGAAAACCCTAATTTTGTTTAGGGAGAGCTAGGCGTGGAGGGTAGGGTTCTTGAAGGTTTGTTTGGATTTTCGTGCTCTTGTATTGACCACTGATCCTTGATGGAGTGGGTGTAATCCAACATCAATAACGTTTTAATCTATGCAAGGTTTGCTTGAGATAAGTCTCTTTTTGTTCTTACTTTCAATTTCGTGATTTTACGGCTTTCTTTGATCCACGAGGTTTTGCTTGATATCATCACGTGGATTAGCTTGCTGTGTTGTGTGGGAACTCATCTAGTATCATCGTGATCGTCAATCACCCACGAGCAAGCGATTGGATCTAGTTTTCACTTTTGCTCGGTTTTAGACCTTTCTCCAATCAGATCTTAAAGGATCATTATTTGTCCAAGAATTATCATAATTGTTGATTGGAATAGGTCCTTAATATCATAGAGAAGGTGTATACCAAGTTTCGTGAAGTTTGGAGTTGAGAATCAAAAGTTAGATCTATTTGCAACTTCATCAACGGGACTGTTCTTACTGTACTGGAGCCCAGCGGTCCGACCACCCGAGGGCACCGGTCCGACCGATTTGGTTAGAGGTCCGACCGCTAGTATAACAGAGGTCAGACCACCAGGGCATTAAATTGTTTCAATCTTTGGTGATTTTGTCATATTGTTTCGGGGGTTAAATTGGATTCAATACTAGTCTTTCGTTGTACTGGTATATTGATCTTCATAGCTTTCTCATAGCTATTGGAGTGAAATTGTGTTGAATTCATAATTTGTGAAAAAGTGAGCGTGCTCCTATTCACCCCCCTCTAGTTGCCTTTTCGGTCCAACAAGTGGTATCAGAGTTCGGTTAGTTCAATCTTGATCTTAACCGGTCACTGAACTTAGGCGATGGATAAGTTCTCCACTAAACCGCATATCTTTGATGGACACGACTATGCCTGTTGGAAGGATCGTATGCGAGTATTTCTTGAGAGCGAGGGACAAGCTATATGGGACGTTGTTCGATCCCCGCTCATTATTCCCGAGGTTGCAACGCCTACTTCTGCCAACTTCTGCGGTTCTTTTGGCTAACAACAAGGCCAAGAACCTTTTATATGGTGCGCTTGGTAGACAAGAATATGATCGGATTTGCAATCTTGCAACTGCGCACGAGATTTGGAACACCCTCGAAACCTATCATGAGAGTTTGTTCCAAATCAAGAAAGTGCGCCAAACAGTCTATAAACGCGAATACAACAAATTTGAGATGCATCCTGGAGAGAGCATCGATGACATTTTCAGTCGCTTTAATAAAGTGATTAATCAGGTGAAACCAAAAACCAGAAACTGAGGCATTTTGAGCATTAAGAGTTCAAATATGAAGCAATTTATTCAATCACTTAGCATTTTGAGCATTTTGCTGAAAATGATTTTTTGATTTTTTATAGCATTGTGCTAGATCTCAAGCCTTGTCACGACCATCTCAAGCATGAAGCTTAAAAGAATGGTCTAGGTCATCCAAAACTCCCCCTGAGTTCATGCCTAGTGCAATGGCAAGCAGTCTCATGAGAAAGAATTGGTGAGATCAGTTTTTTCGCATAGAAAAACTCATTCTTCATTTGCTTGACTTAAGAATTAACAAAGCTCATTTTATAGCTCAAACTCAGTTCAAAACTCAATTTAACCTATATGACATGGCATGAATCATGAGAGGATCACTGAAGCAAAACTAGTCACAAGATCTGTTGGACCGTAAAGGCGACTAGAGGGGGGGGTGAATAGGAGCACGCTCACTTTTTCACAAGTTATGAACTCAATACAATTTAACTCCAGTAGCTATTAGAAAGCTATGAAGATCAATATACCAGTACAGCGGAAGACTAGTATTGAATCCAATTAAACCCCTAAGCAATATAACAAAATCAACTAAGATTACCAAGACTCACAAAGACGCAGGCGGTTGCATTGTTATACTCAACCGGTCGGACCGATTGCTGGGCGGTCTGACCGGCGTTGTCTTGGCGGTCGGACCACTCCAAAATCGGTCTGACCGGTGATGACGGGCGGTCTGACCGGCCGACTCGAACCGATCTGCAATGAAGAAAATCACCGATGACGAAGTTGCAATTAGGTGAAACTTTGATTCTCAACTCCAATCTTTATGAAACTTTGCACACACCTTCTATATGCTATTGAGGACCTATCCAATCGAATATTATGATAATTCTTGGAACGATCTTGAGCAATTGCCAATTGATTAACAGAAGGTCTAAAACCGGGCAAGAACGAAAACTTGATCCTAAAGCTTGTTCGTGAGAGATTGATGATCAAGATGATGTTAGATAGATTCACACATATCACAGCAAGCTAATTCACGTGAAAGAATCAATCACAAACTCGCGGATCAAAGAAAGCCCTAAAAACACGAAATTGAAAGCAAGAACGAAAAGAGACTTATCTCAAGCAAACCTTGCGTAGATTGATTTCGTGATTGATGCTGGATTACATCCACACCATCATGGATCAGTGGACAATCAAAGATCACGAAATTCACCACAAACCATCAAGAGCCCTAGCCTCCACCTCAAGTCCCCTAAAGACAATTAGGGTTTTGAAACATAAAAAGGCGAGAGAGAAAAGAGCTAGGTGGTGCAGCCACCACCTCCCCCTATTTATAGTGGAGGCCTTTACCCAGCTAGAATCAGATAAAGCATGTGATATATCGCGGGGTTCAAAAGAAGCAACAAAAGCTGAATGAGAGTAGAGATTTGGATCATTATACCTGGAGCGAGTGACTCGCTCATGTAGATTACCTATTATCTGTTCCGGAGGATGCTGTCTCTGAATGCGAAGTGGAGCGCCCGGGTGAGATGTCGTTTCTTCGACCTCCGCAGTCTCACGATGATGATGATGCGCAGAGAGCCTCAATCAAGGTGAAGTAGACGTAGCGAGTTCTTGTATCAATATGGGCGCCTCGGCGTGCAGATGAGGGAATGACATTAGCCGTCCTCATCTTCCTCCACAAAATGCTATCTCACACCAGAAATCATCTCAGAGTAATTGATCTAGCTCGGTGGCTAGTCTCATCAAAAGTGACATTACAAGTCTCCCAATAATGTTAGTCTCAAGATTAAAAACTCGAAAACCCCTCGAATGAGCAGGATAACCCAGAAATACCCCATCAAAAGTTCTTGATTCAAATTTATCTAAGTTGCCTGTCTTAAGGATAAAACATTTTGATCCAAAAACTCAAAAATGCGAAACAGAGGGTTTTCTACCAAAACGAAGCTCATAAGGAGTCTTGCCTAAAGAAGGTCTCAAAAAGACACGATTGGCAATATGGCAAGCAGTAGCAATAGCTTCGGCCCAAAATCTCCTCGGTGTGCTATACTCATCTAGCATCGTCCTAGCCATTTCGACCAAGGTCCTATTCTTCCTTTCCACCACGCCATTTTGTTGAGGGACGTGTGGAGAGGAGAACTGATGCTCAATACCACGCCAAAGACAAAAAGAAGCAAAAGAAGCATTTTTGAACTCCGTGCCATTATCACTGCGAATCGCTCTCAAAGCACCAGGAAGCTCAGAAGCCAAACGAAGAACAAGGTCATGAAAATAACCAAAAGCTTCATCTTTAGAAGTAAGAAAGAACACCCAAGTATATCTAGAAAGATCATCGACTATGACAAGAATATACCATTTTCCACCGACTGACCGGACTCTAGCAGGACCAACAGTATCCATATGAAGTAACTGTCCTGGTCCGTCAGTCATAACCATAGTCACAGAAGGGTGTGAGGCGGCAACTTGTTTGCCATGCCTACAAGGCGCACATACAGCATCCTTGACAGCTTTGAGTTTGGGCAAACCTCTCATAAGATCAAGGTTGCTAACTCGCGTCAGATGATCAAAACCAATGTGCCCCAAACGTCGATGCCAAAGCCAGAAATCAGAAGAAGATGTAAGCAAACATTTAAGAGATCCAAGAAGAGATTCGAAAAATCACTCCAAAAATTCTACCAACTCTAGAGATTCCAAACACAAGCTCGCCAGTAGAATCAAGCACACGACAAGCATTTTTCTTAAAAACAGTCTCATAGCCATCATCAAGAAGTCGAGAAACGAGAAGGAGATTATACCTAAGCTTGTCCACAAGAGCGACATCCTTTAGAATGAATTTGTTGTTTACCCTAATTGATCCTGCTCCTTCAATTCGCCTTGTGTATCATCTCCAAAGATGATGAAGTCATCACCAAGGTTGCCGCGTGAAAGAGGTGAACCATTTTGAGTTTCCTGGTCATGTGGCGTGAACATCCGAGTCAACGAACCACGTGTTCTTCCCTTTCCGCGGTAATCCCGAAAATCAAGGAACAAAGAACGATGTGTCTCAATCTCGGAGTTAGATAAACAAGATTTAGGAATCCAAAGATCTTGAGACACACGTCTACAAAGGAGTATACAAACCGAAGTACTATCCTTGATTTCATCTAACATTCGGTTATGAGCAATGTTTAAATTAACATGAGACTTAAATCGTCCATGGCGGACATCGGCGTTGTCTTGGCGGTCGATCGGCGACCAAATCGGTCGGACCGGTGACCACTCAGTGATCGACCGCCATCGATAAATATTAGAATTAGGATATCTAGAAACATAATGATTTGCATGAGAGAAAAATCCTAATCCGTGTTTATTTTTTCAAGTGTTACCATGTCTCATAGAAGCTCTAGGTTGCATGAATGAAATTCTATCAAAATTTTTCCTATCATTTTTCAACCTCACGCCAATGTAATTCAATCAAATGTCCACCTTTTTGCAATAAGTGCAATGGTACTTGGTACCACTAGAAGAAGCACCATTTGAATTAATACAAGGTTGGGCAAAGCCTCAGATTTAAAAGATGTTTTTGCAGTTGGTTTTGAATTCAATTAAACCTTTTCCAAGACTTGAATGACTTTTGGGTTTGAATTGTCTTGAAAAGAATTGAATCCTAAACCTTGCTTCTTATAAGGAGTTTTAGACTTGTCAAGAATCATGTTTAATTGTTTCTTACCTTTAGAAAATTTCTCTAATGTATCATGAAGGTAAGCATTTTCTTTTCTCAAGTTAACACAAGCATCACAAGTTTTATTCATAGATTTCTCCTTATACTGAAGCAATTTCAAGCTTAAGAGTGGAACAGAAGCACAAGTAGTATTTTCAATATTGTCCTTAAGCTTAGCATATTTGACTCTAGCGACTTCTAAGATATCTTTGATTTCACGCCCTTTTCTAAACATGAAGTGCAAGGGCTAGAATCAAATACATCAAAAGCAATCAATTTACTAGATTCTAAACATTTTTCACAAGGAGCACTTTTAATTTCATTTAGTTCAGATCTAGCATTCTCAAGTTGTTGTACAGAAATATTATGAGCAGTTTGTAACTTAGTAATTTCTGAGTGCATAGCATGACAAGATAAACATTCATCAGGTTCAAGAGTCTTAGCATTTTTAAGCTCTATTTTCAGTTTGTTAATCTTTGACTCTAATTTCTTTTTTTTTGTCATAACAAATTCTAGCGCTTCATCTTGACTAAGCAATTGCTCAACTATAGAATCATATTTAGCGTAAAGCTCATCATAAGAAAAAGATACCTCATCATCATCAATGTCGCTTGTCGACCATGAAGCACATGCCGGTGAAGTCTTTGGCCTTCCCTTTCTTTTTGCCTTGAGGATCTCCTCCTCCTTGTCCTCCTCACTCCCAAGATCCACATCGCTCAAGGATTGATCCTCAAAAGCGGCAAGGACCCTATGAGCGGCCTTCACAAGCTTATTAGCCTCATACCTTGATTTGTTGAAAGGAGGCTTCTTCCAAGTCGGCTTTCCTTCCTTATGATTGCTCTTACCTTTCAACTTGGGGCAATTTGTCGGATATGATTTAGCTCACCACATTCATAGCATGTCACCGACCACCTCTCTTTTGTTTCTCACATTATTATAGGCCCGTGTGAATTTTTTAGCTAGAAGAGCTAACTCTGTTTGTGAATACTTTCAAGCTCCTCTTCATGAATAGCAGATAAACAAGCAAATGAAAATCCGTAAGAAGATTCAAAAGAGTCATCAAAAGCCTTTTGAGAGGATCTGCTACCAAAGCTAAATTATCTTTCTTGGGATGATCAACTCTTTTAATTTCATGAGTCTTGAGTTTACTATAAAGCAATTCTAAAGTAAGACTTGAAAGATCAACATTTTCTTCTATGGCAAGAGCCTTCATCTCCCACTCCTTGGTGTTGATTGCACCAAGAGATGGGTGGCATTTTCAGATTGAGAATATTCAATATCAACGACTTTCATTTGATTAATTACTTTATTAAAGCGATCGAAAATGTCATCGATGCTCTCTCGGGACGCATCTCGAATTTATTGTATTCACGCTTGTAAACTGTTTGGCGACCTTTTTGATTTGGGACGAACCTCATGATATGTTTCGAGAGTGTTCCAAATTTCATGCTTGCTTGAAAGATTGCAAATTCTATCATATTCTTGTCTACCAAGTGCACCATATAAAAGATTCTTAGCCTTATTGTTGTTAGCCAAAAGAATTGCGTAAGCGTGTAGCAATTTCAGAATAACCAATGGGGCTCTAACAACATCCCAAATAGCTTGTCCTCGCTCTCAAGAAAGACGCAGCATACGATTCTTCCAATAGGCATAGTCGTGCCCATCGAAGATATGCGGTTTAGTAGAAAACTTATCCATCGCCAAAGTTCAAAGACCGTTAAGATCAAGATTGAACTAACTGAGCTCGATACCACTTGTTGGACCGTAAAGGCGACTAGAGGGGGTGAATAGGAGCACGCCACTTTTTCACAAATTATGAACTCAATACAATTTAACTCCAAGAGCTATTAGAAAGCTATGAAGATCAATATACCAAGACAAATGAAGACTAGTATTGAATCCAATTAAACCCTAAGCAATATAACAAAATCAACTAAGATTACCAAGACTCACAAAGACGGGCGTCTCGATTCAGATACTCAACCGGTCGGACCGATTGTCGGGCGGTCCGACCGGCGTTAGTCAAGGCGGTCGGACCGCTCCAAAATCGGTCGACCGGTGATGACGGCGGTCCGACCGCCGACTCGTAACCGATCCGCAACGAGAAAATCACCCCGATGACGGTTGCAATTAGGTGAAACTTTGATTCTCAACTCCAATCTTTATGAAACTTTGCACACACCTTCTATATGCTATTGAGGACCTATTCCAATCGAATATTATGATAATTCTTGGAGCGATCTTGAGCAATTGTCAATTGATTAACGAAGGTCTAAAACCGCAAGAACGAAAACTTGATCCTAAAGCTTGTTCGTGAGAGATTGATGATCAAGATGATGCTAGATAGATTCACACATATCACAGCAAGCTAATTCACGTAAAAGAATCAATCACAAACTCGCGGATCAAAGAAAGCCCTAAAATCACCAAATTGAAAGCAAGAACGAAAAGAGACTTATCTCAAGCAAACCTTGCATAGATTGATTTCGTGATTGAAGTCGGATTACATCCACACCATCATGGATCGAGAGACAATCAAGGATCACGAAATTCTCCTCAAACCATGAAAAGCCCTAGCCTCCACCTCAACTCCCCTAAAGACAATTAGGGTTTTGAAACATAAAAAGGCGAGAGAGAGAGAGGTGCAGCCACCATCTCCTCCTATTTATAGTGGAGGCCTAAAACTCTTAGGGTTTGACTTAATTGGGCTCCCGCTAAGGCCCACTAACAAACGGGTCACACACGCACGCTTCGCGAAGCGCCGTCTTTAACTTTTGACCTAAACTGCTTCACCATGTGCCATGGATTCGCCAATAGGTCACCCTTGTCCATCTTGTGTCACGCTTGAGTCGTTGACTCACCCGCATCGCCGATCGCTCGACCTCAACTCTTCAAGTCTAGTCCCGATTCTCCTCGCCGTTGACCGTCGTTGACCACCAAGCTACCTGCACAACCACAGACAAGAAAACACAAATTCGGGAACAAGTTCTTCACAACTTGACCCATGTTAGTCAAAACATGCATCATGCAAATCATATGCCATGAAACCAATGACTTTGACCTAACAAAACAACATCGCCACGGTTGGCCGACGCTCAAGTAACCGGTCCGACCGCCCAGTGAGCGGTCGGACCGCCCCATGGCGGGCCGGACCGCTCCTCGTGAGCCGGTCGGACCGCCACCAAGGACTTAGCCAAATTCATACTCCCAAATTCAAACCTTCGAAACTTTAAACCAATAGAACTTTTCTTCGAGACTCCAAAATCATGAGACCAAGTGCATTGGGATCCCTCACTTGCCTACAACACCTATTTTGGCTCACCATTTTGACCACTTTGGTCACCACCGTCCGACCGCCCTACATGGCCGGTCCGACCGATTTGGGACCGGTCGGATCACCGCGCAAGGACCGGTCGAACCGCCCCGACTGAAAACACAGTAGCTTTGTCGAAAACGCGTGAAACGACAAACCGTAAACGCCATTGCCAATTGTCACATCATCCTAAGATCCGAGCATATCCCCATGAAATCCACAATCTCCCCTTGATGAACACATTGGCAATTATCCGAAAAATGTAAGTAAGAGGTTTGAAAACGAGTTTACTCGCAGCTTTCGCACAAAGGCACAACTTGGTCCATAAGAAAGAAAAAGCAATGTAAATGACCAAGTGGCATCGTAATAGTATAGGCATGTGAGACAAGGCAAAAGTAAGCATAAAAACTTTGATTTCGAAAAAGGGTCAAAATTCTCACATGAGGTCCATATGAAAGAACAATTGTTCAATTGACCTATGATCATTGTGAGGATAAAAGAATGCAATTCAAGTTCGAATATTAAATAAGACAATAAGAATGCAACTCAAGAACTCCCCTCACTATGATCCTCAAATTTCAAATTTTCGCTCCCTTTGTACAAACTTCTCCCCAACAAAGAAATATATTCTCATTAACACATCTTCTCTTCTCATTTAACACATCTTCTCCCCCTTTGACAATGGATTCATCAACGAATCACGCCTTCCTCTCATCCAGAGATAACAAATAGAAAAAAGGAAGAAGCAGAAACAAAAGAAGCATAAAGAGGAATATGCATGAAGTGCAATGGAGAGGCTTCAATTTTTGTATTTTTCAATTTTTGATTACAAGAAGCTTTGGAGATTACCCAAAAGAACAAGCTAGTATCTCTAATATTGCACAAACAAGATATCAAGCCCGACAAATAGCTAGCAAGATCATGGTAAGACATATATATCAAAGCTAAGCACAAAGGCTCAAAAGTAAAGCAATAGATTTGATCAATTTAAGCAACGCTCAAATTCAACAAGTTCATCAACAGGATCCTAAAGTGAAATTGGCCATGTCAAATGTCAAAGTGAGATCAAAAATCTAACAAAGACCACATTAAGAGTCAATCAAGTCCCGTATTGAATTATTTTGCTCAATATTTTGTAAACGCCCATTTGTCAACATTTTTCTCATTTGCATTGAATATTGAAGTTGACTAATGATCTAACTTAGTGACAAGATCCTGGACTAGGAGCCATCCACAAACTCATCCTAAGCTTAGACCAAAAGTTGATTAAAGGTATATCTTAGTAAAGAAGATCCCGACTAGGAGCCATCCACAAACTCTTTCTAAGCTTCTACCGGGCGACAAATCTTGAGGTTCATGTCATTTCGACAAGCGGTCCCCATGAGATCGTTCTGTTCATCAAACTATCTCCAAGTTCATGTCATTTGACAAGCGCCTCGTAAGAATAGTTTGGCACAATTTAAGCATAAGACAATCTTGATTTTCATTTTTCACAAGAGCGCTTTAGAATCTCAAGAACACAAAAGCTCAAGTAATGGTCAATTTTAGATCAAAGAGCTAACAAAGCAATTCGACAGGCCAATGTCACAAGAGGAGCACTAATTACGCAACTCGCTAAAACATCCACAAATTGCAATTTCTTAGTTTGAGTTGTTTAAAAGATTCTAGCTCATATAGCAAAGACTTAGCTACACATGTAAAAGCATGATAATTCTAGCAAGTCAAAGAACTAGACATGACATTGAGCAAGAATTGAAATACAAAAGCTCTAAAGGGTAATAGGCAAAGCTTCATCATTTTTAAAAGATAAGCAGAAAATCTTATATTACAATGCATCTTTTTGGATTTTTCATACCACTTGTTGTAACCACTTGTTGTATTTTTCATATGAATGCAATATGACACAATGAGATGCAATTAAAAAGCCTAAAACCTAAAAAGTTCGAAAAGATCACTAAGTTCGTAAAAGAACAATAAAAGATCAAAAGAACAAGGAAAGATAAGAAAAGATCAAACTCCCCCTCAAACCAACCCATAAGGATAAATTACCCTAACTCGCTTCTTAAGGAGGAAAATCTGGTTTGATCTAAAGGCTTGGTAAGAATATCTGCCAATTGAGCTTCGGACTCTACGAAGTGCATCACAATATCACCTTTTTCAACATGATCTTTAAGGAAGTGAAAGCGAATGTCTATGTGCTTAGTCCTAGAATGTTGCACTGGGTTTTTAGCAATATTAATAGCGTATGTTATCACGTAAAAGAGGAACACTAGCAAAGTTTAACCCATAATCTTTCAAAGTGGACGCTATCCACAAAATCAAGCTCAAAGAACTAGCAAAGACTACATACTCCGCCTCGGCGAGGGATTGTGCAATGAAGACCGCTTCTAGAAGACCAAGATACAAGAGAAGTGCCTAGGAAGTGACAGTGCACGAGGTACTCTTCCTATCTAACCGACACCGCAAAATCGAATCAAAAACCTCTAATGGACAAAGTCAAGAGCAGAATACCAAATGCCATATAAGAGGGTAGAGTGTAAATACCGAATATGCGCTTAACGGCTTGGCGATGGGAAGTTCTCGAGACGCTCAAATCTTGCACAAAGGCATACCGTGAAGTGAATGTCCGGTCTCGAGGTCAAATATGAAGGAGCCGATCATGTCTGCAGACTCGCGTTGATCCACGACTTCTCCTTCCTCATCCGGATCCAAAACGAAGTTGCCATGGGGTGGAAATTGGCTTGCAATCACCCATGTTGAAGCGCTTGAGTAGATCTTTAGTGTACTTCGTCTGATGGATGAAAGTTCCTTCCTTGCATTGCTTGATTTGAAGTCCCAAAAGTAATTAAGCTCTCCCATCATACTCATCTCAAATTCCACGACATAGTGTCGTAAAAGTCGAAACAAGAGCATTAGAGGAACCACCAAAATAATATCATCCACGTAAATTTGAGCAAGCAAGAAGTCATTTCACGCCTAAGAATAAATAGAGTTTTATCCACTTTACCCATCTCAAAATTATTTTTAAGCAAGAAGGTCTTAAGTCTATCATACTGTGCTCTAGGGGCTTGTTTAAGACCATATAATGCTTTAGATAGCTTGAAAACACGATTTGGATATTTAGGATCCTCAAAACCAGGGGTTGCTTAACATACACTTCCTCATCTATGAAACCATTTAAAAGGCACTTTTAACATCCATCCGATATAATTTAAAACCTTTTGATGCAGCAAATGCAAGTAGAATGCGAATGGCTTCTAGTCTAGCAACAGAGCAAATGTCTCATCAAAATCTAACCCCTCAACTTGGTCAAACCCCGAGCTACTAATCTGCTTTATTTCTAACCACGTAACCATCCTCACCTTGTTTATTCTTAAACACCCAACGGGTTCCTATAACATTATGACCACTAGGAGGTTCTACTAGGTTCCAAACTTTGTTTCTTTCAAAATTCTCTAACTCCTCATGCATGGCATTTACCCAACTAGAATCGATAAAGCATGTGATATATCGCGGGTTCAAAAGAAGCAACAAAAGCCGAATGAGAGTAGAGATTTGGATCATTATACCGAGCGAGTGACTCGCCATGTAGATTACCTATTATCTGCTCCGAGGATGCTTTGCCTCTGAATGCGGTGGAGCGCCGGGTGAGATGTCGCTTTCTTCGACCTCCGCAGTATCGCTGATGATGATGATGCAGCAGAGCCTCAATCAAGGTGAAGTAGACGAGGTGTTCTTGTATCAATATGGGCGCCTCGGCAGCAGATGAGGGAATGACATTAGCTTCGTCCTCATCTTCCTCCACAAAAATGCTCTCATCACACCAGAAATCATCTCAGAGTAATTGATCTAGCTCTGTGGCTAGTCTCATCAAAAGTGACATTACAAGTCTCCCAATAATGTTAGTCTCAGATTAAAACTCGAAAACCCTCGAATGAGCAGATAACCTGTAAATACCCCATCAAAAGTTCTTGATTCAAATTTATCTAAGTTGCCTGTCTTAAGGATAAAACATTTTGATCCAAAACTCAAAATGCGAAATGAGGGTTTTCTACCAAAACGAAGCTCATAAGGAGTCTTGCCTAAAGAAGGTCTCAAAAGACACGATTGGCAATATGGCAAGCAAGAGTAATAGCTTCGCCCAAAATCTCCTCGGTGTGCTATACTCATCTAGCATCGCCCTAGCCATTTCGACTAAGGTCCTATTCTTCCTTTCCACCACGCCATTTTGTTGAGGGACGGTGGAGAGGAGAACGATGCTCAATACCACGCCAAAGACAAAAAGAAGCAAAGAAGCATTTTTGAACTCCGTACATTATCATCGCGAATCGCTCTCAAAGCACCGTGAAGCTCGAAGCCAAACGAAGAACAAGGTCATGAAAATAACCAAAAGCTTCATCTTTGAAGTAAGAAAGAACACCCAAGTATATCTAGAAAGATCATCGACTATGACAAGAATATACCATTTTCCACCGATCGACCGGACTCTAGCAGACCAACAAGATCCATATGAAGCAACCGCCCGGTCCGTCTACCATAACCATAGTCACGTAAGGGTGTGAGGCGGCAACTTGTTTGCCATGCCTACAAGGCGCACATACAAACATCCTTGATACTTTGAGTTTGGGCAAACCTCTCATGAGATCAAGGTTGCTAACTCGCGTCGATGATCAAAACCAATGTGCCCCAAACGTCGATGCCAAAGCCGTAAATCAAGAAGATGTAAGCAAACATTTAAGAGATCCAAAGAAGAGATTCTCAAAATCACCCAAAAATTCTACCAACTCTAGAGATTCCAAACACAAGCTCACCAAGAGAATCAAGCACACGACAAGCATTTTTCTTAAAAATGTCTCATAGCCATCATCAAGAAGTCGAGAAATGTAAAGGAGATTATACCTAAGCTTGTCCACAAGAGCGACATCCTTTAGAATGAATTTGTTGTTTACCCTAATTGATCCTGCTCCTTCAATTCGCCCTTGTGTATCATCTCCAAAGGTGATGAAGTCATCACCGCTGCTCGCGTGAAAGAGGTGAACCATTTTGAGTTTCCGGTCATGTGGCGTGAACATCCGAGTCAACGAACCACGTGTTCTTCCCTTTCCGCGGTAATCCTCAAAATCAAGGAACAAAAGAACGATGTGTCTCAATATCGAGTTAGATAAACAAGATTTAGGAATCCAAAGATCGAGACACACGTCCGCAAGGAGTATACAAACCGTAAGTACTATCCTTGATTTCATCTAACATTCTTGTTATGAGCAATGTTTAAATTAACATGAGACTTAAATCGTCCATGGGCGGTCGATCGGCGTTGTCAAGTGGTCGATCGCGACCAAATCGGTCGATCGGTGACCACCAAATGGTCGACCGCCATCCGATAAACATTAGAATTAGGATATCTAGAAACATAATGATTTGCATGAGAGAAAATCCTAATCCGTGTTTATTTTTTCAATGTTACCATGTCTCATAGAAGCTCTAGGTTGCATGAATGAAATTCTATCAAAATTTTTCCTATCATTTTTCAACCTACGCCAATGTAATTCAATCAAATGTCCACCTTTTTGCAATAAGTGCAATGGTACTTGGTACCACTAGAAGAAGCACCATTTGAATTAATACAAGGTTGGGCAAAGCCTGCAGATTTAAAAGATGTTTTTGCAGTTGGGTTTTGAATTCAATTAAACCTTTTCCAAGACTTGAATGACTTTTGGGTTTGAATTGTCTTGAAAAGAATTGAATCCTAAACCTTGCTTCTTATAAGGAGTTTTAGACTTGTCAAGAATCATGTTTAATTGTTTCTTACCTTTAGAAAATTTCTAATGTATCATGAAGGTAAGCATTTTCTTTCTCAAGTTAACACAAGCATCACAAGTTTTATTCATAGATTTCTCCTTATACAAAGCAATTTCAAGCTTAAGAGTGGAACAGAAGCACAAGTAGTATTTTCAATATTGTCCTTAAGCTTAGCATATTTGACTCTAGCAACTTCTAAGATATCTTTGATTTCACGCTCTTTTCTAAACATGAAGTGCAAGGGCTAGAATCAAATACATCAAAAGCAATCAATTTACTAGATTCTAAACATTTTTCACAAGGAGCACTTTTAATTTCATTTAGTTCAGATCTAGCATTCTCAAGTTGTTGTACGTAAATATTATGAGCAGATTGTAACTTAGTAATTTCGAGTGCATAGCATGACAAGATAAACATTCATCGTGTTCAAGAGTCTTAGCATTTTTAAGCTCTACTTTCAGTTTGTTAATCTTTGACTCTAATTTCTTTTTTTTGTCATAACAAATTCTAGCGCTTCATCTTGACTAAGCAATTGCTCAACTATAGAATCATATTTAGCGTAAAGCTCATCATAAGAAAAAGATACCTCATCATCATCAATGTCGCTGTGTCACCCATGAAGCACATGCCGTGAAGTCTTTGGCCTTCCCTTTCTTTTGCCTTGAGGGATCTCCTCCTCCTTGTCCTCCTCACTCCCAAGATCCACATCGCTCAAGGATTGATCCTCAAAAGCGGCAAGGACCCGGTGAGCACCTCTCACAAGCTTATTAGCCTCATACCTTGATTTGTTGAAAGGAGGCTTCTTCCAAGTCGGCTTTCCTTCCTTATGATTGCTCTTACCTTTCAACTTGGGGCAATTTGTCTGATATGATTGAGCTCACCACATTCATAGCATGTCACCGACCACCTCTCTTTTGTTTCTCACATTATTGTAGGCCCGTGTGAATTTTTTAGCTAGAAGAGCTAACTCTGCTTCAGAATACTTTCAAGCTCCTCTTCATGAATAGCGATAAACAAGCAAATGAAAATCCGTAAGAAGATTCAAAAGAGTCATCAAAAGCCTTTTGAGAGGATCTGCTACCAAAGCTAAATTATCTTTCTTGGGATGATCAACTCTTTTAATTTCATGAGTCTTGAGTTTACTATAAAGCAATTCTAAAGTAAGACTTGAAAGATCAACATTTTCTTCTATAGCAAGAGCCTTTCATCTCCCACTCCTTGGTGTTGATTGCAACCAAGAGATGGGTGGCATTTTCAGATTGAGAATATTCAATATCAACAACTTTTCATTTGATTAATTACTTTATTAAAGCGATCGAAATGTCATCGATGCTCTCTCCAGACGATCTCGAATTTATTGTATTCACGCTTGTAAACTGCTTGGCGACCTTTTGATTTGGGACGAACCTCATGATATGTTTCGAGAGTGTTCCAAATTTCATGCGCAGCTTGAAAGATTGCAAATTCTATCATATTCTTGTCTACCAAGTGCACCATATAAAAGATTCTTAGCCTTATTGTTGTTAGCCAAAAGAATTGCGTAAGTGTGTAGCAATTTCAGAATAACCAATGGGCTCTAACAACATCCCAAATAGCTTGTCCTCGCTCTCAAGAAAGACGCGATACGATTCTTCCAATAGGCATAGTCGTGCCCATCAAGATATGCGGTTTAGTAGAAAACTTATCCATCGCCAAAGTTCAAAGGACCTGTTAAGATCAAGATTGAACTAACCTGCTCGATACCACTTGTTGGACCGTAAAGGCGACTAGAGGGGGTGAATAGGAGCACGCCACTTTTTCACAAATTATGAACTCAATACAATTTAACTCCAAGAGCTATTAGAAAGCTATGAAGATCAATATACCAAGACAAATGAAGACTAGTATTGAATCCAATTAAACCCCTAAGCAATATAACAAAATCAACTAAGATTACAAGACTCACAAAGACGGGCGGTCTCGACCGTTATACTCAACCGGTCGGACCGATTGTCGGGCGGTCCGACCGGCGTTAGTCAAGCGGTCGGACCGCTCAAAATCGGTCGACCGGTGATGACGGGCGGTCCGACCGCCGACTCGTAACCGATCCGCAATAAAGAAAATCACCGATGACGGTTGCAATTAGGTGAAACTTTTGATTCTCAACTCCAATCTTTATGAAACTTTGCACACACCTTCTATATGCTATTGAGGACCTATTCCAATCGAATATTATGATAATTCTTGGAACGATCTTGAGCAATTGTCAATTGATTAACGTAGGTCTAAAACCGCAAGAACGAAAACTTGATCCTAAAGCTTGTTCGTGAGAGATTGATGATCAAGATGATGCTAGATAGATTCACACATATCACAGCAAGCTAATTCACGTAAAGAATCAATCACAAACTCATGGATCAAAGAAAGCCCTAAAATCACCAAATTGAAAGCAAGAACGAAAAGAGACTTATCTCAAGCAAACCTTGCATAGATTGATTTCGTGATTGAAGCCGGATTACATCCACACCATCATGGATCAAGAGACAATCAAGGATCACGAAATTCTCCTCAAACCATCAAAAGCCCTAGCCTCCACCTCAACTCCCTAAAGACAATTAGGTTTTGAAACATAAAAAGGCGAGAGAGAGAGAGGTGCAGCCACCATCTCCTCCTATTTATAGTGGAGGCCTAAAACTCTTAGGGTTTGACTTAATTGGGCTCCGCTAAGGCCCACTAACAAACGGGTCACACACGCACGCTTCGCGGTTACCGTTTTTAACTTTTGACCTAAACCGCTTCACCATGCGCCATGGATTCGCCAATAGGTCACCCTTGTCCATCTTGTGTCACGCTTGAGTCGTTGACTCACCCGCATCGCCGATCGCTCGACCTCAACTCTTCAAGTCTAGTCCCGATTCTCCTCGCCGCTGACCGTCGTTGACCACCAAGCTACCCGCACAACCACGCATAAGAAAACACGAATTCGGGAACAAGTTCTTCACAACTTGACCCATGTTAGTCAAAACATGCATCATGCAAATCATATGCCATGAAACCAATGACTTTGACCTAACAAAACAACATCGCCACGGTTGGCCGACGCTCAAGTAAAACCGGTCCGACCGCTCCAGTGAGCGGTCGGATCGCCCCCATGGCGGCCGGACCGCTCCTGTGAGCGGTCGGACCGCCACTGGGACTTAGCCGAAATTCAACTCCCAAATTCAAACCTTCCGAAACTTTAAACCAATAGAACTTTTTATCGAGACTCCAAAAATCATGAGACCAAGTGCATTGGGATCCCTCACTTGCCTACAACACCTATTTTTGGCCCACTCATTTTGACCACTTTGGTCATCACCGTCCGACCGCTTTACATGGCCGGTCCGACCGATTTGGGACCGGCCGGACCGCCGTGCAAGGACCGGTCGACCGCCTCGACTGTAAACACAGTAGCTTTGTCGAAAACGCGTGAAACGACAAACCGTAAACGCCATTGCCAATTGTCACATCATCCTAAGATCTGGAGCATATCCCCATGAAATCCACAATCTCCCCCTTGATGAACACATTGGCAATTATCCAGAAAATGTAAGTAAGAGGTTTGAAAACGAGTTTACTCGCAGTTTTCGCACAAAGGCACAACTTGGTCCATAAGAAAGAAAAAGCAATGTAAATGACCAAGCTGGCATCAGAATAGTATAGGCATGTGAGACAAGGCAAAAGTAAGCATAAAAACTTTGATTTCCAGAAAAGGGTCAAAATTCTCACATGAGGTCCAAATGAAAGAACAATTGTTCAATTGACCTATGATCATTGTGAGGATAAAAGAATGCAATTCATGTTCAGAATATTAAATAAGACAATAAGAATGCAACTCAAGAACTCCCCCTCACTATGATCCTCAAATTTCAAATTTTCAGTTTCTCCCCTTTGTACAAACTTCTCCTCCAACAAAGAAATATATTCTCATTAACACATCTTCTCTTCTCATTTAACACATCTTCTCCCCCTTTGACAATGGATTCATCAACGAATCACGCATTCCTCTCATCCAGAGATAACAAATAGAAAAAAGGAAGAAGCAGAAACAAAAGAAGCATAAAGAGGAATATGCATGAAGTGCAATGGAGAGGCTTCAATTTTTGTATTTTTCAATTTTTGATTACAAGAAGCTTTGGAGATTACCCAAAAGAACAATCTAGTATCTCTAATATTGCACAAACAAACATATCAAGCCCTGACAATACTTAGCAAGATCATGGTAAGACATATATAGCAAAGCTAAGCACAAAGGCTCAAAAGTAAAGCAGTAGATTTGATCAATTTAAGCAACGCTTCAAAATCAGCAAGTTCATCAACAGGGATCCTAAAGTGAAATTGGCCATGTCAAACTGTCAAAGTGAGATCAAAAATCTAACAAAGACCACATTAAGAGTCAATCAAGTCACGTATTGAATCATTTTGCTCAATATTTTGTAAACGCCCATTTGTCAACATTTTTCTCATTTGCATTGAATATTGAAGTTGACTAATGATCTAACTTAGTGACAAGATCCTGGACTAGGAGCCATCCACAAACTCATCCTAAGCTTAGACCAAAAGTTGATTAAAGGTATATCTTAGTAAAGAAGATCCTGGACTAGGAGCCATCCACAAACTCTTTCTAAGCTTCTACCGGGGCGACAAATCTTGAGGTT
Organism: Hsuehochloa calcarea; assembly: GCA_036346395.1. Classification (NCBI taxonomy): domain Eukaryota; kingdom Viridiplantae; phylum Streptophyta; class Magnoliopsida; order Poales; family Poaceae; genus Hsuehochloa; species Hsuehochloa calcarea. The sequence continues at coordinate 21,829,587 of CM070604.1, read as the reverse complement.
CATGTCATTTCTGACAAGCAGTCCCCATGAGATCGTCTGGTTCATCAAACTATCTCCAAGTTCATGTCATTTGACAAGCAGTCTCGTAAGAATAGTTTGGCACAATTTAAGCATAAGACAATCTTGATTTTCATTTTTCACAAGAGCAGTTTTAGAATCTCAAGAACACAAAAGCTCAAGTAATGGTCAATTTTAGATCAAAGAGCTAACAAAGCAATTCTGACAGGGCCAATGTCACAAGAGGAGCACTAATTACGCAACTCGCTAAAACATCCACAAATTGCAATTTCTTAGTTTGAGTTGTTTAAAAGATTCTAGCTCATATAGCAAAGACTTAGCTACACATGTAAAAGCATGATAATTCTAGCAAGTCAAAGAACTAGACATGACATTGAGCAAGAATTGAAATACAAAAGCTCTAAAGGGTAATAGGCAAAGCTTCATCATTTTTAAAAGATAAGCAGAAAATCTTATATTACAATGCATCTTTTTGGATTTTTCATACCACTTGTTGTAACCACTTGTTGTATTTTTCATATGAATGCAATATGACACAATGAGATACAATTAAAAAGCCTAAAAACCTAAAAAGTTCGAAAAGATCACTAAGTTCAGAAAAAGAACAATAAAAAGATCAAAAGAACAAGGAAAGATAAGAAAAAGATCAAACTCCCCCTCAAACCAACCCATAAGGATAAATTACGCCTAACTCGCTTCTTAAGTAGGAAAATCTGGTTTGATCTAAAGGCTTGGTAAGAATATCTGCCAATTGAGCTTGGACTCTCGAAGTGCATCACAATATCACCTTTTTCAACATGATCTTTAAGGAAGTGAAAGCGAATGTCTATGTGCTTAGTCCTAGAATGTTGCAATCGGGTTTTTAGCAATATTAATAGCGTAGTGTTATCACGTAAAAGAGGAACACTAGCAAAGTTTAACCCATAATCTTTCAAAGTGGACGCTATCCACAAAATCACTCTGAATTAGCAGTGACTACATACTCCGCCTCAAAGAAGTGGATTGTGCAATGTAAGACTGCTTCCTAGAAGACCAAGATACAAGAGAAGTGCCTAGGAAGTGACAGGTGCCTGAGGTACTCTTCCTATCTAACCGACAGCCCGCAAAATCAGAATCAGAAAAACCTCTAATGGACAAAGTCAAGAGCAGAATACCAAATGCCATATAAGAGGGTAGAGTGTAAATACCTGAATATGCGCTTAACGGCTTGGCGATGGGAAGTTCTCGGAGACGCCTGAAATCTTGCACAAAGGCATACCGTGAAGTGAATGTCCGATCATGCTGCGGTACTCGCGTTGATCCACGACTTCTCCTTCCTCATCTGGATCCAATGGTATCGAATATCAATGTGCTTAGTCCTAGAATGTTGCACTGGGTTTTTGACAATGTTAATGGCAGAAGTATTGTCACAGAAAAGAGGAACACTCCCCAAAAATAACCCATAGTCCTGAAGAGTAGATAAGATCCAGAGAACCTGAGAGCAACTACTGGCTGTAGCTACATACTCGGCCTCGGTATGATCGCAATGAGACGGTATTTTCTAGAAGATCAAGAGATAAGGGATGTGCCTAAGAAATGACACGCGCTGTAAGTACTCTTCCTATCCACTCTACACCCGCAAAATCAAGATCGTAAAATGCTCGAATAGAGATAGCGTAAGAAGAAGAATACCAGAGTCCAAAGTCAAGAGTATCTTGAAGGTACTCAAGATGCGACGCATCGCTTGACGTGATGAGAAGCACGAGGAAGCTCGAAGCGCGCACGTACATACAACAAATTGTATGTCCGGCCTCGACGCTGTGAGGTAGTGGAGGGAGCCAATCATGCTGCGGTACTCCTTCTGGTCCACGGGCTCTCCATCCTCATCAGGGTCCACCACGGTGGTTGTGGCAATGGGAGTAGACATTGGCCTACAGCTTCTCATATTGAAGCGCCGAAGAAGGTCCTTTGTATACTTACTCTGGTGAATGAAGGTGCCTTCTTTCAGTTGTTTGACTTGAAGACCAAGGAAGAATGTCAACTCTCCCATCATGCTCATCTCGAACTCACTACTCATAGCATCTGAAAATCTGGACACCAAAGCATGAGAAGAACCACCGAATATGATATCATCCACATAAATCTGAACCAATAAGAAATCACTGCCATACTTGAGAGAGAACAAGATTTTATCAACCATTCCCATTTTGAAATCATTTTCAAGCAAGAAACTCTTAAGCCTATCATACCAAGCTCTAGGAGCTTGCTTCAATCCATAAAAGGCTTTGGAGAGTTTAAAAATATGGTTTGGGAACTTATGATTTTCAAAACCAGGTGGTTGCTTGACAAATACCTCTTCTTCTATGAAACCATTTAAGAAAGCACTTTTAATATCCATTTGAAAAAGCTTGAAACCCTTGGATGTTGCAAATGCTAGTAAAATACAAATGGCTTCCAATCTAGCTACAAGAGCAAATGACTCTTCAAAGTCTAAGCCTTCTACCTGGAAATAACCTTGAGCTACAAGTCTAGCCTGTAACATCCCAAATGTGGATTTGTGTTTCAAATGTAAGAAAAATGAGAAGAAATTAAAACTTTTCTTGCATCTTGAAGTCCTTAGCCATTTCTGTAATTCTTGTAAAGGAATTATGGAAAGCAAAATCAAAATCCTCAATTGACTCAAATCAAAAACCTCCGTGGCAAAGATCTTGTGCCAAACCTATGTAAATATTTTTCCTGAGCTCTAGGGATGACTTGTGACACCTCTGAATTATTTCATAATTTTCAGAAATTATTTGATAATTTTGGAGGCTAGTCAAACCTTGGTCAAACCCTAATTCACACCTTCTGAAATTTTTGGAGAAAAATGCAGTTCATGAAAATCTCTAAAAATTTTATGAGAGATTCCTCCTGCAGTCAGCCATCTCCAGTTAAAATTTCATGATTTTTGGAGCTTGTTTGCTACCTTAAACAAATTCCCCAAAAATCAGCTGTTAATTCAAAACCCTAACTAGTTTTCACTGTTCATTGGTTTCGAATCAGACTCGGGCTCGAGCCACTTGACTGGGTTCGATAGACTAAATGCACTGTCTTGGTCGTTTGGGTGCAAGCGTTGAGAGTCGTTGGATCGGCATCAAACGGCCCACGATCGCGTGAACGTTCGGACCATCCGAACGCGCCGATCCATTTGAACTGTTGGATTCTGAATCGAGGACCCACGATAGCGTGAACGTTCGAACCATCCTAACGCCTCGCGCAACGTGAACCGTAGGATCCAAATCAACGGCCCAGGTTCGAGCGAGCGATCGAATCGTTATAATCACCCTGTTCTAATTGAACCGTTCGATTTCAATCCGTCGGTGGAAACGTCGTCTCCTCCCTCGGGTCAGAGCGCGCGCTTAGTCCGGCAATGGCGTGAGCAGAGGAGAAAACGAGCAGCGTGCAGTCACCTCTGTGGTCACCTTTAAACGGCTATCTCTGCGCGCATTAAATGCCCGTCGTGCTCCTCCCTCAGAAGTCCATGGTTCAACTGCTCCCGTCGCTCTCGCGTGCTCTAATGGCAGTGTTGACCCGAGAGAAATATCGCTGTTGCACACTACCATTCTCAGCTATTTAAGCTCCATTGTTTCACTCTTGGCTTCCTTTAGCACTTCCGCAACTGCAGCTAGCACCCACAGGCAATTTTGAGCTGCAGTCACTCGAAATCCATTCGGCCGCCATTGTTGAGCTTTGAGGTTCGGTGAAGGCGTTACAGCAGGGGTTCCCTCCTTTCACTTCTTGCTCCCTCTGCTCCATCTTTACTCTCTTGATCTTAACCCTCACTCAATTTAGTTCAATTCGCTCAGGGCTTGATTGAATTTGGATTTTCCCATTTTCGGCCGAAATCCGCATTTCTCTTCACCAGAGCAGACTCGACCCTTCTCTGTGCTTTCTCTGTGCTCAGGTAACTCCTTATTAGTCCCTAGTTGCTTGGCACCTGCTTCTTTGAACCGCAGCTGAGCTCATTTGCGTTTTCGTTTCCGGCCACTTTCGGTCATCTGTCATCTCCGCTTGGCGCGTTTAGACCGCCGCAACCAAAACTGTTGGTACCATTGGGTGCGCAAGATTGTTAGGAACCCATTTTGGGCATTTGCTCGCGCCGCCGTGGCCAGAGTCGCTGGCGACGACCCTGTCTTCCCCGTCATTTTGTCGGATGAAAACAGGGACGAATGTTTGAACGTGATTTGATATGGACCGTCGATCCTTAGATCTACGGCTCAGGATCGCGCAAACATTTGAATTAATCGCACGCCTTGATCAGTGGACTGTTGGATCAAAGATCAACGGTCCCGATTCGAGTCCGCGTGGGTCGTTGGATCCAAGATCAACGGCTCATGTGCGTGTGAACGTTTGGACCAGGCCGAACGTCCTGATCCACGTGAACCGTTGGATCCAAATCCAACGGCGAGCGTTTAGGGTTTGTGAGTCGCGCGTGCGCGCGTTAACCCTTGAACTCGGACCGTTGGATCCAAGATCAACGATCCAACTTCGTCCACGTCGATTTAATTTCTGATTTTTCCCGAAAGGATTATTTGTCAACTGAAATGCATAACTATTTCATTTCAATTCCTTTTCGGTTGATTCAAATTTTGTTAGTTATATTTTTAACTAAACTTTAATCTAAAAATAATTCTAACCTCAGTATATCTCCAGAAAATTTTGCTAAAATGTTAGTGCAATGAATAGTAGTATTTATGATTTATAAGGTTGAGCCAAATTGTTTTGCTCATATCTTTTGTATTAAGAATCCAAATCAATTGGTTCTTATTGCTAAATTCCTTATAAATCATGCTCTTGCTACTGTAAAATTTTCACAATATTTGGAGAAAGTTTGCTGTTGAGTCTTTGGGTGTTCTTCGTTCTTATTGGTTCTTTTTCGCTTTCTCGATTAGGTTCCGAAGAGCACGTTGATAACTTAAGTGATCCTCTGCAACATCTTGAACCACAGCAAACAGGCAAGCAGTTTGATCATTTTAATCCTAGTATTTTTCAAGTCTAATATATTTTTTACAACTTGTATGTATGCATTGCTATGTTGTTGTTAAATTATGGTTAGTATCCTATAGTTGCATAATCTGTAGGAATTGATTATCCTCTACTACCATGTGCCTAGGTTATTTGCTGTGATGGGAGTTCGATGGATGAGCTCTTGTCACTTAGTAAATTACGAATTGTAATTGCTTAGAAATGCTTAGTTTCGGTAGTAATGGGCAATCATCGATTTTAGTCGATGATCTTGATCACACATCTAATTATTATTCCATTATGTCCAGCACTTGTGCTTTGGTTATTTTGTAAAGACAAAATCTGAAAATGAAAAATTGATTTGGACTTGGGCAAGAGGATGGATGGTCGGTTATTGGGTTTGTGGATGTCTTGCCTAAGTCAACAAGGACCGAACATCTTGTGTCACACTCTCCAAGCATTTTTGTGTGCTAACCACGCGAGAGGGATATGGGACCTCTCTTGACTAAGTACTTTGGCGTGTGTTATCTCCGAGTCGCAGGAGGGGGTTGTGTGTGTTGTGTGAAAAAGAATATGTGTTCTTGTGTTGGGTGTGCGGTGGTGGAGATTCCGGGTAGGCTCTCCACCTCGAGGAGCATCGTAGTTGTCCAAGGTTTTACCTGCGATGGGTAGTTGACCGAGGCTTTCCGATGACTCCGACACAACGTATGAGTTTCTATCCATACGGGCGGCTCGTAGTTAATTCATAATATTGGAAATGTCTCGAAGGACTTAGCTGTGCCGGCATACCAAAGGAAGTATGCTAATCATGTGGCGAAAAGGTGGTCTGACGTGTGGGTACATTGGTACACCCCTGCAGGGTATAAAACTATTCGAATAGCCTCGTCCTAGGTTATGGACACGCTTGGTTAGGTTTTGCAAGAGTTAGACTACCACCTTTTAAATTAAAATTTGACATGGTTGGCATGAATGGGTAATTCATGCTATTGTTGTGGTGACTAATGGTTTAGTCACTTCCAGGATTGTTGTTGTCTTCTATCTACTGTTATATTGTTGTCTTTTACGGTTATTTGAACATTAAAAACAGATTTGTTAACTTGCTTTCAAATGTACTACATTATTGCAAATAAACATTGCTTTGTGCTGAAAACGAAACATACAGCCTCCACTTAAATAAGCATGCATGTAGCATATGTATAGGTCTGTTACTCTACACGTAAGTCTTGCGGAGTACAATTTTTGTACTCATTTGCTTTACTTAACTATTTGTTGCAGAGGTGGAAGGTGAGCCCCAAGGGCCTCACTTTTTTGTAATGTGATGTGGATTCGACGACTACCTTGGCGGTCCGGTCGGTTTCCTTGTGGGTTAAAGGCACACTGATTGGCTCTTTTTGTTTATGGCCATCTTATAGCACTTTTGCTTCCGCTGTTCAATTTCTTTTTGTATATGTCATTTGGCCGGTCGGCCTCTCTTTCGTAATAACTATCCTTTATTTATGTTATCTTCTGGTTTGTTGCTTTGCTTCGGTTCTATGTGAATGAATGGAATTGATGCATGAATTTTGTAAAGAGGTGTGTATACTGCATTTCTGAGAAGTATACATGTCTCGAAGACACGGGTTATTTCGATTGTGATGCTAGGGTCAATTTGTGACTAAGCATTACAAGCCCAATAATCCGGGGTCCTCACAGAGTTTGGTATCAGAGCCATACTGACCGTAGTAACCCAAGCTTGGTCGTCTTTAGGACATTTTGGAAAATATTATTTTCAAAGTATCAAATGGTTTATGAAAGCTTAAGGAATTCTCAGATTTTATTCCTTGCCTATCTTAGCTTTCTCCTCTCATCTTACTCTAATTTGAGTTTTAAAAATTGATTTCCTCTCCTTTCTTCAAAGATAGTCGTTATCGTTTAATTGGGTTATTGGGAACTAATGAGTTTGGCAAATTGAAGTGGTGGTTGCCCTCTACAAGGTTTTGAAGTTTCTGGAATGGCTAAATTTCGACCAGAAGCTTGGATGCAAAACCTGGACAGCGATCTTTCAATTTTCGGACAGCAAGCTCAAAGGTTCTAAATGGGGTAGAAAATGAGAGGATAATCAACTAAAACTTGTGGGAATCGAAGGGTAAGATGTGATACTAGTTAGCTATGTATCTAACACTAATTTCGCTGAGTTAACCTTGCTCTTTAGTGGTATTAGATCTTACGTTATATTCTGATTTTTATCGTCTCAATCAATTACTCGTTCATTCAATACGGGTTAGTTGCATTGGGAAGTTGAGCTTTGGTTTGGTGATTCATTGCGATTTTTGGAGTCTTTCTATAAGCCTGTTTAAGTTTATACACTTGCTGTTTTCGGCTTTCGATTAGAGTGAAATTCCATTCCCCTAGTCGTTAGCTTCTTGCTTCATTTCGGCTTTGATTTCCGGGTCTAGTGTTTAACCCAAGTTTCTTGTAATAGGATGGCCGGACGCACTCGTAGCGGCCAAGGCCAGTCAGCTGGTCCGGACGAGGATCTTCCTCCTCCTCCGACCATGGCCGAGGTCCTTCTTCAGATTGAGCGCAACCGTGCAGAGGACCGGAGGGTTCTTCTGGACGTTATCACGCGCAACACTTCCGCCCTTACCGGTGCTTCAGGATCCGGGCAAGGGAGTGGACACCAGCCGCGTGGGGGACTCACGGAGTTTCTTCGCACCCAGCCCCCCACGTTCTCCAGGTCTGAGGACCCGCTTGACGCAGACGATTGGCTTCGTCTGGTTGAGCGGAAGCTTCGCATAGCGCAGTGCCAGGAGCACGAGAAGGCGCTGTTCGCATCGCACCAGCTAGAGGGTGCAGCTTTGTCTTGGTGGGAGAGCTTTCTCGCCATGCTGCCTGACGGCCACACCGTCACCTGGGAGGAGTTCCGCACTGCCTTCCATCGGAGTCATATTCCTTCCGCCCTGATGAGGCTGAAGAAGAAGGAGTTCTTGTCGCTCGACAGGACGCTTTCGCCATTCTGAGTACTGCACGAGTTCAACCATTTGGCTCGTTATGCTCCGGAAGAGGTGGCCACTGATGAGGCTAAGCAAGAGAAGTTCGAGGATGGTTTGTCTGAGGAGCTTCAGGACAAGCTATCTATCGTCGACTTCCCTGATTTCCAGGCCTTGGTGGACAAGGCCATCGTCGCCGAAAGCACTCGGGAGAGCGCTTGTGGATTCCATAGCGTAAGTGGGAGGCCCACAAGTCCTCTAGGGTCGCCTATCCCCGCTTGCCGGGTCTCGGGGTCGCGTCGGTGAGGCTTCAAGACCCGAGGCCGTCAAGACCGCTCTTCGTCCTTCGCAGGCCGTGCCCCAATCACGTGCACCTACGAGTCAGCAGGGTGGCCCCCGCAACCCAGCCGCCGGAGTCACTTGCTTCGCCTGCAACCAGAAGGGGCATTATGCGAACCAATGCCCTAAGAAGACAGAGGCGACCCTCGTCCTAATGGAGGACGCGGCAAGGAGGTGGTTCTTCTCAGACTGGTTAGTCTCGCTACCCAAGGCGTGGGTAGTGGTCGCGCCAACCTCATCTCGGGAGGAGGCACAGGAGGCACCCGACGCCGTGGCCGGGTACACTTTCTGTTAACTCTAATTACGCATCGTTTTGTTTGATTCAGAGCATCTCATTCTTTATTTCGAGTCTTTTGCTGCTATTAGTGAGCTCCTTTTTACTCCATTGTTGGTCCCATTGCTTATTCGCTCTCCGGGTTCGGAGTTGAGAGCTGAATCTGAGTGTAGGGATGTTCCAATTGAAATTGAGGGAGTAAGATTCTTAGCGAATCTCATCCTTCTACATTCAGCAAGTCTAGATGTAATTCTTGGTATGGATTGGTTGTCTCAGCATAAGGGACAAATCGATTGTGCCAAGAAGTGTGTCTCTCTATCTAGTCTTTCCGGTGAGCAGGTTCGCTTTTCGCCGAAGCTACTAGGTCCGCATCTCTTCGCACTTGAAGCGAGGCCCGCTCTAGATATTAGTGAAGTCCCCACAGTTCGTGACTTCATTGATGTCTTTCCTGAAGATTTTCCCGGGATGCCACCAGTTCGAGACCTCGAGTTTGTCATTGAGTTGGTTCCCGGTACCGCCCCGATTTCAAAGAGGCATTATCGGATGCTACCGAACGAGTTGGTGGAATTGAAGAAGCAACTTAGTGAGCTGCAAGAAAAATGTTTCATCCGCCCTAGCTCATCTCCGTGGGGTTGTCCTGCAATCTTCGTGAAGAAGGACAATACTTTGCGCATGTGCGTTGATTACCGTCCGCTTAATGAGGTAACGGTAAAGAACAAGTATCCATTGCCCCGCATTGATGATATCTTTGATCAATTAACTGGAGCTCGAGTATTCTCCAAGATTGATTTGAGAGTGGGATATCATCAAGTTCGGATACGACTTGAAGATATTCCAAAGACGGCTTTCTGTACTCGCTACGGCTTGTATGAGTACACCGTCATGTCATTTGGCTTAACCAATGCTCCTGCCTTGTTCATGAACCTCATGAATTCGGTATTCATGGAGTATTTGGATAAGTTTGTCGTGGTCTTCATCGATGATATTCTCATCTATTCCAAGGACGATGAGGAACATGATGAGCATCTGAGGCTTGTGTTAGGCAAGCTTCGTGAGCACCAGCTGTATGCGAAGTTCAGCAAGTGCGCATTCTGGTTGAAGGAAGTGGCCTTCTTGGGTCATGTTCTTTCAGCAGGAGGCGTAGCCGTTGATCCTAGTAAGATCAGCGACGTTCTCTCGTGGTGTCAGCCTACTTCGGTAACCGAAGTGCGGAGTTTTCTTGGTTTAGCGGGATATTATCGCCGTTTCATCGAGAATTTATCCAAGATCGCGAAGCCGATGACGGAGTTGCTCAAGAAGGACAAGAAGTTCTTGTGGTCCGATGCTTGTGAGGAAAGCTTCCAAGTACTTAAGAAGCGTTTGACCACCGCTCCCGTCCTCGTTCTTCCCGATATTCATCAAAGCTTCGATATCTTTTGCGACGCTTCTCGTCGAGAGCTCGGTTGTGTCCTTATGCAAGAAGGCAAGGTAGTGGCCTATGCATCAAGGCAATTGAGACCTCATGAACTCAACTATCCTACCCATGACTTGGAATTGGCGGCCGTGATTCATGAACTTAAGATTTGGCGACATTACCTAATCGGTAATCGTTGTGAAGTGTATTCGGATCACAAAAGCCTAAAGTATTTGTTCATCCAACCAGATCTGAACCTCAGGCAAAAGAGATGGTTGGAGTTAATCAAAGACTATCACATGGGTATTCACTATCATCCGGGCAAGGCTAATGTCGTTGCCGATGCGCTCAGTCGCAAGGCGCATTGCAATGTCTTGTTGCTCCAGGAACGCCAACCCACCCTTCTGGAGGAATTTCAGCGTCTCAACTTGGGATTGGTTGAGCATGGTTCCCTCGCTGCCTTGGTTGTGCAACAAACCTTGGTGGATCGGATTGAGATCGCTCAGCAATCGGATGCTGGGGTGAGCCGCATCAAGGAAAATGTCAAGAACGGAACAGCCAAGTGCTTCTCTGAGGATGAGCATGGTGTTGTAAGGTTCGGGCAACACCTTGTGGTTCCCAAGGACATGGAATTGCGGAATTTGATCCTCCGCGAAGCCCATGATTCGCCTTTGTCTATTCATCCCGGGGCAACAAAGATGTATCAAGATCTCCGTCAGAGATTTTGGTGGACCCGATGAAGAGGGAGATTGCGAAGTTCGTTGCCGAGTGCGACGTGTGTCGTCGTGTCAAGGCCGAGCATCGGCGTCGGCGGGATCGCTTCATCCTTTGCCTATTCCTCGAATGGAAGTGGATTCGATCGGGATGGATTTTATCACCGGCCCGCCCGAACATCCAAGGGCAAGGATTCCATCTGGGTTGTCATCGATCGATTGACAAAAGTAGCCCATTTTCTCGCCAAGACGACAAACCTTAGTGTGAGTCTACTCGCGGACCTCTATATTTCCCGATCGCTCGCTTGCATGGTGTACCAAGACGATCGTTTGGATCGCTGCACTTTTCACCGCTGTGTTTTGGAAGTGTTTGCAAGAGGCTATGGGAACCCGTTTTACCTTTAGCACAAAGATACCACCCCAAACCGATGGTCGACCGAAGGGTCAACCAAGTGTTGGAAGACATGCTTCGTGCTTGTGTCCTATCCTATGGAAAGAATTGGGAGAAATGCTTGCCATTTGCCGAGTTTTCCTACAACAACAGTTTTCAGGCCAGTCTCGGCCTGGCACCTTTCGAGGCCTTATACGGGAGAAAGTGCAGAACCCCGTTAAATTGGTCTGAGACCGGCGAAAGGCCTTTCTTTGGCCCGGACTCGATCAATGAGGCCGAGAGTCAAGTCCAGCTTATTCATGATCGCTTACGCACAGCTCAATCCAGGCAAAAGAGCTATGCGGATCGTCATTGTCGAGAGTTGAGCTTTGAGCCTGATGACTTTGTTTATCTCAAAGTCTCTCCTTTGAAGGGCCATCAGCGTTTCGGCGTCAAGGGCAAGTTAGCTCCTCGATATGTCGGTCCTTACCGTGTTATCGAGAAGAAAGGAGCTGTTGCCTATAAGTTGGAATTGCCAGCTGCACTTGAGGGGGTACATGATGTGTTCCATGTGTCCCAATTAAAGAAGTACCTCCGTGTTCCAACTGAGGAAGCTCCGTTGGAAACTCTCGATGTCCGAGAGGATTTGACCTATCGCGAGCACCCTGTTCGCATACTCGATGAGGCTGAATGAAGAACAAGGAATAAAACCATCAGATTCCTCAAAGTTCAGTGGTCGAACCATTCTGAGGATGAGGCTACTTGGGAAAGGGAAGATCGTCTCCGTGCAGACTATCCATCTTTCTTTACCGAGTGAGCCAAATCTCGGGACGAGATATTTGTAAGGGGGAGGTTTTGTAACATCCCAAATATGGATTGGTGTTTCAAATGTAAGAAAATACAAAGAAATTAAAAAATTTCTTGCATCTTGAAGCCCTTGGTCATTTTTGTAATTCTTTTAAAAAGAATTATGGAAAATCAAATTCAAATCCTCATTTGACTCTAATCAAAAACCTCCTTGTCATACATCTTGTGCCAAACCCAGGGAAATCTTTTCCCTGAGTTCTAGGGAGGCTTGGCAACACCCTTGAATTATCTCATGATTTTTAGAAATCATTTGATAATTTTTGGAGGCAAGTCAAAATTGGTCAAACTCTATTTCCCCTCTTCTGGAATTTCTAGAGAAAAATTCATGCCTGAAAATCTCTGAAAATTTTATGAGAGGTTCCTCCTGCTGTCAGCAAGCTCCAGTTAAAATTTCATAAATTTTGGAGTTTGTTTGCTACCTCAAATAATTCCTCAAAAATCAGATATTTAGGATTCAAATTCTAACTGGTTTGCACAGTTCCTCGTGTTCGAACCGGACTCGGGCTCGAGCCACTGGACTCGGTCCAGTCAACTAATCGCACCAGCGCGGTCGATCGGGTGTGCGGGTTGTGAGCCGTTGGATCGGCATCGAACGGTCCTCGACCAGCCGAACGATGGAATCGTTTTAATCCACACGATATAACTCAGCCGTTGGATCGGCATCGAACGATCCTCGACCAGCCGAACGATGGAGTCGTTTTAATCCACCCGATCTAACTCAGCCGGTGGATCGGCATCGAACGATCCTCGACCAGCCGAACGATGGAGTCGTTTTAATCCACCCGATCTAACTCAGTCGTTGGATCGGCATCGAACGGTCCTCGACCAGCCGAACGATGGAATCGTTTTAATCCACCCGATCTAACTCAGCCGTTCGATTTCAATCCGACGGTCGACACGTCGTCTCCTTCCTCCGACAGCGCGCGCGTGAGCCCAGCCATGGCGTGCGCAGAGGAGAAACGCCGCGCGTCCAATCCACTCCTCGGTCGCCTTTAAACGGCTATCTCTGCGCGCATTTAATGCCCGTCGCGCTCCTCCCTCAGACGTCCACTCTCCAACTACTCCCGTCGCCCTCTCGTGCTCAAATGGCTAGGTTGACCCGAGCGGGATATCGCCGTTGCTCTCGGCCATCCTCGGCTATTTAAGCTCCATTTTTTCTCCCTTAGCTTCCTTTAGCACCTCCACAACTCTAGCTAGCACTCACAAGTCCGCTGGAGCTGCAGATCCTCGGTAATCCCTCGGCCGCCATTGTCGGTTTTGGAGCTTCGGTGGAGTCGGTGCAGCAGGGGTTTTCTTCTTCGGGTCTTTGTTCCCTCTGCTCCCCCTTTACCCTCTGAAGCTTAACCCTCACTCAATTCGGTTCAATTTGCTCAGGGCTTGGCTGAATTCGGATTCCCCCAATTTCAGCCGAAATCGACATTCTTCTTCGCCCGGGCAGCTTCGGCTCTCTTCGGTGCATCCTTTGCGCTCAGGTAACTCCTCTTTAGTCCCTAGTGGCCTGGCACCTGCTCCCTTGAACCGCAGCTGAGCGCATTTGCCATTTTCGTTTCGTCTTTGTGGCCGCTGGTTCTCTCGGCTTGGCGGCTCTTCGACCACCGCAAATAATCCATTGGTACCATTAGGTGCGCAATGAGGTTTGGAACCCATTTTGGGCACTTGCTCGCACCGGCCATGCCGAGCCGCGGCGGTGAGTCGCCCTTCCCGTCGTTTTGCCGGACGAAAACAGGACGGGTGTTTTGAACTTGAGTCGATGCGGACCGTCGATCCTAAGATCTACAGCTCGGGATCGCGCTGAAATTTGAATTCGTCGCGCGTCTCGGTCATGACGCGTTGGATCCAGATCCAACGGTTGACGAGTAGGGTCTCTCGGCCGCCCGCGCGCACAGATCCACGTGGACCGTTGGATCCAGATCCAACGGTTGACGAGTAGGGTTTCTCGGCCGCGCGCGCGCGTCAGCGCAGGCTCGCGGACCGTTGGATCCAAGATCAACACTCCACGGTCGTCCACGTCATTTCAAATTTCTGATTTTCCCGAAAGGATTTATTTATCAACTGAAAAATGTGATAACTTGTAAAATGCATAACTAATTCATTTTAATTTTTTTTGGGAGATTCAAATTTGGTGGGTTATGTTTTCAACTAAAATTTAATCTAAAAATGTTTTCGACACCAGTATGGCTCCAGAAAATTTTGCTAATGAATAGTAGCATTTTTTATTTATAAAAGCTGAGAAAAATTGTTTTGGTCATATCTTTTGCATTAAGAATCCAAATCAATTGGTTCTTGTTGCTAAATTCCTTATAAATCATGATCTTGCTACTGTAAAATTTTCAGAAATTTTGGAGAAAGTTTACTTTTGGGTCTTTGCGTTTTCTTCGTTCTTATCGGTTGTTTCTCGCTTTCTCGTTAGGATCCGAAGAGCACATTGACAATATAATTGATCCTCAGCAACATCTTGACCCACAGCAAATAGGCAAGCAGTTTGATCATGTTAATCCCATTATTTTTCAAGTCTGATATATTGATTTCAACTTGTATGTATGCATTGCTATTTTGTTGTTAAATAATGGTTAGTATCCTATAGTTGCATAATCTGTAGGAATTGTTTATCCTCTACTACCATGAGCCTAGATTATTTGCTGTGATTTGAATTCGATGGATGAGCTCTTTTCACTTAGTAGTTTGCGAATTGAAATTTCTTAGAAATGCTTAGTTTCGGTAGTAATGGGCGATCATCGATTTTAGTCGATGTTCTTGATCACACATCTAAATATTATTCCATTATGTCTAGCACTTGTGCTTTGTTATTTTGTAAAGTAAAAATCTGAAAATAAAATATTGTTTTAAATAATGGGCGGTCTGGCGTGTGGGTACATTGGTACACCCCTGCAGGGTATAAAACTATTCGAATAGCCTCGTCCTAGGTTATGGACACGCTTGGTTAGGTTTTGCAAGAGTTAGACTACCACCTTTTAAATTAAAATTTGACATGGTTGGCATGAATGGGTAATTCATGCTATTGTTGTGGTGACTAATGGTTTAGTCACTTCCAGGATTGTTGTTGTCTTCTATCTACTGTTATATTGTTGTCTTTTACGGTTATTTGAATATTAAAAACAGATTTGTTAACTTGCTTTCAAATGTACTACATTATTGCAAATAAACATTGCTTTGTGCTGAAAACGAAACATACAGCCTCCACTTAAATAAGCATGCATGTAGCATATGTATAGGTCTGTTACTCTACACGTAAGTCTTGCGGAGTACAATTTTTGTACTCATTTGCTTTGCTTAACTATTTGTTGCAGAGGAGGAAGGTGAGCCCCAAGGGCCTCACTTTTGTGAAATGTGTTGTGGATTCGACGACTAGCTTGGCGGTCCGGTCGGTTGCCTTGTGGGTTAAAGGCACACTGATTGGCTCTTTTGGTTTATGGCCATCTTATGGCACTTTTGCTTCCGCTGTTCAATTTCTTTTTGTATATGTCATTTGGCCGGTCGGCCTCTCTTTTGTAATAACTATCCTTTATTTATGTTATCTTCTGGTTTGTTGCTTTGCTTCGGTTCTATGTGAATGAATGGAATTGATGCATGAATTTTGTAAAGAGGTGTGTATACTGCATTTCTGGGAAGTATACATGTCTCGAAGACACGGGTTATTTCGTTTGTGATGCTAGGGTCAATTGGTGACTAAGCATTACAAGCCCAATAATCCGGGGTCCTCACAGTGCATTCACCTCTGTGGTCACCTTTAAACGGTTATCTCTGTGCGCATTAAATGCCCGTCGTGCTCCTCCCTCAGAAGTCCATGCTTCAACTGCTCCCGTCGCTCTCGCGTGCTCTAATGGCAGTGTTGACCCGAGAGAAATATCGCCGTTGCACACTGCCATTCTCAGCTATTTAAGCTCCATTGCTTCACCCTTGGCTTCCATTAGCACTTCCACAACTCCAGCTAGCACCCACAAGCTTGTTTGAGCTGCAGTCCCTCGAAATCCATTCAGCCGCCATTGTTGAGCTTTGAGCTACGGTGAAGGTGGTACAGCAGGGGTTCTCTCCTTCCAATTTTTGCTCCCTCTGCTCCACCTTTACTCTCTGAAGCTTAACCCTCACTCAATTTGGTTCTTTTCGTTCAGGGTTGGACTGAATTTGGATTTCCCCATTTTCGCCTGAAATCCGCATTTCTCTTCACCAGAGCAGACTCGACCCTTCTCTATGCTTTCTCTGTGCTCAGGTAACTCCTTATTAGTCCCTAGTTGCTTGGCACCCGCTTCCTTGAACCGCAGCTGAGCTCATTTGCGTTTTTCGTTTTTGGCCACTTTTGGTCATCTTTGTCATCTCCGGCTTGCCGCCGTTCTAGGCCACTGCAGCCAAAACTGCTGGTACCATTGGGTGCGCAAGGTTGTTAGGAACCCATTTTGGGCATTTGCTCGCACCGCCGCGGCCAGAGTCGCCGGCGACGACCCTCTTTTCCCCGTCGTTTTGTCGGATGAAAACAGGGACGAGCGTTTGAACGTGAGTCGATGTGGACCGTCGATCCTTAGATTACGGCTCAGGATCGCGCGGACATTTGAATTAATCGCACGCCTTGGTCGGTGGACTGTTGGATCCAAGATCAACGATTCCGATTCGAGTTCGCGTGGGTCGGGGGATCCAAAATCAACGGCTCATGTGCGTGTGAACGTTCGGACTGCTCGAACGTCCTGATTCACGTGAACCGTTGGATCCAAATCCAACGGTTAGCGTTTAGGGTTTGTGATCGTGCGTGCGTGCGTTATCCCGTGAACTTGGACCGTAGGATACAAGATCAACGATCCACGTTCGTCCACGTCATATTAATTTCGGATTTTCCCGAAAGGTTTATTTGTCAACTGAAAAAATGTAGTTATCTTGTAAAATGCATAACTAATTCATTTTAATTCCTTTTTGGTTGGTTCAAATTTTGCTAGTTATGTTTTTAACTAATCTTTAATATAAAAATGATTCTAACCTCACTATATCTACAGAAAATTTTGCTAAAATGTAGTGCAATGAATAGTAGCAATTATGATTTATAAAGCTGTGCAGAGTTGTTTTGCTCATATCTTTTGCATTAAGAATCCAAATCAATTGGTTCTTGTTGCTAAATTCCTTATAAATCATGCTCTTGCTACTGTAAATAATTTAGAATATTTGGAGAAAGTTTGATGTTGAGTCTTTGTGTGTTCTTCGTTCTTATCGGTTCTTTTTCGCTTTCTCGATTAGGTTCCGAAGAGCACGTTGATAACTTAAGTGATCCTCCACAACATCTTGAACCACAGCAAACAGGCAAGTAGTTTGATCATGTTAATCCCAGTAATTTTTAAGTCTAATATATTGATTTCGACTTGTATGTATGCATTGCTATTTTGTTGTTAAATTATGGTTAGTATCCTATAGTTGCATAATCTGTAGGTATTGATTATCCTCTACTACCATGAGCCTAGGTTATTTGCTGTGATTTGAGTTCGATGGATGAGCTCTTGTCACTTAGTAGATTGCGATTTGAAATTGCTTAGAAATGCTTAGTTTCGGTAGTAATGGGCGATCATCGATTTAGTCGATGATCTTGATCACACATCTAATTATTACTCCTTTATGTCCAGCACTTGTGCTTTGTTATTTTTTAAAGTCAAGAGTCTAAAAATGAAAAATTGATTTGGACTTGGGCAAGTGGTTGGATGGTGGGTTATTGGGGTTGTGGATGTCTTGCCTATGTTAACAAGGACCGAACATCTTGTGTCACACTCTCCAAGCAATTTTGTGTGCGTTATCTCCGAGTCGCAGGAGGGGGTTGTGTGTGTTGTGTGAAAAGGATATGTGTTTGTGTGTTGGGTGTGCGGTGGTAGAGATTCCGGGTAGGCTCTCCACCTCGAGGAGCATCGTAGTTGTCCAATGCTTTACCTGCGACAGGTAGTTGACCGAGGCTTTACGATGACTCCGACACAACGTATGGGTTTCTATCCATACGGGCGACTCGTAGTTAATGCATAATATTGGAAATGTCTCGAAGGACTTAGCTGTGCCGGCATACCAAAGGAAGTATGCTAATCATGTGGCAAAAAAGCGGTCTGACGTGTGGGTACATTGGTACACCCGCAGGGATAAAACTATTCGAATAGCCTCGTCCTAGGTTATGGACACGCTTGGTTAGGTTTTCCAAGAGTTAGACTACAACCTTTTAAATTAAAATTTGACAGGGTTGGTATGAATGGGTAATTCATGCTATTGTTGTGATGACTAATGGTTTAGTTACTTACAGGTTTGTTGTTGTCATCTATCTACTGTTATATTGTTATCATTTACGGTTATTTGAACATTAAAAACAGATTTGTCAACGTGCTTTTAAATGTACTACATTATTGCAAATAAAGATTACTTTGTGCTGAAAATGAAACATACAACCTGCACTTAAATAAGCTTGCATGTAGCATATGTATAGGTCTGTTACTCTACACGTAATTCTTGCGGAGTACAATTTTTGTACTCATTTGCTTTGCTTAACTATTTATTGCAGAGGAGGAAGGTGAGCCCCAAGGGCCTCAATTTTGTGAAATGTGCTGCGGGTTCGACGACTAGCTTGGTGGTCCGGTCGGTTGCCTTGTGGGTAAAGGCACACTGATTGGCTCTTTTGTTTATGGCCATATTATGGCACTTTTGCTTCCGCTGTTAAATTTTTGTATTTACATGTATCTGGCCGGTTGGCCTCTCTTTTGTAATAACTATCCTTGATTTATTTTAACTTCTGGTTTGTTGCTGTGCTTCGGTTCTATGTGAATGAATGGAATTGATGCATGAATTTTGTACACATTTCTGGGAAGTATACATGTCTCGACTCTCGGGTTATCTGATTGCTGATGCTAGGACCAAGTGGATGGTTAAGCATTACAAGCCCGATAAGCTGGGGTCTCACAAGTCCCAGTATCCTTGTGCGTGTCTTGATGTCTACTCCTCACTTATATTTATCGATAAATAATTAGGCATTTTGAGTCTTGTTTGGATTGTTACCTAGCTCGATAATCTTTAAATTATGAATTTGTTAGGTTGTTTTCCTCACCTAGCTCCACCAAAACATATGTGTCATGTATTGACTATCGTTCTTGATATTCGCTCGCACAATCTTGGTTGGTCGTTCGCTGCTATGAGTGTAAGTGTTTGCTGCTCTTAATTTACTTCAGAACGGTACAACTTGCTTTGTTTCATAACAGTAGTTGAGAGATTCCCACTTATTTTCCACATATATTGTCACTTAGTATTTTTGCTTCTGTAAACATGTCAGGAAGCGAGCAGGACAAGGATCTGGACGATAACCTTACTGATCCGGTCACCAAGATGCACTACCATACACTTCGTGCCACGCTCCGGGAAGAGTTCCGGGCTGAGGTTGACCAGGTGCGTGGCGACCTTGGGCGTGTCCAAACCAACTTGGACGGCTTAGGGACAGATTTCCACAAGCTATCTGTGACTGTCGACGACAACCATAAGGTACTACTCGACGCTATTGCCAAGCTCATCGCTTCGATGCAGCTGGGTACACGTGGCGAGGCGGGGAGTTTACACCTCCCGTATGAGCCGCGCGACGAGACGGATGCAGAGGATGCCGCTAGACGGCAGCGTGAGGATGATCCACGCCTACGACAACTCGACGAACAGGAGCGTGTTCGCGAGGTGGCACCACAGCATCGTGCTATTGCCATGGTCATGGCACGTCCCCCTGCACAAGGGCGCGGTCGTGGCAACGACACAGGAGGAGGCAGTGCCAACAATGGCATCCACGTTGACGCCTATGGAGGCGCACATGTTGGCGCCTATGGGGGTGCCTACTATGACGCCCACGGAGGAGGTCGTGGCAACCGCCACGCTGACAATGATGGCGACGAATCCGTGTTCGACAACTATTTACTACAATCCGTGTTCGACAACTATTTACTACACCGTCAGCATAATCAATATGCACGCAATCGTCGGCGTGATGAGGACGCCGATGATCTGGTTGCAAAGCCCAAGTTCACGATGCCATCATTTGAGGGTACAACAGAGGTAGAGGTTTATCTAGCATGGGAGCTGAAAGTTGATAAGTTGTTCCGCATGAACCGCTATTCTGATCAGCGCAAGTTGGATCTTGCTGTTGCGGCTTTGGACGGATATGCTGCTACATGGTGGAAGCGCTGTGTGCAACAGCGTATGGAGCGACACGAGCCACGTGTTGTTACATGGGATGAGCTGAAGCGACAGATGCGTGCGCGCTTTGTACCTACACATTACAAGCGCTCGCTGCATGAGAAGCTGATTGGGTTGCGACAGGGGTTGAAATCAGTTGATAAGTATTATAAAGAGATGGAGCAGATTATCATACATGCTGATGTGCGTGAGAATGAGAAACAAGCGATGGCTCGTTTTCTTGCCAGGATGAATTATGCTATTCGGCGGATCGTTAATCATCATCAATACAACAACATGGTTGAGTTGATGCATCAAGCACGTGAGGCTGAGAAGTAGGTAATTGAAGATGCCAAGTATGCTGCACGTCAACGTTATTCAGCGAGCACAGGACCTCTGTACAACACGGGACGCCAAGAAAGCCCGCTCCATCAGTGGGCACTTCTGCGACGCGCAGTTCGGCACAGAGGAAAACATATAGTACGCTGCCATCGGCGTGCCGACCACCGGCGCCAGCTGCTAGTGCGGCATCCTCGATGGGTCGATGGATTCTACAGGCCGTTCACGTGATCTAACATGCTACAAGTGCAAGGGAGTTGGTCATTTTCAGAAAGATTGCCCAAATAATAAAGCTATAATATTTACTGATGATGGGTATATTTCAGTTAGTGATGAGGAGGATACTACTCCGTTTGCTGATTTTGCAGATGATCCTACAGAGGATGAGAGATTGGATTGTCGACTGGGGTCGCCAAATGGACAACATATGCTAGTGTGCACACCTCGTGTACTTAGCATGTCACAAAGCCAGTCTTCCGCACAGCGGTGCAATTTATTTTAGTTATGGGCAACAGTTGGTGGTAAAGTGTGCAAAGTTATAGTTGATGGAGGAAGTTGTCATAATCTGGCCAACAAGGAGATGTGCACAAAATTGGGCTTAAAATATTTACCGCATCCTCATCCTTATCATGTGTAGTGGTTGAGCGATGTGGGCGAGGTGAAAGTCAGTCATATGGTGCAGGTGCACTTCAAGATTGGCAAATATGAGGATACCATTGTGTGCGATGTGGTGCTCATGTCAGTTTGTCACTTGCTGTTGGGGCGCCCATGGCAATTTGATCGCCACGTTTATCATGATGGGTATACAAACTGCTACAAGTTTAAGTGGAGCGACAAAGATGTGATTTTGTATCCACTTACACCGAGAGTGATAGTCAATGCTGATAAGAAGAAAGTCGAGGTGAAAATTGAGAGTACACCTGTTGGACCGAAAAGGCGACTAGAGGGGGGGTGAATAGGAGCACGCTCACCTTTTTATAAATAATGGATTCAACATAAATTTCACTCCAGTAACTATGGAAGCTATGAAGATCAGTATATTAGTACATCGGAAGACTAATATTGAATCCAATAAAAACCTGTAAGCAATACTACAAAAGATCAAACACAAGATAACAAATCTCAGTGCACTGCCGGTCGAACCGCTGGCACAAGGGCGGTCGGACCGATTTCCTGTCGGTCCGACCGGTGATGCTGGCCGGTCTGACCGCTGGGCTCTAGAACAGATCAAACAGCCCGATGACGAAGTTGCAAATAGATGAAACTTTTGATCTACAACTCCAAACTTGATGAAACTTGGAACACACCTTCTCTATGATATCATGAACCTATTCCAATTGAAGATTATGATAATTCTTGGAAAAATAGCGATCCTTTTTGGTTTGATTGAAGAAGGGTTCAAAACCGGGTCAAAACGAAAACTTGATCCAAGATCTTGCTCGTGGGAGATTGATGATCAAGATGATCCTAGGTATGTTCCCGCATGTCACAGCAAGCTAAATCACGTGGAGAATTCAATCAAAAACTCGCGGATCAAAGAAAGACTCAAAATCATCAAATATAGAGAAAGAACGCAATGAGACAAAACATTGATCAAACTTTCTTTAGATTGATTTATATGATATGGGCTTACAGCCTCTCCATCAATGGAGGACAATGCTCAATCCAAGAGCACGGAAATTACATCAAACTATCAAGAACCCTAGCCTCCAAAAAAACTCTCCCTAAGAATATTAGGGTTTACAAAAATAGCAAAAGAGACGAAGAGGAGGTGCAGCCATGTCCCTCTCCTATTTATAGTGGAGGGTTAGACCTTCTAGAAGTTTGACTCAATTGGGCTCCCGTTAAGGCCCAAAACAAACGGGACACTTACGCACGCATTTTAATGCGCCGTCTTTAACTCCCCTTGACCTAACTAGCTACACCTTGCGCCATCTTGCCCTCGAATTAGCTAATAGGTCACCCTAGTCTATCTTGCACCACGCTTGAGTACATTGACTTCACCCGGCATCGTCGATCGTTCTGGACCTCAGCTCTCCAAGCCTAGTCCCGATCATCCTCGTCGTTGACCACCAAGCAACCTGCACAACAATAGACAAGTAAACCGAATTTGGGAACAATTTCTTCACAACTTGACCCATGTTAGTCAAAACATGCATCATGCAACATATATGCCCTGAAACTCATGACTTTGACCTAACAAAAGAATATCGCCGCCACGACGGGCGACGAACCAAGTGAAAACCGGTCAGACCGCCCCTACGGCCGGTCTAACCGCCACCTATGGGCCGGTGAGACCGCCAGCTGGGACTTAGCCATTTTTCCTCTCTGGAAAACTGAAACCTACTTGAATTTTCAAACCAATAGAACTTTTGACTGGAGACTCCAAAAATTATGAGACCAAGTGCAATAGAATCTCCTCTCTTGCCTACACCCTCTATTTTTGGCCCAACTCAATCCAGCACTTTCTGACATTGCCGGTCCGACCGCCGCTAGGGCTTGTCAGACCGATCTTGGACCGGTCTGACCACCGCCCTGGCCGGTCAGACCTGATAGTCCTGAAACTTTGATGAAAACACGTGAAACGACAAACTGTTAACGCCATTGCCAATTGTCATATCATCCTAAGATCTGGAGCATATCCCCATGATATCCACAACACCAAATAGCGAGATTCCACCTTCAGTGAGTGAGAGCCACAAGCCAAAATTGAGCGGTAAAAAGAAAAGTGAGGGAGAGAAAGACTTAGTTATGTTAGTCACCAAATCAGAGAAGAGAGCCTTTTGTGAGAATCCCAATTTGGTACACTTTGTACTCCTTTACAAAGATGTTTTGCTTTCTACTGACGACTTAATGTCTCTTCCTAGTGGTGTCTCTCATGTTTTGCAGGAATTCAGCGATGTTTTCCGGAGGAGGTGCCCGCTGGTTTACCACCAATCCGTGGGATAGAGCATCAAATTGATTTGATTCCGGGAGCGACGCTACCAAACCGACCACCATACCGCACCAACCCCGAGGAAACAAAGGAAATTCAGAAACAAGTACAAGAGCTTCTCGACAAAGGGTGCGTGATCAAAGCTTAAGCCCTTGTCTTTGCTCTGTTATTTTAGTTCCTAGGAAAGATGGTACTTGGCGCATGTGCATAGATTGTAGAGCGATTAATAATATCACTATTCGATATCGTTATCCTATACCTCGCTTAGATGATATGTTAGACAAATTGAGTGGTGCTGTTATTTTCTCTAAAATTGATCTACGTAGTGGGTATAATCAAATTAGGATGAAAGAAGGGGATGAGTGGAAAACTGCTTTTGAAACAAAATTTAGTTTGTATGAGTGGTTAGTCATGCCATTTGGGTTAACTAATGCACCTAGTACATTCATGAGATTGATGAATCATGTTTTGAGGCATTTCATTGGGAAATTTGTGGTCATGTATTTTGATGATATCTTGATTTACAGTCATAATGAATCTGATCATATTGACCACATTAGACAAGTGCTATAGGTTTTACGTGATGCTAGGTTGTTTGGGAACTTAGCGTCGTGTAATAGTTTTGGGCTATGTGGTTTCGGCACAGGGAGTAGAGGTAGATGAGTCTAAAATTGAAGCAAATAAAAATTGGCCTACTCCTATGAATGTTAGTCAAATTAGGAGCTTTCATGGACTTGTGGGTTTTTATCGGCGTTTCGTTAAGGATTTTAGCACCATCGCTGCCCCACTGAATGATTTAACAAAAAAGGTGTTGAGTTTACATGGGGGGTGGCACAGCAAGCTGCATTTGATGAATTGAAAAAGTGTTTAACTGAGGCACCGTTACTTGTTTTACCAGATTTCACTAAGAATTTTGAAATTGAATGTGATGGTAGTGGAATTGGTATTGGCAGTGTTTTGATGCAAGAGGGTAGACCGGTTGCTTATTTTAGCGAGAAACTCAAAGGTGCACAATTGAATTATCCGATCTATGATGAGGAGATGTATACTTTAGTGCGAGTTTTAGAAGTTTGGCAACATTATTTATGGCATAAGGAATTCATTATACATTCTGGTCACGAGGCATTAAAATATTTGCAAGGCCAAGTTAAGCTGAACCGTCGACTTGCTATGTGGGTAGAATTTATCGAGTCATTTCCTTACATTGTGAAATATAAGAAGGGAAAAGAAAACGTGGTTGCTGATGCTCTTTCTAGGAAAAGTGTGCTTTTAAATCGCTTAGATGTGCAAGTTCCTGGTTTAGAAAGTTTGTGTGATTTATATCCTAATGACCATGATTTCACTTCACCTTATGCGCATTGCAAAGATGGGAAAGGCTGGGACAAATTTCACATTCATGATGGATTTTTATTTCGTGCTAACAAACCATGCGTTCCAGAATCGTCTGTGCATTTGTTATTATTGCAGGAATCTCATGCAGGTGAATTGATGGGATATTTTGAACGTGAAAAAACGCTGTCTATACTGAGCGATCATTTTTATTGGACTAAGATGAGGCTTGATGTAGACAGGTATGTACAGTGGTGCATAATTTGTCACAAGGCGAAATCGAAGCTACATCCACATGGTTTGTATACTCCTCTTCCAGTTCCTAATGCACCATGGAAAGTTATTAGTATGGATTTTGTTTTAGGTCTGCCTAGGGCTAAGAGGGGGAGAGATTCTATTTTTGTCGTTGTGGATCGATTTTCGAAGATGGCACACTTTATTCCGTGCCACAAGAGCGACGATGCGTCGCATGTTGCTTATTTATTTTTCAGGGAGATAGTGCGGTTGCATGGCGTACCCAGGACCATTGTCTCGGATCGCAACGTCAAATTCATGAGTTATTTCTGGAAGACACTTTGGGGGAAGCTAGGGACAAGGTTGTTATTCAGCAAAACTTGTCATCTCCAAACTGATGGCCAAACAGTGGTGGTGAACCGCACACTTTCGATGCTGCTAAAGACCATGATCAAGAAAAATATCAAGGAGTGGGAGGTGTAACATCCCAAATGTGGATTTGGGTTTCAAATGTATAAAAGTGAGGAGAAATTAAAACTTTTCTCACACCTGGATGTTTTTTATCAGTTCCATGATTCTTGTACAGGGATTGTGGAAAAATCAAATTCAAAATACTCAATTGACTCCAATCAAAAACCTCCTTGGCAAAAATCTTGTGCCAAACCTCTGTGAATATTTTTGCCGAGTTCTAGGGAGGCTTGGTAACACCTCTGAATTATTTAATGATTTTTATAAATTATGTGATAATTTTGGAGGCAAGTCAAACCAAGTCAAAGCTTGGTCAAACCCTAACTCAACCTTCTGGAATTTCTGGAGAGGAATGCAATGTATAAAAATCTCTGGAAATTTTATGTAAGGTTTATCCGGAACTCAGCAACATCCAGTTAAAATTTCATAATTTTGGAGCTTGTTTGCTACCTTAAGAAAATCCTCCAAAAATCAGCTGTTTAATTCAAACCCTAGTTGGTTTTCACTGTTCCTTGGGCACGAGTCAGACTCGGGCTCGAGCCAAGTGACTTGGTTCAATCAACTAACTGCACCGCCGCGGTCGATCGAGCGCGAGCGTTGTGGATCGCTGGATCGGCATCAAACGACCCACGATCGCGTGAACGTTCGGACCATTTGAGCGTGTCGATCCACGTGTATCGTACGATTCTAGATCAATGGCTCAGATTCGCATGAACGTTCGGACCGTCCGAACTCCTCGCACAGTGTGAGACGTAGGATCCAGATCAACGGCCTGGATCGAGTGAACGTTCAAACCGTTCCAATCGTCCCTTCTCATTTGAACCGTTCGATTTAGATCCAACGGTGGCCGCGTCGTCTCCTTCCTCGCGTCTGAGCAAGCGTGCGGTTGAGTCAAGCCATGGCGTAAGCAGAGGAGAAGGGCTTAGCGTTGGGTCACCTCGGGGCCACCTTTAAACGTCTCCTTCTGCTAGCATTAATTGCCCGTCGTGCACCGCCCTCAAACGTCCATAGCTCAACTGCTCCTGTCGCTCTCAAGTGCTCCCATGGCAGGTTTGACCCGAGAGGGTTTATTGTCGTTGCCCTCTGCCTTCTCAGCTATTTAAGCTCCATGTTTCCCCTTTGGCTTCCTTTAGCATTTCTGCAACTCTAGCTAGCACATCAGTGCTTGTTTGAGCTTGATTCACCCGAAGCCGTTTCGACCGCCATTGTCGAGCTTCAAGCTTACGGTGAAGGCGGTACAACAGTGACTCTCTCTTTACATTTCTTGCTCCCTCTGCTCCCTCACATAATTTCACTTATCTTTCTCAGGGCTTGGCTGAATTTGGATTTTCTCTGTTTTGGCCGAAGTTCATCCCCTTTCTTCTTCCTCAGCGCCGGAGCAGCTCCAACCTTTCTCTGTGCCTCTCCCGTGCTAAGGTAGCTCCACTTTAGTCCCTAGTTGCATGGCACTCGCTTACTTGGACCGCAGCGGAGCTTCTTTGCATTTTTCGTTTTCGACCGTTTTTGGTCACCTCTGTTAACTCCGGCTTGCCGGCGTTCTAGACTGCCGCAGCCGCAATGAATGGTCCCATAGTGTGCGCAAGGCTATTGCAGACCCATTTTGGACCTTGGCTCGCGCCGCCGTGACCAGAGTCGCCGGCGGTGAGCCTCCTTTCGCCGTCGAGTTTTGTCGGTTGAACTTGGCGCGAGCATTTTGAACGTGGTTCGCTGTGCACCGTCGATCTTTAGATCTACGACCCAAGATCGCGTGAACATTCGGATCGCTCGAACGCTTTGATCCGTGGACCGTTGGATCCAAGATCAACGGTCCCGATTCGAGTAAACGTTCGGACCGTCCGAACGGTTCGATCCGCGTGGATCGTTGGATCCAAGATCAACGGTTCTGATTCGCGTGAACGTTCGGACCGCCCGAACGCTTGGATCCATGTGAACCATTGGATCCAAATCCAACGGTGAACGTAGGAGCCACGTGAGCCGCGTGCACGCGCGTTGTCCCGTGGACTTGGACCGTTGGATCCAAGATCAACGATCCAAGTTCGTCCACGTCGTTTTAATTTTGGATTTTCCCGAAAGGATTATTTTTCAACTGAAAAATGAAATTAACTTGTAAAATGCATAACTATTTCATTTTAATTCCTTTTCAGTCGATTCAAATTTTGTTAGTTATGTTTTTAACTAAACTTTAATCTAAAAATATTTCTAACCTCATTTTAGCTCCAGAAATTTTAGCGAAGATTTTAGTTGCAATGAATAGTAGCATTTGTGATTTATAAGGCTGAGCAGATTTGTTTTGCTCATATCTTTTGCATTAAGAATCGAAATTAATTGGTTCTTATTGCTAAATTCCTTATAAATCATGCTCTTGCTTCTGTAAAATTTTCAAAGCATTCGGAGAAAGTTTGATGTTGAATCTTTGTGTTTTCTTCGTTCTTATCGGTTCTTTTTCGCTTTCTTGTTAGGTTCCGAAGAGCGCATTGATAACCTAAGTGATCCTCAGCAACATATTGAACAGCAGCAATCTGGCAAGCAGTTTGATCATGTTAATACCAGTATTTTTCAAGTCTAATATATGAATTTCAACTTGTATGTAAGCAATGCTATTTTGTTGTTAAATTATGATTAATGGATCCTATAGTTGCATAATCTGTAGGAATTGATTTTCCTCTACTACCATGAGCCTAGGTTATTTGTTGTGATTTCAGTTTGATGGATGTGCTCTTGTCACTTAGTAGATTGCGATTTGAAATTGCTTAGAAATGCTTAGTTTCGGTAGTAATGGGCGATCATCGATTTAGTCAATGGTCTTGATCACACAAATCTAACTATTATTCCTTTATGTCCAGCACTTGTGCTTTGTTATTTTGTAAAGTCAAAATATGAAAATAAAAAATTGATTTAGACTTGGGCAAGTGGTTGGATGGTGGGTTATTGGGTTTGTGGATGTCTTGCCTAAGTCAACAAGGACCGAACATTTTGTGTCACACTCTCCAAACAATTTTGCGTGCTAACCACGCGAGAGGGATATGGGACCTTTCTTGACTGAGTACTTTGGCGTGTGTTATATCCGAGTCACAGGAGGGGGTTGTGTGTGTGGTGTGAAAAATGATCTGTGTTATTGTGTTGGGTGTGCGGTGGTGGAGATTCCGGGTAGGTTCTCCACCTCAAGGGGCATCATCGTTGTCCAAGGCTTTAACCACGATGGGTAGTTGACCGAGGCTTTACGGTGACTCCGACACAATGTATGGGTTTCTATCCATACGGGCGACCAGTAGTTAATGCATAATATTAGAAATGTCTCGTAGGACTTAGCCGTACCAGCATACCTAAGGAAGTGTGCTTAATAGCTTGGCAAAAAGGCGGTCTGGTGTGTGGGTACATTGGTACACCCCTGCATGGATAAAACTATTCGAATAGCCTCGTCCTAGGTTATGGACAAGCTTGGTTAGGTTTTTCAAGAGTTACACTACAACCTTTTTATTAAAACTTGACATGGTTGGTATGAATGGGTAAATCATACTATTGTTGTGGTGACTATGGGTTTAGTCACTTCCAGGTCTGTTGTTGTCATCTATCTATTGTTATTATTGTTGTCAAGCTGTTATTTGAACATTAAAAATATTAAAAACAGATTTGCCAACTTGCTTTCAAATGTACTATCTTATTGCAAATAAAGATTGCTTTATGCCGAAAATGAAACATACAGCCTCCACTCAAATAAGCTTGCATGTAGCATATGTATAGGTCTGTTATTCTACACGTAAGTCTTGTGGAGTACAATTTTTGTACTCATTTGTCTTGCTTAACTATTTGTTGCAGAGGAGGAAGGTGAGCCCCAAGGGCCTCACTTTTTGAGATGTGCTGCGGGTTTGACGACTAGCTTGACGACCCGGTCGGTTGCCTTGTGGGTTAAAGGCACACTGATTGGCTCTTTTGTTTATGGCCATCTTATGGCACTTTTGCTTCCGCTGTTTATTTTGTATTTGTATGTATTTGGCCGGTCGACCTCTCTTTTGTAATAACTATTCTTTATCTATATTAACTTCTGGTTTATTGTTGTGCTTTGGTTCTATGTGAATGAATGGAATTGATGCATGACTTTTTTGTAAAGAGGTGTGTACACTACATTTCTGGGAAGTATACATGTCTCGAGTCTCAGTTTATTTGATTTTTGATGCTAGGACCGAAAGGGTGGTTAAGCATTACAAGCCTGATAAACCGGGGTCTCACAGGAGGACTGTTTGCCACATGTGGAGTTCACCTACAACAGAGCCGTCTACTCTACTACTCAAATGTGCCCATTTGAGGTGGTGTATGGTTTCAAGCCTACTACGCCACTTGATTTGCTACCGCTTCCAAGTCAAGCACGAACACATATGGAGGCGTCAAAGAGGGCCGAATATGCGAAGAAATTACACATCAAGGTGAAAGAAGAAATTGAGCGTAAGGCAAAGTACTATGCTGACAAGGCGTCCAAGAAAAGAAAGAAGATGATTTTTTAGTCAGGTGATTTAGTTTGGTTACACTACCGCAAGGATCGCTTTCCAGATCGACGCAAATCGAAGTTGCTGCCACGAGGAGATGGACCTTTCAAAGTGCTTGAGCGGATTAACGATAATGCGTACAAAATCGAGCTTCCGGGGGATGACTATGGCGTGAGCTCGACATTCAACGTTGCTGATTTATCACCGTTCTTCGGTGCTGATGATCTAGCATCGATGACGACGCCTTTTCAAGAGGGGGAGGATGATGAGGGCATCCCTACAACACCTTCTTCTCCTCCACCTAATGCTCATGATATAGGCCTTGTGTTGCCGACATGACCAATAACAAGAGCACGTGCCAAGAAACTACAATCTCAGGTGAACTTGCTCCTTAATGAATATATCATTGATTTTAATGAGAACTTTATATTACCTAATAACAATGTTTTACTTGAGCTCAGGTTTGAAGAGTCAGCGATGGATGGAAATCAAAGATATGCGGTCGTCATCCAAGGAAGCACAAGTCCACAGCATGAATAGCGATCGGTCGATGAATAGTATCGCATATGAACAGTACCACACTACAGTACCAAGCCGTGCTATAGTGTTGGACCATGCGAACAGTAATCTGCTACAGTACATGCTGTATGAATAGTAATCTGCTACAGTGGTGGCCGTGTGAACATTAATCTGCTACAGCACCTCTGTGAACAGTAGCACCATGAATAGTACCATATGAAAAATTTAGTGCTGAATAGTTCTTAGGCCGAGACTATATATTGAGGGGTAGACCCCCATTGTAAAGGAGACCACGTTTATGCATAAGAATGGAACTCAAGTTATTGCTTGTTCTTTCATAACGGAGTTCATGCGAGGACTTCTGAGAGAGAATTAGGCGATCAATAGTTCGTTCTGCTTTTTAAGGTCAAGTTTGCTTTTCCGCTGGGAATTGAGGGCTTGGTGATCTCCGCTCATGGTCTAGCGGCGATCATCCAGGTGCGTGTTGGCGAATATCTATAGAGCTGCAAGTCCGTGCACTGGCGCGTGGTGTACAGCTAAGCGTTATTCGTTATCAAGCGCTATTTATCCACGGTTCTACTCGAGAAGATCAGGCCACCCTGTATCATGAAGCCAGTAGGTACTCTCCAACCTTTACCTATTCCCAAGTGAAAATGGGAGGAAGTCGGGATGGACTTCATCATCGGACTCCTGAGGACTCAAACTGGGTCCAATTCTATATGGGTGATTGTTGATCGTCTGACAAAGGTTGCCCATTTCATTCCTGTCGAGACAACCTACACCGGAGCTAAGTTAGCAAAGCTTTATATCTCTAGGATCATGTGTCCCCACGGTGTACCAAAGGTGATTGTTTTCGATCGTGGTGGACAGTTCACATCCTACTTTTGGAAATGCCTCCATCAAACAATGGGGACCAACCACTCTTTTAGCTCTGCTTACCACCCACAAATGGATGGACAAACTGAGAGGGTGATCCAAATTTTGGAAGATCTTCTCCGAGCATGCTGCTTTCCTATAGCAAGAATTGGGAAAAAATACTTGCCGTTTGCGGAGTTCTCCTACAACAATAGCTATCAATCGAGCCTACGAATATCACCTTTTGAGGCATTGTATGGGAGAGCTTGTAGGACACCATTGAACTGGTCTGAGACCAGGGAAAGGCCATTCTATGGACCAACATTGGTGGAGGACGCGGAAGAAGAAGTTCGGGTCATCCGTGAGCGACTTCGAACAATTCAATCTTGTCAGAAGTCGTATGTCGACCGTTGTCGTTGTGAGTTGAATTTTGAGGTGGATGATCATGTTTACCTTAAAGTCTCTCCGATGAAAGGAACACATCGTTTCCAAGTCAAAGGCAAATTGGCACCTCGCTTTATCGGACCGTTCCAAATTCTAGACAAGCAAGGACCTGTGGCTTATCGATTGAAGCTTCCACCATCTCTGTCGGATATGCACAATGTCTTCCATGTGTCACAACTAAAGAAATGCCTCCGAGTTCCAACCGAACTAACCGAGTTGGATAACCTCGACTTGCAATCTGATCTTCCTTATCGGGAGCACCTGATCAGGATTCTTGAAGAAACGGAGGGCAAGACGAGGAATCATAACATAAAGTTCATTAAGGTTTAGTGGAGTAACCATACTGAAGATGAAGCAACTTGGGAACGGGAGGATCGGATGCGAACCGAATATCCCGGTCTATTTCCTTTCGTTTGAAGTATCTCCGAATCAAGAATGGAAAGGTTAAACAAATTGATAGAAAGAAAAATTGTGATAGCCATTCCTTGTAACCTTGTTAGGATATCTTAGCACTACCCTTGAAGTAAATCAAGATAGCAGATGTGTAAGATCTTTTAGAACTTTCCTGTCCCACCTCCAACATACCGAGATCTTGGGGTCGAGATATTTTGTAGGGTGGGCGAGATTTGTCACATACCCAATTTCATAAAAGAAATTATTATGCATATCTTGAGCATGCATCAGGTTTTTGGAGCATTTCATAATTTATTGCAATAGAAAAATCTCAATCTAGCATTTAAACCTACACTTCAAAATTTTGATCAAAGGAAATTATCAATGAAAACATATGGACATCCTCTGGAAATAATTTATTCAATTACTATATTAATTATCTTGAATTAATAAAAAAATTTCCAAATTTTTGGAACCAATTTCGAACCACAGAAAATTCTAACTCGATTAATAACCTATGCTAGTTTGAATTTGAATTATACCAAATACAAGATGAACAGTGGGGTTTCACATTTTATGTGGGTAGGTCACCCCAGGAACCTCTATGATTTATTTCAGATTTTTAGGATTTTTTTACTATATTTTAAAGCCCAGTCAAGCTTGAAGAAACAAAATTCAAAATCAGTCAAACATGTTACTGTTCCTCGAACTCAGACCGCTCGCACAGTAACCGACCAAATCACCTAACTCGGCCGCACCCACTAGAACGTGGACCGTCCGATCCCAATCGGACGACCCACGAGCCAACTGTTTCGGCCACTTCGCGCCGGGCCGTCCCACTACCGCTAACTCGCCGAGCCCACACCACAGGGTCGTCTCCTTCCTCGTGCTGGCACCCGTGCAGAGGTCGAACACCACGCGGCCAGGTTGCCCTGCTCGCGCACAGTCGACGCCGTGACCGCACCGCCCTTGCTGACCACTCCCAGAGCTTCGCCTCTTCACACCGCCTCCATTGCCGTCATCTCCCGGGGATAATACCCCCCCCCCCCATAGCAATATTTTTTTCCCGCACTTCTCCTTTTTTTGGCCGAGGAGAGGGAAGCTCGTGTGAGCTCAGTGCTTCGGTAAGGTCCTCACCTCCGGTTGCCTTAGACTCTTTCTTCCGTGCCGTTTCCATTTTTGCTAAGCCCAGGCTTTGGTTTTGCTTGTAGCCTCCGAACCATCGCCGTGTCTTCCTCGGCTTCGGTCCACGCCCCGACTGCGCACCCGAGGACACCTTTGTACTTTCTTCACTTCTGGTGATATCCTTGCTATCGTTTGAGCGTCATGTCATGTCTTTGAGCTCGAAGATGAGTTCCCCTCAACTAATTTTGAACATGCACGATAGGAGCCTGTGTATTTGAGAATTGAACCAAATCGGCCGAAGAACCAACCTGTCGAACCCGGGAACGAAGGATCCCGAATTCTCTGTGTTCATACACTAGTCCAGGATTTCCAGTGTCCACAGTCACAAAAATGTTATCATAAACATATCCAGCGTGTTTAATAATAAGCATAGAGTTTATTACAATTTGGGCCTGAGGCCAAATAAAACATTAAGCGGAAGCAAAATATAATGGTAAGCCACATGATACACCACAGGCAATCGTCTGGAGGTCGCTGCCTAATCGTCCTGCTCCTCACCTTCCGGATAGTAGTCTTCTCCTGAATAATAATATTCAGCAGGAGTGAGCACTACAACTGTGCTCGCAAATTACACCCAATATAGAATTTAGAATGCATGCATAAATTATTCAAAGGAAGGTTGTAGGGTTTATTTGCGTAATTCAGCATTTTTGGGTTTAAATAGTTATACTAAGTTTCAAGGCACATTTTTATTCCATAGCTAAAATCAGATTTTAAAATTTGATCATTTTATAGTGGATAACCTCCATATGGAATATGGTGAAGGATACCCTCCTATCACAAGGCTACCCGCCCAATTTTACCACTAGGATTAACCATCCTCAAATCATGTCCAAAGTTATTTTAAAACCAAAAATAAATCTAACTTAGAGTGGCTTTGCTCAGCATGTCCATAACCGTGGACACGGCTATTCGAATAGATTTACACTCTGCAGAGGTGGTACAACTTTACCCACACGAGATAATTTGCCCGTTATGTCGGCCAATGCACGCTTCCTTAGGCGTGTGACTAGGCAATTATCACAAGGCGTTTCCAATGCACTACCTCACTATCAATATGCCCGCTAAGGTTTCACTTCCATTAGGCTAACCACCTACCGGAAGCCCCCTCTTGCGCCAAGTGGGAATAAAGTCTAACCGACACCCACACAACAAAAATGGCATAAACAATAATGAGGTAAGACAAATTATTAAGCCTAGTTCTGCCCATACAGAACATGTGGTAGTACGGTGGAGCTTTGCAAGATGCGGCTCAAAGACCGGTCCTTAACCTACTTGGGCAACTTTCAATAAAAATCCTGGGTCTCAGTCCTAACCAGACGAGCCTGTGCATAAACCTGCACCCACCAACGGTCCATTTTTGCCCAAGTACAAACCATTTTCTTTTATTTTTATAACTTTCAAAGACATTTGCAAAAGTCCACCATGACATAACAATGTCATAGGGTTTTTATCAAATTTTGAAGTTTTGGCTAAATTCTCCCAAAATTAAATATTTCCTGGTCTAAGCATTTGCGAAGCATATGTTTATTTTTTTAAATTCATTTGACTAAGGTGACAAGGAACTGGTAATACAACATTCAAATGTGGCTATACAAAGGAATTAGAATAATTAAGTATTTAAAACAGGAATTTAAAATAATTAAATACAATTATGCATTCAATAATGATTTAAAACATAAATTAAATAATTTTTAATATTGGGGGCAAAATGGTTAATGGTGTAACTTGCCTTGTTCAAAATCTTGGTATTCTACTTCTTCAATAGGATCAAGCTCTCCGGAGTCGTCAAAATCTATACACGAGAATAATCCAAATTCAAACAGAATTCAAAAGAACTCAAATAAATTCAAATGAGAATACAAATTAACTCCAAATTAAATAATTTTGGTTTAGTTAGCTAGATCTTGATTTTATACAAATTTAGAAATTTTGAATCACCTAAATCGGAGTTTGTATGAAGAAATACGAGCTCCTGGAAGTTTAAAACCAAAATTAAATCCTAAAAATCAGAATTTCCGAATTTCCCGAATTAAATTTCTAAAGGAAATTCCATTTATTCTTATAGCATGCATCAATGAAGACTGCTCACGAGGGTGACAAGTGGGCCCGACAAGATGGATGAGTCCACAATGAGGCACAAGTCCACAGTGGACTTGGTCTACAAAGACAAGATCTGAGGGGAGGTCAGGCTGGCGCGGTGTAACATCCCAATTTTCAGAGTTTTAAAAATCTTTTAAATAGTGGTAGTGAGAAAATTCATCATTTGGATTTATTGGAATATTAATTTAAAAAGCTTAATATGGACTTTAAGGACAAATTGATTTAATGTGCTTAATCCCAACACCAACAATTGCCAAAATTATTTTATTTAGATTCTATATGCTTGGATATATTTTATAGAATTTTCTGCAATTTTTCCAAAGTCATTTGCTATTTTCTAATTGCTATTTTTATTTTTTGCATTTATTTAAAAGAAAAATCTATTTTAAATCCTTGAACGATCTTGGGCGAAGCCCAACACTATTCCACCCGCTCACTCGGTAGTTGGATCAGATCGCCCATTGCCGCCGCCTCATGAGTTCGCCTTCGCTTGCCCCGCTGGATCTCCGCCGTGTCCCTTCGCGCGATCGCCGCGCTCGCTCGCGTCGCCGCCGCTTGCTCTCACCGCAGGATCTCCATCGCTCGGCCGCCGCCGCCCATGCTGCTCGCTTGCTCTCGCCGATGGTGGCCCCACGGCCGGGCCACGCCTTGCTTGCTTCGTGACCAAAGGCCCCCGCCGCCACGCCACCGTCGTCTCCCTCGGGGACTCTCCCGCGCGCTCGACTCCCTCTACGCGCGCCGCCTTCTCTCGGATATCTCTCCACCGGGGCTATAAAGGGCCGCCTCGTGCCAACCTCTTCGCCCGACCTCCTCCACTAAAACCCTAAGGCGCCGCCGCTTCGTCTTCGTTTGGCGCATTGCCGAAGGTTCGCCGCCGCCGCAACCTCTTCGCCGCCGATTCCGCCGCCTCGGACCTTCGTCCGTGCCGCCACTTCCTCGTGCTCGCAACAACCGGAGCTACACGGTCGCCGCCGCTTTCGCCCGAGGACGCCTCCACCGCCTGCCGGACCGTCCGACAACGGAGCTCGCGCCGCCGCCACCTTCTTCGCCGCCGCCGGTGAGCCGTTGTCGCCGAGCTCTGCCGTCACCTCCAAAGAGCCGCGCCCCTTGGTAACCCGCTTTTGGGCCCGGCTGCCGGCGAAGTCGCCGCCAAACGCCGTGAGCCCTCGGTCCCAGAGCGCCGCCGCTTCGGCTGTGCGACATCAGCAGCCACACCGGCGCCACATCACCTCGTGCGCTTGCGTATCGCTTGCGTGGCAGCCACTTGGCGTCCGCGTGGCTCAGTCCACCGGGCCAAATCTTCCGTGGCTCGGTGAACCCAGTTCACCGTGGGCCGAGCCACTGACAGGTGGGGCCCACCTGTCAGATTTTAATTTAAATTTAATTCTTTTTCCGAAAATTCTCGGCTGACGCAAGCATTGCGCAATAATTCAATTTTCCTTTATAAAAATAATTCGGGAAATTCAATAAAATCCAAATTAGGGTTTAATTGATTTTCCAATCTTCCAAAGCCCATATCTTTTGCATCCGAAGTCCAATTGAGCCCATTCAAATTTGTAAATTCATATAAAATTAAGATATATTTAATGGTGAATTTTATTTGATTTTTGGAGTTTCTTTTGCCTCTGTTATTTATTTGTTTTGTTTCTTTTGTCTCGTTTGCAAGTAGACGTCGATACTTCGGGGAATTTTGCAGAAGAAGGAGCACCTCAAGACCAAGACCAATATCTAGATCTATTCCAAGGCAAGTTATACCTTTGATCATTTTGAACCCAGTTTTCAAAATACTTTGTTTCAATGTATTGCATTCTATTTCAAGTATTTATTTAAATGCTTTTGGGTGTAGTTATTAATCCAAATTGTTATGCCACATTGTCTATTGTATGCCATAATCTTTTGTCACCCTAGGTTGGTTAATTATTAGTTGGTATTATCGTAGCACCAACGTGGGTTGGTTAGATACGATTAGATTGCTTAGCCATGCCACGAGTCATCATTTCATGTGAGAGTTGCAATTATAAACTTGACTAAGTGATTATGGAACTGTGTGATGAAACTGTGTGTGCTGTGTGCTATTACTCGTTGATGGCATGTGTTGCACTTAATCAACAGGGTGGGAAAAGATTTAGACTGAGGCAAGTGGTGGATTCTGTGTGAATGGTGGAGCTGTGTGCTTATTAAATTTTGTGATTTGGGTAAAACTGGAAGTCTTGCCTTGGTCAATTAAGGACTTAACTTTGTGCGCCATTGAACTGGGCCTTACTGTACGACCACATGCCTAGTATGGGCTGGGCCTGACTTAGTAAGTTATGGAGTCTTGACATTGACAACTCAGGTTGTATTTAAGCTGTGTGATGGGCTGGAGGTGTGATATGTCACATCGCGGACGGTTCACGCATCCTGTCCAATGGTGTGTGTCGTTCCAAGGGCTGTGTGTACAAATTGGACGGCAGGAAAGCACATCGGGAGTGTCATTGTTTGAGATGAAGTCTCTGAAAGGTTTTGTTGTGATCAACTCTGATCAGGTTGGTTACATCGTGTGGGTAAAGTGTACAACGTCTATTTGTTTTGAATTATGCTTTCAATCTATTATTTGTATTCAATTGCAAATGTTGCATTTCTCGCAAAACAACCACGAAGCCATTCCTTTGGAATAAGCCATCATCTATAAATTGCATTACGTGGTATGACTTGCGTAGTACGGTGTGTACTCACTCTTGCTAAACAAATCAATGTATGGAGGAGTCGTCCTTTGCTTTTGAAGAAGAGTTCTCGAAGGTTGAACGTTAGGGTCTTGATCCCAGTCGGTTGCCTGTGGTAAATTGATGGGAGCCTACCGGAGTTATTTCGCTTCACTGCGATTATTTCTTTATTGTCGACCTTGCATGGCTTAATAAATGTAAACTCGACCATAAGGTCCCAACAGATTATTTGTTATTTAAAGTACTCGTTTATTCTTATATTCGTTGTATGGATGTGATATTTCATCAATGTTGACACTGTGTGCACTAGCGTGATCTGGACTAGTGCACGTAATACACGAGAGGTCCAGATTTGCATATTTGGGTCCCGACACGCGGCGTCTCTTGTCTTTGGCGTCCACGCGACTACCACGCACGCGCAGGGGTGAGGTGGCGGTGTGGCGCTGAGGTGGCGAGCCACGACGGCGCCGGGAGGGGAGGAGCACGGGAGCCGAGGGCACCGGCGAACGGCGGCGCGGCGGGCTCCGGCGATGGGCACAAAAGAATCAGGGAATGCTACTGAGTGCGATGCGCTACCTGGCGACGGCGAAGGGTGGCCGGAGAGTGGTCGGCGACGGTGAGAGGCGGCGAGGAGTTTCGTTGTCGGCGGGAGGTGCTCCGGGTGCTTGGCGACGAAGCGCTCGAGGATCGCCGAAGG
This sequence comes from Hsuehochloa calcarea, assembly GCA_036346395.1. Classification (NCBI taxonomy): domain Eukaryota; kingdom Viridiplantae; phylum Streptophyta; class Magnoliopsida; order Poales; family Poaceae; genus Hsuehochloa; species Hsuehochloa calcarea. The sequence goes on along the minus strand of CM070604.1, from coordinate 21,790,805 downwards.
GTGCTGATGCCGGTGGAGCAGTCGAGGTGGCCGGGGAGGGCTTGCTGTCGCTAGAATCGAAGAAGAGGGGGCTTCGGCCGCTGACGGGGAAACTTCAATTGCCGGCGAGAGGGGGCGAGCGAGGGTACGGGAGGTGGGGAATGGGATGCGGGAGAGTCGCATGGGGCACCTTTTATAGGCGAGGGGGAGGCCGGGAGGCGAGGTTAGCGCGCGGCGTTAATGGCGGCGGAGTCGGGCGCGGGCGCACTGGGGTTTAAAACGGGTTAAAGCGGGGTGAATGCGGAGGAAGATGCTGGTGCTAATGCGCGTAAAGAAGAGAGTTAAAGCAGAGAGAATCGCGGGAGGACGGAGCTCGGAGACCCGCGGCAATGGCGGTGAGAGTGACGGGCGCGCGGGGAAGAAAGCGGGGAGGAAGAAGCACAGTGCGAGGGCCCACCTGTCGGCGAGACAGAGAGAGAAGCGCGGGTGGATTGATGTCGGCCGTCCGATTCCGACGGACGCCCGCATTAATCGTCTTGGCGAGGAGAATTGGGCGAGGCACGCATTCTCGGCTTCGCCCGATCGCTGTCGAGATTTAAATTCTTTTTTCCAATTTATTTAATCCTAGAAATTCAAATAAGCTTTAGAAAATATCAAATAAAGTCCAAAAATTTTGAGAAAATTCACAGAAATTCTCAAGAGCATTCTGGACTTAAATAAAATAATTCCAACTTTTAGTTGGTAATAGATTTTGCACATAAATTATTTTAGCTTTAAAATAATTAGGGAAAAGCTTTTAAAATTTTCAGAAAATCCACAAAAATAATTAAAGTCTTATTTTCAACTGAAATTGAAATTTTGGGCTGTTACACAACCCTTCGCCTCCCACTTTGCTCCGGTGAGCCATTCTTCGATTGCTTGCTCCTCTGGCATTCTCTAATGGTCCTGAGCTATCCCGAGCATTCACTCGCTCTAGTTCTTCACATGATTTTCCCTCCACGTTGAACCACACCGCCACCGTGGCCTTTGTCGACGTCGAGCTAGCTCCAGCCATCACCACTTCTCTCCGACCTTCAGGTAGTCTCCCTGGACTTCACTGATGCTCGGGCACCCGCTTAAGAGGACAATGCGGAGCTTTACTGCGTGCTTCACGTTTGCCGTATAAAGGCCGTCGCGCAACTCTGGCTAGCCGCCGGTATAGGCCGGCTCAGCCGTTGATACCACTCCCCAAAGTTGCACATTGCTATTAGGAACCCGTAGCTATATTTGGTTCACGCCGCCGGGGTCGGAATCGCCGGCGGTGAGCTCGGCAATGAACTCGGGCGCGTTGTTGTATGCCGATCGCCGCTGTAGCATCGTCATTAAGACGCAAATCCAGATCATTAAATGCTAATGATTACTTACGGAAATAAATGTTGTCTTAAGGAAGTAATGAGTCGCTTACATGTGGGTCTCGCGCACAGAAAATGGAAGGATTTAGGAGCGGCTAACAGGTGGGCCTAACCACTTAAAGCGCCTTGTGTGCTGTGCGGAGGGCCGGTGAACCGCGCGTGAGGATCTTCGGTCCACGCGCTATTGTGTGGACCGAGTCGCTGACGAGCAGGCCCCACTTGTTAGTCAGAAAAATTAAAGTCCAAGATTTATTGAAAAATGGCACTGTAGGCTGGGTCCCACCCGTCAGCGACTGTGGCTAGCGTGGCTATCGTTAAGGAAAGTAATGAAGGATTAAGTAAATTCGGAATCCATTTATTTATACACTAAAAAATATGATTAACTTCAAAAATGCATAACTAATTCATCTTAACTACAATTTGGATGAAACTAGTGCTGATGATTTTTATTTTTGATGAAATTTATCTGAAAATAGGTTTCATGCATGTCTCGGTAGCATAGAATATAATTTTGGATTATGATCCGTAAATCTATTATTTTTGTAAAAGAAAAAGGCAGATAACTTTAAAAATTCATAACTAATGCATGGAAACTCCGAATGTAATGAACCTGTAGGACCGTAAAGGCGACTAAAGGGGGGGTGAATAGGCGTTTCCTCGATTTTTCACCTTAATCAAATTCAACACACACTTTTCTCCTTTAGCTATGAAAGCTAAGAAGATCAGTAAATGCACAGAGGAAGCCTTGTGTTGAATTTGATTACCCCCTTAACCACAAGACACAATAATGGAGAATTGATCTCACTGGACCGGTCGGACCGGTGTAGTCTTGTGATCATTGATCGGCGGTCGGACCGGCGCTCAATTGGCGTTCTGATTGTCGGGCGGTCGGACCAGCGCTGAGAGATCGGTCAGACCGATTCAGTCCAGAGGCAGCGCACAAAGCCCAAATCCAAAACGAAAATTGGTCCAACTTTTGATTCAACCAATGAAACTTGACCAAATTTGGAGCACACCTCCCTAAAGATATCTAAGACCTATTTATAGCGATGATCGTCCAGATCCACTTCAAAGAATCGATCTCTTAAGGTTTTACCAAAGAAGTTTTACAAAACCTAGAAATATAAAAAACTTGATCCAAAACTTGTTTGTGGGGGATTGATGATCTAGATGATTCTAGGAGTATTCCCACACATCATAGTAAGGTAAAATCGATCAAGAGACCAAGCATAAACACCCGGATCAAGGAAGCACCAAAATCATCAAAAGAAAGAAGAAGGCAAATGAGACTTCACCCGGATCCCTCAAGGAGGACAAGAGCTCAATCCAAGAGCACACACAAATTTCCTCTCCTCTCCAAACCCTAACTCTAGAAAAGTTGGAGTGTTTCTAAATGAATGCTTCGAGGGTTTTTTCATCTCCCCCTTCTATTTATAGGAGATGCTAGGGTTTCTCTCATGGGCTCCCATTAAGGCCCAACACAAATGGGACCCACACACACACAAATCTGTTGAAGCAATCGTCTGCTTCACCACGTGTAGGTTGATCAGCGGCTCTCATCATGTCGGCAAGTCTCTCCCGTCCGAATCCCATCGGAACCTCCAAGGAACTTGCACCGACCCTCCTCGCCGTTGACGTCGTTGACCTGCAAGCCACCTGCACAGCAATAGACAAAGAAATCGTCTCCGGGAACAAGTTCTTCACAACTTGACCCACGTTAGCTCAATAATGCAATATGCAACAATAAAGCATTGAAACTCATGCATTAAACAACATAAAAACACAACAATGCCAAAATGGCCGAAGTCCAAGTGGAAGCCAGTCTGACCGCCCCACCAAGCCGGTCGGACCGATTTCCCAGCGGTCGGACCGATTCCATAACGGCGATCGGACCGCCCCAAAAGACTTAGCCAAATTTCAACTTGAAAATCTGCAACCTCTCTGGAATTTTCAACTGGATAGAACTTTTGACTGGGAGCTCCAAAAATTATGTGACCACATCCAGAAGACTCCCCTCTCATGCCTACACAACCTATTTTTGGCCTAGCCCCAAACTCCATCATCAACTGTGGCCGGTCGGACCGGCAAGCATTGCCGGTCGGACTGCCACATGGCCGGTCGGACCGCCAATGACCTGACAGCACTGAAGTTTTCCAAAAATGCGAGATTCGTCAAACCAACAACACCATTGCCAATTGACTCATCACTCTAAGATCATGCACATATCCCCACGATATCCACATAACCAAGTTGAATTAGGCTTATAATATTATTCTCTATTTACCTACATAACCTTTTGTCTCCCCACTACTCTACAAATTTTGGTTAAATCGTTAAATTAATTAAATTGTATTTTCTTGTAATTGAAATTCAAACTACTATAACTCTCATATGCCAAATGAAAATGGAGTAATTCTTTCACCTAAATTCATCTAAAATCTTGAACTAGATACTGTAGAAAAATCATGCACTTTTGAGCACTTTGATTTTTGTGGTATTTCTCGATGTTTATAGATATCTTTATTCTATAGTGCCCAGAGCGATCGACGTAAACGCTTACACCACCGAGAGTGAGCAACTGAACTTCCAGCAAGGCAAGCATCATTTGAACTTTCTTTTTGCACCATATTGATCCCAGTTTTAATACACTAGTTTTGAAATACAATAATATTGCCTGCATGCTATTTTCGGTATATCATTATGTTGTGAGTAGTTAGTTATGCCCTATACTTACTGGTTATCCTTGATAATTCTCTTATAATTATGCTTAACTTAGATGCTTGTGATGATGTGAAGGGTATGTGTTGAATGCTTAGCCATTGTGGTCTAGAAAACGCAATCGATCAATTGACGGGATTCGCTCGTCAATTGTGGGAGACACATAACAATTCTTATTTTTCATTTGGTCCAGATTTTTATATCTAGTTATTGAGTTAAAAACTTGTTGTTAAATAGTTTTGGGTCTGGACAAGCGGTTGTAGTGTGGGTGCTGTTATGCATGAGACTTGGGTTTGTGGTTGTCTTGTGTGGACCGTCAAGGACCAAGCCATGGACTTTCATTCCAAGTACTGATCGTGCTATCACACGTGGGATATGGGTGCCGTACGGGTAAGTAAGGGGGGAGTTTTATTGTGTTAAGTCCCATGGTGTTGTGAGGACATTTATGCTTGATCATTTGTTCGGAGGAGCCGATGTAATTTTCTATAGTGTGCATGGGAGCACCAATTTTGGTTATTTATATTGCATCGGTATTATTCCAATACAACTTGTGAGCCCGCTTAGCAGGCGCTATCTGTAGCTTGTACTAAGTAGTGGAACAACTCATAAGGGACCTATCTCAGTAGGTCTTTCTTGCTAAAAATGACCATATCTCGATTCTCCCTAGCCATCATACCTAAGGAAGTGTGTCATTTTTTGGAGGCATCCAGAGGCTTACGGGCTAGTCGAGTCGTGTGGGTAAAGTAGTATACCTCTGCAGAGATAATCTATTCGAATAGCCGTATCCACAGTTTTGGACAACACTTGGTTTGGTATGTGTCATCGTTAGACTTGAAATTAAAAGTTGACATGGTTAAAACTTGGTTACAGCATGAATGGGATATTCGTGCATCTTAGTTTATCAAAGTGGACAGCCACTTTGATATTGATTGATCTATACAATTATATATGTCTTGTGAAATCCTTTCTTGAAGAAATGATTTACAACTTGACTTTTGAAAACTAGAAGGTCTAGGAATGTAAAATATTGTGTTTTATGAAAAACTAGAACCACTAATGTTATCCTTTGATTGCCCAATATGGATAACTAATTTTTCTTTGTATAAGACTTGCAAGTATCTTTGTACTCAGCCAGTTTGTCTACTGGTTTTAGGTGAGGAAGATTATTCGCCCGACGAGTTCGTTAGCGCCAATTTAGGCGACGCTAACGAATAGTAGTATTATTTAACTCCCAGTCGGTTGCCTTGGGTTATGGGGCACACCATGCTGGACCTTTTGGTTTATTTACTTTGCTTCCGCTGCTACTTATTGTTCTTATTTGAATTTGGTCGGTCGGCCATTATGTAATAGTTGTAGACTTAACTATTATGTTGTATGTCTTTTGGATTACCAATGTATGAATGTTGTATGTCTGTGATTGACATTGTTGAGGGTATGTGCGTGTTAGTCGCTGATCATGGGAGGCAACACGAGACACATACCCGCTGTTTTGAATTCTATTTTAACTCATTTGAGTGTGGACTTGGATTGTGGGAGAACCGGTCATCATGTTGTGCTCGCAGAGGAGCAGTGTGCATGATCATCGGAGCTCTAGTTTCAGTTAGGACCTTTCACTTGGATGGAGTTAAGGTGGAATTCATTCACTTGAGGCTAGAGATATTTCCATAAGACCGAGAAGGTTTCGGTCTTACAGAAATAACCATGGGGTCCTCACACCTGCAATGTATTCGGCGCGGCCCAATACTGCGGAGTGGTTAACAATTTTGATAGGGACGGCAACACAGTGCAGATGGTGTGATGGGTTGAGCGACAACGATTTATGGACGAGCAACATGGCGTGGACGTGTGAGTTGGTGAAGCCGGGGAAGAGAGAGAGAGATGGCGCATGTGCTAGTTCGGTTGGGCAAAAGCGGATGAGGGAGAAGAAAACCATGCGTTGCCGAATTGACCGAAGGAGTGATGTTGCAACATGGTTTGGCTTGGCGAAAGAAATAGTGAATAGGGAAAAATAATAGGTTAGGGGAAAGCATAGCGATTGCTATTTTCCTGATTTTTGCTAAGATAATTTTTGTTGGATATTGATCAACTCTAATACTTGCTACCCAATTCTAATTAGACTTTTTGAATATTCAGATAATTAGGTTTTAGAATTTTATACCTGTGATCTTATGGTTTATATTACATGTAGAATTTTTAGATGAGCAATGCTTTTAACTTTTTTTTGCTCAGCCCATTTATGTTTTTAGGTTCCCATATTTAGGGTTTCTATTTTATAATTATATCCTGATAGGGTTTTATGTACTTTAAGACTTTTATATCTTATTACTTGTGCTAGCAAAAGAACATATGAAACTCCAACAACCTCAAAAATGCAGGCAAAAATGATGGCAACCGATATTCACACAAAAAGTTTTAAAAATCCTATATTTCTACGTTTGTGGATTTTTGGGATGTTAGCTCAAGTAGACCCAATTTCAACTATGACTTTTAAAATTTTGAATTTGTTCTAATTTCAACTTTGGCATTTAAAATTTTGGAATTTTCTAATTTCAACTTCAGAATACTAATAGATAAAATGTTGTCTTTTCCAAATCCTCAGATTTGGACTAACTTTAAAAAATGAAGTTCGAAACATTACAAAATTTTTGTTATGCCTTGGAGACATACCAACTAATGTGGCTGAAAGATGAACCTGAATTGATCGAACTACATAAAGAGGAATGGTTACTGAAGATACAACACATGCTTTTATTTATCAATGGATGGTTTCCATATGCAGCTTTATTTTGAGTATTTTCAAATATACATTATCTAATTGATAGCTCTTTAAATTTCAAGCTATTTTCAAATATTTTACTAGAATCAATAAGGTTTTTTATTCAGTGCAAAAATACAAAGATTATCATAACTGACTAGATTGTGCAACACATGAAAACAACATCAAATTAGCTCTATCGACGATTGTGGCACGATCTTGAACAATCTCTAAAATACAAAGATCTTCTTCATTTTGAGGTCAAGAAAATCCCACAGCAATGTTTTAAAAAATAAAAATATTCTAGAAATTATCTCATTAAACAAGAGAAAAAAAAACACCACTTATTTTAGCATGATCATATTATAACGGTGAAGACACTGTATCGTAATATATAGCCACACAATTGTAGGGGCAATTCTGATATTTCTATCCAAAATAACCGGCGAACTAAAAAAGATAACTTCCTTAAAAAAAAACTTAATGAGATAATTTACCAAGAAATTTTTTAAATAATATTATTTTAAAAAAATTATAAAAATAAATAGTCTGCCAAAAAAATTAAAAAAATGGGTTAACCGGCGACAGGTACACTGTCACCCCTGTCACCGATCCAACTCCCTGTCGCCAGAACGACCAGGTAGTCGAAACCTTTCGACCAGTCGAACCTACTTCGACCAAGTAGTCGAAACTACTTCGACCAAGTAGTCGAAACCTTCTAACCAGTCGAACCTCTTTAGACTAGGTAGTCGAAATGTTTCGACCAGGTACTAGAACACTTTCCGACTAGGCAGTCGAAACCCTCTTTCGACCACATGAAGTCGAACCCTCTTTCGGACTATGTGAGTCGAAACCACGAGAACTTGGATCGGCAACAGGGGGTGACAGGAGTCTGTCGTCAGTTCAACTGGTGATAGGAACCATTTTTGTAATTTTTTGGGTCGGCTATTTATTTTTATAATTTTCTTTTAAAATAATATTATTAAAAAAACTCATTTACCGAGCATCCTTCAGTCTAAATGGAGGCAGTTTTGAGGAGTGGAGAGACACACTACGTCGTCTTTTTCTCGTGGCCGTCGGATTTTTCGTTCAGCGTCGTCGTGCCGTCCGATCGTGTTCGGCTGCTTGACGCCACGCTGCTGGCTCCACTTCTTCGTGAGCTCCCGCGCCTCGCCACGTGTGGCCGCGCGCTGAGAGAAAATTCCCCACCGCGCTTACTCAACACGTTTCTTCATTCGGTCTTCTTCGTCCGCTGTGTTAGACTTAATCTTGTTGTTGCAGTCAGTCGTGTCATTCATTAGGTGCATGCACCGGTTAATTTAATTTGAATTAGTTCATGATCCGATTAGTGCGGATGTTGGCGAGTCTGTGGTGGCGAGTCAGTTAGTTGCATGCGATCCGTTAGGCTTACACGCGATCGATTAGGCTTGCATGCGGTATTATCTCTAGTTCATATCGTGCGCGTGCGTGTATTTAAAGGAGTCATTAGTAAGTGTGCTAAGTGCGAAGAGAGGCCAAGTGTATTTGGTGTGTCCAAAAAATAAGAGCGAGAGCAGTGGCGCGGTGTGCGGTATACAAAATTCTCTGTGTGTGTGTTCTCTCAAATAACCAAAATATCTTGCGTACGTTTGAGAGAGTGGGTGTGATTGAGAGGAGCTGATCCAACAAGTGGTATCTGAGCCATGTCTAGTGAAGGTGTGTACACGCCGCCGGGCCACCGCGGCAGCGGCAGCGGGAACGGCGCCGACGGTGACTATGGTGGCCATGAGCTGGTCGTGCAGCAAGTGAAGGAGGCGGGGGTGACGGTGCGCTACCCCATGCTCTCAGAGAACAACTACGGTGTGTGGGCGGTGAAGATGAAGATCTTCATGCGTGCACAAGGCGTGTGGGCGGCAGTGGAGGGCGATGAAGTGGTCGATGAGAAGAAGGACCAGATGGCTCTCGCCGCCATCGTTCAAGCTGTGCCGGAGGCTATGGTGATGGCCATATCCGAGAAGGAAACGGCGAAGGAGGCTTGGGACGCTCTAAAGAAGATGCACGTTGGGGAAGATCGTGTCAAGAAGGCTCGAGTACAAACTCTCAAGAGGGAGCTTAACGGTATTAACATGAGTGAATCTGAGAAAGTTAATGAATTTACTTTGAAGGTTACCACCATCGTGAACGAGATACGTTCTCTCGGCACGAAAGTGGAGGAGAGTACCGTGGTGGAGAAGCTCCTACACTCCGTCCCCGACAATTTCCTACCCATTGTTAGTACTATTGAACAATGGGGTGATGTAACGGAGATGTCGGTGGCCGAGACCATCGGGCGTTTGCGGGTGTTCGAGGAGACTTCAAAGGGGGCGACATCGTGAAAGAGAAGGCGAGCAGCAGCTGTTGTTCACGCGCGGGGAGCCGCTGCTCACACGTGCCGAGTGGGTGGCCAAGGTCGCTGAAGAGCAGAAAAGCGGCGAGGGCTCCGGCAACGGCGTCAACAAAAATGGTAACAAGAAGTACCGTGGCAAGTTCGACAAGTCAAAGATTGATTATGCATGGCGTGGTGAGTTTAGTCGCCGCCGACGAGTGCGACGAACCGAAGAAGGTGACCAAAGCAGTGGCGTAGCTTGCCATTGCTGATGCAGATTATGAGCCCGCACTGCTTTGAAGTCCCGCATGGTGCTGAAAAAAATAAAGCCAACAAGATTAGGGGGTGATTGTTAGACTTAATCTTGTTGTTGCAGTCAGTCGTGTCATTCATTAGGTGCATGCACCGGTTAGTTTAATTTGAATTAGTCCATGATCCGATTGGCGAGTCTGTGGTGGCGAGTCAGTTAGTTGCATGCAGTCTGTTAGGCTTACACGCAGTCAGTTAGGCTTGCATGCAGACTGTTATCTCTAGTTCATGTGCGTGCAATGTATTTAAAGGAGTCATTAGTAAGTGTGCTAAGTGCGAAGAGAGGCCAAGTGTATTTGGTGTGTTCAAAAAAAATAAGAGTAGGCGCTGGTGTGCAGCGCCACAAAATTCTCATATGTGTGTGTTCTCTCGAATAACCAAAATATCTTGCGTACGTTTGAGAGAGTGGGTGTGATTGAGAGGAGCTGATCCAACACGCCGCAGCTAAAATCGGTCGCAACCGCTGCTGGTTCGTCCTCCTACCGGTGCACCGCCGCCGTCACCTCACTTTCGGCCGCGCCGCGCGACCTCGGGACGTCCCGGTGGCGTCGGATCCGGCGATCGTGGCCTACGACGAGTTCTTCGCCGGCGCCATCGGCCGCCTCACCGCCGCAGTCGAGAAGATCGTCGGCAAGGTACTCAACGCCACCAAGGTCCTCGCTGAGGCCTTCGCCATTGCTGAGGACCTCCTCGTCCGGGCCAAACAGTTCCAGGTGCTTCGTTTGGTTTGGGCAGATCCGGTTCGTGTCTAGGGGAGGAATTGCGCGGGAATGGCTGATCGAGCTGACAGATTTGGAGGGACGTTGAGGGGATTTCGGATTTTGTCTATCGAAACGTATGACACTGAGGTCATTCTGTTGGAGCGATTTCTCTAGGCAATAGTTTATCGTAGGATGATGTGCGTACAGGTCTATTAATAATATCTGTAGAGAGGTTACTGCAGGCATTGAGGGATCCGAAGAATGCAATGCATATTCTTACATCAGTGAGCAACCTTTGTTTTTTGTGTTGCAGAAACCTGCATCGATGGCTGATGCACAGGAGTTCTTCAGGTCTCTCAACGGTGTTATTGCAAAAGCGATTGCAATGACCGAAGGAAGGAGACCCGACTATTTCAATCATATGAAGGGTGTTGCTGACAGTCGCTGCTTTGGCTTGGGTTGCATTCTTAGGAAAGAATTGTGGTTACTAAATTTGTATCTTCGGCTTCAGTTTTTTAGTCCTGTTGACTACCAGAAATGACCCTGATTTGTTTTTCTTCTTCCTCTCTGTAGGGCATGAGTTTCCCAACAGCACATGTTGAAGAAAGTTGGCAGATGGCTGAGTTCTATAATAACAAGGTATGCTTTTTATTAGACCATTTGGTAATTTTGCTCCACTGTACCTTGGACATTTCTGCCTACAATTGCAGTTAGATTTGCATTTTTTTGAATAGGAAAAACTGATCAGAATGCGTGGTTATTTCCTTTTGGGAATGCACATATTATATTAGTGGGATGCTGTGAGAACACACTGCGGCTATCTACATTTTTTCTTCAACTATGCATCCCCGTTAACATTTCAGTTTTGTTAAAAGTCCAATTCGATTTCTTTTTTGCAATTTCCACCCCCTGTAACTGTGAGTATGTGACAACCCGCACCATTTGCATATTTCTTAACATAAAACATTTTAATTTCATTGCATCAAAAAGATTTTACAACATTTGTTTTACAAGCATTTACAATATTTTTGGCAGTAAATAACTAAAACCCTAGTTCTTCTCTTCTTGTCCTCTGTGGTAGCATTCTTTCTTCGTCGCCTTGTCTTTGAGAGCCTGCCCGTAGAGCCACCTCGTGATCCATTTTCCTCGCTCGCAAGAAAACCAGCAATTAGTTAGTAATCATAATTGAAAGTATTCTTGTGAGCAGTAGTGAATAAAGGTTAGAGTATAGAAGGTGGCCGTCAGATTTCCCGAAGTGCAGTAGAGTATCCGGAGTACCACAGTAGTCGGTCCTTGGCAATCAAGATCCCGGACCAACCGGTCGGTCGGCCCCTTGATCGCCGAGATATCCAGACCACCCAAGATCCTTCGACATCTGTCACTTCTGTGGGTCTCATCATCCGGCATTATCAGAACCAAACACCCACTATTTGCATTTGCCGAAACCACAAAGGCAAACTCTCATTTCATACCCCCGGTAACCACACCCTCAGCCAAGCTTCATCGGGCGCAGCCACCATTTCCCAAGCCCCTCTCATAGAGCAAGCCATCAAAATATCAAGCACGGAGGCGGCGGCACGAAGTCGGCGGCTCCTTGGCGAGCCCACACGAGCAACAAAACCAAAGACAAATACATTCCCATCAAATGCCTTCCCGGCAAATGCATAGCGGCAAAGACCAACCAATACATCTCCCACAGCAGCCACAACAGCGACCAGGATCCAGATACACCACGGCCCAAAGACCACAGACAAAGAAATGCATCCCCAAGCGGCACAAATGCACCTCCCGATTAGCACCACGGCACAAGTGCATCTCCCGATGCTACCCCGCATACATTCCCCATTTGAGCCCACAAGACAGATGAAGGATAAGAACGGGGTAAAAGTAAAATTGAGCAGGAGCGGGGTGAAAACAATCACCTGACCAAGAGATAAAACGGTGAGTACCCTTCCCAAGAAGAATCCATTCCCCCTGGCCAAACCCCTGCCCAACACAGCAGCCACCATACATCCCCGACCATTTGCATCCAAAGACAAGATCGGTCGGCCAAAGGACCAGAAAGCCAGCCACAGATCCATTCCCCATTCCAAGCCAACACTCAAGAGCCTTCCCAGTGCATCCTCTCCCAGTTCTGCCCAGAAGAAGGAGCAAGAACACAGGAGCAAAGGCCAGCACCAAGAAGCAGGAAGAAGGCCAGCACCAAGGAGCAAGAAGGGAACCACCAGCAGACAGCCAGGAGCAGAGGAGAGCACCAGCAAGCCGGCACTTCCATCCCCCTCCTAGCCCAGTTTCCAGCCAAAAAGGTGAACCCAAATCCCACTAGTGTGCCTTTGCCATGTTGCCTGACTTATCAATCTCATTTGCATCACAAAGCATCAATCCATCCTCATCACAGAGCAAGGGATCAGGGAGTAGAGAGGGAGTTGAGTGTTACCAGCACGGCCGAACCACCCCCATCAACCACAGCACCACCAAACCACCATTTCCCCCAACCACGGCCGATACACCCAATCCAGCAATTTGAGCATGTATCCAATAAAAATAAGCATTAGCATCAACCACATGTGCTAAAGAAGCAACCTTAGCAAAATCAATTAAGCAGAATCAATCGGGTAGTAACCGGGCTTAGGGCACCAGGAGAAGAACCGGGGTGAGAGACCAGAGTCGAGTCGGGGCTGAGCCAGCATGCGCCGTGGCCGGGGGGCCGGCCCGGCCGAGCCGTGCGTTCGGACCGAGAGAGAGTAGGGGAGAAGGAAGACCTCGGGAGGCGGTGTAGAGCCGGCGGCGGCGGATCCGTCTTGAGTGGAGGCGGCGGCGCTTAGCCTTGGCCGCGCCGAGGAGCCGAGGCCAGGCCAGCGAGCGAGACGCCGCCGGGAGGAGCAGCGGCCGCATGAGGCGTCATGAGCGCGCGAGGAGGAGGCGCCCGGGGAAGAAGAATCGGGTGAGACCGAGAGAGAGAGAGACGGGGAGGGAAAGCGGCCGGGGTTGGGTTAGGTTAGAGGGAAGGGGTAGTTAGGTAACTTGGTAATTAGGGTTAGGGTTTTTAGGTAATTTAGTAATTAGGTTAATTAGGATTTTGGGTGATTAGTTAGGATAATTAGCATTTTTGTAGGTTAATTAGGTTTTGAAATAGATTAGGGTTAATAGAATAATTAACATAGGATTTTTAGAGAGAACTGCTAACTGAGTCGGATTTCGGGAAAAATATTTGTAAGTTAAAAATTGGCTAACCAGTAGGAATCGCATTAGCAGTTTATTATCTGAATATCACCAAAAATCACTAAATATTTCTCGGTATTCTATGTGTATTACCGCGTTGCTTCAGAGGACGAGCTCCAGCCGACAGGCGTAACTGATCCAGGACTCATCAACACCGACCTCTACTATTACTACGAAGGCAAGCGATCCTCTTGAACATCAATATAGCTAATTTAAATGTAAACCGTATATTGCTCTATCATATATGTACTGCATCAAAACTATTTCTCAAAATCAAATTGAATTGAGATGATGAGAAAGATAAGAAAGATGAGAATGAGAATGAGATGAGAATTACTATGTGGGTAAAGGGGGCCTTGGTAGAGAAAAGAGATGATGATGATGATGATGATGATGATGATGATGATAAGAGATGGGACCCTTTACCTACAGCTATAATATAAGGACTAACAAAACTCTTACTCGGTCAGATGCCGTAAAATCAGTGCCAACCATTTCCCCGTTTCGGCGGGCAGAAAATGCTACCTGTTTACGTAATTACGTTCTCCACAACGGGAATGTTGGACACGGAGGATAGCCGGTCCAAGGTGGAGTGTTGGGCTCGGAGGATAGCCGCCCCAACCAACATTGTTGGAACTCGGTGGAGGACTGGGTGCGCTCAGGACACCGACGGAAAACAATGGGTGGAGACTTAATCACGTAACCTGGAAAACGTCTGTATTCTGAACTTGAAGTCGCATCAAAGGAAATGCGATGGACCTAGCTCATAAAGAGTTCAGGATAGCTATGGGTAAAGTGGCGCAAGCCTGCGCAGTGCTATACAAATCATGAATTCATGCCAGTCTCTTGGATTGGAGTCTACGGGAACCGCTAGGGGTCTTTCTTCTTTCCGAGTGACTAGTAGTATTTTCAGAATTAAAATTGCAACCTAATGCTTTAACGATTTATTTTCAGAATGAGATGATTTTAGAATTTGTGATAAAGACCAGAGATCAGTCATGCAGTGCATTGTTTGCTATTAATGCTTGCTGAGTACTTCTGTACTCAACCTTGTTAGTATTCTCCTTTGTTAGATCCTAGTCCGTAGGAGCTATCCCGGCGGGGCAAAGGACTTCAGTACCGATCAAAGAAGCAGGAGGAGAAGGCACCAATGGCGAGGACTGGCGAGATGGAAGCCATCTTTGACTCGTGGGACGAGTAGGAGGGCGGTAGTTCAGAGCAGACTCCAGAGGCGGAGAAGCTCCCTTTTGTGTTGTGTAATAGCTTTAGTAAGAACCCTAGTCTTATGTGGCTACTACTGTAATAAAGATGTACAGTTTCTATTTTATTGTTCTGCTGCGCAACTCTGATAAAATGGCTTGCTATTCGTCGGAGCGGTGTTCTACCGGGCAGACGAATAGTAATCCGTATGCCTAAGTGTGATTACCCTAGGGGTAATGACACGGGGCGTCACAGAGTACATCTGAACGTGTATATCCTACAACGTGATGATCGATTGGAGGTTTATGTGCTGCAGAGTGATGTGTGTCGTGTCCGTTCTGTGGAAGATGTGCAATACACTCAGTTGATTGAGCATACGCACAGCTCGGTTACAAGCTCGGTTGAGCAACCTACCTGCCCAGTATGTCTTGGTATGTGGAGGTGGTTTGGTTTACTCTTAACATTTATAAAAAATTCTAGAAATCTTATTTCATTTGTTCATTAGAAGTTTGGAATATCTCTGCAGGTTTTAGCGTTGTATTAAAATGGTTACATCTTGGAAATGCTTACCTACGTACATTTTTCAGATTATGTCGGAGTTCCAAACTGGTATAGTGGTATGTTCACTTGATGATGAAAAAGAAAGCATTATACGTTTCGTAACTTAAGAATGTTTAGGATGTATGACGATTATAGACTTGGGTATCACATAATAAAAGTAAGCCATATGGGTGAAATCTGGTTTTAAAATCTGCCATCTCTTTATTTTGTTAAAGAACTTATGCTGTATTAATTTTGCAAGTAATGTTGTGTCTGCTGAATTTTATACTACATATGCATTGCTTTTAGCCTCCTGATGTATTTGTCCTGCTGTTAATCCCTAATAGAAGTTTCATGCACGTATATGTAATTTTGGTAGCGCTGCAGATATCATCATTTGAACTGACTTGACATGTAGGAGGCTAAGGTGGTAAATATTTATGCCTAGGTTGTTATTGTATAATTGAATTGCATTGGCAATGGGTTAAATGACCTTGATTGTTGTTTGATCTACGACTAATGAGCTGGCTAAAAAAATCCTTATTCAAACAGCAATCAAGGTCTACGTATTCTCAATTTGCAAGGCACAATGGGTTAAATGACTTTGATTACCTAGGCTGCTATTGTATAGTTTTTTTTTTGTATTAATGACAGTCTTGTTAGAAATATGACATATTAATGACTGAAGGAATATGGTAGGCTACACTAGTTGGTAATTCAAAACTACGTAAATCAGGATGTCATGCAAGCAAGAGATCATAGATTGTTATCACCAGATGCGTAGTGCAGCGGAAGAAGAGTTGGAGCAGCCTGATCCAATAAAAAGCACGTCGATGAAGTGGTTGTAGTCGATCGTCCAACGCCTCGTCACTGATCGTCTCCTCCAGCAACCAGTCGTGTCCCTTGCGAAGTCGTGGATCATCCTTTAGCGCAATAGCAAACGCAGTAGCGTCTCTACGATATCCACATGTCTAAGGATAGAACACCGTACGCCGGTGTGCTAGCATCAACTCGCACGGTAGGACTCTCGAGAAGATAGCGGCTAGGGTTTCGATGGAGCAACTCACGTTCTTTATCGTTTCCTTGCTCTCCCAATAGCCTTGTGCATCCTATTATATAGGGTCCATGACAGATCCTATTCGAACACATTTGTTCCAACCCATTAAGTGCGCGACCCATTAGGTTCGTGTGTAATTTGTTGTGACTCGGAAACTCTTTTCCTATCATGAGTTGTTAGCTGTTCCTAGCAGGACATAACGATTCCCAAATACACATAAATTATATTGGATGAATCTTAATGCAATATGATCTACTAGTAGGTCCTTATCACTTACGAATATCTCATATATCTATACGACTAGTTCATATTTAGTCCTGACCAGTTTGTAACTCCTTACGGCTAGTTTACGACAAGTTAGTGATAATGTTCGACTAGTCTACGACCAGTTCGTATCTCCATACGACTAGTCCATATTTGTTTGAACTGAATGACCTGCTCGTGTATTTTTCCTTGGCCTCACGATATCTGGGTGAACTCCATGTTAGATAATTTGTCATCCATGGACTGTTCAATACTTTCTTGATCAAGTGACGGATAACTTCATATAGTCGACTCGTCGACCACTAGTAGCATGTACATGTACTTTCTTTATCCGACCACATCGAGAGGCCCAGAGATATTGTTAGACCAGCTGGACTG
This sequence comes from Hsuehochloa calcarea, assembly GCA_036346395.1. Classification (NCBI taxonomy): domain Eukaryota; kingdom Viridiplantae; phylum Streptophyta; class Magnoliopsida; order Poales; family Poaceae; genus Hsuehochloa; species Hsuehochloa calcarea. Next base: position 21,773,947 of record CM070604.1, on the reverse strand, counting down.
GTCGTAAAAGACCATATGGACTGGTCGTAGACTTTGTAATGGTAAATAATTGACATTTGTGTTGTATTGTTATTTGCGGCTGTGAAAGTTTCGGTTCTTGGATTTTCAGTGTGAGTGATCGAATCTTGCCTTGTATCGGGTGGTCTAATCGTTGATACTCGATGATCCTTTTATTGGACTAAAATCTTGTAGCTACGAGCATCTTGTAACCGAGTACCGACTAATACGATTCGAATCTCGTAGCCCAGTCTTGTATCTACAAGTACTGTAGCTCTGAGTTCTAAGTGCTAGTTTTATGAATACTGTAGATTTGAGTACCGAGTGGTAGGGCTCCGAGTAATATACTTAGTCGTAATAGATCAGGGCGTTTCCAAAGAATTTCAGTCATCGCTGGCAGTTTGTGCTTCTGGGCATTGTGTTCGACTTGTTCTAGTTCATTATCTTCGATCTGTTCTTTTGTCTTCGACCAGCTCTCGTGTTGATCAGTCTTCGACTAGTTCCTGTTCTGAGAGGTCTTTGACTTGTTCTCGTCCATCGTTTTCGATCTGCTTTTGTTCTTTGTAGTGTGTGAATCTCCCAAGCCTGAGGGTAGAAGAAATCTGTTAGTCGAATCTTTTCGACCAGGTGAACGCAACTTTTTCAACCAGATCAATTTCACCGTCTTCGATCACGAGCTGTGCTGTTCACCCGGTTGTCGACAATAGCTGTGACTGGCGGAACAGATCAGAGTTGGTTCGACCCCTACGACTAGATGACAATCTCGTACGAGTATATAGTATTCAGCTGTCGGTTGAATTCAGAGTAGATTCTTCTCGGTAACTTGTAAGAATGCAGTACAATCATTCATCTCTCTTTGATTGTCGTATCCGATCCTATATATATCTTTCCTGTTATGTTAGAAGAGGCGAATCTAAATCCGATCAAATCACATTCGTCTATATATTTCATAGCATATCCGAAAATTAAACTACGATTGCACTGGACGCCGACCACCTACAGCAGATCTCATGGCTTGTGGCACCGTGATCCCACCACCACTGCAAGGTCACTGACCACCTGGACTGTGTTGTTGCGGCCCACGATGAACCCTGTCGTGTAGAGTGGTTGAAGTCACCGGCTGCCGTCAAGCTCACCACCATTGCATTGGACTTGCCTGCTTCGGTTGCCTCACGTGCACGGTGAAGATGAAGGCCATGGATGGCCGAGAGGTCCACACGCGTTCAATCCAACCGTCCTGCACGCCGGCCGTAAATTAGTGATTTTGTATGAGATTTGCTAAACAGCGTTCCACTGTTTTCTTTTATCAAAATAATTGAATTTTTATTCATTCGATATACTTTGAGATTTACACATCTTCTCATATGATGAATTGGGTCCGAATTTATTATAATTTTTCATCGGAACATAACGGGCTCACCACATTGCCGTATTTTGTTGATATATAATATCAATTTTTGTCTTTATTTTTGCTTGATATCTCAAAGTATATGTTAGATTTTGAATCATGTGATGAAAATATGAATTATTAAAGCTTTCGATAATAATTTCAGTGATCGGTAATAAAAATTACATACATAAATTACTGTAATTTATGTATAATGAAGCTGCAAATGAACTAAAATTTGACTATTTTGAGCTGAAAAAATAGTCGAATATTGTATAGACGGACTCTTTTTGTATTTTTTTTCTTTTTTTTGAAACAGAGAAGGAGCGCTGCCATTCAGTTTAGAAGGGAAAAAAAGTTTTTACAGTACAGCAAAGAGATCACTCCTAAGATGGAATGATCACGCCAGCTCAAAGCTCAAACAAGGGGATGCTGAAGCGGTAAAAGAAGCAATAACAAGGAGACTGATATTGTTTTCTGGATTTCTGGTTAGCTGATACGAGCGGAAATGACAAGACCACTCGGCTCCATTACCACGGCTATGTATCACCATCAAAAGCGGTGTGGTAGAGAGTGACTGAGCTGAACTTGCTAGCAAACCTGTCCATGTAGGTTCTTCTTCCACTTGTAGACAAAAATCGCGCTAGCTTGCCGTTGCATTGACAGGTGTGTAGATAGTTGGAGAGAGAAAGGGAGCTTTCTGGAGAGCTAGCTACGAGTTGGACTGGGCATGCATTGTTAGATGGACAGACGTGGAAACGCCACCGGCCGGATGGAAAGATGGAGCCCGAGCTAGAGACAACAACGGCGACGCGGGAGCTCGTCGCCAGCGACGCCGATGGGCTACCCGGCAGTGCCACCCCACGAGCTAGCTGGTCCGGCCATCTGCTAGCTACTACTACTAGTCTCTTCTGGTCCATGGCTAGCCAGCATCAGGGTTCACAAAACCAGTCGGTGATTTTTACCGGGGGTGGCGTAGGGCCGGTAGGTCTGAAAATAAAAAAAAATTGGCTTATTTCGGCTGAAATTTTCAAATTAAAATTTAAAAATTTCGAAGTTAAAACGAAAAAACTAAAAAAATAGTTATATTCTAGTTTAAATTCAAGACATCTTTCTTATATTCTAACAACCTTACCATGAGACTACATAAACACATGTAATTAGACATGGTTTTAAATTTTTTTATACTAGGTAAAATTAATCCAAAACTGATTTTTTTTTTGCCGGTTTGGATTTGTAGGAGACCGTAAGACAGGTAAAACCGATTTTTTGGCCCTTTTTTTTTGAACCGTGGCTAGCATATGTGCTTGACTGACGCTTGGCTGGAGTAATTAATGGCATCGGCTCCCACGTGCGGGTGCTCAGGGACCCCGCGTGCGTGCGCGCGCGAGCGCGCCCTGGCAGCCGGCAGATCTTTCCATTCAGCCGTGTGAGCGGTGAACCGGATGGATTCGCAAAGAAACGACACAACACTCCTGGGAGAAGTTTCACGTAGAAAACATGGTATCTAGTTTAATTTGGTATTGACATAAAGATTTTTTGAAAATAATAATATTTTTAAAAAAATTACAAAACTAGGTAGTTGCCAAAAACAATTACAAAATTAGGTTCATGTCGTCACTTAGAATAGTGACATGTCTCTATCGTCATTCTAATTAGCGACATGAGCCTGACCACTGGCAACAAGGGGCTAAATAGTGCCCAGATTTTTTTACAAATCAAAATAATATTACAAAGCATTAGGCACCACATATTTCAACGTCCCCTATGTGGACAACCTCGAGTCGGGCGGTCGAATGAGGTCTCCACAGTGACTTCCGGAGCGCCGATGTTTTCTTTGTCTCGAGGATTTCTCGTAGGGCATTTCTTGAAGGTGTGTCCAGACTCCTTGCAAATGGAACACTTCTTCGTACGATGTCCGACTTCTACTTCGTCCATGTCATTCCTAATGCGTCGTACCTGTCGCCGGCTAACTTTTCCCTTCAGCCTATCAATGTTCGCGACCCAGATAAGTTGGTCCCAGATTGGATGGCTAGTGAAATAGCCAATCGTGGCGTAACCATACATCTTTGCACTCTAAGTTTGCATCACCTCCTCCTTGTTGAAATAGTCAGAGAGGTACTGACCAGGATGCTGTGCTACCGTCGAACATGCGGCCATGAAATAGGAGCAGGGCCTATGTATAAGAAGGGACTTGTTGCAAGTGCATACGTAACTAGCGCGACGTAGCGTGTATTCGTGGGTGATCATCTCGTAGTTTGTCCCATGACGTCCTTTATCCCTGCACATTATCTCGAAACGAAGCTCCCTTGTGCCCATCTTGAATATCTGGTGCATACCCTTCTTGCTCTTCTCCTCCATGTACTTGGTGATTACGATGGAGTATAATACTCTGTAATTTGTCATAGTGAGCGACGCATTGTTGTTTCTGTCAATAAAGTAATTTGTGGTACCACAGAGAATTGCATCCACAATACCAACCAAAGGAAGACACATTGCGCCACACATAACCCACTTGTATTCCTCGGCTAGATTGGTTGTCATGACACCATTTTGAGCACCACCCCTGTCATGTAGCAATGACCACTTCTCCTTAGTCTCATGCTCAATCCAATCTGAGAAGCATTTCACCTGCGCCTTCGTCTTCCTTATCACACTGGAACCATTTGTGTATATCTCTAGAAATGCTTCGTGGTCGGGTTAACGCTTGGGGGCGGCCCTTTCTATTACTAGAAATCCCTATTTTCCCTAGTGAGTAATATACTAGGGAATATGCAAAAAAACTATAGGGAATTTGGTTTCCCTAGTGGCATTCGTAGGGAACGACTACTAGGGAAAAGAATGTGGGGGAAAGAAAACGTTCTTTGCGGTTTTTTTGGAAAACCTAGGGAAAGAATCGTTCCTAGGATTTTAAACAGTAGGAAATCTCGTCACACGGCATTGCCATCGGCGTGGAAAGTTTATTTCCTATGTTATCTTTCTGCTAGCCTAGGGAAGAAACTAACAAATTCCCTACGTTATTTCTTGTATGCCCTAAAGAATATTTTTATATAAACATTATTTTTCCTATTGCTAATTCGAATTTCACCCTCTACAGTTTGGCATGAACACTAGAGTACTGAAATTATTGTTTTCCCTAAATATCGTACATTATTGAAATACTTATTTATATGTCCGGTTACAATGAAAAGACACTAAATTCACATTATCACTTAAAACAAAGTTCATGTAGGAGATAAACATAACAATATCTTGTATTTCAATAGGCCATCAAGTACTATTTGAGGCACATTTTCACCAACATATCCAAGTGTAAACATCACAATATCATAAAGTCCAAAAAAACAACACCCACGCTTGCACAAGTGCACAACACACATGCATACTGAAGTACAAATGACCAGCTAGCAAGGTTTCACAGACATCAAAATGCAACCCTTACATGTTAGTCATTCCATAAAAAAGGCAACATGCACCACTTGCAACAAAAGTATGCTTTCACATGTAATTGGACCATGGCTGACATTAAAATAATGCTTCATCATCCAGCGGAGAAGAGTAGTTCCCATCAGCACTAACAGATGCGTTAAAATAACCTCTAAACATTCCTCGAGCAATCCTAGTCAATGTACCATCCGGGTTCTCTACTCCAATAGTTGAACCACTGGTACGAGGTATACAACAAAAATAGTTCGAAGTTCAGTAAAAAAAATCAGAAAAGAAATACGGTTATGTTGACATGATTTTTCAAGTGTAGCAATTTCTGCAACTGTTGTAAAAGTTGCACGGTTTCCAGCTACATAATGCATAAAATTTAGTAAGTAGGGCAGACATAAAGTATTGCACATGACAATTGACCAAGAAACATATGAATGCATGTATGTATAGCCTAAAGATTCATGGATAAGACATATAGTCATGTAATGTACAACAATTTGATGAAAAAATAGTTATTGGCAGAATCTTATAGAACCATAAAGGGGGCTATGGTGACACACTAAGGAAGTACTCCCTAATTAAATTGAACCATTATATACCTCAAGAGATAGATTTGGAGAGGTTGAGACATCATATGTAGGAGGTGGAGGCAGGGGAGGTGGAACTACAGTAGAAGGCATTCCAGTATGCTCAGCCACATTATGCAATCATAAGATTTAATACAGAAAGGTTAAATGTATTTAATGCAAAAGGGTTAAATGTAGTTCAACATCTATTATTCAAAGTAAAAACGAATATGTTGAATGACATATTGCACCTCCATGAACCTCTGGATGTTGGTATTGTGGTTGTATACACTAGTACTTCATTCTAACAAGGTATGTGCATAATCCTAATTAAATTGAACCATTATATAGCTCAAGAGATAGATTTGGAGAGGTTGAGGCTTCATATGTAGGAGGTGGAGGCGGGGAGGTGGGGGAGGTGGAATTGTAGTAGAAGGCATTTCAGTATGCTCAACCACACGCAATCATAAGATTCAATGCAAAAAGGTTAAATGTAGTTCAACATCTATTATTTAAAGTAAAAACAAAAATGTTGAATGACATATTGCACCTCCATGAACCTCTGGATGTTGGTATTGTATTTGTGCACACTACTACTCTAGTCTAACAAGGTCTGTGCATAATCCTTTTTCTAAACGAGAAGTACAAGTTTCCCTTCTCCTCTCACTTTCCTCTTCTTCTCAACGTTGACGCTTGGAAGCTAGTGAGGAGGCATCACTACTCTTCAATTCAATGAGGGCCCCTCTATCGTCAATGATCCCATTGAATGTAGCCCATTTACCATGTGACCTACCATAAGAGCAGTCATACAAGGCTCTTGCATCCACAGGAGAGCGTAGCCAATCGAATCCCTCTCCATTTAGGTTAGCAGACTTCCTCTTCTACCTCTCCTGTCCAATAAAGCAAACTGCATAAGGAATATTGTAGAGGAAATACAAAAAATCAGAAAAATAAGTGCACAGTACACTAACAAAATAATATTACCAAACATGTAGTGGTTTCTTCAGTGTTTAGTGATTTAGAATCTTGCGGATTTGGTCCTATGAACCCATGCCTCGATCGACGATACTTCTCGCCCTTCTTTCTCAAACTTTTGGCATACAAAAGGATTCCAAATTAAATGTACACAAAGGGTGTCCATCACATAATGAAAAAAAAAGGTTAGCAACTCACTAACTTTTGGCATATCGTTGCAATGGAGTTGGCTCCACCTTTGTGAGGCTTAAATCTAGTGGTGTATCGATTTGCACGATTTGTCTCAGATTTCCTAATCCAATTTGGATTGCACCATTTATCAATCATAGCATTCCAAGTCGCTTCGTAGCACCAGATAGGTCTTCGTGCATGGTATTCAGCCTTTGTCAAATACTTCTGCTCAGCCATCCTGTCGCACATTTTTACTCCTTTGACAATCCGATAATGATCCACTATGGCTTGAATTCAAGTATAATACTTGAGCCCCATTAGGACCTATTTGCAACAGTCACCAACGTGCAATCTTGCAGCGTTTTCATGCCCAGGTTCATATCTGAACCTTAGCTGTGACAAACATAAAGTATGGTTGTTCATGGGATAACATTAGTAGTCCATTATGTGCATGGGATAACATAAGTAGTCCATTAGCAAGTTTTAGTCTTCAGAATCAAGATAATTGAAGCATTCTTCCTTGAATATTCAACACTAAGATTAGTTACTAAAAGATCTCTAGACAAACACATGTACAAAATGTAATCTGAACATTCATTTACCAAGGTTAAAATTGGATTTTTTGCAAGACAAATCAAGCCATTTCCTGATGTATGTACAAATTCCAGGTGTAGGACAGCACAAATTTGCAGCACAAAAAATTGATATATAAATCAGCCAACTCCTTAAGAGGGAGGAAAGAAAGTCCATACACAAATCTTGCAGCTCATTAAGTAAGGATTTTCTATATTATGTGTAGGACAGCAAATTCCAGGTGTATCGATTTGCACTGATTCTAAAACTGTCTTTGTTAGCAATGTAAGTGTTTGTTAGCAATTTAAGTGTTTATCTTCTTGCAGCAATCAGTTTTTTGTGCTGCAAATTCGTGCATGTACAAAATAATTCACAGATTTGTAAATATTTACAGGGAAGAAGTTTTCTAGAACTAGTTTCTCATCTATTTTCAGAGGTTAAATCACTAGACTATAGATAAATGTGAGAGGTAAAGTAATTGCTCACCTGAACAAAATATTTTAAAATGTAATCTGAACATTCATTTACTGATGTTAAAATTGCTCAGATGATTTCTCCACCATCTTGAGAAGACCAATTGATAAGGCAAACAAACTACACGGTAAGCAGCTGGGCTTATCTCAAAAGCCAGTTAAAATTGTGACAGAACTGCTTGATTTAAAACTGAGAGCAAGTACAGGTCCACAAAGAGTGTCCCTAGTATACTACTGGACTCTGACAAAACAGTATCAGGCCAATCCACAGTTTTGGCCAGCTATGGCAGAGATCTAAATTGAAGGCTCTACAACTACTAGGATAGCTCCCCAAAGGGCATTGATATTTTACAAATGCTGCTGATTTGAATATTACTGCTTAAAGTCTGATTCATGTTGTGAAAAGAGTACCATAAATGTGAGATATGGGCAGCTATACCATCTAAAACACCCTGTACATGTCCAGAGGTGAGGAACCAGAGGCCTTAGATAAAATTTAATGTCTTAAAAATCCTTATCCTTTCTCTGCTAGTGCCTAGAAGACAGGAACTTGGTTCTCTAACTGCTGGAACAGTTGATCCCATTAGAACCAGTGCCAGTCGATAGAAGTCGTCAGATTCTTGACAAAGAATTGTCTGAACACCACAGTGGTGCCGAATTTACCACTTGTCTATCCTTGTTTTGCTTCTAGTACTTGAGAAAAGAAAGGGACACAAGAAGGAAACAATTCTGAATTCTGGTAAAAACAACCACACATCATAGTAATACAGATTTACTACCGATGGCCGCGGAATCAAATTTTATCCAACGACACAACTCTGCAATCTTTCTGGTACAGAGGACCACAGAAGGAAGGATTTAATTTATCTTCTATTTCTTGATCGAAGGAAAAAATTCAGACTGATAAGTTGCCATGATTAAACAATTGAGACGAATTGTACTAACATAAGTTCAATAACTGGTAGATTAACAGGCCCATACTATCTAGTTAACTATCTAGTTATTACTGCTTGATTTAATTTTATGCTCAATTGTCTGGTAGTATTCCCCCCATTAAAATTTGGTGCATAGAGTACAACTCTGAGACAGCATTACTTCCAAACAGAGCCTCTGATACAACACTAGTACTTCGTTTGTGGATCATGTGCTCTTTAATTGATGGGTAGTTATATCTATTCATAGACTCGTAATTGCTCTTGTTATGCTCGTTAAGCTATTATGTTCCGAAAAGATTGAATGCTTAATTTGTACCTACAGGATGTGTTTTTCATTTTGAAAACAAGCAGAGATACCACAGTACAGATCCGCTGTTCAGATTGAACATCAAATCTGAATATAGTCTTGTATAGTACTTAGAAGCTATAACCTATAGCTACTTGAAAGGTGTGGTTGCCTAATCTTAGGTATGGAAAAGTTAGCTTTAAACCAAACAGGAATTTCAGTCGTGTAAATTTCAATTCACATTGTATGAGTCGTATTCTAAGTGCCATCATGGACAGGTAATATGGTATCCTTTTATTGCAATTTAGATGTGGCCAAGCAAAGCATATGATTGACTACGTTCAGAGAAGTGTTTGTTCATGAACAGGAAATACAGCTAGTGTATATGAAGAAATAATTATCCATGGATATAGTGTATATGCAGAAATAATCTGAACATTTTACATTACCCAAAAGCCTTCTTCCACCTCATCGGCTTTGCTTCGCCCATTTGTGTCCTTTTTTGCTTTGTAGTGCTTCCATGTTGTTGCCACCACAGACTTGCCTCTAAATTGAACTATACTAGGATGACGGGTCTTTAGTAAACATGTTAGGACACTTGCTGGTTTTCTTTCCTTGCCTAGTCTTGGGATTTCACGCTAGTGCCTTCAAAAGAGAGAACAATGGTGAAATTAAAAACATCACAAGTTTGCAAGGCTGAAGGGCAATCACAACATATTTACAAACTCACGTTTTGCCTTCAGGCCGAATCAATGGACGATCTGCCTCGTTGGGAATAGTAGGTGGAAGTTGTGAACAACCTCGCACGTAAATATCTTCTGCATCCTCCTCCACTACATCTGAATCATCCATTGATAGAATGGGCAAACTTCCTAGGGGTCTTACCTTGTAAGCAACCCACCACGCGTTAAGACTCGCATAAGAGGTGCATGCATATGGAGTATAATACACTAGAGTTACTTGTCTGGCAAGCACAAAAGGTTCATTTGCTGGATTACATGATGCATGAGCAACCTCAACTAATCCAAATCTTTCTAAATGTCGCACTCCATTAATAGGATGAAACCAATGGTAGTCAAACAAAACAGGCTGAATTCAATATCACCATCAAACTTGAGCTCGATTATGTCTTTGATAATACTGTAGTACTCAAGCTCCTTATTAGTGGCATCATCAGTCCCAACAGCAAGCACCCTCGTATTGATAGTAGTTAGATTCCCTTTGGATTTTTAATACTTTTCAGACCGAAATCTATACCCATTAACTTCATAAACATCTAATGACTTGACCTTGAAGCCACAACCACGTGATAGACGACATATTTCTTTATGTATGCTTGCATCCTTAGAGCATTGCAATGTTGCAAACTAAAATTAAATCCTAAGTGTGGGCCAAATGTCATTTCATTATAAATAGCATTAGGTACATTACTAATTTTCTGAACCAATCCAACAGGTTTGGTTGGCTATTACCAGCTCCATTCCTCCTTAGACTGTCCAGCTGTCTTTGATTTAGTGGTCTCGAACGCCTCCATTGTTCATGATTAGATTTTCTATAGTTTTCAGCAATGACATAATTAAGTATATGCATGACAAAAGTTTTAATTTTATTTTTGCAGATGTAGGCTACTTACTCCACAAAATCATCATTTCACTCATGTTTGTGAGGATATAAATCATTGTTGTCTTGCACTCTTCAACAGTTAAGAGTTCTAGACATCCCTCTACCCGTCTTCCATCCCTGCACTTGGCACAAGCTAAGGTTACTTTCACTTGCAGGACCATCTTGAGTATAACGATGTGGATGGTTGCGTGAGCTAGGTATTTGATTAGGCAAGTACAACGATGTGAAGTATGAAATCTCCTTAACAATATATGACTCTACTATTGACCCTTCAACACGTGCCTTGTTATAAACTTTTCCTTTTGAGTTTATTTATGAACCAACATGAGGGGAGGTATTACTTCATTACATAAGATAGCTAATATGGATAGCATACAAAATTTTAAGAATGTACCTCTCAACTAAATACATCCAACGATACTTTACAGGGCCTCCCACCCTAGCTTGATATGGGAGGTGTATCATTAGATGCCCCATTGAATTGAAGAAACCCGGTGGGAAAATTTTGTCCAATTTGCATAATATAATCGATATATTAGCTTCCAATTGTTGCATCTATCGGGTAACACGGCAATGCTACGATAGCACAAACAAAATTTTTACCGAGAAACTAAGGAACCACCGCTAGTAATAGATCACGAGATTACTGCTAGACGCGCCGAGTCGTAGCGGAAGTAGAATCGTTGTAGCGAGTTGATGCAGTCGTAGTCGTACTAATGACGCGTCTCCTCCTTCGAGTGGTCGTACTCGTCGCGCGTCTGCTCCTTCGAGTGGTCGTACTCGCCGCGTGACTTCTCCTCCGACTCCGGTGATCGTCACGAGTAGCAGATCGTCCTAGTGCTGATACTTCGCAACAACACCTCTGTGGTATCCACACGTACAGGGCAGGATCACCACATCTTTGGAGTGCTAGCACTGCAGCGTGGTTGAGAAGGCGTGGCTATTAGGGTTTCGGGAGTTCTTCAAAAGATCATCCTCGCCCTTAACTTTACCCCATGCCGCCGCCCTCTTTATATAGGCATTCATGATGGGTCTTGAACTTGATGCCCATTAGGAACTCGTGGCCTATACGAATTCGGATCACCATCCAAAACAAATCCTAGCCCTTTAAGTGTGCGACCCCACAGGTTCATGTGTAATCGGTTATGACTCGGAAACTCTTTTCCGACCACTAGTCGTTAGCGGTACCTAGCAGCACATAACGATTCCCAAAGACACATAGAACAGCGGACGAACCTTGATGTAATATGATATATGACCAGGTCCTCATCACTTACGACTAGTTCGTATCTCTATACGACTAGGTTGTATTTGGTCACGACCAGTTCGTAACTCCTTACGACCAGGTTCTTACCATTCTGTGATTACGTTCGACCAATCTACGACTAGCTCGTATCTCCATACGACTAGCCCGTAACTGATCGAACTAAGCGACCTACTCATGTATTCTCCCTTTGCCACACGATGTCTGGTTGAACTCCAGGTGAGATGATGTGTCATCCATGGACTGTTCAATACTTTCTCGATCGAGTGTCGGATAACTTCTTGTGGTCGACACTTCGACCACTAGTGGCATGGCCATGCACTTTCTTTATCCGATCACCACGAGGGGCCCAAAGACATCTCTCCTGTTATGCTAGGAGGGGCAAATCCCATCTCGACTAGTCACATCCTTCCACATGTTTCATAGCATACCCGAAAGCTACCTTTATAACTACCAAGTTACGAGTTACGTTTGGCAACCCCTAAGAGTGCTATTACACATGTAGGGAACCATGCTGATTTCAGGTCTAAGGATTATACATCATCATTACTTGAGACCAACTAATGACAGAAAGATTCATAACAATCTCAATAGTGTCTCAATGATGGGTCTATCTAACCCCATGTTCTCTAACATGTGCTCACATTATTGATTAGATATCCCTATATCCATGACCGGTGAAACCAGGTCATTAATCAATACATGTGCTAGTCATAGAGTCACTGGTGTTCCGACCAGTGACCTCCGACTAGGGATACATTTAGAATGACATCATATAAGTTAAAGAGTTCCACCAACAAGTCACATACTTATTGATCTATAACAAATGATTCATTCAAGGAACACGATAACATATTATCAAAAACATGAACATAATGAAATATCATCATCTCTATGATTGCCTCTAGGGCATATTTCCAACAGTCTCCCATTTGCACTAGAGTCAATCATTTAAGTATCTAATACTGATAGATCTTGTGTGCGCCTCATGCTTTGGCTGTGGGAGAGGCTTAGTCAACGGATCTGCAACATTTGAATCCGTATGAATTTTGCATATCTTAACATCTCCTCTGTCGACCAGTTCGCGAATGAGATGATAACGCATGAGTATGTGTTTGGACTTCTGATGGGATCTCGGCTCCTTATCCTGCGCAATGGCTCCATTATTGTCACAATAGAGATCCATTGGGTTCAAGGCACTCGGAACTACACCCAACTCAGCAATAAAATTCTTTATCCAAACACCTTCTTTCGCAGCTTCAGAAGCTGCAATGTACCCGGCCTCCGTCGTAGAATCAGCAACCGTTACTTGCTTGTAACTTTTCCAGCTCACTGCTCCTCCATTCAAAATGAATACAAAACCAGATTGCGAACGATAATCATCTTTGTCGTTTTGGAAGCTTGCATCGGTGTAACCCTTTACAACGAGCTCTTCATTACCGTCATAAACTAGGAACACATCCTTAGTTCTTCTCAAGTACTTAAGAATGTTTTTCACAGCTGTCTAGTGACCTTCACCGGGATCAGCTTGGTATCTGCTTGTAACACTTAGAGCATATGATACATCTGGTCAGGTACAAATCATGGTATACATAATAGATCCAATCGCTGAAGCATATAGAATACTATTCATACAGTCTCGTTCATTAGTTATCGAAGGACACTGACTCTTGCTAAGACTTATGCCATGTGACATAGGCAAGAACCCTTTCTTGGCATCAGGCATGTTGAACCGATTCAACACCTTGTCAATATAAGTACTTTGGCTTAATCCAATTAGCCTTCTTGATCTATCTCTATAGATCTTTATTCCCAAGATATATGCTGCCTCTCCTAGGTCTTTTATAGAAAAACTATTTTTCAATGATACCTTAACGGATTCCAGCATAGGAATATCATTCCAATTCAATTATATGTCATCCACATATAAGATTAGGATTACAAATGCGCTCCCACTAACCTTCATGTAAACACAAGGCTTTTCTTTGTTCTTGACGAAACCAAACCTTTTGATTTCCTCATCAAAACGCAAATTCCAACTCCGAGATGTTTGCTTCAACCCATAAATGAATTTCTGAAGTTTGCACACTTTACTAGCATTGTTTGGGTCGACAAAACCTTCAGGTTGTGTCATGTACACATCCTCACTTAGGTTTCCATTAAGGAAAGCCGTTTTGATATCCATCTGCCATATCTCATAGTCGAAATATGCAGCAATAGCTAGAATGATCTGAATAGATTTAAGCATCGCTACTGGTGAGAAAGTCTCATCGTAGTCAACTTCTTGTATTTGTCAAAACCCTTTTGCGACAAGTCGAGCTTTATGAATGTGAACATTTCCATCCATATTAATCTTTTTCTTATAGATCCATTTGCACTCAATGGTTTTAACACCATCAAGTGGATCAACCAGGTTCCAAACCTGATTGACATTCATGGAGTCTATCTCGGATTTCATGGCTCCAAGCCATTTCTCAGAGTCTGGGTCCATCATCGCTTCCTTATAAGTTTTAGGCTCACCATTATTCATCAATAATACGTCATGCCCATACCTTATAGGCAATTGACACGACCTTTTAGATCTACGTGGGGCTGATGTCTCATCTACAGGTTCAACAACACTTTGTTCGTCCTGTAGAGGTTTAGTAGGAGTTGAAACACTTTCAGATGGTTCCCGAACTTCTTCGAGTTGCATCTTTCTCCTACTAACTCATTTTGAAAGAAACTCTTTATCCAAAAAGACACCATTTCGGGCAACAAACACTTTGCCCTCCTCTTGATTGTAGAAATAATATCCTTTGGTTTCCCTAGAATATCCTATGAAGAAGCATTTATCTGACTTGGGTGTGAGTTTGTCAGACGTCAAACGTTTAACATAGACATCACATCCCCAAATCTTTAGAAAAGACAAACTAGGACTCTTCCCAATCCATATCTCATATGTCGTCTTATCTACTAATTTAGATGGTACCCTATTCAAAGTGAAAGCGGCAGTTTCTAGAGCGTAGCCCCAAAAATACAATGGCAGATCCGATTGGCTCAACATTGACCGAACCATGTCCAACAAGGTCTGATTACGCTGCTCGGACACCCCATTCCACTCTGGAATACCCGGTGGTGTAAGCTGTGGAACAATTCCATATTGTTTCAAATGATCACCAAAATCATGGCTCAAAAATTCTCCTCCACGATCAGATCGTAAAGACTTGATTGTCTTGCCAAGTTCATTCCGTACCTCATTCTGGAACTCCTTGAACTTTTCAAAGGATTCCGACTTATGCCTCATTAAATAGATATATCCATATCTACTAAAGTCATCAGTGAAAGTAATAAAGTACTGAAAATCACCTCTAGCTGTCGTGCTCATTGGTCCACACACATCAGTATGTATGAGTGCCAATAAGTCGGACACCCTTTCATTCTGACCAGTGAAAGGTGTCTTGGTCATCTTTCCGATAAGGCAAAATTCACACGTTTCAAATGATTCCAAATCAAATGAGTTTAGAATTCCATCATTATGGAGCCTTTTCATGCGTTTCTCACTGATGTGACCCAAACGACAATGCCTAATAAAAGTGGAATTCATATCATTAGGCCGAAGCCTCTTTGCATTAACATTATAGATGGGTGCATCATCAAGATTTAAAATGAACAACCCGTTCAAAACGGGAGCATAGCCATAAAACATTTCATTCAAAAATATAGAATAACCATTGTTCTCTATAATGAATTTATAACCCTCTGCCATCAAACATGATGCGGAGATGATATTTCTACTTATGGTTGGAACGTAATAACAATTATTTAGTTCCAGAATAAATCTTGAAGGTAAAAGTAATGGCAAAGTCCCAACGGCTAATGCAGCAACTCTTGCTTTATTCCCGACGTGAAGATCCATATCGCCCCTCGTTAATCTCCTACTCCTTGTTAGACTCTAAATCGAATTGCAAATATGAGAAACCGATCTGGTATCAAATACCCACGAGTTAACATAAGAACCAGCAAGAAAAACATCTATAACATTAATACCTGAAGTGGAAGGTTTAGTCCCACCATTCTTTCTTAGATCAGCCAGGTATTTCTTGCAGTCCTCTTCCAGTGGCCTGTTTCCTTGTAGTAAAACCATTCATTCTCTTGAGTCGGGCCGGACTTGGTCTTGGGTTTAGGCTTGATAGCTCGGATCCCATCCGAGGCCTTACCCTTACCTTTGACCCAAGTCTTAGCCTTCTTCTTGAAGCTAGTACTCTTTTGCACAATCATCACATGACTGTGGCTTTTCTTAATATTGTCCTCTGCAGTCTTAAGCATCATATGCAGTTCGGTGAGATTCTTGTCTAAGCTGTTCATATGGAAAGTCATAATGAATTGCCCATAGCTTGCAGGAAGCGAAGTAAGAATCAAATATGTAGCCAACTCTTGACTAAATGGAAAACCAAGTTTTTCCAAGCTATGTGTGTAGTCAACCATCTTGATCACATGAGGGCTCACCGGACTACCCTCAATCAGTTTACACCCAAATAATCTCTTTGAGATCTCATATCTCTCAGTTCTTGCTTGTGTCTCAAACATGCCTTTGAGCGCCATGATCATATCGTAGGCCTCAATGTTCTCAAACTGCTTCTGAAGGTCTGAGTTCATTGCAGCAAGCATGAGATAGCTAATATCAAGGGACTCATCACATGCCCTTTTATAGGTCGTTTTAAGAGCATCAGCAGCATTCGCAGTAGGCACATCAGGAATTGCTTCCTCTAGAACATGTTTCTTTTTATCTTGTCTAAGAACAATTCTCAGGTTGGGGACCAATCCGCAAAATTTGTTCTATTCAATTTTTCCTTATCAAAAATCGAACGTAAAGCAAAACTGGATATAGGTACAGCAGATGGTGCCATGATCTACAACAGAAATATGCAAAACTAAGACATATGTTCAAGAAAAGTAACTTCTATTAAACAATTTAATGAAGATACTCCCATTGAATACCATATCCCTCTTATGACATTTAGTGATTCAAGACCCACAATCAGTTAATCTACTAGTGAGCTTTGGCATCACTGCTAGAAGATTAGTGAATATGGTAAGCAACCCCTTGCTAATCATAGCTCTATATGACTCTTGTTGTTGGGCAGCATCTCTATGCTCCGGCACCCAACCATATGCCCCAAGGTCCATAACCGTTATGATGACCTTGTCAAGTAAAACCAATGCTTGCGTGTAAGTGTCCGACACAAACCCATCTAGTTAAGGAATATCAATGCCACTCTGCTTTAGCAAGACCTACCATCAAAATACAAGAGTATGGATGGCGCAGCTAATTGGAAGGGTACCAATTTAACTTAATATTATATGAGGAAAATTTACTTTTACCATGACAAAAGCATATCAAGCAATTAAATAACATGCATAGAAATAAATGAATAGGAGTATAAGGGCATTCACAGATAATTAAATTGCATTATGATATAGTATGACCCTTCCTAATGGTGATCTCCATCGCCAAGCATCCTGTTCGCCATGTCTCCAAGTTACCAAAACCTCCAAGTACTCCCATTAAGCCATTACTCCTAACAGCACTAGGGATAAAATTACAAGGAGTAAATTAGCACCACAAGTCGACACACAGGCCGTTATACAAATGTAGACAACCTTGGGCTGTAATAAACATGACACATAGGTCATGAACATTACACACATGCATGCATCTCATACATCATGGGTCATACTACTCACATCAATCCCTGCAACAACAAGTTAGGCATGGAATAACAATGTATCGGGTAATGTATCGGGTAACAAGAACACGCACTATACAAGAAGCACGGTCCGATTACCCAGCACGGTCTTATTCACGAAACCGAGCCTTGGAAATCATCAGATTAATCATATTAACCTTATTCCTAACAGATCTGGTCATTGCCTTAATACGACCACACACTGCGGCATACTTCGTTGGTGGAATTATGACCGGTAGGAGTATCATGCAATGTGGCCGAGAATAAGCGCAATAAAACATCCGGTACTATTCGATCGTAACTCCGATTCGATCAGCCAAATTGGTCTTTGCGTGCTCCAATGGATTTACGATCACTGTCTGCCCCGATGGCGGAAACCGATAGGTAGAGGCAAGTTGTGATACGACCATGTAAGTACGATCACAGAATAACGAATAAGAAACCCATTTTACCACCAAAAAGCATGGACGATCAAATCGACCAGCAGAAACAGAAATACATCACGTCTATAACTGCTACATATCACAAAATGTGACCAATCCGAATCTAAAACCAGACGGCATGGCTCTGATACCACTGTTGGGTAACGTGGCAATGCTACGATAGCACAAACAAAATTTTTACCACGCAACCAACGAACCACCACTAGTAATAGATCACGAGTTTACTGCTGGGCGCGCCGACTCGTAGTGGAAGTAGAGTCGTTGTAGAGAGTTGATGCAGTTGTAGTCGTACCACGACGCATCTCCTCATTTGAGTGGTCGTACTCATCGCGCGTCTGCTCCTCCGAGTGGTCATACTCGCCGCGCGACTTCTCCTCTGACTCCGGTGATCGTCACGAGTTGCGGATCGTCCTAGTGCTGATGCTTCGCAACAACACCTCCGAGGTATCCACACGTACAGGGCAGGATCACCACACGCTGGAGTGCTAGCACCAGCAGCGTGGTTGAGAAGGCGTGGTTATTAGGGTTCTGGGAGTTCTTCAAAAGATCATCCTCTCCGTTACCACCGCCCTCTTTATATAGGCATCCATGATGGGTCTCGAACTTGAGGCCCATTAGGAACTCGTGGCCTATACGAATTCGGATCACCATCCAAAACAAATCCTAGCCCTTTAAGTGTGCGACCCCACAGGTTCGTGTGTAATCGGTTATGACTCGGAAACTCTTTTTCGACCACTAGTCGTTAGCGATACCTAGCAGCACTTAACGATTCCCAAAGACACATAGAATAGCGGACGAACCTTGATGTAATATGATATATGACCAGGTCCTCACGAGTTACGACCAGTTCGTACCTCTATACGACCAGGTTGTATTTGGTCATGACCAGTTCGTAACTCCTTACGACTAGGTTCTTACCATTCTGTGATTACGTTCGACCAATCTACGACCAGCTCGTATCTCCATACGACTAGCCCGTAACTGATCGAACTAAGCGACCTACTCATGTATTCTCCCTTTGCCTCACGATGTCTGGTTGAACTCTAGGTGAGATGATGTGTCATCCATGGACTGTTCAATACTTTCTCGATCGAGTGTCGGATAACTTCATGTGGTCGACACTTCGACCACTAGTAGCATGGCCATGCACTTTCTTTATCCGATCACCACGAGGGGCCCAAAGACTTCTCTCCTGTTATGTTAGGAGGGGCAAATCCCATCTCGACCAGTCACATCCCTCTGCATTTTTCATAGCATACCTGAAAGCTACCTTTATAACTACCCAGTTACGAGTAGCGTTTGGCAACCCCTAAGAGTGCTGTTACACATGTTGGTAATGTAACATCCCAAAATTGGTTTGTGTTTCAAATGTAATAAAAAATAGGAGAAATTAAAACTTTTTCTCTGATCTTGATTTTTGTAATCAGTTCCCTAATTTTTGTAAAAGAATTATGTGAAATCAAAAATCAAATTGCCATTTGGACACCAACACCAATCTCCTTCTTGAAAATCTTGTGCCCAACCTTTGGAAATAATTTTCCTGGGTCTAGGGTTGATGTTTAACACCTCAGAATTATTTCATAATTTTTAGAAATTATTTGATAATTTTTGAGACAAGTCAAACATTAGTCAAACTCCTAAATTAGCCTTCTGGAATTTTTAGAGAAAAATGCAATGCATAAAAGTCTCTGAAAATTTTATATACGGTTCCTCTCGCTGTTAGCAATCTCCAGTTAAAATTTCATAATTTTTGGAGCTTGTTTGCTACCTCAAACAAAATCTTCAAAAATCAGTATTCAAATTCAAACCCTAACCGGTTTTCACTGTTCCTCGGGTTCGGATCAGACTCGGGCTCGAGCCACTTGATTTGGTTTAGTCAACTAAGCGCCCGACTTCGATCGTTGGGCGCGAGTGTTGTGAGTCGTTGGATCGGCATCAAACGGCCCACGATCGCGTGAACGTTCGGACCATCCGAGCGCGCCGATCCATTTGAACCGTTGCATTCTAAATCGAGGGTCCACAATCGCGTGAACGTTCGGACCATCCGAGCGCCTCGCGCGCGTGAACCGTAGGATCCAAATCAGCGGTCCGAGATTAAGTGGCGTTTGAATCGTTATAATCGAACCGATCTATTTCAACCGTCCGATTTCAATCCAGCGGTATTGTCATTCGTCTTCCTCCGCTCGCTCGGCCATGGTCAGCGTAGTTGGTGAAAATTTCAGAGCGTGGCGGTCGTCGTCCCTTCTACCTTTCGACCAACGGCTCTCGGCATTTAATGCTTCGTCCGCCGCCTCCATAGTCGTCGTCGCCCTGCTATTACTGCCCCGTCGCCTCGGCCAACCTCGGCCAGATGCATCTCCATTTTTCATCCGTTGCTTCTTCCTTGCTTCTCGGCCTATAAAACTCCTCCGATGGCTTCCTTATCCTCCTTTAAACACCCTCGAGTTCTGACTTCACTTCTAGCGCCGCGAGTGAGCTCAATTTGATTTTCACCTTGGCGCCATTGCGCCATTGTTGAAGCTTGAGTCCTTCGGTGAAAGTGGTGCTCGGGCCTTCTCTTTCAAAACCTTTGCTTCCTCGGTTGCTTAGCATCTCATAGAGTATTAACCCTCTGTCAATTTTGCTTTTGCGTGAGAGAGCGAATCAATTTCGGATTGCCCCTTTTGGTAAAATGCCTATTCTTCTTCACCCGATCCGATTCGATCCTCTTCTGCGCCTTCTTTGGGCTCGGTACCCCTTATTAGTCCCTAGTTGTTTGGCTTTCGCTCCCTTGAACCGCGGTGGCGTTTTGCTATTTTCATTTCGGTCATTTTCGCCCTCTCGTTCCTTAAACTGCGGCGATCCCAGTCCATCGCGACCAACGCCATTGGTACCATTAGGTGCGCAATGGCGTTTGGGACTCATTTTAGGCGTTTGCTCGCGCCGCCGCGGCGAGCCGCCCGCGGCCGTTCTTCTCCGTCGTTTGTTTTGCGGGACGAAAACGGGGCGGAGTTTGAACTGAGTCGTTGCGAACCGTCGATCCTTAGATCTACGGCCCGTTAGCGTGGAAATTTTTGATGTCGCGCGACCTAATCGGTGGACCGTTGGATCCAAGATCAGCGGTCGATTCGAGTGAGCGTTCGGACCGTCCAAAGGTTCGATCCGTGTGGACCGTTGGATCCAAGATCAGCGGCTCTATGCGTGTGAGCGTTCGGACCGCCGGGCGTCACGATCCACGTGAACCGTTGGATCGGATCCAGCGGTGGCGTTTAGGGTTTGTGAATCCCGCGTGCGCACGTTATCCCGGGGCTTGGGCCGTTGGATCCAAGATCGACGTCCCAGGTTCGGCCACGTCATTTCTAATTTCTGAATTTCCCGAGAGGATTTATTTATCAACTGAAAAATATGATAACTTCTAAAATGCATAACTAATTCATTTTAAATCCTTTTCGGGAGATTCCAATTTTGTGGGTTATGTTTTTAACTAGACTTTAATTTAAAAATGTTTCCAAACTCAGTATAGCTCCAGAAAATTTTGCTAATGAATAGTAGCATTCTTGATTTATAAAAGCTGAGCAAAATTGTTTTGGGCATATCTTTGGCATTAAGAATCCAAATCAATTGGTTCTTGTTGCTAAATTCTTTATAAATCATTATCTTGCTACTGTAAAATTTTCAGAACTTTTGGATAACTTTTTTTTGATTGGGTCTTGGTGTTTTCTTCGTTCTTATCGGTTCTTTTTGGTTCTTTCGTTAGGTTCCGACCAGCACATTGATACCGAGAGTGATCCCCAGCAACATCTTGACCCACAACAAACAGGCAAGCAGTTTGATCATGTCAACCCCATTATTTTTCAAGTCTAATATATTGATTTCAACTTGTATGTATGCATTGCTATTTTGTGTTAAATTATGGTTAGTATCCTATAGTTGCATAATCTGTAGGAATTGTTTACCCTCTACTACCTTGAGCCTAGGTTATTTCTTTGTGATTTGAGTTCGATGGATGAGCTCTTGTCACTTAGTAGATTCTGATTTGAAATTGCTTAGAAATGCTTAGTTTGGTAGTAATGGGCGATCATCGATTATAGTCGATGATCTTGAGCACACATCTTATTATTATTCCATTATGTCCAGCACTTATGCTTTGTTATTTTATAAAGTCAAAATCTGAAAATGGAAAAATATTGTTTTGGACTTGGGCAAGTGGTTGGATGGTGGGTTATTGGGTTTGTGGATGTCTTGCCTAAGTCAACAAGGACCGAACATCTTGTGTCACACTCTCCAAGCACTTTTGCGTACTAACCACATGAGGGTTATATGGGACCCCTCTTGACCTAGTACTTTGGAGTGTGTTATCTCAGTCGCGGGAGGAGCGTTGTGTGTGTTGTGTGAAAAGGAATTGTGTTCTTGTGTTTGGGTGTGCGGTGGTGGAGTTTCCGGGATGGACTCTCCACCTCGAGGGTCATGATTGTCAAGGCTTTACAGTGACGGGTAGTTGTCAGAGGCTGGGCCACGACCCGACACAACGTATGGGTTTCTATCCATACGGGCGACTCGAAGGTAATACATAATATTGGAAAAGTCTCGTAGGACTTAGCCGTGCCGGCATACCTAAGGAAGTGTGCTTAATAGCTTGGCAAAAGGCGATCGGCGTGTGGGTAAAATGGTACACCTGCGAGGATAAAACTATTCGAATAGCCTCGTCCTAGGTTATGGACACGCTTGGTTAGGTTTTGCAAGAGTTAGAGTACAACCTTTTAAATTAAAATTTGACATGGGTGGTATGAATGGGTAATTCATGCTATTGTTGTGGTGACTAATGGTTTAGTCACTTCCAGGATTGTTGTTGTCTTTTATTTACTGTTATTAATCTTGTTCTTTCGGTTAATTGATCATTAAAAATAGATTTGTTAAATTGCTTTCAATCTATTACATTATTGCAAATGAAAACTTGCTTTATGCTAAATGAAACGTCTGACCTACTTTTGATTAAGCTTGCATGTAGTATATATCTGAGTTTGTTATTCCACATGTAAGTCTTGCGAGTACATTCAAAGTACTCACCGGCTTTTCTTGCATTGCTTTTGTTTGCAGGGGAAGAAGGTGAGCCCCAAGGGCCTCACTTTTGTGAGATGTGCTTCGGGTTTGGCGACTGGCTTGGCGGTCCGGTCGGTTGCCTTGTGGGTTAAAGACACACTGATTGGCTCTTTTGTTGTAGCCATCTTATGGCACTTTTGCTTCCTCTGTTTAATTATTGTTGTCTCTTTTATTGTTGGCGGTTGGCCTCTCTTATAATGACTCGGTTTAATATTATTAATATACATTACATTACGTGTTTGGTTCTATGTGGATGAATGGAATTGATACATAAATTTTGTGATGAGGTGTGTATACTGCACTCTGGGAAGTATACATGTCTCGAGTCTCGGATTATCTGCTTTGTGATGCTAGGACCGAATGGATGGTTAAGCATTACAAGCCGGATAAACCGGGGTCTCTGAGTTTGGTATCGAGCCATCTTGACCGTAGTAACCCAAGCTTGGTCGTCTTTAGGATATTTTGGAAAATCTTATTTTCAAAAGTATCAAATGATTTAATAAAGCTTAAGGAATTCTCGATTTTATTCCTTACCTATCTTAGCTTTCTCCTCTCATCCTACTCTAATTTGAGTTTTGAAAGTTGTTTTCCTCTCATCTCCTTTTCAAAGATAGTGTTATCGATTAAATGGGTTTTGGGAACCACTGAGTTTGGCAAATTGAAGTGCTTAGGGTTTTGAAGTTTACGGGTGAAGATTTGGCTAGAGGCTTGGATGCGGAATCTGGACAGCACGCCTCAACTTCCAGACAGCAAGCTCAATGGTTTCAGATGGGACCACTGAGCTTGGCAAGTTGAAGTGTGCCAGATTTTGAAGTTTCTAGGATAGAAGACTTGGTTTGGAAGCTTGGATGCAAAATCGCTTCTGACAACCTCAATTTCCGGACAGCAAGCTCGATGGTTTCTAATGGGGTAGAAAATGAGAGGATAATCAACTAAAACTTGTGGGGTTAAAAGGGTAAGATGTGATACTAGTTAGCTATGTATCTAACACTATTTTCATTGATTGAACCTTGCTCTTTAATAGTATTAGATCTTACCTTAATCTTCGGTTTTATCTTCTCAATCCATTACTCGTTCATTCAATACGGGTTAGTTGCATTGGGAGTTGAGCTTTGGTTTTATGATTCCTTGCCGTTTTGGAGTCTTTTTATAAACTGTTTAAGTTTATACACATCTTTTTTTGGCTTTCGGTTAGGGTGATATTCCATTCCCTAGTCGTTAGCTTTTCGCTTTCTTCGGCTTTGAATCTTTGAGTTTAGTTTTAACCAAAAATTTCTTGTAACAGGATGGCGGGCGCACTCGTAGCGGCCAAGGCGATCGGTGGTCGGACGAGGATCTTCCTCCTCCTCCGACCATGGCGAGGTCCTTCTTGGATCGGCGCAACCGTGCGAGAGGGCGGGAGGGTTCTTACGGGCGTCATCGCGCAAGCAACACTTCGCCCTTACGGTGCTTGGGATCCGGCAAGGGAGTGGTCATCGGCCGCGTGGGGACTTGCGGAGTTTCTTCGCACTCGGCCCCTCGTTCTCAGTCGAGGACCGCTTGACCTTGACGGCTTCCGTCTAGTTGGCGAAAGCCGCGATAGCGCAGATGCGAGAGCACGAGAAGGTGTTTGTTCGCATCGCACCACCGGAGGTGCGGCTTTGTCTTGGTGGGAGAGCTTTCGCCATGCGACTGACGGTCACACCGTCTCACGGGAGGAGTTCCGTCTTGCCTTCCGTCGCTCTCACATTCCTTCCTACTGATGAGGCGAAGAAGAAGGAGTTCTTGTCGCTCGAGACAAGGGCGTTTCGATCCGCGAGTATCTTTACGAGTTCAACCATTTGGCTCGTTATGCTCGGAGGAGGTGGCCACCGATGAGGCCAAGCAAGAGAAGTTCAAGGATGGTTTGTGCGAGGAGCTGCGGGACAAGCTATCCATCGTTGACTTTCGGTTTCCGGGCCTTGGTGGACAAGGCCATCGTTCTTGAAAGCACGCGGGAGAGCACTTGTGGATTCCATAGCGCAAGTGGAGGCCCACAAGTCGTGCGAGCCAGCTCTTTCCGTTCCGTGTTGGGCGGTCTCGGGGTCCGTCCTCGCCTTGGCACCCAGAGATCGTCGGCACTGCCCCTCATCCTTCGCAGCCATGCCCCAATCACGTGCACTGCGAGTCGGCCAGAGGCCTCCGCAGCCGCGGGATGTCACACGCTTCTTCGCAGCGACAAGGGCATTATGCAAATAATTGCCCCAAGAAGACAGGGCGACCCCTCGTCCTAATGGAGGGCGGGCAGGAGGTGGTTCTTCGCGGGGCCGGAAGATAGTCCCTACTACCCAAGGTGTGGGTAGTGGTCGCGTCAACCTCATCTCGTGAGAGGAGGCACGGGGGCGCCCGGCGTCGTCTTTGGGTACCCTTCTGTTAACTCTTATCCTGCTCTTCTGTTTTGTTTGATTCAGGAGCATCTCATTCTTTTGTTTACGAGTCTTTTCTTTGCTATTAGTGAGCTCCTCTTTACTCCATTGTTGGTCCCGTTGCTCATTCGCTCTCCTGGTTCGGAGTTGAGAGCTGAATCTGAGTGTAAGGATGTCCCAGTTGAGATCGAGGGAGTGAGATTCTTCGCGAATCTTGTTCTCCTCCATTCAGCAAGTTTAGATGTAATTCTTGGTATGGATTGGTTGTCTCAGCATAAGGGACAAATCGATTGCGCCAAGAAGTGTGTCTCTATCTAGTCTTCCGTGGCGGGTTAGCTTTTACGCCGAAGCTGCTAGGTCCGCATCTCTTCGCGCTTGAAGCGAAGCCCGCTCTAGATATTAATGAAGTGCCAACAGTTTGCGACTTCGTTGATGTCTTTCTGAAGATCTTCGGGATGCCACGATTCGAGACCTCGAGTTTGTCATTGAGTTGGTTCCGTGACGCCCGATTTCAAAGAGGCACTATCGGATGCCACCGAACGAATTGGTGGAGTTGAAGAAGCAACTTAATGAGCTTCAAGAAAAAGGCTTCATCCGCCTAGCTCATCTCCGTGGGGTTGTCCAGCAATCTTTGTAAAGAAGAAGGACAATACTTTGCGCATGTCGTTGATTACCGTCCGCTTAATGAAGTAGCGGTAAAGAACAAGTATCCTTTGCCCGCATTGATGATCTCTTTGATCAATTAAGCGGAGCTCGAGTATTCTCCAAGATTGATTTGAGAGTGGGATATCATCAAGTTCGGATACGACCCGAGGATATTCAAAAGGCGGCCTTCTCTACTCGCTACGGCTTGTATGAGTACACCGTCATGTCATTTGGCTTAACCAATGCTCCGCCTTGTTCATGAACCTCATGAATTCGGTATTCATGGAGTATTTGGATAAGTTTGTCGTGGTCTTCATCGATGATATTCTCATCTATTCCAAGGACGATGAGGAACACGATGAGCATCTGAGGCTTGTATTAGGCAAACTTCGTGAGCATCAGCTGTATGCAAAGTTCGACAAGTGCGCGTTACGGTTGAAGGAAGTGGCCTTCTGGGCCATGTTCTTTCGGCGGGGCGTGGCCGTTGACCCTAGCAAGATCAGCGATGTTCTTTCTTGGTGTCAGCCTACTTCGGTGACCGAAGTGCGGAGTTTTCTCGGTTTAGCGGGATATTATCGCCGTTTTATCGAGAACTTCTCCAAGATCGCGGCCGATGTGGAGTTGCTCAAGAAGGACAAGAAGTTCTTGTGGTCCGATGCTTGTGAGAAAGCTTCCAAGTACTTAAGAAGCGTTTGACCACCGCTCCGTCCTCGTTCTTCCGATATTCATCGAGAGCTTCGATATCTATTGCGATGCTTCGTCGAGGACTCGGTTGTGTCCTTATGCAAGAAGGCAAGGTAGTGGCCTATGCATCAAGGCAATTGAGACCTCATGAACTCAACTATCCTACCCATGACTTGGAGTTGGCGCGGTGATCCATGCACTTAAGATTTGGCGACATTACCTATCGGTGTCGTTGTGAAGTGTATTCGGATCACAAAAGCCTAAAGTATTTGTTCACCCAACGGATCGAACCTCGGGCAAAAGAGATGGTTGGAGTTGATCAGGACTATGACATGGGAATTCACTACCATCCGGGCAAGGCTAATGTTGTTGCCGATCGCTCGATCGAGCGCATTGCAATGCCTTATTGCTCGAGAACGCCAACCCACCCTTACGAAGGAATTTCAGATCTCAACTTAGGTTTGGTTGAGCATGGTTCCCTCATTGCCTTGGTTGTGCAACCAACCTTGGTAGATCGGATTAAGGTCGCTCGACAATCGGATCTTTGGAATAAGTCGCATCAAGGAAAATATCAAGAGCGGAACGACTAAGTGCTTCTCGAGGATGAGCATGGTGTTGTAAGGTTCGAACAGCGCCTGTGGTTCCAAAGGACATGGAATTGCGAATTTGATCCTCATGAAGCCCATGATTCGCCTTTGTCTATTCATCCGGTGCCACAAAGATGTATCAAGATCTCCGTCGAGGATTTTGGTGGACCGAATGAAGAGGGAAATTGCGAAGTTCGTTCTTGAGAAGTCGTATGTCGTCGTGTCAAGGCCGAGCATCGGCGTCGGCGGGGCGCTTGACCTTTGCCTATTCCTGAATGGAAGTGGGATTCGATCGGGATGGATTTTATCACTGGTCTGCCTCGCACCTCCAAGGGCAAGGATTCCATCTGGGTTGTCATCGATCGATTGACGAAGGTAGCCCATTTTCTGTAAGTACGGACAAACCTTAGTGTGAGTCTACTAGCGGACCTCTATATTTCCCGTATCGTCTGCTTGCATGGTGTACCGAAGACGATCGTTTCGGATCGCGGTGCGCTATTCACCGCCAGGTTTTGGAAGTGCTTGCAAGAGGCTATGGGAACCCGCCTCACATTTAGCACCGCATATCACCCCCAAACTGATGGTCAGACCGAAAGGGTCAACCAAGTGTTGGAAGATATGCTTTGTGCTTGTGTCCTCTCCTATGGAAAGAACTGGGAGAAGTGCTAGCCATTTGTCGAGTTTTCCTACAACAACAGTTTTCAAGCTAGTCTCGGCATGTCACCTTTTGAAGCCTTATACGGGAGAAAGTGCAGAACCCCGTTAAATTGGTCTGAGGCCGGCGAAAGACTTTTATTTGGCCCGGACTCGATCAATGAGGCCGAGAGTCAAGTCCAGCTTATTCGTGATCGTTTACGCACAGCTCAATCCAGGCAAAAGAGCTATGCGGATCGCCGTCGTCGCGAGTTGAGCTTTGAGCCCAATGAATTTGTTTTTCTCAAAGTCTCTCCTTTGAAGGGCCATCAGCGTTTCGGCGTCAAGGGCAAGTTAGCTCCTCGATATGTCGGTCCTTACCGTGTTATCGAGAAGAAAGGAGCTGTTGCCTATAAGTTGGATTTGCCAGCTGCACTCGAAGGGGTACATGATGTTTTCCATGTGTCCCAATTAAAGAATTGCCTCCGTGTTCCAACTGAGGAAGCTCCGTTGGAAACTCTAGATGTCCAAAAGGATTTGACCTATCGCGAGCACCCTGTTCGCATACTCGATGAGGCTGAACGAAGAACAAGGAATAAAACCATTAGATTCCTCAAAGTTCAGTGGTCGAACCATTCCGAGGATGAGGCTACTTGGGAAAGGGAAGATCGTCTCCGTGCAGACTATCCATCTTCCTTTACCGAGTGAGCCAAATCTCGGGACGAGATTTTTGTAAGGGGGGGAGGTTTTGTAACATCCCAAAATTGGTTTGTGTTTCAAATGTAATAAAAATGAGGAGAAATTAAAACTTTTTCTCTGATCTTGATTTTTGTAATCAGTTCCATAATTTTTGTAAAAGAATTATGTGAAATCAAAAATCAAATTGCCATTTGGACACCAACACCAATCTCCTTCATGAAAATCTTGTGCCCAACCTTTGGAAATAATTTTCCTGGGTCTAGGGTTGATGTTTAACACCTCAGAATTATTTCATAATTTTTAGAAATTATTTGATAATTTTTGAGACAAGTCAAACATTAGTCAAACTCCTAAATTAGCCTTCTGGAATTTTTAGAGAAAAATGCAGTGCATAAAAGTCTCTGAAAATTTTATATAAGGTTCCTCTCACTGTTAGCAATCTCCAGTTAAAATTTCATAATTTTTGGAGCTTGTTTGCTACCTCAAACAAATTCCTCAAAAATCAGTATTCAAATTCAAACCCTAACCGGTTTTCACTGTTCCTCGGGTTCGGATCAGACTCGGGCTCGAGCCACTTGATTTGGTTCAGTCAACTAAGCGCACCGCTCGATCGTTCGGTAGCGAGTGTTGTGAGTCGTTGGATCGGCATCAAGCGGCCCACGATCGCGTGAGCGTTCGGACCATCCGGCGCCCGATCCATTTGAACCATTGGATTCTAAATCGAGGGTCCACAATCGCGTGAGCGTTCGGACCATCCGAGCGCCTCGCGCAACGTGAACCGTAGGATCCAAATCAGCGGTCGAGATTAAGTGGCGTTTGAATCGTTATAATCGAACCGATCTATTTGGTAGTCAATTTCAATCCAGCGGTGATTCGCCTTCTCCTTCTTCCTCGCTCGCGCTCGGCCATAGTCAATCGTAGTTGGTGAAAATTTCGAGCGTGGCGGTCGTCGTCCCTTCTACCTTTACGCCAGCGGCTCTCGGCATTAATGCTTCCGTCGTGCCGCCTCCATAGTCGCCGTCGCCGCCCCATTACACCGCCTCGTCGCCTCGGCCAACCTCAAAGACAAGGCATCTCCATTTTCATCCGTTGCTTCTTCCTTGCTTCTCGGCCTATAAAACTCCTCCGGTGGCTTCCTTATCCTCCTTTAAACACCCTCGAGTTCTGACTTCACTTCTAGCGCCTTGAGTGAGCTCAATTCGATTTTCACCTTGGTAGCCATTCGCCATTGTTGAAGCTTGAGTCCTTCGGTGAAAGTGGTGCTCGGGCCTTCTCTTTCAAAACCTTTGCTTCCTCGCTTGCTTAGCATCTCATAGAGTATTAACCCTCATCAATTTTGCTTTTTGCGTGAGAGCGAATCAATTTGGATTGCCCCCTTTTACCGAAGTCTTCTATTCTTCTTCACCGATCCGATTCGATCCTCTTCGCACCTTCTTTGGGCTCAGGTACCCCCTTATTAGTCCCTAGTTGTTTGCTTTTCGCTCCCTTGAACCGCGGTGGCGTTTTGCTATTTTCGTTTCGGTCATTTTCGGCCCTCTCGGTTCCTTCCGGCTTGCCGGCGATCTGGTCCACCGCAGCCAACGCCATTGGTACCATTAGGTGCGCAATGACGTTTGGGACTCATTTTAGGCGTTTGCTCGCACCACCGCGGCCAGAGCCGCCGGCGGCGAGCCGTTCTTCTCCGTCGTTTGTTTTGCCGGACGAAAACAGGACGGAGTTTGAACTTGAGTCGTTGCGAACCGTCGATCCTTAGATCTACGGCCCACGTTCGCGTGGAAATTTTTGAATTAATCACACGCCCTAATCAGTGGACCATTGGATCCAAGATCAACGGTCCCGATTCGAGTGAACGTTCGGACCGTCCGAAAGGTTCGATCCGTGTGGACCGTTGGATCCAAGATCAACGGCTCCTATGCGTGTGAACGTTCGGACCGCCGGGCGTCGGATCCACGTGAACCGTTGGATCCAGATCCAACGGTGAGCGTTTAGGGTTTGTGAATCCCGCGTGCGCGCGTTATCCCGGGGCTTGCGCCGTTGGATCCAAGATCGACGTCCCAGGTTCGGCCACGTCATTTCTAATTTCTGAATTTCCCGAGAGGATTTATTTATCAACTGAAAAATATGATAACTTGTAAAATGCATAACTAATTCATTTTAAATCCTTTTCTGGAGATTCAAATTTTGTGGGTTATGTTTTTAACTAGACTTTAATTTAAAAATGTTTCCAAACTCAGTATAGCTCCAGAAAATTTTGCTAATGAATAGTAGCATTCTTGATTTATAAAAGCTGAGCAAAATTGTTTTGGGCATATCTTTGGCATTAAGAATCCAAATCAATTGGTTCTTGTTGCTAAATTCTTTATAAATCATTATATTGCTACTGTAAAATTTTTAGAACTTTTGGAGAACTTTTTTTTGATTGGGTCTTGGTGTTTTCTTCGTTCTTATCGGTTCTTTTTGGTTCTTTCGTTAGGTTCCGACCAGCACATTGATACCGAGAGTGATCCCCAGCAACATCTTGACCCACAACAAACAAGCAAGCAGTTTGATCATGTCAACCCCATTATTTTTCAAGTCTAATATATTGATTTCAACTTGTATGTATGCATTGCTATTTTGTGTTAAATTATGGTTAGTATCCTATAGTTGCATAATCTGTAGGAATTGTTTACCCTCTACTACCTTGAGCCTAGGTTATTTGCTGTGATTTGAGTTCGATGGATGAGCTCTTGTCACTTACTAGATTACGATTTGAAATTGCTTAGAAATGCTTAGTTTCGGTAGTAATGGGCGATCATCGATTGTAGTCGATGATCTTGAGCACACATCTTATTATTATTCCATTATGTCCAGCACTTATGCTTTGTTATTTTATAAAGTCAAAATCTGAAAATGGAAAAATATTGTTTTGGACTTGGGCAAGTGGTTGGATGGTGGGTTATTGGGTTTGTGGATGTCTTGCCTAAGTCAACAAGGACCGAACATCTTGTGTCACACTCTCCAAGCACTTTTGCGTACTAACCACATGAGGGTTATATGGGACCCCTCTTGACCTAGTACTTTGGAGTGTGTTATCTCAGTCGCGGGAGGAGCGTTGTGTGTGTTGTGTGAAAAGGAATTGTGTTCTTGTGTTTGGGTGTGCGGTGGTGGAGTTTAGGGATGGACTCTCCACCTCGAGGCGTCATGATTGTCAAGGCTTTACAGTGACGGGTAGTTGTCAGAGGTGGGCCACGACCCCGACACAACGTATGGGTTTCTATCCATACGGGCGACTCGAAGGTAATACATAATATTGGAAAAGTCTCGTAGGACTTAGCCGTGCCGGCATACCTAAGGAAGTGTGCTTAATAGCTTGGCAAAAAGGCAGTCTGGCGTGTGTGTAAAATGGTACACCCTGCAGGGATAAAACTATTCGAATAGCCTCGTCCTAGGTTATGGACACGCTTGGTTAGGTTTTGCAAGAGTTAGACTACAACCTTTTAAATTAAAATTTGACATGGGTGGTATGAATGGGTAATTCATGCTATTGTTGTGGTGACTAATGGTTTAGTCACTTCCAGGATTATTGTTGTCTTTTATTTACTGTTATTAATCTTGTTCTTTCGGTTAATTGATCATTAAAAATAGATTTGTTAAATTGCTTTCAATCTATTACATTATTGCAAATGAAAACTTGCTTTATGCTAAATGAAACGTACAGCCTACTTTTGATTAAGCTTGCATGTAGCATATATCTGAGTTTGTTATTCCACATGTAAGTCTTGCAGTACATTCAAAGTACTCACCGGCTTTTGCCACATGCTTTTGTTCTGCGGGGAAGAAGGTGAGCCCAAGGGCCTCACTTTTGTGAGATGTCCTTGGGTTTGGCGACTAGCTTGGCGGTCCGGTCGGTTGCCTTGTGGGTTAAAGGCACACTGATTGGCTCTTTTGTTGTAGCCATCTTATGGCACTTTTGCTTCCACTGTTTAATTATTGTTGTCTCTTTTATTGTTGGCCGGTTGGCCTCTCTTCTATAATGACTCGGTTTAATATTATTAATACTTACATTACATTACGTGTTTGGTTCTATGTGGATGAATGGAATTGATACATAAATTTTGTGATGAGGTGTGTATGCTGCACTCTGGGAAGTATACATGTCTCGAGTCTCGGATTATCTGCTTTGTGATGCTAGGACCGAATGGATGGTTAAGCATTACAAGCCGGATAAACCGGGGTATCACAGGGAACCATGCTGATCTCAGGTCTAAGGATTATATATCACCATTACTTGAGACCAACTAATGACACAAAGATTCATAACAATCTCAATAGTGTCTCAATGATGGGTCTATCCAACCCTATGTTCTCTAACATGTGCTCACATTATTGATTTGATATCCTTATATCCATGATCAGTGAAACCAGGTCATCAATCAATACATGTGCTAGTCATAGAGTTACTGGTGTTCTGACCAGTGACCTCTGACCAGGGATACATTTAGAATGGCATCATATAAGTTAAAGAGTTCCACCAACAAGTCACACACTTATTGATCTATAACAAATGATTCATTCAAGGAACACGATAACATATTATCAAAAATATGAATATAATGAAATATCATCATCTCTATGATTGCCTCTAGGGCATATTTCCAACAGCATCTGCATAAGATCGATCTCTTTCGCACAAATCATTCTATAAAAATAACTTGGCTCCGCTAATAACTCCCACACGTCATTATTAACAAATCCCTGGATCATGACAGGCAATAGCCGCTCCATAAAAATGTGGTGGTCATGGCTCTTCATTCCATGTATTTTCAGTTGCTCCATGCTGACCCCCCGGCTTAGGTTTGCTGCATACCTATCTAGAAATTTGATCTCCTTAAACCATATAGTTACATCCTTTTTTGGTGCATTTGTCAAGCAATAAGGTGCTCTAGGCTTCTCCCACCTATTATTTGGCTTTTCAACAAGGTTGAGGTGGCATCTATTACATATCAAAGCTTGGTCAAGTCGAGCCTTAGCGTTATCCTTTGTCTTGTTATGTCGTAGCAAAAGCTTGGGGAAATAAGGCAATTCCCATCATATTGGGACGTGGGTCCAATTGTGTGTTGTGCCATATCCCTAAAAAGACTTCTCTTTGGCATCATTCACGTCGGTCCCAAAATTTGTAATTTGGAATCCACTGTGTCAATCTGTGCCATTCCCTGGATCAGTAGATAGCACACATAGATACATTCTTCGATCAATCGCATACATCGCATACATAGCCAAAATATATTACGTAACTGGCCATGAGGCTCACTGTTTTACAAAAGGGCACGAAGGTCATGGTAACACAAGGAGTACCGAGTAAGGGATAAGTGCGGAAGCAAAAGAAG
Organism: Hsuehochloa calcarea; assembly: GCA_036346395.1. Taxonomy (NCBI): domain Eukaryota; kingdom Viridiplantae; phylum Streptophyta; class Magnoliopsida; order Poales; family Poaceae; genus Hsuehochloa; species Hsuehochloa calcarea. The sequence goes on along the minus strand of CM070604.1, from coordinate 21,740,007 downwards.
TAGTAGTGGATCCATTCACTCTGCCCATAGGCAAGCGACTGGGGGCCCCGTCCTAAGCTTCGTCGTCCTCACCACCGTTTGGTTCGGCTGCCAAGTAGTAGTCGTAGAGGTCTTGGTCAAGTGGCTCTAAAAGATTACAAGTTATTATAGATGCAAGGTTAGTCAAAGGAAGGCTCAGAGTTCTTTTATTTGCATAAAGCCAAGTTTAAATTAGATCAAATAGTAGAACATCCTGCGACTTAGCATTTTTACGAACATGTTTAATAAACCGAGTTTCATTTGTAAAGCACTAGTGGAGATCCCATCTCCTATACCATCGAGTGGCTCTATCCACTCGTTGCTCAGGCTAACTCGTAATTACCGCTGGTCCCTGACCAGGACTTCACAAATCCCTGGGGTCCCACCCTAGCTTTTCATTCCATGATCTCACACAAATGGTTTTATAAAAATGAAAGCTAGTTCAAGTGAGTTCCCGGCACCGCTCTTGACCGTAAGCACGGCAATCTAGATAGTTTTATTACACTACAGAGTTCGTACACTTCACCCACAAGAGATAATCGTCTTGATATGTACACACACGTTTCGTTAGACATGTGAATCAAGGGGAGATTACCATAAGGCCTTTACAATGCTCGACCTCGACGCAACCGAACCCGCTAACGTTTCTACTGCCCGAGGCGACGCTCCCAGGAGGCCCCCTCTTGCGCCGTGTGGTTTTCCTATGGCTTCTACCCATACCCACGCCACACACCCACCAGTGGCAAAGCCACGCCGAGGCGAACAAATTTGTTAGCCAGGTCGTACCCATTATAGATTTGTGGTCATACTGTTTTTACATGAGAGGTCATCATAAGAGCTCAGTCCTTTATTGATTTGGGCGGTGCATCCACATACCCCACCGACGTGCATCACTAGCACTAGCCCCTCCTTTTATCCACCCAAGTTGAAATCGGTTTTTTAGGTTTTGGTTTGTTTTGAAAATAACCTTTAGTCCAACATACCAGTTAGGCTCCCAGCCTTGACTGCCCAAATCCAACTTTTCATGTTTGGAAAGATTGGTGTCGGACAATTTAATGCCCGGATGACAAGGTATCTAAGCAAGGCTAAGCATGACACTTAGATACATAATTATTAACTAGTATGTAAACCATTAAGTCTAGGCTGACTAATGATAATGTCCAAGTTTAAAGAGTGGAAGGTTATACTCAGTTATCATTAAGGCATTGAGTACGAACTGGACCAATATAGTTGTATAAATCATAGCAATGCAATTTTATAATTTAAAGCAACATAATTTACAAAGACTAGGTGCAATATGATTAAAGTATTGACTCGCCTTGGTCGTGGTACTGCTGCTCCTGCTCATGGTCTGGTAGCGGGTCTTCTGGAGCGTTAGGTTCTATACGCAAAATCCAACCAAAACTCGAATAAGCCCAAATGAATTCAACTTGCATTCAAAAATCCAAATGAACTTCAAATGGCGGTGTTCTCGGTTTAGTTGGGCAGTTTTAGTTAGTCTCCGGTTCTTGTTACCGTGTTCGGTGTTAGACATAGGATTCGAGTAGGTATCGTAAGCTATTACCGAGATAGTGGCTAGTCTGTGTACAAGTTCTCAGATTCGAGTACCGTTCCGTGTTTCGACTACCGGGTCAGAGGGGTCTCGACTACCTAGAAGAAGGTGTTTTCGAGTACTGTTCATTGTTTCGAGTACTATTCAAGATTTCAAGCACCAGGTCAGAAACGGGTTTCGAATACCTGTTCGAGAGGGCTTTCGAGTTTTGTTTATAGTTTCGACCATTTGGTCGAGACTGGCTTTGAATATTTGGTTGAGAAGATTTCGAGTACTGTTAATGGTTTCGAGTACTGTTTATTGTTTCGACTACTGTTCAATGGAGTTTCGACTAGTCGATCGAAGGAGTTTCGACCAACTAGTCGAAAGAAGTTTCAGCTGCCTAGTCGAAGGTGTTTCGACCAACGGACTTCATGCCTGCTTGTAGAGGAGGCAAGGGGAGATCAGGGAAGGGTTGGAGATAAGAAAGGAACTCTGCTTTTAAGATTTTCCCTAGAGATGATAGATCCCAATATGGTATTTTTGTTAAACAACTCTAGCTAGCTCTTGAACATTATTTTGATTCTAGGGTTTGTGGTTTAGGGTTCACTTGTGTCGACAAGAAAAGAAATGCAGATCAAATAAATATCAAGAACCAGCTATACTTGTGCTTGTTAGGGTGCCAAGTAGTATCAACACTTGCCATACATTCTTGACAAGCTAATCCACCATGTGTGGACCATCCAACAAACATACCTAATGCAGGAGCGTCATGGATGGAATAAAGGTAGGACACCCTTAAATTGAAATTTTCCTTAAGGGAACTGTCGTAAGTGTCTACTCCTGACCACGCTTGCTTGAATTCATCTACTTGGGGTCACAAGAACACATTCAAGTTGTTCCCAGGGTGCTTTGGTTCAGGAATCAATAGACTAAGAAAGATATTTTCATCTTTCATGCAAATAGCTTGGGGTAAGCTCAGAGGTATCACAAACACCGACCATCAAGAATATTGTGCTGCACCAAACCCAAACGGGTTGAAGCCATCAGTGGCTACTGCGACACGAACGTTCCTTGCATCAGTTGAAAAATCTGGAATGTCCATATCGAAGTCTTTCTAGTGTTGGACATCAGATGGGTGCACCATTAGTGTTGGATTAGCACGCATATCTGCCTTATGCCACCGCATGTGCTTTGCAAGCTCCGACGCCGTATACATCCGTTGCAATCTTGGTATAAATGGGAGATAGCACATAACTTTATGTGGTACTAGTTTTTGCTTCCTCCCTTGGCTGTCCTTTTGAAAAACTACATAGTGACTTTCCTCACAAAAGTCATATTTTTCTTTATACTCATCCTCCTTATAGTATATCATACACTTACTTATGCAGACATCTATCTTGTTATATGACACTTTTAGACCGCTTAGAAGACAATTACACTCATACATGTTCGACGACATTTTGTGGCCCTCTGGAAGTATATCACAAATAAGCTTAAGCAAATTATCTATGCATTCTGCAGATACATTGTGACGTGACTTAATGCCCATTAAGCGTGTGACAGCTGTTAGGCGTGAAACTTGAGTGAAATTGTGGAGCGGCTCTTGTGAAGCAGCCAACATAGCATAAAAGGCCTTCACATCTGTTGTTGGTTCATCCTCTAGCAGATCAGTTTGCATTGCATCACCAAAGTCACCCAACATGTCATCTAAGGTGTCAACGGTGCTATAAGTCTCTTCTAATGTAAACGACCAAACATGGCACTCTCCACGTTCAGTCCATCTAGTGTACCCAGGCATAAATCCTCTTTGGCAGAGATGCATGCTCATTGTGTCTTTCCTCCGTCTAACCCTATTGCGTCAAACTAAACACAAACATACTACTCCAAATTTTTTAGCATTAGGAAAACCTTCAAAAGCACGATCCAAGAAAGCATTTGTGTTGCGCACCCACTCTCGGGAATGACAGCCGTTATCATCCCATCCACTATACATCCAACCAAGCTCTTCTATCGACATGACTAATGTCACACCAACAAATTGAAACCAAAATTTTGCATGTCAATGTCTAGATTAATTATCAAGACTGTCAAGTTGTAACATCCCCAAATTAATTAACGATGATTAGTATACATCTCATTAGCATGAACATGGTTTATGAATTTTCTGCATAATTTATTGCACTTGAAAAATCACAAAACAAATTAAACCTACAACTCAAAAATTGAACTCCCTAAGGGAATCAGTAATAAAAACTTCTGAACACCTTCTAGGAATAATTTATTCAAATACTAGATTGATTATCATGAATTAATGTAATTTTTATCAAATTTTTGGGGTTGAATTCAAACCACAGAAAATTCAAACACAATAAGTAACCTATTTTAAGTTTGAATTCGAATTAAGCGAATATGAACAGTGGGTTTTCAAATTTTATATGGGTTCTGGGTCGTCACAGGATCACCCCTGATTTCTTTCAGAATTTTATTTATATATTTAAAGCTCAAGTCAAACTAGCTGTTTATATCAGTCAAATCTCGAAATCACTATTTTAGCTACCGAGCCACTTTACTATTCCTCCGGCCGAGCCCAGCGTGTTTCCCGGCTGCGCTCGACCGCTTTCCCCCTTTTTGCGATGGCCGTTGTCTGATTTCCGACCAGTCCGTCGACCGTTGTGCCTTCTCGCTCTCGCGTTGTGATCGTCTGATCCCGAGCGGACGCCTCCGATCGCCCCGCGCCACAACGCCCTCGTCTTCCTCGGTCAGGCGCGCGCAGGAGCTGAGCTCCACGCGGCCGCTGCATGCTACCGCGCCCGTCCAGCAGCGTTACCCCACCGACCTCCGCGACCAATCCCTGGCGTCGCCTTTTGACGCCGCCTATTCCTCCGTCTTCACTCTTACTCAAAACTAACCCTATGCCCCTCTCTCAACTCACTTCTCCTCTCGGTGACCATGGAGAAGGGAGCTCTCTCGTTGTCATCTCTTCGGTAAGCTTCCACCGGGTGGTAGCCCTCGTTTTCTTGCTCGATGCCATTCCCATTTCGCCTAATCTCAACTCCTTCGATGCCTTGTAGCTCCTTGTCCATCGTCGTGCTCTCTGGAACCCTAGAGTGCACACTCGAGGAGCTCACCTTGTCAATCTTTTCTTCTGTGAGTGCTATCCTCAACCTTGCGCATCATATTGTGCCATTTAGCCCAGTAATGAAAACCCTTAATGAATTTCTCTAATGCTTCACAGAGGTTTCAAGATTGTGAAATCCTCTGTTGTCGGCCGCCGACATCATCCTTCGTCTCCAGCTCCGATTCTTTGCACCTGTACACTTCTATTAGTGTCCTTGAGCTAACCCGAGCACCCACTTCGCTCCATTGTGCTCAGAGCATAGTTGTTGCGGGAAGCTGTGCCGCCGCCGTCATTTGATTCATCGCCGGTGAAGCTCCAGCTACCCCAAGCCCCCCCGAGCACCTTTCTCCACCTAGGTAACCTCTTAATAGTCCCTAGGGCCTTGGCACCTACTTACCAGAAGCGCTGCAGAGCTCGATGCTGTTTTGCTCAATTGTTGTATTGGCCGCCGCCACTCAACGCCGGCTAGCTGCCGTTCTGAGCCGGCTCAGGTGTCGTGAATGCTCTCGTTGGGTGTGCAATACTATTGCACACATGTGCATGTCCTCAGATCGTGCCACCGTGGCGCGCAGCGCCGGCGAGCCGCCGGCAAGGCGAGCGAAGCCGCTGTCTGTGGTCGGATTTTCGACCAGTTACTGTTGAGGCGATTTGTTAAGCATTCATGGTAGTGATTTGTGTTAATGGCATAATCACTGTCGGAAATGATGGGTTAACTTAAGTAATGATCGTATGGCATGTGAGCCCCGGATCGGTTAAGTGTTGGCGTAAAAATATGTAGTACGGTTTTCCCTTCGGAATAGCGTATTCTCTGTTCGTGTAAAACTAAGAATACACTTTCATGATTTGAAGGCGTATTTTTGAAGTCCGCCTTCGCCGTCGTCTCGGCGGGGCTGGGTCAAGTTGACCCAGTCAACTTGTGAGACCCCGGTTTATCAGGCTTGTAATGCTTAACCATCCACTTGGTCCTAGCATCACAAATCAAATAAACCAAGACTTGAGATATATGCACTTTCCAGGATGCAGTACATACAACTCATTACAACAAGTATGTATCAATTCCATTCAAACACATAGAGCAAGCAAAAGCAACAAACCAGAAGGTAATATGAATAAAGGATAGTTATTACAAAAGAGAGGCCGATCGGCCAAAAGTCATACAAATAACTAAATAGACAGCGGAAGCAAAATGCCATAAGATGGCGATAAACAAAAGAGCCAATCAGTGTGCCTTTAACCCACAAGGCAACCAACCGGGCCGCCAAGCTAGTCGTCAAACCCGCAGCACATCTCACAAAAGTGAGGCCCTTGGGGCTCACCTTCCTCCTCTGCAACAAATAGTTAAGCAAAGCAAATGAGTACAAAAATTGTACTCCGCAAGACTTACGTGTAGAATAACAAACCTATACTTAACTACATGCAAGCTTATTTAAGTGGAGGCTGTATGTTTTATTTTCAGCACAAAGCAATCTTTATTTGCAAAAATGTAGTACATTTAAAAGCAAGTTGGCAAATCTGTTTTTAATGTTCAAATAACAATTTGACAACAATAATAACAATACATAGATGACAACAACAATCCTGGAAGTAACTAAACCCATAGTCACCACAACAATAGCATGAATTACACATTCATACCAACCATATCAAATTTTACTTAAAAGGTTGTAGTCTAATTCTCACTGGGCGTATCCGAGCGTATCCATAACCTATGATGAGGCTATTCGAATAGTTTTAACCCTGTAGGGGTGTACCAATGTACCGACATGTCAGACCACCTTTTTGCCAAGCTATGAAGCACACTTCCTTTGGTATGCCGGCACGGCTAAATCCTACGAGACATTTCCAATATTATGCATTAACTACGAGTCGCCCGTATGGATAGAAACCCATACGTTGTGTCGGAGTCATCGTAAAGCCTTGGTCAACTACCCCTCACGGGTAAAGTCTTGGACAACTACGATGCCCCTCGAGGTGGAGAACCTACCCGGAACTCCACCACTGCACACCCAACAACAATAACACAATTTCTTTTTCACACAACACACACAACCCACCTCCTGCGACTCGGACTAACACACGTAAAGTACTAAGTCAAGAGGTCCATATCCCTCTCATGTGGTTAGCACGTAAATTGCTCGATCGATTGGCGCAAGTAATTCGGTCATTGTTGACTTAGGCATACCACCACAATATGCCCAAGTCTAAAATAATTTTTTTTTATTTTTAGGTTTTGACTTTATAAAATATCAAAACACAAGTGCTGGACATAAAGGAGTAATAATTAGATGTGTGATCAAGATCATCGACTAAATCGATGATCGTCCATTACTACCGAACTAAGCATGACTAAGCATTTTGACTCGCAATCTACCAAGCGACAAGAGCCCATCCAACGAACTCTAATCACAAAGAAATAACCTAGGCTCGGGTAGTAGAGGGTAATCATTTACCTACGGAGGATGCAACTAACCATAATTTAACAACAAAATAGCAATGCACACATACAAGTTAAAATTAATATATTAGACTTGAAAAATCTTGGGATTAACATGATCAAGCCGCTTGCACGGTTGTTCTTTGCTCAATATGTTCTTTGAGGATCACTCTAAGTGGTTAGCACGATTGTTGGAACCTCTGAAAGAGCGAAAAAGAATCGATAAGAACGATTTAATACGAAAAGACTCAACAACAAACTTTTTGAATGCTTTGAAAATTTTACTGACAGAAGAGCATGATTTATAAGGAATTTATCAATAAGAACCAATTGATTGTATTCTTAATGCAAAAGATATGAGCAAAACAAATCTGCTCAGCCTTAGAAATCATAAATGTTACTATTCATTGCAATTCAATTATTTTGGCAACATTTTCTAGAAAGGTGGTGTAGCGAGAAAATTTTCTGATAGATCAAGCACCTCATAAGATGAACAACCCAATTGGATTCATCTCATTTGGAGCTATGATGCACTTTCTACAATTTTCCAAAGCCATGAAATGAGCAAAAGTAAAATGCATAAGTAAATTTTTTGGGAAAAGTGACATGTTCAAAACTAATTTTCACAGTAAGCTCATTAATAGAGGAATCCAACAAAATTGGATTCACTCAAAAATAGTTCTGAGAGAAATAGTTATGCATTTTACAAGTTAATTGCATTTTGCAGTTAACAAATAATCCTCTCGAGAAAATCCGAAATTAAATCGACGTGGACGAACTTGGATCGTTGATCTTGATCCAACGACCCAAGTCCACGGGACAAAGCACACGCTCACGTGGCTCACAAACCCCACTGTTGGATTTAGATCCAACTGTCCACCTGGATCGAAACGTTCGGACGGTCCGAACGTTTGAACGAAAGTGGGTCATTGATCTAAAGATGGATGGCTCTAGCGAAAGAGCTTTCAAGCGATGCGAGCGTTCACACGAACTGGGTCGTTGATCTAGAGATCGACGGTCTACAGAGAACGACGTTAAACGTTTGTGTGCAGTTCGTCCGACAAAACTCGACGACGAAAAGAGGCTCACCGCCGGTAATTCACGCCACCGCAGTGCAAACCGAGGGCACCTACAGGTGCGCAATAGTGATGCGCACCTGCTAGTACCACTCACACCTCCGGTGGTGGACCAGAGCGGCGGTGCGACGGCGAGATGCGGTGGCACAAGCCACGACAATGATGACAAAGAAGAAAAGGTCCGTTGTGGTCCAAGTAAGCAAGTGCCAAGCATCTAGAGACTAATGTGGAGCTACATGAGGATGGGAGATGCACAGAGGGGGTCGGAGCTGCTCTAGTGACGAAGTCCCGCGACGGCGCTGGAGACGATGTCGCGGAGAAGCCAACCTGAGCGAAATCAATGCGACCGGGTCATCAAATTGGGTTCCACGGGCCCCACTGATGCTGCCGGTGAAAGGAATCGAACGGAGGAAGACTCACCGGGCTTGGAGACGAAGTGCGGTGCTTTCGGCCGAAAACCAGGGATCTCCAATTCAGCCTCCCCACAAGAGGACAAGCCAAAATAGCAGGGTTAAGGACCAAAGTGCAAAGGCGGTGGACCAAGAAGCGGGAGAGGAAGTCTCTGAGTACCGCCTTCACCAAAGTACCCGAGGTGCGGCAATGGCGGCATAAGTGCTTCGGGTGAATCAAGCTCAAACAAGCACCGAGGTGGCTAGCTAGAGCTGTGGAAATGCTAAAGGTAGCCATGGGGGAAACAAGGGAGCTTAAGTAGTTGAGATGGCAGAGAGCAACGACAAGAAACCTCCTCGGGTCAAGCCTGCTATGGGAGCACTGAGGGCGACGGGAGCAGTTGAGAAGAGGACTCACGGGGGCGGTGGACTGACCAGCATTAAATGCAAAGAGCTGTTGGCCATGACACGAAGTGGATAGGGCGCCGCTCGAGTCTGCGCCGCGTCATGGTTACACGCGGCCCGCGGCGCTTTCGCGCGGCCTTGAGGAAGGAGACGACGCGGCCACCGTTGAATCAAAATCAGACGGTTCAAGTGAATGGGACGATCGGCCGGTCCGATCGGCCACTCAATCCCGGCTGTTATCTCCAAATCAGACTGTTCAAGTGAATGGGATGATCGGCCGGTCCGATCGGCCACTCAATCCAGGCCGTTGATCACCAAATCGGACGGCTCCCCTGTGATCGAATCGGCAACGCTCCGCGCCAACGTGGACCATGTGATGACGATCAAGCGCCCGAGCGCTCTCACCCGATCGATCTGGCGGTCTTTGCTAGTTGGTAGGCCGAGTCAAGTGGCACGAGCCCGAGTCATTGGAACAGAGAGCAATTGCCCAGATTAGGTCTTGATTTTGAACTAGAACTTTGGGGAATTTTTATAGGTAGCAAACCAGCTCCAAAAATTATGAAATTTTAACAAGAGGTTGCTGACTTTAGGATCAACCTTACATAAAATTTCCAGAGATTTTTATGCACTGCATTCTTCTCAAGAAATTTCCAGAAGGTTATGCCTACGATTTGTACAAGGTTTGACTTGCCACCAAAAATTATCAAATAATTTTTTAAAATCATGAAATAATTCAGAGGTGTCACAATTCATCCCTGGGTCCAAAGAAAATTATTTCCAAGGTTGGACACAAGATTTTTACCAAGGAGGTTTTTGATTGGAGTCAATTGAGGATTTTAATTTTTAATTTCCATAATTCCTTTACAAGAATTACAGAAATGTTCAATGACTTCAAAATGCAAGAAAAGTTTTAATTTCTACTCATTTTCTTACATTTGAAGCAAGAACTTAGAATTGGGATGTTACACCACTGTCGAGCAGGGCCCCTCCTGTCAGCGAAAGCGGCTAGGGAGGACGTTGGTGAGAAAAGTAATATTGTATTTAGAAAATCCCGAAAGGAGTTATTTGTTAACTAAAAAATGCAATTAACTGCAAAAATGCACAACTAATTCATTTTAACTCCAAAAATAGTGAAACCACTTTTAGTATTTTTCATTTTTAATGAACTTTACTATAAAATAGGTTTCAACCTTGTCACTATCTCAGAAAATATATTTTGAGAGAGTGGCCTAAAAAGGAAATTATTAATACATTATAAATTGCTATTAACTTTGAAAATTCCTAACTAATTCATAAAAACTCCAAATCTTTTGAACCAAATTATTTTGGTCATGTAGTAATATTCCTATCCATTTTGTAATCCTCATGTCCACCACTACTCCATAAAATTTCACAAAAACTTTGAATGCGGTGAATAAAGTGACATTTTCGAATTAAATTGGATTTTTGTGAAAACTGATTTTTAAGCGGCTATAACTTCATAGAACATCCAAATGAATTTATTCTTGTTGCTAAATTCATATAAAATCATAATCTTCATTCGTGTATTTTCGATAATTTTGGATGACTTTGAATTTAGGTCTTTTCGGTATTATTCGTTCTTATTGTGCTTTCGACTTCTTTCGCTAGGATTAAACGATATTATTGATTGCGAGAGTGCTCCTCTGAAGCAAGAGGGTAATCCACAACAAGGCAAGCAGTTTGATCATAAATTTTCAATTACTTTCAAGTCTAATATCTTGTTTACAAATCATATGTATGCATGCTTTTGTGTCAAATTAATTTTCCCGATTAGAGGTAGTTATTCCTATTGCATTGTTGCCCTCAAATTGTTATCCCCTGCCACAAACATAAGTTACTAATATCACTGGTGAATTAGAGTCTGGTGATTTAATTATGCTCTTTTATTGTCTTTTCGATGTCATACTTAGAAATGCTTAGCTACCGGTAGAATTGGGCGGTTATCGACTTAGTCGGTAACTTTGATCATACAAATCATTTTATTACACTATGATCAGCACCTTGTGCTAAATTACTTTGGAAACTAAAAGTGCAAATGAAATGTTTTAGACTGGGGCAAGTGGTTGGATGGTGGGATATTAGGTGTGTGAATGTCTTGCCCTAGTCAACAAGGACCGAACAACTTGTTTCACCAAAACCAAGCATAATTGCATGCTAACCACATGAGAGGGATATGTGACCTCTCTTGACTTAGTACTTTGGCATGTGTTAGCTCCGGGTCGCAGGAGGTGGGTTGTGTGTTGTGTGAAAAAGGAATTGTGTTGTTGTTGTTGGGTGTGTGGTGGTGGAGTTATGGGTAGGTTCTCTATCTCGAGGAGCATCGTAGTTGTCCAAGGCTTTACCCGTGAGGGGTAGTTGACCGAGGCTTTACAATGACTCCGACACAACGTATGGGTTTCTATCCATACGGGCGACTCGTAGTTAATACATAATATTAGAAATGTCTCGTAGGACTTAGCCTTGCCAGCATACCTTAGGAAGTGTGCTTATTCCGGAGACAAAAGAGGCGGTCTGGCGTGTGGGTACGTTGGTACACCCCTGCAGGGTATAAACTATTCGAATAGCCTCATCCTAGGTTATGGACACGCTTGGGTTTGGATTTGCAGGAGTTAGACTCAACATTTTGGAATTCTTAATTAAAACTTGATGTGGGTGGTATGAATGAGGAATTCATGCTATTATTGTGGTGGCTATTGGGTTAGCTACTTCCAGGATATCTTGTTATTATTGTTACTCGTTTATCACAGTTTTATCAAATAAAATCAGATTGTAAAAATTGCTTTCAATCTATTACATTATTGCAAATGAAAACTTGCTTTATGCTGAAAATGAGTCTAGAGCTTGCTCCACTTAAATAAGCTTGCATGTAGCTATTTATATAGGCCTGTTACTCTACACGAAGTCTTGCGGAGTATAATTTTTGTACTCATATGCTTTGCTTAACTATTTATTGCAGAGGAGGAAGGTGAGCCCCAAGGGCCACACTTTTGCGAGATGTGCTGCGGGTTTGACGACTAGATTGGTGGTCTGGTTGGTTGCCTTGTGGGTAAAAGGCACACTGATTGGCTCTTTTGTTATTGCCATTTTATGGTTGTTTGCTTCCGCTACTTATTTATCTCTTTAGTTGTATTTAGCCGGTCGGCCCCTGTTGTAATAACTCTACTATGTATGTCTTTTGAATTGTTAAGTGTTGGTTTGGTTCTATGTCTTGAATGGAATTTGTAGGACCGAAATGGCAACAGAGGGGGGGGGGTGAATGGTACCTTAAAAATTAAGATCCTCCCCTCTCAAGTGTCCACACAGCAACCCAAAACCCTATGATAATCAAGAGACGAGAAGTGAATCAAATCCAAGAAGTTAAACAAAATCTGGGCGGTTCTGTCAGAAATCGGAAGTTCCGATTATCCCAGCGGTAGTTCCGCGTTGCGGTAGTTCCGGTCTTCCAGGCGGAAGTTCCCAAAATTACAAGGCGCTCGTCGACAATCGAAAGTTCGGTCTTCGAGGCGGAAGTTCCATACGAGTAGTTCCGGCGTGTAAGCAATGGAAGTTCCGATTGTCCTGAACATGTAAGAACAACACGTACTGGAAATTTCCAAAAATCCGAAATACTCAAAAATTGCCGGATTTTTCATCTCTGTTCTCTCCCAACAACTAAATCCTAAAGCCAAAACAAACTCTCAAAGCCACTTTTGACTCTAGCAAACCCTAATACTCTCTCAAAAAGTCACAAAACAACCAGGCCTTCACCTCTATTTATAGCCCTTGGCTAACGGGTCTCCAACCCATTACGCCGGCTAAACCCTAACGGATCCCGCTTCCACTTGTGCCGCCTCGCGAAATTACCCTTTCGCCCCTCGTGCACCTTTTGGAAGGTCCCGCATTCCTTGTTGTCCATGACTCGCAACCACCTCGAGTGCACGCCATCTTCAACACACCTTGACCGTTCTGACCTCAACGCCACTTGCGTCTAGTCCGGTCTCCACGTGTCTCGCCACGACTCCGCCTCGACGTCCTGCAACCAGCATAGATAAGAAACACATCACATAGCATTGCTCAAGATACTAGAATCAACATTTGCATTAGACTCAAAACCATTCATGAATTACACAACTCAAAATCAAAAGCGTAAGCTCCTTTGCTCGATTACGCACTGTCGGAAGTTCGGTTTCTACAAGGCGGAAGTTAGAAGATTGGTACTTCGCATTCCCGGTGGAAGCTCACTTTGATACCAAATCGAACACACCGCCAGTCAATCGGAGTTTCGCTTTCCCAGGGCGGGAGTTCCGATGATCGGTACTTCCGCATTCCCGTATGGAAGTTCCGCACACTCTGAGAATCACAACAACAAAGACTGACGGTGTATCAAATCACAAACTTTTCAACAACAGCGTCAAATACTCATCACTCGCATGGGGACAACATGGTCTCTCAATCTCCCCCTTGATGAGTATATTGACAAACACCGAAAAAGCATAAAGTTGAGTTTGTGATGATGATCAAACATGGTCTAAACTAGGAACAAGGAAGCTCAATACCATTTTTGACACAAGAGAAAGACTGAAGCAGACAATGAAAGAGCAATTTTTTCCGCAAAACTCCCGAAGACTTTTTCTCTCCAAAATTCTCTACCTTTTGGCAATAAACACATCAAGATGTATTAAAGAGAGAAAATGACTAAAAGATGTTCATTTTAAGCATTTGGAGCCATGAAGATTGTAACAGCCCAAAATTCCAATTTCATTTAAAAATAAGAATTTATTAATTTTTGTGGATTTTCTGGAATTTTTAAAAGCTTTTCAATAAAGTATATTAAGGCTAAAAGAATTTATGTGCAAAATCTATTACCAACTAAAAATTGGAATTATTTTATTTAAGTCTAGAATGACTCATAGAATTTTTGAGAATTTTCTCAAAATTTTTGGACTTCATTTACTATTTTCTAAAGCCTATTTGAATTTCTGGAATTAAATCAATTGAAAAAGGTTTAAAAATCTTTTGCAACGATCTTGGGCGAAGCCCAAAGACTTTGTGCACGCCCCGCCCAATCCTTCCCGCGCTAATTAATGCGGGCGTCCGTCAAATCGGACGGCCGATAGCAATCACCCCGCGCTCTCTCTCTCTCTCTCCTCACCGACAAGTGGGCCCGCTACACAAAGATCGTCTCCTCCTCCCTTTCTTCCCAAGCGTCGCGCCTCTCGCCGCCATTGCCGCTCGCCTCGGGCTCGTCACTCCGCGATTCCTCCCTCTCTTCACTCGCCATCACGCGCATTAACTCCCCTCACTCCGCGCGTTCATTCCCGCCATTACCCCCTCTTAACCCCCTGCGCCCGCGCCGGCTCGCCGCCATTAACGCCGCGCGCTAACCTCGCCTCCCGGCCTCCCCCTCGCCTATAAAAGGTGCCCCCGGTTGCGCACTCTCTCCCGCATCTCATTCCCCCACCTCCCGTAGTTTCGCTCGCTCTCAATCGCCGGCAATTGGAGTTTCCCTCTCGGTGGCGAAGCTTCTTCCCGATTCGGCGCCGACAAGCCTTCCCCGGCCACCCCGTCTGCACCATCAGCTTCAGTGCCTCGCCGCGATCCCGGTGCACCCCTCCTCGTCCCCTGAAGATCGTCGGAGCTCTACTTCCGCCGTAGACCGAACCGCACCGCCGCCTCTCTCCGTCGCCGACGACCTTCCGGTCACTCTCCGCCGCCACCAGGTAGCGCCCTAGAACCAGCGTCCTCCCCTCTATCTATTGCGCACCTCACCGGAGCTCGCCCGCGCCGTTCGCTGCGCCATCGGTTCCGGCGCCTCCCTCTCCGGCCCGGCGTGGTTAGCCACATCGAGCCACATCGCGCCACCTCACCCTACGGCGTGCGTGGCGCCCGTGGATGCCCGGAGCGGCCTTGTGCCCAAAGACACCGCTCCTTCACATCAGTCTTGTGGCCGAGTCCACCGTGGACTTGGAAAACACCGTGGACTCAGTCCATGACTGTTTGGGCCCACATGTCAGTCTCAGTGCACAGTACTGCTGACGTCAGCTGGCGCAATAAATAGAATTTCCTTTAGAAAATTAATTGGGAAATTCGAAATTCGATTTTGAATTAAATTTAGATTTAAACTTCCAGGAGCTCGTATTTCTTCATACAAACTCCGATTTAGGTGATTCAAATTTCTAAATTTGTATAAAATCAAAATCTAGCTAACTAAACCAAAATTATTTAATTTGGAGTTAATTTGAATTTTCATTTGAATTTATTTGTGTTCATTTGAATTCTGTTTGAATTTGGAATATTTTCGCGTATAGATTTTGACGACTCAGGAGAGCTTGACCCTATTGAAGAAGTAGAATACCAGGAATTTGAGCAAGGCAAGTTACACCATTGACCATTTTGCCCCAATATTTAAAATTATTTAATTCTGTTTTAAATTATTATTGCATGCATAATTGTATTTAATTATTTTAAATTCCTGTTTTAAATATTTAATTATTCCAATTCCTTTGTATAGCCAAATTTGATTGTTGTATTACCAATTCCTTGTAACCTTAGTCAAATGAATTTAAAAATAAATATATGCATAGCAAATGCTTAGACCATGAAATATTTGACTTTGGGAGAATTTAGCCAAAATTTCATAAATTGATAAAAAAAGACTATGACATTGCCTTGTCATGGTGGACTTTTGCAAATGTCTTTGAAAATTTAAAATAAAAGAAAATGGTTTGTACTTGGGCAAACATGGACCGTTGGTGGGTGCAAGTTTATGCAGGCCTCGTCAGTTAGGATCGAGACCAGTGGTTATTATTGAAAGTTGCCCAAGTAGATTAAGGACCGACCTTTGAGCCGCATCTTGCAAAAGCTCCACCGTACTACCACATGTTCTGTATGGGCAGAACCAGGCTTAATAATTTGTATTACCTCAGTATTGTTTATGCCATTTTTGTTGTGTGGGTGTCGGTTAGACTTTATTCCCACTTAGGCGCAAGAGGGGTTTCAGCAGTGGTTAGCCTAATGGAAGTGAAACCTTAGCGGGCATATTGGTATTGAGGTAGTACATTGGAAGCGCCTTGTGATAATTGCCTAGTCACACACCTAAGGAAGTGTGTATTGGCCGACATAACTGCAAATTATCTCTTGTGGGTAAAGTTGTACAACCTCTGCAGAGTGTAAATCTATTGAATAGCCGTGTCCACGGTCATGGACATCTTGAGCAAAGCCACTCTAAGTTAGATTTGTTTTGGTTTTAAAATAACTTTGGACATGATTTGAGGATGGTTAATCCTTGTGGTAAATTTGGGCGGGTAGCCTTGTGATAGGAGGGTATCCATCACCATGTTTCATATGGAGGTTATCCACTATAAAATGATCAATTTTAAATCTGATTTTAGTTATGTAATAAAATGTGCCTTGAAACTTAGTATAAATATTTAAACCAAAAAGTGATTTATGCAAATAAACCCTACAACCTTCCTTTGAATAACTTATGCATGCATTCTAAATTACAGATTGGGTGTAATTTGCGAGCACGCTTGTAGTGCTCACTCTTCTTGAATATTATTATTGGGAGAAGACTGCTATCCGTAAGGTGAGGAGCGGGGCGATTAGGCGCGATCTCGAGACGATTACTGTGGCGTGTCGTGTAGCTTACCATTACTTTTGCTTCCGCTAATGTTTTATTTGGCCTCAGCCCGGTTGTAATAAACTCTATGATTATTAATATACACGCTTTGGATATGTTTGTGATAACATTTTGTATTTGTATACACCGGAAATCTGGACTAGTGTATGAACACAGAGAATTCGGGATCCTTCGTTCCCGGGTTCGACAAAAGTGGTATCAGAGCCATATCGACTGTAGGTCGTGACCTAGAAGGAAATCAAACCCTTAAGGACTTATTTTGAAAATTAAAAATACCTTGGTCTTCTGGAGTCATTCCTCAACTTTTCTCTTGAAAAATTATTTACTAACTCATCTCCTGTTCAAAAATTGTAGATGGCTGAAGTTCAAATGCCATTTCCCATGGAGTCTTCTTTGGTCATTGGGCGCCATTCTCGGAAGATGATGCGCACTTGGACTTTGAAGAAAGACCGACGTATCAAGGATACAAGTATAAGGTGGGAAATCGAGGCGGTGGAGAGTAGAGGTGATCCTTTACTCCAATCTATCGCCAACACGGACTTCCACGTCTTCGATGCCCCAATGCGACGAGACACCTTCGCGAAGGCATCGAGATCACGACCGGGGAAGCAACCCGCGGACTCGCTACATCTCGATCATCGCCTCAACGGCCTTTGGTTTCCACTATTACCCAATGCACATCCCAACCCGGCATGACAGTGCTTTCCGTTCAACTAGAGATGAAGACTGTCCCGATCTCACTCATCAGGTGGATCTGGCCAGAGCCATGGATTATGCCTACGGGAATACACTAGATGAGCTGTCTCTCCTGCAAGTAAAATTACAAGATGCAGAAGAAAAGTTGAAGATTGCAGATCAAGAACTGGCCTCCTACAAGGAAGGCGAGGCTAGTTCTAGTGAGCCAGATTATACCCCAATAACACCATAGATTTGACCTTAAATTTTTCCTTTAGTTGCGAATTATGAGCTACCAAACCTTTGTAGTAGCCATAATGAATTAATAAAATAAAAATAAATTATTTTGCTGAAATGTTCTTGTCTTGTGTTTGTTGAATTTGGGCTATTTTAGATCTATACTCTTATAATTCCTATCTCTCTTATCTAATCTGTGAAAAGTTCATCAGATGGTGACCACCCGCACCGGAAATGTCAGTGCTAGAGGGCAAGGAAATGAGAATGCCGAATATCAAGAAAATCCAGTTCAACAGCCACCACCTCCTCCAACTGAAGCTCCTGACTGGCGCCAAATGATGGCCAATCAGACTCATCTGATTGAGTTGCTAGCCCAGTCCCTTCACAGCAATCAGAATACCCAAGCGTCGTGACCTATCATGCTCCTCCACCTCCCGCAAGAGTAACTTTGTCGAGTTCATGAGGATCGTCCGCCAACATTTTCTAGTAGCACGAACCCATGGGCGCTTGAGATGATTGGCTCAGGGCCATTGGAAAGAAACTGGATATTGCTCAGTGTACAGATCGTGAGAGAGTTTTGTTTGCCTCTCATCAATTGATTGGTCCCGCATCAGAATGGTGGGATAATTTCAGCATGTCCCATGCTAATGCCCAAGAAATCACTTGGGATGAGTTCATGCAAGCTTTCCGCCGATCTCACATTCCATCTGGCATGATTACCTTGAAAAGAAGGAGTTTCGCCGCTCGCCAAGGAAACCGTTCGGTTGGCGAGTATCGCATAAGTTTAATCAACTTGCTCGCTATGCCCCGAGGATGTAGCCGAGATGAAGACAGCAAGAGCGATTTACGGAAGGGTTAAGCAGCGAACTCTCTGTTCGTTTGATTTCTCGAGATTTTACCGACTTTCGCGGTTGGTAAATAAGGCCATCGCCAGAAGGCAAACATCGAAATGGAGAATCGCAAGCGGAGGATGGCGGCTCGAAGTTTAACTCGGGAGGATCGCCCAAGCCTCGTTTCACTCAATCTCAACCACCTCGGCGTGGGAGATTCGGACTACTACACCAGAGTTCGGCCCGATTCGCGCCCAAATACTTCCGGATTCGTAGTAGTTCGTCCGGAGGTCGATTTGTGAGGCTGATTATTTCCACAAATAGAATCACATGCTTTCATCGCAACGAGTTGGGTCATTATGCCAATAAGTGTCCCAAGAAGCGTGATCGTCACCCCGTCAAGCCAACTCCGGAGTTTGGTCTCGGCGGTCCCTCAAGACCGGTTGGTCGATTCATGAAGGGCGTGTGAATCACGTCACCGCAGAGGAAGCCTATGCAAAGACACGGATGTTGTTCTTGGTACGTTCCTTGTCAACTCGATACCGGATCGCTTTTATTTGATTAGAGCTTCGCATTCTTTTGTGTCAAATAAGTTTGTGGAAAAATATGGGTTATCTACCTCCCCTTAGTTAAGCCCATGTTAATCCATTCCCGGGCTCGAAATGAGGCTAGTTTATTACATCCAATCTTACCTTTGAAATCTCTGGAGTAACTTTCTCGCCAACTTAATAGTCTTGCGATCGCAAGGATTGGATGTAATTCTTGGAATGGGTGGCTTGCCAAAAATCAAGGTAGGATAGATTGTGCTAGTAGATCTATCAACCTCACCAATGAACAAGGGATTTGATAGAGTTCCAACCCAAGACTTCTACGGAAAGAAGTCCTATCTTGACCAGCTTTAAAGGAAGTGAAATGGAAGATATACCGTGGTACAAGAATATCCAGATGTTTTTCCGAGGACTTACAGTATGCCACGGATCGGACATAATGTTCTTAATTGACTTAGTCGTGGATGCTCCAATTTGAAGCGACCCTACGAGAATCTAGGCAAATGATCTAGCGAGTTGAAGAAGCGATCGAAGAACTACAGAGTAAAGGTTACATTCAGCCGAGTTCATCGCCTTGGGAGCTCGGTACTATTTGTCAAAAGAAAGACAATAGTATGAGAATGTGTGTGGACTATAGATCACTCAACGAGGTAACAATCAAAAACAAGTACCGTTACCTAGGATAGATGATCCGCTTGATCAACTTAAAGGAGCCGAGTGTTTTCTCAAGATTGATTTGAGGTCGCTACCATCGCTTAAAAATCAGACCTAAGATATTCAAGACGACCTTTACCACGGATATGGATTATGCGAGTTCACAAAGATGTCATTTGGACTAACAAATGCCCTGCTTATTTCATGAATATGATGAACAAAGTGTTCATGGAATTCTTGGATAAGTTTGTGGTGGTATTCATAGATGATATTCTCATCTATTCAAGAGATATGGAAGAGCATGAAAAACATCTCGTAATTATTTTGGGCAAACTTCGAGAACACCAACTTTATGCCAAACTCAAAGCAAAAGTGAATTTTGGCTCGATCAAGTGGCATTTCTTGGACACATTGTGTCGGCAGGAGGAGTTGCAGAGACCCTCAAAGGTTGAAGTCAGTAATGGATTGGAAGCAACCCAAGTCGATCCACGAAGTGAGAAGTTTTCTCGGATTAGTGGGTACTACCGCAGATTCATTGAAAGTTTCTCCAAGATCGCCAAACCCATGACTCAACTTCAAGAAGGAAAAGAAATTTGAATGGACAAGTGCTTGTGAACATAGTTTTCAAGAGTCAAGAAAAGACTAGTCTCTGCACGATGCTAGTTTTACGGATATCGTAAGGATTTTGAAGTTTTACGTGGCGCATCCGCCAGAACTAGGATGTGTTACGATGCGAGAAGGAAAGGTCGTGGCTTATGCATCTCGTCGATTAAGGCCACATGAAGGAAATTATCCAACTCATGATTTAGAGTTAGCGAGAATTGTGCATGCTTTGAAAATCAAGCGGCATTACCTCATTGGTAACATTGTGAGATTTTCACAGATCATAAGAGTTTGAAATATATCTTCACCCAATCGGATCTTAATCTCGAGCAAAGAAGATGGTTAGAGCCGATAAAGGATTATGACCTTGGAATTCATTATCACGGGTAAAGCCAGCGTGGTAGCGGATGCTCTGAGTAGGAAGGCATCTTGCAACACGGTGTTAGTTCAAGAAAATCAACGAGTTGTATGAAGAACTAAAGCATCCGAATCGAAATTGTCGGTCAAGGTCAGATCAACACGGTGGAAGTCCAACCAACCATACAAAGTCGGATCGAGAGAAAAACAACTAGAAGACGAAGACATCAAAGAAATCATGAAGAACATGAGAAGAGGCAAAGCCCGAGATTTTTACGAAGACGAGCGAGGCACGAGTATGGTTTGGCAACGCATCGTGTACCTAAACATCATGAAACCGCACAAGCGATTACGAAAGAAGCTCATGAATCACCTTACTCTATTCATCCGGGAGTACCAAGATGTACCAGATCTGAAGGAAAAGTATTGGTGGGTTAGTATGAAGCGAGAGATCGCTGAGTTTGTTGCGTTGTGATGTATGTCGCGTGTTAAGCGAGAACATCGAGACTCGCCGATTATTACAACCATTACCAATTCCCGAGTGGAAATGGGAGGAGATTGGTATGGATTTTATCACGGACTTCCTAGGACCCAATCAAAGTTGTGATTCCATTTGGGTAATAATTGACCGATTAACAAAAGTGGCTCATTTTATTCGATCAAGACCACTTACGAAGCAATAAGTTAGCGAAATTGTACATGGCGAGGATCGTCTGTCTACATGGTATACCCAAGAAAATTGTGTACGATAGAGGTTCGCAGCTCACTTCAAAATTTTGGCGAGTCTACATGAAGCTTTGGGAACTGGACTCAACTTCAAAGACATATCATCCCCAAGCAGATGGCGGTGAGCGTGTAAATCAGGTCCTAGAAGACATGCTTGAGCTTGTGCTATAGATTATGGAAGAAGTGGGATAAGAATTTGCCCTATGCGAATTTTCCTACAACAACGACTTTCAAGCCACCTGCGGATGTCGCCATTCAAGCATTGTATGGTAGAAAGTGTAGAACCCTCTTCTTTGGGATCAAGTAGGAGAACACCAATTCTTGGACGAAATTGATAAAAGAAGTGAAAGTAAGGTAAAAGCAATAAGAGAACGTTTGAAAGTAGCTCAAACCCGACAAAAGAGTTATGCCGATAATCGTCGGAGAGAACTATCCTTCGAGATGGGAGATTTTGTCTATCTCGAGGTAACTCCACTCAGGAGTGAAGAGATTTCGAGACTAAAGGAAAACTCGCACCTGATTTGTTGGACCCTATAAGATTTTGGCAAAAGAGGTGAAGTTGCTTATCGCTTGGAACTACCAACATCTCTCATTGCTTCACAATGTCTTCCATGTATCCCGATTAAAGAAATGTCTCAGTACCAATGAAGAAACACAGCTCGAGAGCATCGATCTTGAGAAGATCTCACCTATGTGGAACAACCAATCAAGATTCTCGATGTGGCGAGCAGCGTCACGAAGCAAAGTCATCCGTTCTTGTAAGGTTCGATGGAGCAATCATTGAAGAAGAAGCTACAGGGCGAGAAGAAGTTTTGAGAGCCGAGTATCCCTACCTTTTGTTGACCAAGTCGAATCTAAAATTCGAGATTCCCTTTAAGGGGTAGGTTTGTAATAGCCCAAAATTTCAATTTCATTTAAAAATAAGAATTTATTAATTTTTGTGGATTTTACGAATTTTTAAAAGCTTTTCAATAAAGTATATTAAGGCTAAAAGAATTTATGTGCAAAATCTATTACCAACTAAAATTGGAATTATTTTATTTAAGTCGAGAATGACTCATAGAATTTTTGTGAATTTTCTCAAAATTTTTGGACTTCATTTACTATTTTCTAAAGCCTATTTGAATTTCTCGAATTAAATCAATTGAAAAAGGTTTAAAATCTTTTGCAAGATCTTGGGCGAAGCTCGAAGATCGCACGCCCCGCCCAATCCTTCCCGCGCCTAATTAATGCGGGCCGTCCGATCGAAATCGGACGGCCGATAGCAATTCACCCCGCGCCCTCTCTCTCTCCTGTCTCGCCGACAAGTGGGCCCGCCTACACAGCATCGTCTCCCTCCTCCCTTTCTTCCCCGCGCGCCCGCGCCTCTCGCCGCCATTGCCGCTCGCCTCGGAGCTCGTCACTCCCGATTCCTCCTCTCTTCACTCGCCATCACGCGCATTAACTCCCCTCACTCCGCTGTTCATTCCGCCATTACCCCCTCTTAACCCCGTGCGCGCCGCGCCGCTCGCCGCCATTAACGCCGCGCGCTAACCTCGCCTCCCGGCCTCCCCCTCGCCTATAAAAGGTGCCCCCGGTTGCGCACTCTCTCCCGCATCTCATTCCCCCACCTCCCGTAGTTTCGCTCGCTCTCAATCGCCGGCAATTGGAGTTTCCCTCTCGGTGGCCGAAGCTTCGTCTTCCCCGATTCCGGCGCCGACAAGCCTTCCCCGGCCACCCCGTCTGCACCATCAGCTTCAGTGCCTCGCCGCGATCCCGGTGCACCCCTCCTCGTCCCCTGAAGATCGCCGGAGCTCTACTTCCGCCGTAGACCGAACCGCACCGCCGCCTCTCTCCGTCGCCGACGACCTTCCGGTCACTCTCCGCCGCCACCAGGTAGCGCCCTAGAACCAGCGTTCTCCCCTCTATCTATTGCGCACCTCACCGGAGCTCGCCGCGCCGCCGTTCGCCTGCGCCATCGGTTCCGGCGCCTCCTCTCCGGCGCCGGCGTGGTTAGCCACATCGAGCCACATCGGCGCCACCTCACCCCTACGCGTGCGTGGCGTACGTGGATGCCGGTAGCGGCCTTGTAGCCAAAGACACCGCCTCCTTCACCTTTGTCTTTGTGCCGAGTCCACCGTGGACTTGAAAACACCGTGGACTCGATCCATGACTGTTTGAGCCCACATGTCGATCTCGATGCAAGATCGCTGACGTCGGTGGCGCAATAAATAGAATTTCCTTTAGAAATTTAATTGGAAATTCAGAAATTCGATTTTGAATTAAATTTAGATTTAAACTTCCAGAGCTCGTATTTCTTCATACAAACTCCGATTTAGGTGATTCAAATTTCTAAATTTGTATAAAATCAAGATCTAGCTAACTAAACCAAAATTATTTAATTTGGAGTTAATTTGAATTTTCATTTGAATTTATTTGTGTTCATTTGAATTCTGTTTGAATTTGGAATATTTTCACAGATAGATTTTGACGACTCAGGAGAGCTTGACCCTATTGAAGAAGTAGAATACCGTGAATTTGAGCAAGGCAAGTTACACCATTGACCATTTTGCCCCAATATTTAAAATTATTTAATTCTGTTTTAAATTATTATTGCATGCATAATTGTATTTAATTATTTTAAATTCCTGTTTTAAATATTTAATTATTCCAATTCCTTTGTATAGCCAAATTTGATTGTTGTATTACCAATTCCTTGTAACCTTAGTCAAATGAATTTAAAAATAAATATATGCATAGCAAATGCTTAGACCATGAAATATTTGACTTTGGGAGAATTTAGCCAAAATTTCATAAATTGATAAAAGACTATGACATTGCCTTGTCATGGTGGACTTTACAAATGTCTTTGAAAATTTAAAATAAAAGAAAATGGTTTGTACTTGGGCAAACATGGACCGTTGGTGGGTGCAAGTTTATGCACGGCTGTCTCAGTTAGGATCGAGACCTGTGGTTATTATTGAAAGTTGCCCAAGTAGATTAAGGACCGGCCTTTGAGCCGCATCTTGCAAAAGCTCCACCGTACTACCACATGTTCTATGGGCGAACCGGGCTTAATAATTTGTATTACCTCGATTGTTTATGCCATTTTTGTTGTGTGGGTGTCGGTTAGACTTTATTCCCACTTGGCGCAAGAGGGGTTTCAGCAGTGGTTAGCCTAATGGAAGTGAAACCTTAGCGGGCATATTGGTATTGAGGTAGTGCATTGGAACGCCTTGTGATAATTGCCTAGTCACACACCTAAGGAAGTGTGTATTGGCGACATAACAGCAAATTATCTCTTGTGGGTAAAGTTGTACAACCTCTGCAGAGTGTAAATCTATTGAATAGCCGTGTCCACGGTCATGGACATCTTGAGCAAAGCCACTCTAAGTTAGATTTGTTTTTGGTTTTAAAATAACTTTGGACATGATTTGAGGATGGTTAATCCTTGTGGTAAATTTAGGCGGTAGCCTTGTGATAGGAGGGTATCCATCACCATGTTTCATATGGAGGTTATCCACTATAAAATGATCAATTTTAAATCGATTTTAGTTATGTAATAAAAATGTGCCTTGAAACTTAGTATAAATATTTAAACCAAAAGGTGATTTATGCAAATAAACCCTACAACCTTCCTTTGAATAACTTATGCATGCATTCTAAATTACATATTGGGTGTAATTTGCGAGCACGGTTGTAGTGCTCACTCTTCTTGAATATTATTATTCGGGAGAAGACTGCTATCCGAAGGTGAGGAGCAGGCGATTAGGCGCGATCTCGACGATTACTGTGGCGTATCGTGTAGCTTACCAATACTTTTGCTTCCGCTAATGTTTTATTTGGCCTCGGGCCCGCTTGTAATAAACTCTATGATTATTAATATACACTTTGGATATGTTTGTGATAACATTTTTGTGACTGTGTACACTGGAAATCCTGGACTAGTGTATGAACACAGAGAATTCGGGATCCTTCGTTCCCGGGTTCGACAAAGATTATCCAAAATGACTATTAGAGTATTACACCAAGCCATAACACACAAGAAAGCTATCAAGATCATGACAATTGATGTATAGAGTAGCTAGACCAAGGAAGTCATAATCTGAGAATTGGTTCAATTTCTTAGCATGTCAAATCAACCAAGATTATATAGTCTAGCTAAATGTATCCAAGGATGATACAAGCCATGTCAAATAATCTAAGTGGAACCAAGAAGCAAATATTGAACAGTTTAGAGAGTTACCAGTTTTAAGAAAGACTCATTTGATCAAGGACTTGGTCTTTTTGAACAGAAGCAATTTTAGGACATTTTTCTTTTTCTGAAAAGCATTTATGGCTTTATCTCAGTAAAGCAAGTCCTGGACTAGGAGCCATCCACAACTACCTCCTAAGCTTCAACCATATTCAAATCTTTAACCATGTGCTAGATCCCAAGCCTTATGCGACCACTCCAAGCAACAGACTTAAGGAAGTGATCTTAGGTCATCCAAGACTCCCCCTGAGTTCATGCCTAGTGCAATGGCAAGAAGTCTCATGAGAAAGAGTTGGTGAGATCAGTTTTTTCGCACAAAAGAGATCATTTTTTGCTTTTGATGTTTTAGACCAAAGATTTAATGAAAAGTCATGCTTC
Source organism: Hsuehochloa calcarea (assembly GCA_036346395.1). Lineage (NCBI taxonomy): Eukaryota > Viridiplantae > Streptophyta > Magnoliopsida > Poales > Poaceae > Hsuehochloa > Hsuehochloa calcarea. Next base: position 21,714,149 of record CM070604.1, on the reverse strand, counting down.
TTAATGAACTGACAAAGCCCAATCTAAAGCTCAATAGAGATTCAAGACTCAACTCAGCCTACTTGACATGGCGAGAATCATAAAGGGATAACTTGAATAGACTAGTCTCAAGAGCTATCATGACAAGATTTTAATTCAAGTTGAGCATTTTTAGTCACCTTATCATGGAAAAAACTAGACTACACATAAAAAGTCATGATAAATCTAGCAATTTAGCACAGATCATGGCAAGATGTAAGACATTGAAAACAGATCACAAGAGATAATAATCAAGGCTCCATGAAATTATATTACGATGCAGAATGAAATGCAAGAAAATCCAGATCCTCTTCAGAATGAGATGCACTTTTAATTCAGTTTGAGTTATGACAATTTTAAGAACTAGAAGATCCAAGATGAACTCCCCCTGAACCAAAGGAACAAAAAAGGAGAAACTGGCAAGAGAAAAGAAAAAAGGCAGTCCTTAGAGCATAGATAAGATATAGAGGATACTATAGCTCAGACTGATTCTCATCTACCCCATATGATTCCAGGACTATCAGCTGGTCAACTAGCACACTAAGGAGCAAACACTATCCCTGTCTACCCAAGGGTGGCCCGACCTTCGCTAGAACCTATAAGAAGTGAGTAAGCTCAACCTAGTGAGAAGAGAAACAGCTAATAAGCAGCATCCTAGAAGCACAAGATAAGAACAAGTAGACTAAGCAACTTAGCAAGAGAACCACTCTAACCTATGCTGGAAGGACTTAGACCCAATGCACCCAAATGCAATGCAACCAGAAAGGAGTAAGAGCATAATAAAATATAATCTGACGATAAAGCACAAGCTCCCCTCACAGCAGTCCATAAGGACAAACCACCCCAAGCTCTCCCATGAGTGGCAAAACCGAGCTATCCAAAGGCTTGGTGAAGATATCGATAGCTGGTGGTCACTCTCCACAAACTGGAGCACGATGTCACCCTTCTCTACACAGTCTCGAAGAAAGTGATATCTGATATCAATATGCTTGGTCCGAGAATGCCGCACTGGGTTCTTGGCAATGCTAATCGCAGACGTGTTATCACAAAAGAGTGGAACACGGTCGATCACTAACCCAAAGTCCCGCAGGTCGAGACCATCAAGCACTTGGCTGCAAACAATCGGCTGCGACAGCGTACTCGGCCTCTGCGGTGGATTGTGCAACACCGGACTGCTTCCTCGAAGACCAGGAGACGAGAGAAGTGCCAATGAATTGGCAAGTGCCAGAAGTGCTCTTCCTATCTATCCTACAGCCAGCAAAATCTGCATCGGAGTAAGCTCTAAGGGATAGACAAGAAGAGGAAGAGTACCAGATACCATAGTCAATGGTAGCTCGAAGGTACCGAAAGATGCGCTTCACCGCCTGGCGGTGAGATACGCGAGGAGAAGCCTGAAACCGAGCACAAAGACACACGGAGAAATGTATGTCTGGTCTCGAGGCTGTGAGGTACAAGAGAGAGCCAATCATGCTTCTGAACTCCTTTTGATAAACTGGCTCGCTGTCTTCATCTGGGTCAAGTGAGGCTGTAGAAGCCATTGGAGTTGACACTGGCTTGCCATCACTCATGTCAAAGCGTCTCAGGAGATCACTAGTGTACTTGCCTTGATGCAGAAAGGTACCTTCCCGAGTCTGTTTGATTTGGAAGCCAAGGAAGAAACTCAACTCGCCCATCATGCTCATCTAAAACTCCGAGCTCATGACATCGGAAAACTGGGAAACAAGAGCATGCGAGGAGCCGCCAAAGATGATGTCATCCACATAAATCTGGACGAGCAGAAGATCAGTGCCATGCCGGTGGATGAACAAGGTCTTGTCTATTTTACCCATCTCAAAATCATGACTCAACAGATAGGACTTAAGCCTTTCATACCAGGCTCTAGGGGCTTGCTTAAGTCCATACAAAGCTTTGGAAAGCTTGTAGACATGATTAGGGTACTTGGGGTTCTCAAAACCTGGAGGCTGTCTGACATAGACTTCTTCCTCAATAACTCCATTGAGAAAGGCACTCTTGACGTCCATCTGGTAAAGCTTGAAACCCTTAGAACCTGCAAAGGCAAGCAAGATTCTAATAGTTTCAAGTCTGGCTACAGGGGCAAAAGTCTCCTCAAAATTGAGACCCTCAACCTGGGAGAAGTCCTGAGCTACCAGTCTAGCCTTGTTTCGAATGACTACCCCATCTTCGCTTTGCTTGTTCTTGAACACCCACTTGGTCCCAATGATATTGTGACCTCGAGGGGGCTCAACAAGCGACCAGACCTTGTTTCTTTCAAAGTTTTTCAATTCCTCATGCATGGCATTAATCAATGACTCATCCGAAAGAGCATGGCAAACGTCTTTGGGCTCAAATGAGGCAACAAAGGCAGAATAGAGACAGAAAAGAGACATGCCAGATTTTGAACGAGTGACTCGCTCAAAAAGATCTCCAATGATTTGCTCTGAAGGATGGTCCTTTTGAATGTGTCTAGGAGGTCCAGGATGAGATGAAGAAGTGGCCTCTATCTCATGAGCAGATGAGATAGGAACAGAGCCACTAGCTTCAGAAGAAGCAGAAGGTAAGGGCTGATCTTCTCGAGGTGCGGTGGAAGAAGGCACCTCCAGAGAAGGAGAAAGAACTAGATCGGCTAGACAACCCTCATCCCCGTCCTCCTCAACATCCACAAAGATGGACTCAGACTGCTCTAGAGAACCAGATATATCAGGCCTAGTCCCCGGACTGGCCTCATCGAAGGTCACCTCACAGGTTTCTACCATTTTGCTAGACTCGCAGTTCCAGACTCTATAGGCACGAGAAGAAGTCGAGTAACCCAGAAAGATCCCATCACAAGATCGTGACTCGAACTTAACTAGGTTCCCAGACTTCAGAATAAAACACTTGCAACCAAACACACGAAAATGTGAGACGCTGGGCTTTCGCCCATATCTCAACTCATAAGAATTGAGATGCAAGAGTGCCCTAAGAAAAACTCTGTTTGAAACATGGCATGCAGTGGCGATAGCCTCAGCCCAAAACTTCCTAGGTGTAGAATATTCATTTAGCATCGTCCTGGCCATCTCGACCAAGGTACGGTTCTTCCTCTCCACAACGCCATTTCTTTGAGGGCGTATGGAGAAGAGAACTGGTGCTCTACACCTGTCTCACCACAGAAACTCTCAAAGTAGGAATTCTTGAACTCCGTGCCATTATCACTGCGAATTGCTTGTAATGCACCTGGGAGCTCAATAGAAAGCCTACTAAAAAGACCACAGAAATACGTAAACATCTCATCCTTCGAGGCTAAGAAAAACACCCAAGAGTACCTCGAGAAGTCATCGACCACAACAAGAACATACCACCTCCCTCCTGCTGACTGCACTCGAGCTGGGCCAACTGTATCCATGTGAAGCAGCTGTCCTGGTGCATCGGTCATTGTCACTGTGACTAGAGAATGAGAAGCGGCAACCATCTTACCGTGCCGGCATGGAGCGCAAACAAGATCCTTGACCATCTTGAGTTTTGACAAACCACGAAGGAGATCGTGGCCGCTAACTCGGGTCAAATGATCAAATCCTATATGACCAAGTCTCCTATGCCAGAAGGTCAAATCACGGGATTTAGAAGCAATTAAACACCGGAGAGGATCACCAGAAGACTCAGAAAAATCAGCACGAAAGATCCTCCCATAACGAGAAATCCCGCAAACCGGACTACCCGAAGAATCAAAAATTTTGCAATTGTTTTTCTTAAAACTCACCTCGAAATCGTCATCGGTGAGTGAGAGAGATCAAAGCGATTATCCCGCAGCTTACTCACTAAGGCAACATCTTTGTAATAAATGAATCATTAATGCGCACGCACCTTTAGCGATGGCGAGTCCAAGCGAAGCATCTCAGAAGGTGATCGTCTCATCACCGAGCACGGGCTAGGAAGAGAACCAACGAGAATCTCCGGTCATATGGCGAGAACAACCGAGTCTACAAGCCAAACCTTTCCCTTCCTCGCCGTGAACTGAGTCAAGCAGAGTAAAGTCTCGATCGGGTGAATCAAAATTGATTTTGGCACCCAATACTGAGTAACACGTCGAACAGATGAAGTAGCCAAGCAAGACTGACCTCTATCTACCCTACGCTCTCTGTCACTCAACAAGCGAGAAGGTTTGTGTACACACAAGTCATTCTTTGGATCCGATCGCTACTGGAAGAGCGAGTCGAAACGCGGCAACATCTTGATCTCGCCAGGTAGCCATCTCGAAAGAGAAAACAAGATCTACCCTCAAAACGACGGAAGTCACGACCAAAGGGAGCATGAGGATGAAAACCAGAAAACTCGGAAAAACCAAGTCCTCGATGCTGCCCAAAACCATCAACTGGAGCAAGCCTAGACCTCGTGTTGGTCTTAGGTGCACTCAAGATCTGGGGCTGACCCTGAATGCGCCTAAAAGACTCAACACGGTCCCTACGCGCGATCTTAGCGTGCCTGAAGCAATGATCAAACAAGTGTCCATCCTTCTGACAGAAGGTGCAATGATATTTCGCCTTTTGAGAGGCCGAAGTTGCGGGTGGAATCACCTTGCTGTCAGAGATCCCTTGGACAAGACCTGCCGACTTAAAATTGACTTTCTTAGTCCTGGGCTTAGTCTTGATCACACCTGGTGCTATGGTTCTGAGCACGACAGGTGGATGCTTGCTCACGTCCTCATAGAAATAATATCCTAGACCCTGATTAAATCTGCAAATCTTAGATTGGTCTAGAATGAGGTTGAGCTTCTTCTTGCCTCCTACAAACCTCTCGAGAGTGTTCATAAGATACTGACACTCCCGAAAGAGAGAGGTGCAAGAAGAGTAGGGGGGAGAAGGAACAGCAGAGGATAAGGGAGCAGAAGAAGAACCAACAGCAGAGGAAAGATTGGCTTGTGCATGCATAGCCGACTTTGAGGGAACAGTCCTACTACTAGCCAGTTGGTTTACGTCGCTAGGTGTCTCTACCAAACCCTCATGCTTCTTCCCAGCACACACATTACAAGTAGATGGTTGCTTCTCTAGAAGGTCCTTAGTTAGCTTCACACATTTTTCATCCAGAATAATCAATTCATATTTTAGTTTTTCACAGTTACTGCATGGTGAGCTAACAGGGTCCTTAGAAGCAAATTTGGCCAATTTGTTATTGTCATCAACTAGTTCTTGAAACTGTTTGGAGACAGATTCAAGTTCAGCAGTAAGTTTGGGACAATTCACACATGAAGCAATAGGCTCAAGTAGGAAAGCTTGTAATTCAGTAATTTTAGGGTCTGCCCGTTTTAGATTCATCTTGAGATTATTACAGCTTTCACAAATCTCGGGCAGATCAAGCAACATGGTATAAAGACCTTTAAAAGCATTGTCCTTATCCTCACATGAGGTGCAAGAAGTAGTCTCTACAATAGTCGATGAAATAGGTACTACCCTACTCATTTATAGTTCAGCAAGCATACTAGCATTCTCCACCTTAAGTTTATCAAGCTCAGAAATCAGACTATCATGCGAGGTCCTTAATTTCTCCATGTCACCAATCAAGACACAGCATGTATCACAATCATCACGGGAGGGAGCAGATCTAAGTGAAGTAAGCTCCCGTGATAGTCTATCTACTTCCTTCTCAAGATCAACAACCCTAGCTCTAGATCTAGCATAAAACTTTCCAAGCTTAAGAAATGCATCATTGAGCTGGTCGTAGGAGGGAGCTACCTCATCGGAGTCGCTGTAGAGCTCGCTGTCGCTGACGTCGGTTCCGTTGGCCATGAAGCACATGCCGATGAAGTCGTCACCGTCCTTGGGATCTTGATCATCCTTGCCCTCGTCGTCGCTCCATCCCTCCACGTCACTGAAGTTGATGTCGTCGAAAGCGATGAGGACGCGATGGAAGAGCTTCTTGCCCTTCCCAAAGTTGCGGAACTTCTTCTTGCCTTGAGCAGGTGCTGAGGGCTTCGTGTTGCGGTTCTTGTCGATGTAGTCGTTCTTTCCCAAACCGCCGTAGTCACCTTTGCCATTCCCCAGCTTGGGGCAGTTTGCTCGGATGTGGTTGGGGCCACCACACTCGAAGCAAATCACGGGTCCTCCTGTTTTTCCATCCCTCCTTCTCTTGTAAGCATGGGAAAACTTTTGAGCTAGGAGGGCTAACTGCTCATCCACAAGCTGCTCTAACTGATCATCAGTTATGTCACAGAGAGCAGCAAGGGAGAATCCGCACATCGGCTCAGTAGAAGAAGATCCAAAAGTGGGATCGGTGACTAAGTCCATCGACTGTGACTTCGACCTTCGAGAGACTATGTCAATCTCGTGAGTCTTGAGGCGCGACTAAAGTGCATTAAGAGTCAAAGTCGAGAGGTCCGTGGTATCCTTGATGGTAGTCACCTTCATCTCCCAAATGCGCAAATCAAGAACTGCGAGCATCTGACGAGCATTGTCCGAGTCGGGGTATGTGAGACCGACCGCTCGGAGGTTACTCAAAATCTTGTGAAAACGTGCAAAGCACTCATCAAGGGACTCGCCAGTGAGCATTTCAAACTTGTTGTAATCTCGCTTGAACTGGTCCTGTCGAACTGTCTTGATCTGGGTGGTACCCTCATGGTATGCATCGAGGGTCACCCAGATGTCGAAAGCCGACGTCAGATGAGAAATGCGATCAAACTCGCTTCGGCTCAAACCCTGGATTATAATGTTCCTTGCCTTTGAATTGGCCTCAACATCGGGCATGTTCCCAACATTGATGTTTTCATCGGCAGGAACAGCGAATCTGACCTTCACCTTCCGCCAGATGGCATACCCCTGAGCCTGGATGTACGTTTCCATTCGGCTTTTCCAGAAGGGGTAATCCAAGCCATCAAAGATGGGAGGCTTGGTGGAATACTTATCTGTTGTCATGGCTCACATACCGGTTAAAGATCTATCGAGAAGAGCTAACCGGCTCTGATACCAATTGTAGGACCGAAATGGCAACAGAGGGAGGTGAATGGTGCCTTAAAAATTAAGATCCTCTACTCTCAAGTGTCCACACAGCAACCCAAAACCCTCTGATAATCAAGAGACGAGAAGTGAATCAAATCTAAGAAGTTAAACAAAATCTGGGCGGTTCTGTCAGAAATCGGAAGTTCCGATTATCCCAGCGGTAGTTCCGGTCTTCCAGGCGGAAGTTCCCAAAATTCTGGGCTGCTCTGTCGATAATCGGAAGTTTTGGTCTTCCAGAGCGGAAGTTCTGCACGCGGTAGTTCCGGCGTGTAAACAGCGGAAGTTCTGATTGTCCCAGACAGAAGAACAACACGTACTGGAAATTTCCAAAAATCCAAAATACTCAAAAATTGCTGCTCTTCTCGGGTCAAGTCTCACAGGACATCATCCTAAACAACACATTGACCTCATTGAGAAGGAATCGCAGACAAAGATCCATTAATCAAAGCAAAATTGGATTTCTTGAATATTTGGCAAGAAAGACCAAAAACTTGAAATTCGCATGATTCTTGGATTCTTGAGTGATGAAACTTTGAGGGTAGCTACTTAATAGCCTATAGATTCAACATGCCAAGTTTCATGCCATCTCAAGAAGGGAAAAATATTTTCATCTAAGACCTAGGTACGGGAAGGAAGAACAGAGAAAACCAAAAATCAAGAACTGAGATTACAGTTGATTTGCTCTTGGGAAAAATTGATCAAATGATCTTATGGCATCATCCCAACAAAGAGCAACCCATTTTGGCACTTCCCAACCAGAATCAAGCCAAAAACCAAAATCTCAAGAATCAAGCCTTGACGAGATAATAAGAACAGAGAAAGTAAACAAGAGATTTTTCATTCATTGCACCATTCGATTACAGAGACACACATAGAGGAATGATTACAAAGAACTCAATCCATCTTCTCCCTCTCCATCTCTAGAACACACACAAGCAAAATGAGAAAGAGCAAGTCACAGAGAAGACATCTCTGTTCTCTCCCAACAACTAAAGCCTAAAGCCACAAACTCTCAAAGCTACTTTTGACTCTAGCAAACCCTAATGCTCTCTCAAAAGTCTCATTACAACCAGGCCTTCACCTCTATTTATAGCCCTTGGCTAATGGGTCTCCAACCCGTTACGCCGGCTAACCCGAACGGATCCCGCTTCCACTTGTGCCGCCTTGCAAAATTACCATTTCACCCCTCGTGCACCTTCTGGAAGGTCCCGCATTCCTTGTTGTCCACGACTCGCAACCACCTCGAGTGCACACCGTCTTCGACACACCTTGAACGTTCTGACCTCAACGCCGCCTGCGTCTAGTCCGGTCTCCACGTGTCTCGCCACGATTCCGCCTCGACGTCCTGCAACCAGCACAAACAAGAAACACATCACATAGCATTGCTCTAGATACAAGAATCAACATTTGCATTAGACTCAAAACCATTCATGAACCACACAACTCAAAATCAAAAACTATGCGCTCACTGCTCAGTTCTGCGAACCAACTGAAGTTCCGTTTTCTTCATGGCGGAAGTTCCGATGATCGGAACTTCCGCAATCCCAGGGCGGAAGCTCCGCACATTACCAAAACAAAACACATTGCTCAGGTCAATTGGAAGTTCCGCTTTCCCAGGGCGGAAGTTCCGATGATCGGTACTTCCGCATTCGAGGCGGAAGTTTATAAAATCTGAGAATCAAAACAAGAAGAAAGACAACAAAGATGAATCAAATCACAAACTTGTCAATAGAAGTGTCAAATACTCATCACTCGTATGGGGAACATTCTCACATGGTCTCTCACTATATAAAGAGGGGCGGTGGCTTGGGGTAAGAGAGGGAGGATGATCTTTGGAAGAACTCCTAAAACCCTAATAGCCATGCCTTCTTTACTACGCTGTCGGAGCTAACACTCCAGTGCGTGGTGATCCTGCCCCGTACGTGTCGATACCTCAGAGGTGTTGTTGCGGAGCATCAGCACTAGGACGATCCGCGACTTGTGTTGATCACCGGAGTCGGGGAAGAAGTCGCGTGGTGGGTACGACCACTTGAAGAAGCAGACGCGCATTGAGTACGACTACTTGAAGGAGGAGACGCGTCGTGAGTACGACTACGACTGCATCAACTCGCTACAATGACTCTACTTCCGCTACGAGTCGGTGTGTCTAGCGGTAATCTCGTGATCTATTACTTGCGGTGGTTCCTTGGTTGCGCGGAAATTTTTGTTTGTGCTATCGTAGCATTGCCGCATATCCCTACAGTTTGATGGTTGATGTTATCCTTTATTATGATATGGTTTGATTTAGTAAATGCCTAAGGATCTTCGTATAGTCTATTGATAGGTTTATCATAATTGATTCAACATGATTGGATAATTAGAGTTTTGATATGTTGTTGAATTCTGATTCAGTTCATACATTCATTCGGATAGCTGTTGCTCTTATTATGTCATTAGCTGAAAGATTCTTGAAATTAATTCGTAGTATTGCTTGGTGTTAGACTTTAGGTAATATATTGGCTTCCGATTAGCCAGGGTATTACAGTTGGTATCAGAGCGGGCATTAGGTCCGTGGTATTGAAATATTAAATTGACACACTGTGCACAGTAGGTGGGTTTTGGGTCATTCATTGCATCTGCATTTCTGATAGTTTGATTCATTTTGTTCAAGCTGAACTATTATTGAATTGATTTGTACCACTGTTCTTGTTGTTCTAAAGCTAAATGGTTAGCTATATGTTTGTGATATTCAGAAATGTTGAGAAGTTGAGGTCGTGGTTGTGGCCCTTGGCTTTGCCAGGCTACACCATCATTCGTGGTCTAGGAATAGGGTAGTAGTTACCCCAATACCATAGTTATGTGATGAGCGTGAGTTTCTTTATAAAAGTTTTTCTCTTCCTTGTGCTTGATTTAGGCCAATTCTGGGTTCAACAACTTAGTCCGTATTGGGCCAGCTGTGGCTGGTAATCACCGAGAGAAGGCAAAGAGGTTCTGTAGAGGACTTAACCATGAGTATCACCATGTCATGGGGGTGACCAGCTTGCTTAACGTCAACTCTGTGGTCGATCAGGCTAAGGGTTTGGAGTCGGAGAGAGAGCGTAATAGAGAGAGGCAGTCTTCTAGTGGGTTTACCCCTTCTGGTGGTTCTGACAGTGGTCAGAAGAGGAGTTTCAGTAGTGGAGGTGGGTCTTCTCAGTGACCTACTTCCAAGAAGTTTCAGGGAGGCCATCGTCCTCAACCGTCTGCGCGATTTGGTCAGTAGAGACAGACTGCCCCTTCGGCACATCGTACTTCCTCGCAGGCGTTGCGTCCTGTTCCAGGTCAGGGTATGATTTGTTTTAAGTGCGGTGACAGTCAACGTGCTTCTGAGTGCTCTTTCACTGGAGTTTGTCCTCATTGTGGCTTGTCCGGCCATAAGATGTCAGTTTGCAAGAAGAATCCAGTGAGTATCATCAGGTGGGAGTCAGCCCCTACAGCATCTTCATTCATTACTCCACGAAGATCAGTTCAGACTCTGGTAGCTGCTCCCATGCCTCAGTACCCTTCAGGATGGGTTTCTCCTCCAGCGTTTCCTCCAGCACCTTTTGCAGGGTTCTACTGGAACCCTGTGCCGTCTACACCGCCGTTGTTTGCTCCATCTGTGGCAGTCCCTGTTCATCCTTCGCCGAGTGTCGGAGCGTCCTCTATTCCGGTACCACCGAGAGTCTACGCCATGCCTACTCCTGAGACCGTAGGCCGTCCTGACGTGGTGACAGATACCTTACTAGTTGATTCTCATGAGGCTTTTGTTCTTTTGAGGAGGATTTCATAGCTACTCTGATGGTGATTCGGTTATCGCCTTTTGATGTTATCCTTGGTATGGATTGGTTATTCAGTTACCGCGCTAAGATTTGTTGCTTCTGGAAGACCGTGACTTTGCGAGCCCCGTTCGGTGAAGAATTGGTGTTTCAGGGCAGTACGCCGTCTGATTCCATTTTTGTGTTGGCCAGTTTGTTCCCTAGCCGACGAGCATCAACAATTGGATTGCTTTGGTCTACTAGCGCGAAGGCAGATTCATCTCTACGCATCGAGGATATTCCAATAGTGTGTGAATATCCTAATGTTTTCCCTACAGAACTTTCTGGGATGCCTCTAGAGTAGAATGTGGAATTCTAGATTGATCTTATTCCTGGTACCCGACATATTTCTATGTCTCTGTACTGTTTGGCTCGACCCTTCCAGGATGAGCTGAAAAAGCAATTGGACGATTTGTTGTCCAAAGGTATGATTCGGTATAGTGTTTCACCGTGGGGGCGCCTATTCTCTTCACAAAGAAGAACCTCGTGTTGTTGGCGTATGTGCGTGGATTATCGGGCTCTCAATCAAGTGACGATATAGAATAAATATCCCTTGCCCCGTATTGAGGATCTTTTGATCAGCTGAAAAGAGCTAAAGTGTTCTTCAAGATTGACCTTCAGTCATGGTACAATCAAATCTGAGTTCGGGAGCAGGACATTGAAAAGTCGGCTTTCTCTACGAGGTATGGTCATTATGAGTATAAAGTAATGTCCTTTGGACTAACAAATGCACCTGTAGTTTTCATAGAAGCAATGAACAGCATGCTCCATCGATATCTTGATGAATTTGTAGTGGTGTTCATTGATGATATCTTGATCTATTCTAAGACAGAGGAGGACGGTAACATCCCAAATCTGGGGTTGTATTTCAAATTTATGAAAATGAGGATAAATTAGAAATTTTAATGCAACCTTGTTGTCATTTGAAATTTCTGGAAATTCTTTCCTTGAAATGTTGACTTCAAACTCAAATGCTTTTATTGACTCGAATTGTTGCAATCCAAAATCTTCTAGTCAAACCTTGTGATCTTCCTCTGGAAATATTTTTCCTAGGTTCCTGATCATCTTGGTAACCACTCTGAGAAATTTCATAATTTTTAGAAATTATTTGCTACTTCTTAGGGGCTGGTCAAACCTTTAGGTTCTCTTGTCAAACCCCTATACCAGCAGCTTGTGAATTTTCTAGCGAGTTATGCACTGCATGAAAATTTTTGGAAAATATTCACACGGTTGAACTCGAAGTCAGCATCACTCATTAAAAATTTCAGAATTTTTGGAGCTGTGGAGCTACCTCTAGAAAATCCCTAATCATCTCAGCCTTTTATCCATAAACAAAGTTACTGTTTGTGAGGTCTGGACCCGACAAACCGGTCTCGGCTCGACCAAACCGCTTCGCCGTCTGACCTAGCCACCTGCGCCAGACTCGAGCATAAAACCCCCAGCACTCCTCGACTGTTCGATCGAAGATCAGGGGCTCAGCTCGATCACGCGCTGCGTCCTCTCGCTCAGCCCCCGACGCGTGGGCCCAGCCGCAGGTCGTCTCCACGCGGACGATGCTCCTGTGCCAGCACTCCCGCGCCGCGCCACAGAGCTCCCTCGCCCGCGTCAGCTCAACTGCCCCACCCCCGGGTTTGACACCGCCCACTATTTTTGTCGCCTCGGCCGCATCTCCCGCGTCGCCCATGCCCTGTCCGTTAGCCATCGCATCTGCTCGCCCATGACCACCGTCCGTGGACCAAGGTCACGCCGCCGTGGCCTCCTCACGAGCCCTCCGCTCTAGTGCCTTTAAGAAACCCCCTGGGGCACCATCTCCTCTCTTTCGACACCACCAGGCCATTCCCCACCCCCATTTTCTCTTCCACTGAAAGAAATTACGAGGAGCTCGAGCTCTCAAATTCTGGCCACCGCACCTCAACGCCGTGACGGCGGCACAGGGGTTCATTCCCTTTTTTGTTCGCGTCACATTGCGCCCCTGATTTCCATTATCATTTCCCCTCAACTGATTTTGAGTTTCATTCGCAGGAACTGTCAGGTTTGGCTTTTCCTCAAACTCGGTCGAAATCAGAGTTCATCTTCCCCATCTCGGGTAAGAAGCCCCCTTTTCTGATTTCCTTGCTCTCACACCATCCTTCGGGCCCACTCGAGCTGCTCCTACTTCTAATTGCTCCTACCGCTGCTCAGGTCATCGCCTCCACGGTGACGCCACCGCCGCCGACTCGGTCCACGGCTGCCAGCCCATCTCCGGTGATCTTCTTAGCTCCTCGTCGCTCAGGTAGCTTCACGAAGTTCCCTTATTGCTCATGCGCGTGCTAGTTTCCCAAGGGCGTCGCTACTTCACACATTGCCATGTTCACCGTAGCCACTCCTCCGCCTCGCCTCGTCGCGCCGCCGCTGTGGTTCACCGGAGCAACCACCGTCGGTACCTATGGCTGCGCATTAGTGCCAGGACCCCATTTTAGTACTTTCCTAGCACCTCCATGGCCTCCCTCGCCGGCGACATGCTAGGAGAGCTCGCGGTCAGAGCCGCTTCGTTGTTGGACGAGCCAACAAACGCTGTAGCAGATGATTAGCTCCTAATCGATGCCCTAATCTCCAATTACTGTGCAAATCCGGGCTCAATTTGGTGCTGAGTGTGACCGACATGTGGGCCCTCATGGACGGTTAAGTGAATACACAAATTAGTGGAGTACGTTTGCTCAAGGGGAAAAAAATCCTTACACTCTTAATCCATGTTTACGTTTTGGTAGTGAAAGACGTATTCACGAGAATACGCTTTCGGAGCATTTTCGTCCTGGGCTGAGTCAAAGTGGACCCGGTCAAAACCCCACTTTGGGCCCGCTGGTCAGCGTCTAGGGCTAGCAGAGTGTCGGTATAAAAAGTATAAATAGTTTATAAATCCCAATTGATTTAATTGTGTTCTGTTTAATGCATTAAACTTCAAAATTGCACAAGTAATTCATTTTAGCTCCAAATTTGATGATTCAAATTTTGCTAGATTCTTTGTTTCATGTACTTTATTATAAAAATTGTTTGAACCTTGTTACTATTCCATAAAACACTTTTGGTAAAATTACTTTTGGTTTAATACTTTTGGTTGCACTAAAAATTGTTTTAACTTCAAAAATGCATAAGTATTTCCCTGTAACTCCAATTTTAGTAAACTCAATTGTGTTATTTTCCTCTATTATTGTAATCTATTGCAAAATAGGTTTTGAGCATGTTGCTACCTTTGAAAATCTGATTCTACATTTATCATGTGCACTACTTTCTTGTCTTTGAAAAATCACAAGAAATTCATCTTAGCTCCGAATGAGGTGAGTCATTTTTCATTGCTCATATCATGTGGTGCTATGTCTACCATAAAACTTTCATGTTCACCACCTCTCTGGAAATTTTTACCAAAATACTTAATTTTGGATGAATAGTAAAAGCTAGCAATTTATTGGATTTTCTGAAAAACTGACTTTCAAACTGCCATAACTTTTGCATGGAGCGTCCAAATCAATTTATTCTTGTTGATAAATTCATATAAAATCATGTTCGAGCTTCTGCGTATTTTTCATGATTTTTAGATAACTTTGATTTTTTGAGTCTTTTCGGTATTGTTCGTTCTTATTGTGCTTTCGATTCTTTCGAATAGGTTTCGACGACTTTATTGATTACGCGAGTGATCCTATGCAGCAAGAATGTTATCTCCAGCAAGGCAAGCAGTTGTTTCCATTTGATCATATTGATCCCATTACTTTCAATGTTTATTATCTTATTTACAAAGTGTATGTATGCATGCTCTTTTTTGCTGTTAAATTATCAATCGAGTAGTTGATCCTATAGTTGCGTAAACTGTAGGTATACGTTCATCCTCTACCACTGAGCCTAGAATTTATTTGCTGTGATTTAGAGCTCGATGGATGAGCTCTAATCACTTTACTTATAGTTTGCAAGTTGATGTTGCTTACAAATGCTTAGAATGTTAGAATGGGGATCATCGCGTCGGCGATGGTCATTTTATCATCACTATAATTATTTGAGTCTAGATACTCATGTAGGTAATTGTATTTGTAAAAACTAAAACTGAAAGTGAAATATTTTAGACTTGGGCACAATGGTTTGATGGTGTGGTTATTAGGTGTGTGATTGGTGCCCGAGTCAACAAGGACCGAACATCTTGGACACTGACCCAAGTGTTTTTGCGTGCTAACCACACGAGGGAATTGGGAACCCCTCTTGACTAAGTACTTTGCGAGGTATTAATTATTGAAGTCACTGGTGGTAAGAAAAAGAAAGTGTTTGTTTTGGGATGAGAGGGATGGGTTCTTTTCTAGGTTCGCCATACCCAAGAGCACCCGCAGTTGCTTCGGCTGGGCCGGTGCGTCCGACTCAACGTGTGGGTCCTTAGTGGGAGCCCGTAACGGCGGTTCACTGAGGGTCAACCCCCATACGTGCGACTCGTAATTAGTACAATCCATTGGAAAGCATCTCGTATGACTTAGCTGTGCCGGCATACCAAAGGAAGTGTACTAAATCATGTGGCAAAAAGCCGGTCTGGCGTGTGGGTACATTGGTACACCCCTGCAGGGTATAATCTATTCGAATAGTCTCGTCCTAGGTTATGGAAATGCTTGGTTAAGTCTCTACAAGAGTTAGACTCAACAGTTTTCGATAAAACTTGATTTTTGGGTGGTACGAATGGGTAATTCGTGCTATGTTGTGGTGGCTATTGGGTAGTCATCTCTAGGATGTTATTTATGTTTATTATTGTTGTCTCGCTGTTATTTAATCAATTAAAAACTGATTTGTCAAATTGCTTTCAATCTATTACTTAATGCAAATGAAATATTGCCTTGCGCGTCAAATGAACCATATAACATCCTTCTTTGTTTCAGCTTGCATGTAGCTATGTATAGGCTTGTTACTCGTAAGTCTTGCGAGTACGATTTGTACTCAGTTGCTTTGTTTAATTGTTGCAGAGGAGGTTGACCCCCAAGGGATTAACTATTGTGAGACCGACTTCGACTTTGCCCTCGATGACTAGCTTGGACGTTTCCAGTCGGTTGCCTTGTGGGTAATGGCAAACCGTTTTGCTTTTGTTTATCGCCATCTTATGGCTTATGTTTCCACTGTGTAACATCCCAAATGTGGATTTGTGTTTCAAATGTAAGAAAATGAGAAGAAATTAAAACTTTTCTTGCATCTTGAAGTCCTGGATTATTTATGTAATTCTTGTAAAGGAGTTATGGAAATCAAAAATCAAAATCCTTAATTGACTCCAATCAAAAACCTCCTTGACAAAGATCTTGTGCCAAACCCATGTAAATATTTTCCTAAGTTCTAGGGAGGCTTGGTAACACCTCTGAATTATATCATGATTTTTAGAAATTATTTGATAATTTTGGAGGCAAGTCAAACCAAGTCAAAGCTTGGTCAAACCCTAATTCACACCTTCTGGAATTTCTTGAGAAAAATACAATGCATAAAAATCTCTGGAAATTTTATGTGAGGTTTATTCTGTAGTCAGCAACCTCCAGTTAAAATCTCATGATTTTTGGAGCTTAATTGCTACCTTAAGAAAATCCTCCAAAAATCAGATATTAATTCAAAGCCTAGTTGGTTTTCACTGTTCTTTGGGTTCGAGTCAGACTCGGTCTCGAGCCACTTGACTTGGTTCGATCAACTAACTGCACCGCCTCGGTCGATCTAGCGCGAGCGTTGTGGGTCGTTGGATCGGCATCGAACGGCCCACGATCATGTGAACGTTCGGACCATTCGAGCGCGCCGATCCATGTGAACCATAGGATTATAAATCAAGGGCTCAGTTTCGCGTGAACGTTCGGACCGTCCGAACGCCTCGCGCAGTGTGAGCCGTAGGATCCAGATCAACGGCCCAGGGTTAAGTGAACGTTTGAACCGTTCTAATCGCCCCGTTTCTTTTGAACCGTCCAATTTCAATCCAACAGTGGATGAGCCGTCTCCTTCCTCGGGTCGGAGCGCGCGTCTGAGTCAAGCAATGGCGTGAGCAGAGGAGAAGAGCACAGCGTTGAGTCACCTCTGTGGTCACCTTTAAATGGCTCTCTCTGCTCGCATTAAATGCCCGTCGTGCACCGCCCTTAGAAGTCCACTGTTCAACTGCTCCCGTCGCTCTCAAGTGCTCTCATGGCAGTGTTGACCTGAGGAGAAATATCGTCGTTGCTCTCTGCCATTCTCAGCTATTTAAGCTTCATTGCTCCACTCTTGGCTTCCTTTAGCACTTCCGCAACTCTAGCTAGCACCCACGGGCTTGTTTGAGCCGCAATCACTCGAAATCGTTTCGGCCGCCATTGCCGAGCTTCAAGCTTACGGTGAAGGCGGTACCACAGTGGCTCTCTTTTTCCAATTCTTGCTCCCTCTTTACTCTCTTGAGCTTAACCCTCGCTCAATTTTGTTCATCTTGCTCAGGGCTTGACTTAATTGGAGTTTTCCCTTTTTCGGCCGAAAGCCCCATTTTTCATCACCAGAGCAGACCCAACCTTCTCTGTGTCCTCCCCGTGCTCAGGTAACTCCACATTAGTCCCTAGTTCCTTGGCACATGCTTACTTGGACCGCAGCAGAGCTGATTTGTATTTTTTGTTTTTCGGCCGTTTTGGTCATCTCTATCAACTCCGGCTTGCCGACGTTCTAGACCGCCGCAGCCAAAATGGTTAGTCCCATTGGGTACACAAGGTTATTGAGAACCCATTTTGGGCATTTGCTTGCACCGCCGTGACCAGAGTCGCCGGCGGCGAGCCTCTTTTCGCCGTCGTTTTGTCGGATGAAAATTGGGCGCGAGCTTTTGAACGTGGTTCGCTGTGGACTGTCGATCTTTAGATCTACGATCCCGGATCGCGCGAACGTTGGGATTCGAGTGAACGTTCGGACCGTCCGAACGGTTCGATCCGCGTGGATCGTTGGATACAAGATCAACGGTCCCAATTCGAGTGAACGTTCGGACCGTCCGAACGGTTCGATCCGCGTGGATCGTTGGATACAAGATCAACGGCTCATGTGCGTGTGAACGTTCGGACCGTCCAAATCCAACGGTGAGCGTATGGGATTTGTGAGCCAGGCGTGCGCGAGTTATCCCGTGGACTTGGACCGTTGGATCCAAGAACAACGATCCAAGTTCGTCCACGTCGTTTGAATTTTGGATTTTCCCGAAAGGATTAATTGTTAACTGAAAAATGTAATTAACTTGTAAAATGCATAACTTTTTCATTTTAATTCCTTTTCGGTTGGTTCAAATTTTGTTAGTTATGTTTTTAACTAAACTTTAATCTAAAAATGCTTCTAACCTCATTATATCTCCAGAAAATTTTGCTAAAATGTTAGTGCAATGAATAGTAGCATTTATGATTTATAAGGCTAAGCAAAATTGTTTTGCTCATATCTTTTGCATTAAGAATCCAAATCAATTTGTTCTTATTGCTAAATTCCTTAAAAATCATGCTCTTGCTGCTGTAAAAATTTTAAAACATTTGGAGAAAGTTTGCTATTGACTCTTTGTGTTTTCTTCGTTCTTATCGGTTCTTTCTCGCTTTCTCACTAGGTTCCGAAGAGCACGTTGATAACTTAAGTGATCCTCCGCAACATCTTGAACCATAGCAATCAGGCAAGCAGTTTGATCATGTTAATCCCAGTATTTTTCAAGTCTAATATATTGATTTCAACTTATATGTATGCATTGCTATTTTGTTATTAAATTATGGTTAGTATCCTATAGTTGCATAATCTGTAGGAATTGATTATCGTCTACTACCATGAGCCTAGGTTATTTGCTGTGATTTGAGTTCGATGGATGAGCTCTTGTCACTTAGTAGATTGCGAATTGAAATTGCTTAGAAATGCTTAGTTTCAGTAGTAATGGGCGATCATCGATTTTAGTCGATGATCTTGATCACATATCTATTTATTATTCCATTATGTCCAGCACTTGTGCTTTATTACTTTGTAAAGTCAAAAACTAAAAATAAAATTGTTTTAGACTTGGGCACAATGGTATGTTGGTGTGATCTGTTGGTGTGAATGGAATGGTGCCTGGGTCATCAAGGACCGAGTTACTTGTGTCACTAAGCCAAGCGCTTTTGCGTGCTAACCACGCGAGAGGGATATGGGACCTCTCTTGACTGAGTACTTTGGCGGGTGTTATCTCCGACTCGCAGGAGGGAGTTGTGTGTGTTGTGTGAAAAAGGATATGTGTTCTTGTGTTGGGTGTGCGGTGGTGGAGATTCCGGGTAGGCTCTCCACCTCGAGGGGCGTCGTAGTTGTCCAAGGCTTTACCTGCGATGGGTAGTTGACCGAGGTTTTACGATGACTCCGATACAACGTATGGGTTTCTATCCATACGGGCGGCTCGTAGTTAATACACAATATTGGAAATATCTCGTAGGACTTAGCCGTGCTGGCATACCTAAGGAAGTGTGCTTAATAGCTTGGCAAAAAGGCGGTCTGGCGTGTGGGTACATTGGTACACACCTTCAAGGATAAAACTATTCGAATAGCCTCGTCCTAGGTTATGGACATGCTTGGTAAGGTCGTGCAAGAACTAGACTACAACCTTTTTATTAAAATTTGACATGGTTGGTATGAATGGGTAATTCGTGCTATTGTTGTGGTGACTAATGGTTTAGTCACTTCCAGGATTGTTGTTGTCATCTATCTACTGTTGTATTGTTGTCATTTAGGGTTATTTGAACATTAAAAACAGACTTGTCAACTTGCTTTTAAATGTACTACATTATTGCAAATAAAGATTGCTTTGTGCTGAAAATGGAACATACAGCCTCCACTTAAATAAGCTTGCATGTAGCATATGTATAGGTCTGTTACTCTACACGTAAGTCTTGCGGAGTACAATTTTTGTACTCATTTGCTTTGCTTAACTATTTGTTGCAGAGGAGGAAGGTGAGCCCCAAGGGCCTCACTTTTGCGAAATGTGTTGCTGGTTCGACGACTAGCCTGGCGGTCCGGTCTGTTGCCTTGTGGGGTAAAGGCACACTGATTGGTTCTTTTGTTTATGGCCATCTTATGGCAATTTTGCTTCCGCTTTTCAATTTTTGTATTTATATGTAATTTGGCCGGTTGGCCTCTATTTGGTGATATCTGTCCTTTATTTATTTTAACTTCTCGTTTGTTGTTGTGCTTCGGTTCTATGTGAATGAATGGAATTGATGCATGAATTTTATAAAGGGGTGTGTATACTGCATTTCTGGGAAGTATACATGTCTCGTGTCTCGGGTTATCTGATTTGTGATGCTAGGACCAAGTGGATGGTTAAGCATTACAAGCCCGATAAACCAGGGTCTCACAAAGTTTGGTATCAGAGCCATACTGACCGTAGTAACCCAAGCTTGGTCGTCTTTAGGATATTTTAGAAAACCTTATTTTCAAAGTATCAAATGATTTATGAAAGCTTAAGTAATTCTCAGATTTTACTCCTTACCTATCTTAGCTTTCTCCTCTCATCTTACTCTAATTTGAGTTTTTAAAAAAATTATTTAACTCTCTTTTCTTCAAAGATAATTGTTATCATTTAATTGAGTTTTGGGGAACTAATGAGTTTAGCAAATTGAAGGGTTGGCTGCCCTCTACAAGGTTTTGAAGTTTCTGGAATGGATAAATTCGACTAGAAGCTTGGATGCAAAACCTAGACATCGATTTTTCAATTTCCAGACAGCAAGCTCAAAAGTTTTAACAGGGTAGAAAATGAAAGTTTAATCAACTAAAACTTGTGGGAATAGAAGGGTAAGATGTGATACTAGTTAGCTATGTATCTAACACTATTTTCGCTGATTTAACCTTGCTCTTTAGTGGTATTAGATCTTACGTTATGTTCTGATTTTTATCTTCTCAAACAATTACTCGTTCATCCAATACGGGTTAGTTGTGTGGGAAGTTGAGCTTTGGTTTTGGGTGATTCCTTGCGGTTTTAGAGTCTTTTTATAAGCCTTTTTAAAGTTTATATACTTGCTATTTTCGACTTTCGATTAGGGTAATATTCCATTCCCCTAGTCGTTAGTTTTTTGCTTTCTTTTGGCTTTGTTTTTCGGGTCTAGTTGTTAACCAAAGTTTCTTGTAACAGGATGGCCGGACGCACTCGTAGCGGCCAAGGCCAGTCAGCTGGTCCGGACGAGGAGCTTGCTCCTCCTCCGACCATTGCCGAGGTCCTTCTTCAGATTGAGTGCAACCGTACAGAAGACCGGAGGGTTCTTCTGGACGTCATCGCGCGCAACACCTCCGCCCTTACCGGTGCTTCGGGATCCGGGCAAGGGAGTGGACACCAGCCGCGTGGGGGACTTGTGGAGTTTCTTCGCACCTAGCCCCCCACTTTCTCCGGTCGAGGACCGCTTGACGCATTTATTGGCCGTGCGGTTGAGAGAAAGCCATATAGCGCAGCGCGAGAGCACGAGAAGGCGTTGTTTGCATCGCACCAGCTGGAGGGTGCAGCTTTGTCTTGGTGGGAGAGCTTTCTCGCCATGCAGCCGGACGGCTACACCGTCACCTGGGAGGAGTTCCGCACTGCCTTCCATCGGAGTCATATTCCTTCGGCTGATGAAATCAAGAAGGAGTTCTTGTCGCTCAAACAAGGGCGTTTCTCGGTCCCAGAGTATCTCTACGAGTTCAACCATTTGGCTCGTTATGCTCCGAAAGAGGTGGCCACTAACGAGGCCAAACAAGAGAAGTTCAAGAATGGTTTATCTGAGGAGCTGCAGGACAAGCTATCTATCATCGACTTCCCGGATTTCCAGACCTTGGTGGATAAGGCCATCGTCGCCGAGCACTCAGGGCGAGCGCTTGTGGATTCCCGCAAGCGTAAGTGGGAGGCCCACAAGTCTTCTAGGGCCAGCTATCCCGCTTGATCGGTCTCGGGGTCGCGTCATCGAGCTTCAAAGACCCAGAGGTTGTCAAGACTGCCCCTCGTCCTTCGCAGGCCGTGCCCCAATCACGTGCAACCCGGCTACCGGAGTCACTTGCTTCGCCTGCAACCAGAAGGGGCATTATGTTAACCTATGCCCTAAGAAGACAGGAGCAGCCCCTCGTCCTAATGGAGGACGCGGGCAAGGAGGTGGTTCTTCTCAGGACCTGAAGATAGTCCCTGCTATTCAAGGTGTGGGTAGTGGTCGCGTCAACCTCATCTCAGCGGAGGAGGCACAGGAGGCACCCGACGTCGTGCTGGGTACACTTTCTATTAACTCTCATTCTGCTACTATTTTGTTTGATTCAGGAGCATCTCATTCTTTTGTTTCTGAGCCTTTTGCTGCTATTAGTTAGCTCCTTTTTACGCCATTGTTGGTCCCATTGCTCATTCGCTCTCCGGGTTCAGAGTTGAGAGCCGAATCTGAGTGTAGGGATGTTCCAATTGAGATCGAGGGAGTGAGATTCTTCGCGAATCTTATCCTGCTCCATTCAGCAAGTCTAGATGTAATTCTTGGCATGGATTGGTTGTCTCGGCACAAGGGACAAATCGATTGCGCTAAGAAGTGTGTCTCTCTATCTAGTCCTTCCGGTGAGCGAGTTAAGCTTTTGCCAAGTCGCTAGGTGCGCATCTCTTCGCGCTTGAAGCGAAGCCCGCTCTAGATATTAGTGAAGTCCCAACAGTTCGTGACTTCATTGATGTCTTTCCTGAAGATCTCCCAGGGATGCCACCAGTTCGAGACCTCGAGTTTGTCATTGAGTTGGTTCCCGGTACCGCCCCGATTTCAAAGAGGCCTTATCGGATGCCACCGAACGAGTTGGTGGAGTTGAAGAAGCAACTTGGTGAGCTACAAGAGAAAGATTTCATTCGCCCTAGCTCATCTCCGTGGGGTTGTCCAGCAATCTTCGTAAAGAAGAAGGACAATACTTTGCGCATGTGCGTTGATTACCGTCCGCTTAATGAGGTAACGGTAAAGAACAAGTATCCATTGCCCGCATTGATGATCTCTTTGATCAATTAAGCGGAGCTCGAGTATTCTCCAAGATTGATTTGAGAGTGGGATATCATCAAGTTCGGATACGACCTGAGGATATTCCAAAGATGGCTTTCTCTACTCGCTACGGCTTGTATCAGTACACTGTCATGTCATTTGGCTTAACCAATGCTCCAGCCTTGTTCATGAACCTCATGAATTCGGTATTCATGGAGTATTTGGATAAGTTTGTCGTGGTCTTCATCGATGATATTCTTATCTACTCCAATGATGATGAGGAACACGATGAGCATATGAGGCTTGTGTTAGGCAAGCTTCATGAGCACCACCAGTATCACGGTTGACAAGTCGCGTGCGGTTGAAGGAAGTGGTTTTCTTGGGTCATGTTCTTTCAGTAGGAGGCGTAGCCGTTGATCCTAGCAAGGTCAGTGATGTTCTTTCATGGAGTCAGCCTACTTCGGTGACTGAAGTGCGGAGTTTTCTTGGTTAAGCGGGATATTATCGTCGCTTTATCGAGAACTTCTCCAAGATCGCGAAGCTGATGACGGAGCTGCTCAAGAAGGACAAGAAGTTCTTGTGGTCCGATGCTTGTGCGGATAGCTTCCAAGTACTCAAGAACGTTTGACCACTGCTCCCGTTCTCGTTCTTCCTGATATTCATCGAAGCTTCGATATCTTTTGCGATGCTTCTCGTCGAGGACTCGGTTGTGTCCTTATGCAAGAAGGCAAGGCTGTGGCCTATGCATCAAGGCAATTGAGACCTCATGAACTCAACTATCCTACCCATGACCTGGAGTTAGCTGCTGTGATTCATGCACTTAAGATTTGGCGACATTACCTAATCGGTAATCGATGTGAAGTGTATTCGGATCACAAAAGCTTAAAGTATTTGTTCACCCAACCAGATCTGAACCTCAGGCAAAAAGAGATGGTTGGAGTTGATCAAAGAATATGACATGGGTATTCACTACCATCCGGGCAAGGCTAATGTCGTGGCTGATGCGCTTAGTCGTAAAGCGCATTGCAATGCCTTGTTGCTCAAGGAGCTTCAGTCATGTGATTAATCAAGAGGGCATTTGAATCGATCCTAGCAAGATCTAGATGGTAGTAGAATGAAAAAGGCCAACCAATATCAAGGAATTGAGGAGTTTTCTGGGATTAGCTGGTTATTATCGGCGTTTTGTAGAGGGTTTCTCTATCATTGCCAAACTGATGTCACAGCTAACTCAGAAATGTGTCAAGTTCCAGTGGATATAGGAGTGTGAGTGTAGTTTCTGCACTCTAAAGGATAGGTTGGTGACCGCCCCTATTCTTACCCTTCACGAACACAGTAAGCGATTTACTATTTATTGGATGCATCTCGGGTTGGACTCGGTTGTGTGCTCATGCAGGATGGTAAAGGGATTGCCTATGCTTCGAGACAGCTGAAGAAACACGAGTAGAACTATCGTACTCCTGATTTAGAGCTCGCCGCAGTGGTTCTTGCTCTGAAGATTTGGCATCATTATCTGTATGGCGAATCTGGTGATATATTCACTTATCACAAGAGTCTGAAGTATATATTTACCCAGAAAGATTTGAATCTGACACAGCGAAGGTGGTTGGAATTAATAAAAGATTATGATCTCACCATTCAGTATCACCCTGGCAAGACAAATGTAGTAGCGGCTGCTCTGAGTCGTAAGGCGACACCCCTTACCCTCAGTTGTCTTATTACTGATTTTGAGCGTATGGATATCTCTTTCTGTTTTGCGGGCACTGCCTAGGCTGAGACTCGTTTGCTTCTTGAGTCAGCTATTCCGGATCGAGTGCGAGAAGCACAACAAAGATGATCGATGCTTGGTAGCGAAGCGTCTCGATGAGGGCAAGCAAGGTCATTCGGCATTGATGAGTCTGGTGCGTTGCGGTTTAAGAGCTTCCTTTGAGTACCACCGGAGGCCCTGGTCAACGATGAAATTCTAAGATTAGCTCATCGTATTCCATACACCGTACATCCTGGAGAAACCAAGATGTATAAGGATTTGAAAAAGAATTTTTGGTGGAAAAGAATGAAGGTTGATATTGCTTAGTATGTGGCATCTTGTGGTGTTTGTCAACGAGTCAAGGCCGAGCATAAACGGCCAGCGAGGATTATTCTGACCTTTGGAGGTCCCAGTTTGGCCATGGGATAATATCTCGATGGATTTTGTGGTTAGTTTACCTCGCATACAGCGAGGGAAGGATGCTATTTGGGTTGTAGTGGACCGGTTCAGCAAGTCTGCGCATTTTATTCCCATCCGTACAACCAACTCAGCGAGTGACTTGGCCCCTCTCTATGTGTGAGAGATAGTGCGGTTACATGGTGTGCCTAAGATTATTATTTCTGATCGTGATGCTAAGTTCTTCTCCAAATTTTGGAAAAGTCTGCAGAGTGCCTTGGGCACGCAGCTTCGTCTTAGCACCGTATATCACACTCAGACAGATGGTCAGTCTGAGTGCACGATTCAGACCCTTGAAGATATGCTCAAATCCTGTGTGATGTTTTGGAGAGGAAGTTGGGAGGACCACCTAGCTCTGGCAGAATTCGCTTATAACAATAGTTATCATGCTAGTATTCGAGCCGCACCATTTGAGGTACTCTATGGGCAAAAGTGTAGATCCCCGTTGTGCAGGGATGCAGTTGGAGAACGAACCATTTTGGGGTCCGATTGGGTTTAACAGACGGTGGCCAGAATAGTAGAGATTAGGAAGAATATGTTAGCCGCTCAGAGCCGACAGAAGAGCTACGCAGATGTGAGGAGGCGGGATTTGGAATTTGAAGTGGGAGATCAGGTTCTTCTCAGAGTGTCTCCTACTAGAGGCATCATGCATTTTGGCACCAAAGGAAAGCTTAGCCCGAGATATGTTGGACCCTTTCCTATCGTGGCACGTATTGGGAAGGTGGCATATCGCTTGGACCTTCCCGAGTCCATGACCGGCGTGCATAATATATTTCATGTTTCTATGCTGAGTAAATATTTGAGGGACCCAGAGCATTGTATGCCACTAGAGCCATTCAGTATTGAGCAAGATCTACCTTTGAGTCCCGACCAGTGAAAATTCTGGATGACTCAGAGCGAGTCCTGAAGAACAAGACGTTGAGATATGTCAAAGTGCTTTGGTCTCACCAATCGGAGCGAGAGGCCACATGGGAACTGGAGACTCGCATGCGTGAACGGTATCCAGATTTGTTCGTCGGGTACATGTTACTTTGTTGTTGTTTAATTTCAGCAGAGTGGTTGTTCTTCTAATAGAACGTTAACGGCGTGTGGAATTCGGGGTCGAATTCCGTTTAAGGGGGGTAGAATGTAATACCTCGAATGTTAATCGGGCATTTATAAAAGAATTCAGGAGGAGAGAAACCAGTTGAAGAATGGAATTTCAGAGGGTTGGAGGGGGTTTTCGTATAATCTCGCCAACCTGGGCCGCGGGCCACAGTCCAAGAGGCCCAAGGGGGGCCAGCCATAAAGGGGGAGTGCCTCCCCACCCCCAAAACCCTAGCCCCTTCCTATCCCTCCCTTTTCCCCCATCTAGCCGCGGCCCCCTCACCCCCAATCTGGGTGCCACCTCTCCCCTCCCTGCTGCCATCCCTCCCTAGCCTTGGGCGCCCTGTCTCCTCGCAGCCGAGAGCTCCTGCCACTTCCTCTTCATGCTGCCGTCTCTCGGGATAGCTGGTTCCGCGCAGTGGTGGCCGGCCGTGGAAGAATCAAGGGGGGAAGGAAGGTAGGATAGGTAGAGAGGGAGGAGCACCTTGCTGGGTGTTCATTGGGCTAGCACGACTCCACAGGTAACGCTCCTAATCTTGATAGTTAGGTGTTTAATTTTCATCATTAGGCGAGACCGATAGCAGATTAATTCTGGAAGTCGGTAGAGATCGTACGTTTTGGGGCTATAAATGGAGCATTGCGACTAGGACGTCTCCTAGAGAGTTGTAGGTCTCGTCGCTAGCTTTCCATACAGTCCTGGATCACTCAATTTGGAGTTGGGGATCTCGAGATATGAATTTTTCATTGATGCTGTTCCAGGTTTCTGTCGGGATTCTGACAGATCGTAGAAAATGTTTAATAAGAATTAGATAATAAACTTTTTGGAGGATTGCACCAACACTAAAGTTGTAGATATTTTCATAGGCTTTCCAGAGAGATAAAAATCACATTTTTTGGATGTCTTTACTGGGAGTTACGTTAGTTTTAGCGCGCTGTCCAGAACCTCTGATGAGATATTTACAGGTTTATTAACCTGTCTAAAACGTGCAGAAGAGTGCCGAATCTGGGAACCTTGCCAACTAGGTTTTTGTGGAAAAACTGGTAAGCTTTCCAGGGGATTAAAGATCATTGAATTTGGATAATTATGTAGAAAGTTATGAATTTTAGAAGGGGACTGTCCCATTCTAGGACAGTTCGCTGTTTTTGAAAGTAGATATTTTGGGCTAGTTAGGGAGCGTAGTATGTCAATATTTGTTTCTAGCAATGTTATGTCCCGAATTACTCTCTTATTAGGGTCGTTGAAATTATTCAGGCGGTGGTGTGGTTCCGGGGGCAGCATCCTTGTCACGTCATCAGTCTTCGCACGGTTAAGGCAAGTACAGTTAGAATGGTCATGATTGCCTTTTATTGTTCAAAGTGTGTGATGCTATTGAATTGGTTAAATTCTATGAATTGTGAATAATTCCAGTAATTCTTGTTCTTTTGCATGAGTATTAATCCATGCTTCCTAAAAGTTTGTCTTTCATATTCACGACTCCATTCATTCATTCGATCACTGTTCATATTTCACCCACGGGAGTGGGATGTAAAGATCCATCATTCCAATATAGGCATGTAAGACCCACCATTCCAATGTGGGCAACGTGGACCCCCATTATGAAACATTCTTCAAACGGGCCTTGGATCCCCGCATTTTGGATAATGCGGGCATGAGTGAACATCGACGGTTGTTCACTGGCTATACCGGTATAAGCAGAAGAGAAGGTCATGCATTTCATTCATTCATATGATTTCCGCCATGCTACATTCTTATTCTGTATTATGACTGTCAGGTTCTTATTCATTGTTGTTCGTATTACTCTGTTGTACTTGCTGAGTCGTGAACTAATTCTTGCCGTGTTTATTTGTTTAGGTAAACAATGAGGACAACATGCTTGGAAGGGAATAGTCACAGATCACTTCACATTTTTCACCTTTTAATTAGATGAACTTGTCATTACCTTTCATCTGATAAATATTGGATTGTAATAAATGGAGTTTGATGGTTGATGTTATCCTTTATTATGATATGGTTGATTTAGTAAATGCCTAAGGATCTTCGTATAGTCTATTGATAGGTTTATCCTAAATGATTCAACATGATTGGATAATTAGAGTTTTGATATGTTGTTGAATCCTGATTCAGTTCATACATTCATTCAGATAGTTGTTGCTCTTTTTATGTTATTAGCTGAAAGATTCTTAAAATTAATCCGTAGTATTGCTTGGTGTTAGACTTTAGGTAATATCCTGGCTTCCGGTTAGCCAGGGTGTTACAGACCCCCCGGAGAGCTGACCGCCACAGACTCAGAAATATACTGCAAACTCAAACCCGCCCTTCTAGCAAACTCCCGGGACACAAACGAATAAGTAGCCCCTTGTAACACCCCAGCCCAACAAGAGCTTAGAATGTTACTAAAATAACAAGTTAAACATAATTAACTAAAACTCTTTACCAAATTTCGGCAGAACCTCCTTTGTATAGTTACTATACTGGAGGTTCCCACAAGCAAATATAACAAGAGGTAGTCTAGTAAAAAAAAATGATCCAAACATAACCCACATAGGCTATTCATCTTTATCAAATAGACATCTGAAAGTAAATCATAAGTATTCGATTTTTAAACTCCTTTATTATAGTCTAATCCAATCAAGTAATGATCGTAAGCAGAATTTTAGGTAATTCATCCAGCTACTGAATTAATTTTCTTTTTATTCTCATGTGTGTATATAGTGCGGCGTGCAACTACCTGGCCCTTCCTGTCTCCCATGCATCTTGATCTCATACAGTACCTAAAACACAACAAACAACAAGGGGTGAGTCCAAAGACTCAACAAGCATAATAATTGGTAACAACAGTATAAGAAAGAAACCCATCAATTATACATCACAAATCTATTCACCGAATAAACCACATACACATGACATGCAACCTGCTCATATGCTCTTTATGCTCTTTGTTTATCTTTGTCTTTTGCATTTCTTGGTAATGCAAAGTGCGCATCCGTCGATGCACACCCATGCTGTGCCATCAGCACGGGGACCTTCCCATACTTTGCAAGTATGAGGACCCTTGCCCATGCTCTTCAAGCATGGGGACCTATGCCGTCATCAACATGGCGGGGACCCAACTCTGGCTTGATCAACACATGACCAATACTTCAATAAACTACATGATGTATATTTATGAATTCTCCATCTGACAACAATATACATCCATAACAACATTACATATGAATATCCTACTCATACTACAAAACTCACAAACATAGTCCTTCCAACTTTCAATGCAACCATGATAAACACGTAACTCGTAACAATAGAGTCCATGCTCATTACCAGACATATGACCAAATCAATCATGAACAATATAAATAACCATAGAATGTATCGGTCAAGTCATTCGATAATATCTAATATAACCATAATCACACTTGCCTTAACCGCGAGAGAACGTGGGACGTGCAGAAGGCGCTGCCCCCAGGACCCGTCCATCACCTGAATAAATAGTTAACGCACACTAAGGCGACAGTAGCGGGCCAAAGAAAAAAATATATATAACAACGTACTCGAACTCGCGAAAGGCTCTAACTCGATTCCAACCCCAAATCCTAAACGTCGATCTGTCCCCTCAGTGGACAGTCAACTTATAAAATTCATAACTTTCACTACCGGGATCCAAATTACGTGTTCTCAGACTTTCTGGAAAGGTAATTAAATTACCTAAATAAACTTAGTTGGGGAGCCCTTCTGATTCTGCCATAAACTATCCCTACCAAGCCAATCTACAGAATATCAATGTTTTTACGTTGGGTTCCCTGGACAGAGCACCAAAACTACCATAACTTTTGCTACGCAACTCGGAACAGGGTGATCTTGGGCTCTATGGAATCACGACAAAACCAGCTACAATAGTATAGTTGGGCAAGTCTCCTGATTCGGCATCCTACTAGTCCTAATGTTCAGGTAAAGTTCTCTGTCCTAACAATCTGACAGACAGAAAACAGCGATGGTAAAACTTGCATAACTTTTGATTGGCAACTCTAAAAAAAATATTCTTTATCAACTTGGAAAGCTTACAGAATTATCTAAAAAATGAATTTTGGGAGGCATTTCTGATTCGGCTTCTAAAAAAATTCAAATTGGCCAGACAAGACAATCTGCCAATTCACGTCAACCCTCCTGGACAGTAGCGGTAAAACTACCATAAATCCTAAACTGTACGTCCAAATCAGATGATCTCGGTGCCAAAAGAAAGATAAAGAAGAGACCTACAACTTTCTAAGAGGTGATCAGATCAGAAAATGAACGCAACGTACCCAAATTTGACGAGCAACGGCGCACAGCAGGGAGAGGTGGGGAGAGACGGCGGCTCAAGTGGGAGGAATGGGGAGAGGAGGGGATTAGGGTTTTGGGGGGTGGGAACCCCCCCCCCCTTATGGCTGGCCACACTTGGGCCCCTCCTGGGCCGCGGCCCAGGCCCAAGTTTTCGAATAAAAGCAGAAATCCCCCTTTCTTTTCAGGTATTTTCTATTCTTTTATTGCCTTTTCTTCTCCCGGGTAAATTCCTAATTACCCGATTAAATTCCGGGGTATTACACACCTGAATCAAACAGAATGAAAGCATCATGTGAATCGACTAGTAAAGTACATGTCGCCACGTCAGGACGGCCCATAGTCTCAGGGGTGGGCATGGCATAGACTCCCGGTGGATGTGTGAGACCCCGGTTTATCGGGCTTGTAATGCTTAGCTATCCATTCGGCCCTAGCATCACAAATCGATAAGCGAGACTCGAGACATGTATACTTCCTGAATCAAGATACACACCTCTTTACAAAGCTCATGCATCAATTCCATTCATCCACATAGAACCGAAGCAAAGCAACAACCAGAAGATAGCATAAATAAAAGATAGTTATTACAAAAGAGAGGCCGACCGGCCAAACGACATATACATAGAAAAGTTTAACAATGAAGCCAAAGTGCCATAAGATGGCCATAAACAAAGAGCCAATCGGTGTGCCTTTAACCCACAAGGCAACCGACCGGACCGCCAAGCTAGTCGTCGAATCCACAGCACATCTCACAAAAGTGAGGCCCTTGGGGCTCACCTTCCTCCCCTGCAAGCAAAAGTAGCCGGCAAAAGCCGGTGAGTACTTTGAATGTACTCGCAAGACTTACATGTGGAATAACAAACCTGTACTTATACTACATGCAAGCTCATTGAAGTGGAGGTCAGTATGGTTCATTTTAGCATAAAGCAAGTTTCTATTTGCAATAATGTAATAGATTGAAAGCAATTTGACAAATCTGTTTTTAATGTTCAAATAACCGAGAGAACAATAATAATAACAGTAGATAGAAAGACAACAACAACTTGGAAGTGACTAACCCAATAGTCACCACAACAATAGTATGAATTACCCATTCATACCAACCATGTCAAGTTTTAATTTTAAAAACAAATGTTGTTGTCTAACTCTTGGAAGACCTCCCCAAGCGTGTCCATAACCTAGGACGAGGCTATTCGAATAGTTTTATCCCTCGCAGGTGTACCAACTTACCCACATGTCAGACCGCCTTTTTGCCACATGATTAAGCACACCGCCTTTGGTATGCTTAAGACACTAAGTCCTACGAGGCGTTTCCAATATTATGTATTAACCCGAGTCGCCGTATGGATAGAAACCCATACGTTGTGTCGGGTCGTGGCCCACCTCGGACAACTACCCGTCACGGTAAAGCCTTGGACAATCTACGGCGCCTCGAGGTGGAGAACCTTCCGGCAATCCCCACCACCGCACACCCAACACAAACACAAGAACACACACTGTTTCACACAAAGACACACACAAAACTTTTCCTCTGCGACTCGGAGATAACACACGCTAAAGTACTAAGTCAAGAGGGGTCCCATATATCCCTCATGTGGTTAGTACGCAATAGTGCTTGGTTTAGTGTAACAAGATGTTCGGTCCTTGATGACTTGGGCACCATTCCGATCACACCCAAAAACACCACACGAACATACCATTGTGCCCAAGTCCAAATCCGTTTTCATTTTTCAGTTTTTGTTTTGCAAAATCAACAAAGCACAAAGTGCTGGACATAATGGAAGAATAATAATTTTTGTGTGATCAAGACCATCGACTAAGTCGATGATCGCCCAAAGCTACCGAACTAAGCATGGCTAAGCATTTTCCAATCGAAAGCTACTAAGTGATCCAAGTCCCTCCCTCGGACTCCGACCACAGCAAATAACCTAAGCTCATGGTAGTAGAGGATAAACAAGTCCTACAGATTATGCAACTATAGGACACTAACCATAATTTTGACAACAAAATAGCAATGCATACATACGAGTTGAAATCAATATAGTAGACTTGAAAAGTAATTGGATTAACATGATCAAACTGCTTGCCTGATTGTTGTGGGTCAAGATGTTACTGGGGATCACTCTCGGTGTTAATGTGCTCTTCGGATCCTATCGAAAGAACCAAAAAGAACAAATAAGGCAAAAGAAACCGAAAAGGTCCAACAGTCAACTTCAACAAAAAGCTCTCAAATTTTTACAATAGGAAGAGCATGATTTTTATGAAATAATGCAACAAGAACCAATTGATTTGGATTCTTAATGCAAAAGACATGAGCAAATCAATTTTGCTCAGCTTTATAAATCAAAAATGCTACTATTCATTAGCAAAATTTTCTGGAGCTATACTGGGGTTGGAAACATTTTTAGATTATAGTTTAGTTAAAAATACAACTAACAAAATTTGAATCAACCAAAGAGGAATTAAAATGAAATAGTTATGCATTTTACAAGTTACTACATTTTTCAGTTGACAAATAAATCCTTTCGGAAAAACCGAAATTAAATCGGCGTGGGCGAACTTGGATCGTTGATCTCGGATCCAACGGTCCAAGTCCACGGATAACGCGCGACGCCGCGATTCACAAACCCTAAACGCTCACCGTTGGATCTCGGATCCAACGGTTCACGTCAGATCGGGGCGTTGGGCGGTCCGAACGTTCACACGCACAGGGGCCGTCGATCTTGGATCCAACGATCCCTGTTGATCGAAGCGTTCGGACGGTCCGAACGTTCACTCGAATAGGGACCGTTGATCTTGGATCCAACGGTCCACGCGGATCGAACCGCTTCGGGCGGTCCGAACGTTCATTCGAACTGGACCGTTGATCTCGGATCCAACGGTCCACGGTGAACGTCGTTCAAACGCTCGTCCTGTTTTCATCCGACAAAGCGACGGTGAAGGGATGGTCGTCACCGGCGACTCAGTCGCGGCGCGAGCAAGTGCCCAAAATGGGTTGCTAACAATCTTGCGCACCCAAAGAAACCAACATTTTCACCGCGGTGTTCCGAACGCGGCAAGCCGGAGGCGGCAGAGATGACGAAAATGGTCAAAACGAAAATAGCAAATGAGCTCTGCTGCGGTCCAATTGAGCGAGTGCCAAGCAACTAGGGACTAAAGAGGAGTTACTGAGCACGGAGAAAGCACCGAGAGGACCGAGCCGCTCGATGAAGAAAAATAGGGCTTTCGGTGAAAGGGGAAATCAAAATTAAGCCGCTCCTGCGCCAAAACCCAAATTAGTGAGGTTAATGATCACCGAGGTGAGAGGAATCGAGGGAGCAAGGCGAAAGGAATGAAGCCCAAGTGCGCCTTCACCGAAGAGCTTGAAGCTCGGCAATGGCGCAATGAAGGTTTCAAGTTTTGAGCTCAAGCAAACACCAGAGTGGTTCTTTGGAGCTTGCAGGTGTTTGAAAGGCTTCAATGGAAGGACCAGAGGGGCTTATATAGCGGGGAATGGCGGTGAGCAGCGGCAATAACCCTCTCGGGTCAAACACGCCATGAGAGCCTTTGAGAGCGGCGGGGCGGTTGAACCATGGACTTGAGGAGGAGCACGACGTGCATTTAATGCGCCGTGAGCTAGCCGTTTAAAGGTGACCACGAGGTGACGCACACCGGCGCTTCTCCTCTGCTCACACCATTGCTTGACTCGACGCGCTCCCGGCCCGAGGAAGGAGACGACTCATCCACCGTCGGATTGAAATCGGACGGTCCAAAAGCAACGGGTGATTAGAGCGATTTGAGCGTCCATTTGCTGGGCGTTGATTTGGATCCTACGGTTCACATTGCGCGAGGTGTTGGACGGTCGAGCGTTCCGCGAATCGAGCCCTTGATTTAGAATCCAACGGTTCACATGGATCGGCCTTTCGGATGGTCGAACGTTCACGAGATCGTGAGCCGTTCGATGTTGATCAACGACGCTGCGCCTGTGCCCAAGCGATCGAGCCGGTGCGGTTAGTTGGTTGCGCCGAGTCAATTGGCTTAAGCCCGAGCGACTCGGACCCAAGGAACGATGAAATCGGCAAGGGTTTGAATTAAAGGCTGATTTTGAAGAATTTGTTTAAGGTAGCAAACAAGCTCTAAAAATCATGAAATTTTAATCGGAGGTTGCTTCTTGGATGATTAACCTTAAATAAATTTTCGAGGCTTTTATGCAGGTATTTTTCTCCGAAATTTCAGAAGGTGATGAATTAGGGTTTGACCAAGGTTTGATTGGCCTCAAAATTATCAAATAATTTCTAAAAATTATGAAATAATTCGAGGTGTCAAACATCAACCCTAGACTCGGGAAAATGTTTACACGGGTTTGGCACGGATCTTTGCCAAGGAGGTTTTGGTTGGAGTTAAATGAGGATTTGAATTTGATCTTCCACAATTCTTTTTAAAAGAATTACAAAAACGACCAGGGGTTTCAAGATGCAAGAAAAGTTTTAATTCCTCCTGATTTTCTTACACTTGAAACTCAATTCCAGATTTGGGATGTTACAGGATGCACCGACACTCGGCGAAGGGTAACCGAGGCTGCCGCCATGAGGAACGAGCGACGGTGGCAGTGCATTTTAGACGGAGTTCCAGTAGAACCCCGCAGGAGGTGTAGGAGTAAATGCTGCAGGAGGAACCCATCCTGAAGAGAACTGAGGCACATGCATAGCAGCTCAGGTCTGAACTGAACCCTGAGGAACACTGGAAGAAGAAGCTACTGGGACGGACTCCCACTTGATGATGCTCGCCGGGTTCTGCTTGCATACGGACAACTTGTGGCCTTCCCGACCACACTGACGCCATGTTCCTCTGAAAGAACACTCTGAAGCCCGGTACCCCTCACCACACCTGAAGCATTTCATACCTTGACCTGGAGCAGGACACATCTGGGGTGTAGATGACGAAGAACGTGGCGCCGATGAAGAAGATTGCCACTGCTGAATAGGGCGTGAGGGATGACCTCCCTGAAACCTCTTGGGAGTAGGTCGCTGAGAAGACCCACCTCCCCCACCAAAACTCCGCTTCTGACCACCACCAGCACAACCAGCAGGGACAGGGCCACTAGCAGCCTGCCTCTGCGAAGAAGGATCCTCTCGGCTCCATCCCTCGGCCTGCTCGACCGGAGGTGAGTTACGCAAACCGGTCGCCCCCAGAATCTGGCGATACTCCTGATTGAGGCCCCGACGGAACCTATTGGCCTTGTGTAACATCCCAAAGTTATGTTACCAAAATATAAATAAATAAATTTATTATTTTATTGGATTTTCTGGTTGTCGAATAATTTTCTCAATTTTCTGTAGCCTAAAATGAGTTTTCCCTGTTAAAAGGAAAAAGAAAAATAAATTATTTAATTTCTTGGTTTTAAGGTCAAAAAGAAAGTTTACTGAGATTTATTGGATTTTCTGGAATTTTATTGGATTTAAATTGAAAAATAAAATTTTAATTAATTTCTGGTATTTTCTATTATTTAAAAAGGCTTTTTCTATTTTCTAGAAAATAAAAGCCAACTTTAAGTTGGAATTATTTCTATTGAGTACAAAATAATTCTGGGAATTTTTATAAATTTTTCTAGAATTTTTCGTCTCTTTTTACTATTTTCTAAAGTGTGTTCAATTTGTGGTTAAATCTAATTTCGAAATTAAAAAAAATCAGAAAAAAAATGTTCCCATTCGGTCACCCATCCTTCCCTGCTCTGGAAATCTGTACACTTAACAAACAAGCCAACCGAATGCACTACCATATGGCCTTGTGAATCATATTGATTAAAGCCCTTCCCTTCTCTTTTTATTCCCTATTTCACTTCATCTTCTTCCTCCAGGACCGAATGCAATCTTCTCTGTAGTTTTCTTTCTCCAGTCTAATTTGAATTACACCACCACCACCCACCACCGACCACCCCGCCGCCCCTACTCCGGCCGCCGGCCACCGCCTCCGCCGCCCCTACCGGCCGCCACCATGAACAAAACTTCGAAGCTCCCGTTAATGGCTGCCGGTCACTCTTTCTCCCGTTTCTCCTCACTCAATGCACCAAATTCAAATCCGTTTGAAGCCAAACGTCCGTAGTAACTTCCTCTACATCACTACACCATTATTTGGCCCTTTATTCTTGTGAATTAAGAGCAGTTTTCAGTTTTCATGCGGTCTTTATGGCACCCGAAAACTGAAGCTTTTATTCTCGCAATTGCTCATCAATCCGGCCACCCCCTCCCCTATATAAAGCAACCTCCAGCAGCTCCTCTCCACCCTCAACCCACCCCCAAAACCTCTCCTCCCGTCTCCCCTTGGTTTGGCCACATTTGCGATTTGAAGTTCGCCGGCAGTTCTTCGTTCTTCCTCCCGTGCGTCACCTCCGGTGGAGCGCCGCCAATTTCGTCACCACCGCCGGCACCGCGATGTCGTACTCTACGCGTCCATGCCTTCTCTTCGTTGAAAGATCGCCGGAGCCCCCGACCCCTCCATGGCCGCCACCTTCGTAGCCACGCCGCCGTCATCGCCATCTCCGATCAGCGCCACACCTCCATTGGCTTCGTCTCGACGTCGGCAATCCATTTTGGTAATTTCTCGACCACCTTCCTTTTTCTTTTCCCTGGCGCCATGGGCATTTTCTTTGTTCACTGTTCGGCCAAAGCAAGAAGATGAACAGGAGCACAGCTTATTAGTCATGTGCATACTGTAGCAAAATAAAGAGATGTGAAAATCCTTCCAAAAATTCTTTCTCTCTATTGCAAACTCCGAATCCGATGATTCTTGCTCGTAAAATCATCTAAATTCATCCTTTATTTTTCAGTATTTATTTTGTAATTTTGAGTTATTATTATATATTAGCTGTTTTTCTAATTGCGTGTTGCCGTCGCAACCAGTCGTCGCCGGCCGAACTGCTACCGTTGGGTAGAGTACATCGCCGAGGTTTCATATTCGTTGTCCGCTGGCTATCTCTCCCTTCCTATCGCCTGTACGGCCAATTATTCAGCGATAGTCACTATTCATGTGTGCATGGGAGGAATAGTGCCGTGCACACATACACGTACAAACTTCGCCACCTTCGTTCTCCCTCCTCGGTCAGTATTTTTCCGAACCGACTACATCACCGCGTACCCCTTGGTTTCCCCTTCCTATCCCTGTAATTCGCCGCTCTCTTTTCGCCACAACCAAGAATTTTCCACCGGAGACCAAACCACTTTCTGTTGTCGTTTCCGGCACCGTCTTTGATCCGCCGGCGATGTCGTCACTACCATTAGCTTCGCCTCGTGATGCTCTACGTTGTGCTACCTTTCTTTTCTCCAAAAACATCATCGGCTCTCCGACGCTACTATTCACCTTGTACTGTTTTGCGCACCACCGTCACGCTGGACCTCCGCCAGTGACGCGACCACCACCATTGGGTCCGTCTCATTCCCAAGATTCCATTTTTGTTGTTCGCCAATCACTTCACCCTTCCTATCGCTGGCACGGTCATTTGTTCCATTCTTTTTACTATTCACGTATGCATGGTAATGAATAGTGCCATGCAAACTACTATTCACTCTTCCTTTCAACCTTCCAGAATTTCGTTCTCCCTCATACGAACTCCAATTTCGTCGATTCAAATTCCTATATTTATATAAAGCCGATATCTTACTTTCAGTATTTATTTCTTAATTTTTGGATTTTATTTGGATTTCATTTGAATGCTATTTGAATTTGGATCGTTTACACGTATAGATTTCGACGACTTCGGACAAACGGATTTCGACGTCGTTTGAGAACAACATATAACCAAGCAAGGCAAGTTATACATTTGATCATATTTGATCCCATTATTTAAAATTTATTTAAATTCTGTTTTAAACTATTATTGCATGCTTATTTATATTCAAGTAATTTAATTACCCGTTTTTCAATGATAGTTATTCCCATTACCATTGTATAGCCCACTTTGTTATTGAATCAAACATACCTTGACACCTTAGATGAAAATCTAGTTTATGCAATAGTATGACTAGAACATTTTTGGGAAAAATTATGCAAAGACATGCTTAGACCAAAAATATTTAGATTGGAAAATTTTAGCCAAATAATCAACTATTGTTTAAAACCCTATGGCATTGGTTTGTCATGGAAGATTTTGCAAATGTCTTTGAAAAGCAAAAATGAAAAGTTGGTTTGTACTTGGGCGGAATGGATGCTTGGAGGGTGCAGGTTTATGCACGGGCTCAATCTGGGTAGGATTGAGGCCCAGGGGTTATTTTGAAAGTCGCCCAAGTTAGTTAAGGACCGGTCTTCGAGCCGCATCTTGCAAAGCTCCACCGTACTACCACAAGTCTGGAATGGGACAGGCTAGGCTGAATAATTTGCAAAGTTCCATTGTTAGTTGTGCCATTTTGGTGTGTGGGTGTCGGTTAGACAGTATTCCCACTTGGTGCAAGAGGGGGTTTCCGGCGGGTGGTTAACCCAATGGAAGTGAAACCTTAGCGGCGCAAGAGGGGGCTTCTAGCGGATGGTTAATCCAAAGGAAGTGAAACCTTGGCGGGCATGACTACTTTGGAATGACGCATTGTAAAGGTCTCGTGATAATCACTTAGTCGCACACCTACGGAAGTGTGTCAGACGGACATTAAAAGTTGATTATCTCTTGTGGGTAAAGTTGTACCCCCTCTGCAGAGTGTAAAACTATTTGAATAGCCGTGTCCACGGTCATGGACATGCTGAGCAAAGCCACTCAAAGCTAGACTTTGATTTTGTTTTAAAAATGATTTTTGCAAATGATTTGAGGATGGTTAATCCTTGTGGTAAATTGGGCGGTTAGCCATGTGATAGGAGGGTATCCATCACCATATTTCATATGGAGGTTATCCTACTATAAAACTTGAGAATTTATAAAATGAATTTTAGTTATAGAATAACTGCTTTGGAACTTAGTACAAATATTTAAAGAAAACATTGCTTTATGCAAATTCGACCAATAAGCCTTCCTTTGATATATCCATACATGCATTAACTCTGTTATTGGGTGTAACTTGCGAGCACGGTAGTTGTGCTCACCCTTGCTTCATGCAAATAAATTTCAGAGGAGAAGGACTTCGGATCTCGACGACTAGGCCGCTACCCCAGTCGATTGCCTGTGGCAGATCAGCTGGACTCCACTACTTC
Organism: Hsuehochloa calcarea; assembly: GCA_036346395.1. Classification (NCBI taxonomy): domain Eukaryota; kingdom Viridiplantae; phylum Streptophyta; class Magnoliopsida; order Poales; family Poaceae; genus Hsuehochloa; species Hsuehochloa calcarea. Next base: position 21,674,691 of record CM070604.1, on the reverse strand, counting down.
TTCGTCTTCCGCTGTGTTTGTTTAATGTTGGCTTGTAAGCCTTTCTTGTAATCAACTCTGATATTTATTAATAAAGTTGTGCGATTTATGGATGTTACCATATCTGTTTACTGTGTGAACTAGCTACTGATCATGGGACTAGTTCAGAAATGCACAGAGGATTCTGGGGTGTTACTCCCGGGTCCGACACCTTGTCCCGATCATCATTAGCCACCGCTGGTACAGAGCGTACCAGGTTGTTAAACCCAATCTCATACTCGGACACTGACATCTTCCCTTGAACAAATGTCAGCAGCGATTGCTCCATGTTCTCAATGAAGGAGTCCGGATAGAACTTTGTCCTGAATTTCTCCACGAATACCTTCCAAGTAACTGGTCCCTGCACTAGGGTCCTAGCAGACACTCTAACACCCCAAACTGTCTTTCCATATACCTCAACTAATCTACAGCCTGAACCGGAGTACCTGCTCCGTCTAAGGTGTCCAAGCGAAGTGACATCCACTCGCGGAGACTCATCCTAGCCTCGGGTGGAACTCTGCGAAGAAGCTGTTTCCGCCGCATATCGCGTGGTGGGAAACGCCACCGCAATTCTTTGGCGAGTAGCCGGTTCTCCCTCCGAGATTACGAATGATATCTATCGACGCGACTGAGCCTCGGTGGTGGAGGAGCAGCTGAGGCAATATCTTCAGTAGCAGCACCAGTAGATCTCTCGGACGAAGGCGAAGACACAGCCAGACCGCGTCCACGACCACGGCCACGGCCTCTACCCATTGCCATCTAAGAACAACACAGCAAATAAAACCAAATACTTAGCTTAACAGCAATATAGCATAAAACAATTCAACAACGACTCATTAATCGAGTCGCATCAATAAATCTGAGTCAATGAATTACCCAACCCTCCTATCGTGCATAGTGTGTCAATTTTAAGATGTTTGAATTAACCACGGACCTAAAGCCCGCTCACGATAACAAGCAGAACACCACAGCTATTCGGAAGCCAAAATGCTACCTAAAAGATCTAGCATACAACTACACTTCAGAAGAATTTTAAACAATAACTCATATAATGGCAGAAAAGAATCATCATGCATTAGAACCAAAGTAGGGCTAAAGACTAAATTCATTTGTGTATGAACAGGGAGTGATTAAGAACCACTAGCAGCATTTAAATAAACATATCATGGAGAGAAATATCAACCAATCTTAACTTTATTTATTACAGTTCCTCAATTAACAAATGGAAGACATAATCGAAACTTATTATTGAAGAATAAAAATATGGCGAACTGAGTGAAAAGTGCTTGTCTACTCCCTCCCAATCATAGCCATCATCAACGATCACGTAAATAAATAAACAAAATAAGAATGAGTTGAGACTCAGCAAGTACAATAATTAAGTGATCATACAAAATTATGAACAAATCAACCACAATACGAATTATGAACATATCACTCAAAGCTTATGTGGATGGATGGAATGAATGGATGCATTGAAAGGGACGGACTACACTCCTGCTCATACCGGTATAGCTAGTGACACACCCGTCGGTGTTCACTTAAGCCCGTACTTAACAAAGTCCGGGGACCCAACTACCGTATGAAGAACGTTTCATACGAGTGTCCGAAATTGCCCATATTGGAATGGTAGGTCTTACGTGCCCATACTGGAGTTGATGGGTCTTTACAAATCCACTCCCGTGGATGGAATATGAACAACACATGAATGGAATGAAACATATGCAAAGAATGTTATCACTTTATTCCACATGGATTGCCAAAATAAGAACGGAATAAGTAGCATGGAATATGAACATGGATCACAAGATTAACAGTACAACAACAATCTGTAACAGCCCAAAATTTCAATTTCAGTTCAAAATAAAACATCAATAATTTTTGTGGATTTTCTGGAAATTTTAAAAGCTTTTCCCTAAAGTATATTAAGGCTAAAAGAATTTATGTGCAAAATCTATCACCAACTAAAAGTTGGAATTATTTATTTAAGTCCAGAATGCCTCATAGAATTTCTGTGAATTTTCTCAAAATTTTTGGACTTCATTTACTATTTTCTAAAGCCTATTTGAATTTCTGGAATTAAATTAATTGAAAAAGGTTTAAAAATCTTTTGCAACAAGATCTTGGGCATGACCAAAGATCGTTCCCTTGACCGCCCACCTCTCGTTGCCCCCCCCTTGCCACGCGTCACACATCCGTGCAAGCGCGCCTCCATCGCAGCCGTCGCCGCTCACTATTGCCTTGCGGCGGATCGACATCCAACTACCGATTTCCACACCGCGCTCTCTCCATCTCTGTCTCGCCGACAAGTGGGCCCGCCTACACAGCGTCGTCTCCTCCTCCCTTTCTTCCCCTTGCGCCGCGCCTCTCGCCATTGTCGCTCGCCTCGGAGCTCGTCACTCCCGCGATTCCTTCCCTCTCTTCACTCGCCATCACGCGCATTAACTCCCCCTCACTCCGCCGCATTCACCCCTGCCGTTTTTCCCCTCCTTTACTCGCCCTAACGCCGCCGCGCCCGTTGCCACCGCCATTAACTCCCCGCGCAAAGCTCGCCTCCCGGCCTCGCCCTCGCCCTATAAAAGGGAGCACCGGTGCGCCTCTCTCCCACAAGCTTTTGCCCAGCTCCCTCGCCTCCTCGCCCCAATCGCCCGTATTTGGTCTCTCTCTCGTCGGCCGGTGTGCTCCACTCCATCGCTCTAGCGCCGCCGGTGAACCCCGCCGCCTCATTGCACCACCGGCCGCCTCGGCCACGCGGACTCAGTGCGCACCTCCGCGCCAGCGGACTGGTGCGCACCTCCGCACTTCTAACGTCGCCGAGCACCTTCGCCGCTAACGATCGAACCTCACTGCCGCCTCGCCGTCGCCGACCATCTTCCCGGCCACGCCTTGCGTCGCCAGTGGCGCCCTCGAACGGCGTCCTCCCTCCATCATTGCGCACCTCACCGGAGCTCGCCGCGCCGCTGTTACGGTACCATTGGAACCCGGCGCCTCTTCTCTCGGCGCGACGTGGTCGCCACCTCGGCGCCACCTCACCGTTTTGGCGTGCGTGGCGGCCAAGTCGGCGCCAGCGTGGTGCGTGAATACGCCAAGGCGCAAAGACACCGCCCTCCGCAAGATTGCGTGCAAGAGTCCACTGTGGACTTGTGCCTCGTTGTGGACTCGATCCATCTTGTGCGGCCCACTTGTCGATCTCGGTGCACAAGATCACTGACGTCACCGGCGCAATAAAGATAATTTCCTTTAGAAATTTAATTCGGAAAATTTGGAAATTCGATTTTAGGATTTAATTTAGGTTTTAAACTTCCAGAGCTCGTATTTCTTCATACAAACTCCGATTTAGGTGATTCAAATTTCTAAATTTGTATAAAATCAAGATCTATCTAACTAAACCAAAATTATTTAATTTGGAGTTAATTTGAATTTTCATTTGAATTTATTTGTGTTCATTTGAATTCTGCTTTGAATTTGGATTATTCTCGCGTATAGATTTTGACGACTCAGGAGAGCTTGACCCTATTGAAGAAGTAGAATACTGTGAATTTGAACAAGGCAAGTTACACCATTGACCATTTTGCCCCAATATTTAAAATTATTTAATTTCTTTTAAATTATTATTGCATGCATAATTGTATTTAATTATTTTAAATTCTGTTTTAAATATTTAATTATTCCAATTCCTTTGTATAGCCAAATTTGATTGTTGTATTATCAATTCCTTGTAACCTTAGTCAAATGAATTTAAAAATAAATATATGCTTAGCAAATGCTTAGACCATGAAATATTTGATTTTGGGAGAATTTAGCCAAAACTTCTTAAATTGATAAAAGCTTATGACATTGCTTTGTCATGGTGGACTTTGCAAATATCTTTGAAAATTATAAAAATAATAAAAGAAAATGGTTTGTACTTGGGCAAACATGGACCGTTAGGTGGGTGCGAGGTTTATACACTGCTCGTCTCAGTTAGGATGAGACCCGGGGTTTTATTGAAAGTTGCCCAAGTAGATTAAGGACCGGCCTTTGAGCCGCATCTTGCAAAAGCTCCACCGTACTACCACATGTTCAGTATGGGCGAACCGGGCTTAATAATTTGTATTACCTCGGTATTGTTTATGCCATTTTTGTTGTGTGGGTGTCGGTTAGACTTTATTCCCACTTGGCGCAAGAGGGGGTTTCCGGCAGGTGGTTAGCCTAATGGAAGTGAAACCTTAGCGGGCATATTGGTATTGAGGTAATGCATTGGAAACGCCTTGTGATAATTGCCTAGTCACACGCCTAAGGAAGCGTGCATTGGCCGACATAACTGCAAATTATCTCGTGTGGGTAAAGTTGTACCACCTCTGCAGAGTGTAAATCTATTCAATAGCCGTGTCCACGGTCATGGACATGCTGAGCAAAGCCACTCTAAGTTAGATTTGTTTTTGTTTTTAAAATAACTTTGGACATGATTTGAGGATGGTTAATCCTTGTGGTAAATTTGGGCGGGTAGCCTTGTGATAGGAGGGTATCCTTCACCATGTTTCATATGGAGGTTATCCACTATAAAATGATGAACTTCAAAAATTTGAATTTTAGCTATGGAATAAAAATGTGCCTTGAAACTTAGTATAACTATTTAAACCAAAAATGCTGATTTATGCAAATAAACCCTATAACCTACCTTTGAATAACTTATGCATGCATTCTAAATTCTGTATTGGGTGTAATTTGCGAGCACAGTTGTAGTGCTCACTCTTGCTGAATATTATTATCCGCCGCGCCCGTTGCCACCGCCATTAACTCCCCGCGCATCAAGCTCGCCTCCCGGCCTCGCCCTCGCCCTATAAAAGGGAGCACCGGGTGCGCCTCTCCTCCCTCAAGCTTTTGCCCCAGCTCCCCTCGCCTCCCTCGCCCCCAATCGCCCGTATTTGGTCTCTCTCTCTCGCCGGCCGAGCTGTGCTCCACTGCCTCTAGCGCCGCCACCGGTGAACCTCCGGCCGCCTCGACCGCACCAAGCCGCCTCGGCCAAGATCGCGGACTGGTGCGCACCTCCGCACCTCGGGCGTCGCCGGAGCACCTTCGCGCCAACGATCAAACCTCATTGCCGCCTCTCGCCGTCGCCGACCATCTTCCGCCACGCCTTGGCGTCGCCAGTGGCGCCCTCGAACGGCGTCCTCCCTCCATCATTGCGCACCACCGGAGCTCGCCGCCATGCCGTTCGCGGTACCATTGGAACCCGAGCGCCTCCCTCTCGGACCGGCGTGGTCGACCACCTCGGCGCCACCTCACTTTTTGCGTGCGTGGCGGCCAAGTCGGCGCCAGCGTGGTGCCCAATAGCGGCGTAGCGCCAAAGACACCGCCCGCCGCCTTTATTGCGTGCACCGAGTCCACTGTGGACTTGTGCCTCATTGTGGACTCGATCCATCTTGTGCGGGCCCACTTGTCGATCTCGGTGCACAAGATCTGCTGGCGTCACCGGCGCAATAAAGATAATTTCCTTTAGAAATTTAATTCGGAAAATTCGGAATTTGATTTTAGGATTTAATTTAGGTTTTAAACTTCCGAGAGCTCGTATTTCTTCATACAAACTCCGATTTAGGTGATTCAAATTTCTAAATTTGTATAAAATCAAGATCTAGCTAACTAAACCAAAATTATTTAATTTGGAGTTAATTTGAATTTTCATTTGAATTTATTTGTGTTCATTTGAATTCTGTTTGAATTTGGATTATTCTCACAGATAGATTTTGACGACTCAGGAGAGCTTGACCTATTGAAGAAGTAGAATACCAGAATTTGAACAAGGCAAGTTACACCATTGACCATTTTGCCCCAATATTTAAAATTATTTAATTTCTGTTTTAAATTATTATTGCATGCATAATTGTATTTAATTATTTTAAATTCCTGTTTTAAATATTTAATTATTCCAATTCCTTTGTATAGCCAAATTTGATTGTTGTATTATCAATTCCTTGTAACCTTAGTCAAATGAATTTAAAAATAAATATATGCTTAGCAAATGCTTAGACCATGAAATATTTGATTTTGGGAGAATTTAGCCAAAACTTCTTAAATTGATAAAAAGCTTATGACATTGCTTTGTCATGGTGGACTTTTGCAAATATCTTTGAAAATTATAAAAAATAATAAAAGAAAATGGTTTGTACTTGGGCAAACATGGACCGTTGGTGGGTGCAGGTTTATACACGGGCTCGTCTGGTTAGGACTGAGACCCAGGGTTTTTATTGAAAGTTGCCCAAGTAGATTAAGGACCGGCCTTTGAGCCGCATCTTGCAAAAGCTCCACCGTACTACCACATGTTCTGTATGGGCGTAACCGGGCTTAATAATTTGTATTACCTCGATTGTTTATGCCATTTTGTTGTGTGGGTGTCGGTTAGACTTTATTCCCACTTGGCGCAAGAGGGGGTTTCCGGCAGGTGGTTAGCCTAATGGAAGTGAAACCTTAGCGGGCATATTGGTATTGAGGTAATGCATTGGAAACGCCTTGTGATAATTGCCTAGTCACACGCCTAAGGAAGCGTGCATTGGCCGACATAACGGGCAAATTATCTCGTGTGGGTAAAGTTGTACCACCTCTGCAGAGTGTAAATCTATTCGAATAGCCGTGTCCACGGTCATGGACATGCTGAGCAAAGCCACTCTAAGTTAGATTTGTTTTTGTTTTTAAAATAACTTTGGACATGATTTGAGGATGGTTAATCCTTGTGGTAAATTTGGGCGGGTAGCCTTGTGATAGGAGGGTATCCTTCACCATGTTTCATATGGAGGTTATCCACTATAAAATGATTAACTTCAAAAATTTGAATTTTAGCTATGGAATAAAAATGTGCCTTGAAACTTAGTATAACTATTTAAACCAAAAATGCTGATTTATGCAAATAAACCCTATAACCTACCTTTGAATAACTTATGCATGCATTCTAAATTACAGATAGGTGTAATTTGCGAGCACAGGTTGTAGTGCTCACTCTTGCTGAATATTATTATCCGCCGCGCGTTGCCACCGCCATTAACTCCCACATAAAGCTCGCCTCCCGCCTCGCCCTCGCCCTATAAAAGGGAGCACCGGGTGCGCCTCTCCTCCCTCAAGCTTTTGCCCCAGCTCCCCTCGACTCCCTCGCCCCCAATCGCCCGTATTTGGTCTCTCTCTCTCGCCGGCCGAGCTGTGCTCCACTGCCTCTAGCGCCGCCACCGGTGAACCTCCGCCGCCTCGGCCGCACCACCAAGCCGCCTCGATCATGGACTGGTGCGCACCTCCGCACCCTCGGGCGTCGCGGAGCACCTTCGCCGCCAACGATCGAACCTCACTGCCGCCTCTCGCCGTCGCCGACCATCTTCCGCCACGGCGTCGCCGGTGGCGCCCTCGAACCGGCGTCCTCCCTCCATCTGTTGCGCACCTCACGGAGCTCGCCCGCGCCGCCGTTCACGGTACCATTGGAACCCGCGCCTCCCTCTCTCCAAAGACCGACGTGGTCACCACCTCGGCGCCACCTCACTGTTTTCGGCGTGCGTGGCGTAAGTCGGCGCCAGCGTGGCTGCGCAATAGCGGCCAAGCGCCGGCTGTTGCCCGCCGCCTTTAGATGCGTGCACCGAGTCCACCGTGGACTTGTGCCTCGCTGTGGACTCAGTCCATACTGTGCGGGCCCACTTGTCAGTCTCGGTGCACAGTACTGCTGACGTCAGCTGGCGCAATAAAGATAATTTCCTTTAGAAATTTAATTCGGAAAATTCGGAAATTCTGATTTTAGGATTTAATTTAGGTTTTAAACTTCCAGGAGCTCGTATTTCTTCATACAAACTCCGATTTAGGTGATTCAAATTTCTAAATTTGTATAAAATCAAGATCTAGCTAACTAAACCAAAATTATTTAATTTGGAGTTAATTTGAATTTTCATTTGAATTTATTTGTGTTCATTTGAATTCTGTTTGAATTTGGATTATTCTCGCGTATAGATTTTGACGACTCCGGAGAGCTTGACCCTATTGAAGAAGTAGAATACTGTGAATTTGAACAAGGTAAGTTACACCATTGACCATTTTGCCCCAATATTTAAAATTATTTAATTTACTTTTAAATTATTATTGCATGCATAATTGTATTTAATTATTTTAAATTCCTGTTTTAAATATTTAATTATTCCAATTCCTTTGTATAGCCAAATTTGATTGTTGTATTATCAATTCCTTGTAACCTTAGTCAAATGAATTTAAAAATAAATATATGCTTAGCAAATGCTTAGACCATAAAATATTTGATTTTGGGAGAATTTAGCCAAAACTTCTTAAATTGATAAAAAGCTTATGACATTGCTTTGTCATGGTGGACTTTTGCAAATATCTTTGAAAATTATAAAAAAATAATAAAAGAAAATGGTTTGTACTTGGGCAAACATGGACCGTTGGTGGAGTGCGAGGTTTATGCACTGCTCGTCTGTTAGGACCGAGACCTGGGTTTTATTGAAAGTTGCCCAAGTAGATTAAGGACCTACCTTTGAGCGCATCTTGCAAAAGCTCCACCGTACTACCACATGTTCGTATGGGGAAACCGGGCTTAATAATTTGTATTACCTCGGTATTGTTTATGCCATTTTTGTTGTGTGGGTGTCGGTTAGACTTTATTCCCACTTGGCGCAAGAGGGGTTCCGCAGTGGTTAGCCTAATGGAAGTGAAACCTTAGCGGGCATATTGGTATTGAGGTAATGCATTGGAACGCCTTGTGATAATTGCCTAGTCACACGCCTAAGGAAGCGTGCATTGGCGACATAACTGCAAATTATCTCGTGTGGGTAAGTTGTACCACCTCTGAAGAGTGTAAATCTATTGAATAGCCGTGTCCACGGTCATGGACATCTTGAGCAAAGCCACTCTAAGTTAGATTTGTTTTGGTTTTAAAATAACTTTGGACATGATTTGAGGATGGTTAATCCTTGTGGTAAATTTAGGCGGGTAGCCTTGTGATAGGAGGGTATCCTTCACCATGTTTCATATGGAGGTTATCCACTATAAAATGATGAACTTCAAAAATTTGAATTTTAGCTATGGAATAAAAATGTGCCTTGAAACTTAGTATAACTATTTAAACCAAAATCTTGATTTATGCAAATAAACCCTATAACCTTCCTTTGAATAACTTATGCATGCATTCTAAATTCAGATTGGGTGTAATTTGCGAGCACAGCTTGTAGTGCTCACTCTTCTGAATATTATTATCCATGCGCGCTGCCACCGCCATTAACTCCTCAGCATAAGCTCGCCTCCCGCCTCGCCTCGCCCTATAAAGGGAGCACCGGTGCGCCTCTCCTCCCTCAAGCTTTTGCCCAGCTCCCTCGCCTCCCTCGCCCCAATCGCCCAGTGTTGGTCTCTCTCTCGCCGGCCGAGCTGTGCTCCATCGCCTCTAGCGCCGCCACCGGTGAACCTCCGGCCGCCTCGCCGCACCACCGCCGCCTCGATCACCGCGACTGGTGCGCACCTCCGCGCCCTCGGGCGTCGCCGGAGCACCTTCGCCGCCAACGACCAACTCATCGCCGCCTCTCTGCCGCCGACCATCTTCCGCCACGCCTTGGCGTCGCCAGTGGCGCCCTCGAACAGCGTCCTCCTCCATCATTGCGCACCTCACCGGAGCTCGCCGCGCGCGTCACGGCGCCGTACCATTGGAACCCGCGCCTCTCTCTCCGGCACCGACGTGGTCAGCCACCTCAGCGCCACCTCACCGTTTTCGCGTGCGTGGCGTAAGTCGGCGCAGCGTGGTGGCCCGGTAGCGTGTAGCGTAGGCCACCTGTTGCCCGCCGCCTTTATTGCGTGCACCGAGTCCACTGTGGACTTGTGCCTCATTGTGGACTCGATCCATCTTGTGCGGGCCCACTTGTCGATCTCGGTGCAAGATCTGCGACGTCGGTGGCGCAATAAAGATAATTTCCTTTAGAAATTTAATTCGGAAAATTCGGAAATTCTGATTTTAGGATTTAATTTAGGTTTTAAACTTCCAGGAGCTCGTATTTCTTCATACAAACTCCGATTTAGGTGATTCAAATTTCTAAATTTGTATAAAATCAAGATCTAGCTAACTAAACCAAAATTATTTAATTTGGAGTTAATTTGAATTTTCATTTGAATTTATTTGTGTTCATTTGAATTCTGTTTGAATTTGGATTATTCTCGCAGATAGATTTTGACGACTCAGGAGAGCTTGACCCTATTGAAGAAGTAGAATACAGGAATTTGAACAAGGCAAGTTACACCATTGACCATTTTGCCCCAATATTTAAAATTATTTAATTTACATTTTAAATTATTATTGCATGCATAATTGTATTTAATTATTTTAAATTCTGTTTTAAATATTTAATTATTCCAATTCCTTTGTATAGCCAAATTTGATTGTTGTATTATCAATTCCTTGTAACCTTAGTCAAATGAATTTAAAAATAAATATATGCTTAGCAAATGCTTAGACCATGAAATATTTGATTTTGGGAGAATTTAGCCAAAACTTCTTAAATTGATAAAAAGCTTATGACATTGCTTTGTCATGGTGGACTTTTGCAAATATCTTTGAAAATTATAAAAAATAATAAAATAAAATGGTTTGTACTTGGGCAAACATGGACCGTTGGTGGGTGCGAGTTTATGCAGGCTCGTCGTCTGTTAGGACCGAGACCTGTGGTTTTTATTGAAAATTGCCCAAGTAGATTAAGGACCGGCCTTTGAGCCGCATCTTGCAAAAGCTCCACCGTACTACCACATGTTCTGTATGGGCAGAACCAGGCTTAATAATTTGTATTACCTCAGTATTGTTTATGCCATTTTGTTGTGTGGGTGTCGGTTAGACTTTATTCCCACTTAGCGCAAGGGGTTTCCGTGGTGGTTAGCCTAATGGAAGTGAAACCTTAGCGCATATTGGTATTGAGGTAATGCATTGGAAACGCCTTGTGATAATTGCCTAGTCACACGCCTAAGGAAGCGTGCATTGGCCGACATAACGGGCAAATTATCTCGTGTGGGTAAAGTTGTACCACCTCTGCAGAGTGTAAATCTATTCGAATAGCCGTGTCCACGGTCATGGACATGCTGAGCAAAGCCACTCTAAGTTAGATTTGTTTTTGGTTTTAAAATAACTTTGGACATGATTTGAGGATGGTTAATCCTTGTGGTAAATTTGGGCGGGTAGCCTTGTGATAGGAGGGTATCCTTCACCATGTTTCATATGGAGGTTATCCACTATAAAATGATGAACTTCAAAAATTTGAATTTTAGCTATGGAATAAAAATGTGCCTTGAAACTTAGTATAACTATTTAAACCAAAATGCTGATTTATGCAAATAAACCCTATAACCTTCCTTTGAATAACTTATGCATGCATTCTAAATTCTGTATTGGGTGTAATTTGCGAGCACAGTTGTAGTGCTCACTCTTGCTGAATATTATTATCCGCCGTGCCCGTTGCCACCACCATTAACTCCCCGCGCAAAGCTCGCCTCCCGGCCTCGCCCTCGCCCTATAAAGGGAGCACCGTGCGCCTCTCCTCCCTCAAGCTTTTGCCCAGCTCCCTCGCCTCCCTCGCCCCAATCGCCCGTGTTGGTCTCTCTCTCTCCGGCCGAGCTGTGCTCCCATCGCCTCTAGTGCATGCCACCGGTGAACCTCCGGCCGCCTCGATCGCACCATCGCCGCCTCGGCACGCGGACTGGTGCGCACCTCCGCACCCTCGGGCGTCGCGAGCACCTTCGCCGCCAACGATCAACCTCACTCGCCGCCTCTGCGCGTCGCCGACCATCTTCCGCCACGCCTTGGCGTCGCCAGTGGCGCCCTCGAACCGGCGTCCTCCCTCCATCTCATGCGCACCTCACGGGCTCGCCGCGCCGCTGTTCGCGGTACCATTGGAACCCGCGCCTCCCTCTCCGGCACCGGCGTGGTCGACCACCTCGGCGCCACCTCACCGTTTTGGCGTGCGTGGCGGTCAAGTCGGCGCCAGCGTGGTTGCCCGGCCAGCGTGCCAGCGCACAAAGACAAATGCCCCGCCGCAGATTGCGTGCACCGAGTCCACCGTGGACTTGTGCCTCGCTGTGGACTCAGTCCATACTGTGCGGGCCCACTTGTCAGTCTCGGTGCACAGTACTGCTGACGTCAGCTGGCGCAATAAAGATAATTTCCTTTAGAAATTTAATTCGGAAAATTCGAAATTCGATTTTAGGATTTAATTTAGGTTTTAAACTTCCAGAGCTCGTATTTCTTCATACAAACTCCGATTTAGGTGATTCAAATTTCTAAATTTGTATAAAATCAAGATCTAGCTAACTAAACCAAAATTATTTAATTTGGAGTTAATTTGAATTTTCATTTGAATTTATTTGTGTTCATTTGAATTCTATTTGAATTTGGATTATTCTCGCGTATAGATTTTGACGACTCCGGAGAGCTTGACCCTATTGAAGAAGTAGAATACCAGGAATTTGAACAAGGCAAGTTACACCATTGACCATTTTGCCCCCAATATTTAAAATTATTTAATTTCTGTTTTAAATTATTATTGCATGCATAATTGTATTTAATTATTTTAAATTCCTGTTTTAAATATTTAATTATTCCAATTCCTTTGTATAGCCAAATTTGATTGTTGTATTATCAATTCCTTGTAACCTTAGTCAAATGAATTTAAAAATAAATATATGCTTAGCAAATGCTTAGACCATGAAATATTTGATTTTGGGAGAATTTAGCCAAAACTTCTTAAATTGTTAAAAAGCTTATGACATTGCTTTGTCATGGTGGACTTTTGCAAATATCTTTGAAAATTATAAAAAATAATAAAATAAAATGGTTTGTACTTGGGCAAACATGGACCGTTAGTGTGTGCGAGTTTATGCACTGCTCGTCTGTTGGGACCGAGACCTGTGGTTTTATTGAAAGTTGCCCAAGTAGATTAAGGACCGCCTTTGAGCCGCATCTTGCAAAAGCTCCACCGTACTACCACATGTTCTCAGTATGGGCGAACCAGGCTTAATAATTTGTATTACCTCGGTATTGTTTATGCCATTTTTGTTGTGTGGGTGTCGGTTAGACTTTATTCCCACTTGGCGCAAGAGGGGGTTTCCGGCAGGTGGTTAGCCTAATGGAAGTGAAACCTTAGCGGGCATATTGGTATTGAGGTAATGCATTGGAAACGCCTTGTGATAATTGCCTAGTCACACGCCTAAGGAAGCGTGCATTGGCCGACATAACGGGCAAATTATCTCGTGTGGGTAAAGTTGTACCACCTCTGCAGAGTGTAAATCTATTCGAATAGCCGTGTCCACGGTCATGGACATGCTGAGCAAAGCCACTCTAAGTTAGATTTGTTTTTGGTTTTAAAATAACTTTGGACATGATTTGAGGATGGTTAATCCTTGTGGTAAATTTAAGGGTAGCCTTGTGATAGGAGGGTATCCTGCACCATGTTTCATATGGAGGTTATCCACTATAAAATGATGAACTTCAAAAATTTGAATTTTAGCTATGGAATAAAAATGTGCCTTGAAACTTAGTATAACTATTTAAACCAAAAATGCTGATTTATGCAAATAAACCCTATAACCTTCCTTTGAATAACTTATGCATGCATTCTAAATTCTGTATTGGGTGTAATTTGCGAGCACAGTTGTAGTGCTCACTCTTGCTGAATATTATTATCCGCCGTGCTCGTTGCCACCACCATTAACTCCCAGCGCAAAGCTCGCCTCCCGGCCTCGCCCTCGCCCTATAAAGGGAGCACCGGTGCGCCTCTCTCCCTCAAGCTTTGCCCAGCTCCCTCGCCTCCCTCGCCCCAATCGCTCAGTGTTGGTCTCTCTCTCACGGCCGAAGCCAGTGCTCCATCGCCTCTAGTGCCGCCACCGGTGAACCTCCGGCCGCCTCGACCTGCACCATCGCCTCGGCCAAGATCACGGACTGTGCGCACCTCCGCACCCTCGGGACGTCGCCGGAGCACCTTCGCCGCCAACGACCGAACCTCACTGCCGCCTCTCGCCGTCGCCGACCATCTTCCGGCCACGCCTTCGCGTCGCCAGGTAGCGCCCTCGAACCAGCGTCCTCCCCTCCATCTGTTGCGCACCTCACCGGAGCTCGCCGCGCCGCCGTTCGCCGGTACCATTGGAACCGGCGCCTCCCTCTCCGACCGGCGTGGTCGACCACCTCGGCGCCACCTCACTGTTTCGGCGTGCGTGGCGACCAAGTCGGCGCCACGTGGTCGCCGGTAAGCGGCCAAGGCCAAGACCGGCCGCTTGCCCGCCGCCTTTATTGCGTGCACCGAGTCCACCGTGGACTTGTGCCTCGCTGTGGACTCAGTCCATACTGTGCGGGCCCACTTGTCAGTCTCGGTGCACAGTACTGCTGACGTCAGCTGGCGCAATAAAGATAATTTCCTTTAGAAATTTAATTCGGAAAATTCGGAAATTCTGATTTTAGGATTTAATTTAGGTTTTAAACTTCCAGGAGCTCGTATTTCTTCATACAAACTCCGATTTAGGTGATTCAAATTTCTAAATTTGTATAAAATCAAGATCTAGCTAACTAAACCAAAATTATTTAATTTGGAGTTAATTTGAATTTTCATTTGAATTTATTTGTGTTCATTTGAATTACATTTGAATTTGGATTATTCTCGCGATAGATTTTGACGACTCAGGAGCTTGACCCTATTGAAGAAGTAGAATACTGGAATTTGAACAAGGCAAGTTACACCATTGACCATTTTGCCCCAATATTTAAAATTATTTAATTTACTGTTTTAAATTATTATTGCATGCATAATTGTATTTAATTATTTTAAATTCTGTTTTAAATATTTAATTATTCCAATTCCTTTGTATAGCCAAATTTGATTGTTGTATTATCAATTCCTTGTAACCTTAGTCAAATGAATTTAAAAATAAATATATGCTTAGCAAATGCTTAGACCATGAAATATTTGATTTTGGGAGAATTTAGCCAAAACTTCTTAAATTGATAAAAGCTTATGACATTGCTTTGTCATGGTGGACTTTGCAAATATCTTTGAAAATTATAAAAAATAATAAAAGAAAATGGTTTGTACTTGGGCAAACATGGACCGTTAGTGGAGTGCGAGTTTATGCAGGCTCGTCTCGTTAGGGTGAGACCTGGGTTTTATGTAAAGTTGCCCAAGTAGATTAAGGACCGGCCTTTGAGCCGCATCTTGCAAAAGCTCCACCACTACCACATGTTCTGTATGGGCGAAACCAGGCTTAATAATTTGTATTACCTCGGTATTGTTTATGCCATTTTGTTGTGTGGGTGTCGGTTAGACTTTATTCCCACTTGGCGCAAGAGGGGTTTCCGCAGTGGTTAGCCTAATGGAAGTGAAACCTTAGCGGGCATATTGGTATTGAGGTAATGCATTGGAAACGCCTTGTGATAATTGCCTAGTCACACGCCTAAGGAAGCGTGCATTGGCCGACATAACTGCAAATTATCTCGTGTGGGTAAAGTTGTACCACCTCTGCGAGTGTAAATCTATTGAATAGCGTGTCCACAGTCATGGACATCTTGAGCAAAGCCACTCTAAGTTAGATTTGTTTTGGTTTTAAAATAACTTTGGACATGATTTGAGGATGGTTAATCCTTGTGGTAAATTTGGGCGGGTAGCCTTGTGATAGGAGGTATCCTTCACCATGTTTCATATGGAGGTTATCCACTATAAAATGATGAACTTCAAAAATTTGAATTTTAGCTATGGAATAAAAATGTGCCTTGAAACTTAGTATAACTATTTAAACCAAAAATCTGATTTATGCAAATAAACCCTATAACCTTCCTTTGAATAACTTATGCATGCATTCTAAATTACAGATTGGGTGTAATTTGCGAGCACGGTTGTAGTGCTCACTCTTGCTGAATATTATTATCCGCGCGCCGGTGCCACCGCCATTAACTCCCAGCAGAAGCTCGCCTCCCGGCCTCGCCCTCGCCCTATAAAGGGAGCACCGGTGCGCCTCTCCTCCCTCAAGCTTTTGCCCAGCTCCCCTCGCCTCCTCGCCCCAATCGCCAGTGTTGGTCTCTCTCTCTCGGCCGAGCTGTGCTCCATTGCCTCTAGCGCCGCCACGGTGAACCTCCGGCGCCTCGGCCGCACTCAAGGCGCCTCGGCACCACGGACTGGTGCGCACCTCCGCACCCTCGGGCGTCGCCGAGCACCTTCGCCGCCAACGACCGAACCTCACTGCCGCCTCGCCGTCGCGACCATCTTCCGCCACGCCTTGGCGTCGCCAGTGGCGCCCTCGAACCAGCGTCCTCCCTCCATCATTGCGCACCTCACCGAGCTCGCCGCGCCGTCGTTCGCCGGTACCATTGGAACCCGGCGCCTCCCTCTCGACCGACGTGGTCACCACCTCGGCGCCACCTCACCGTTTTCACGTGCGTGGCGACCAAGTCGGCCCAGCGTGGTGCCCGGCCGCGGCCTTGTAGCCCAAAGACACCCGCTTCTTCCTTTATTGCGTGCACCGAGTCCACCGTGGACTTGTGCCTCGCTGTGGACTCAGTCCATCCTGTGCGGGCCCACTTGTCAGTCTCGGTGCACAGTATTGCTGACGTCAGCTGGCGCAATAAAGATAATTTCCTTTAGAAATTTAATTGGAAAATTCGGAAATTCGATTTTAGGATTTAATTTAGGTTTTAAACTTCGAGAGCTCGTATTTCTTCATACAAACTCCGATTTAGGAGATTCAAATTTCTAAATTTGTATAAAATCAAGATCTAGCTAACTAAACCAAAATTATTTAATTTGGAGTTAATTTGAATTTTCATTTGAATTTATTTGTGTTCATTTGAATTCTGTTTGAATTTGGATTATTCTCGCGTATAGATTTTGACGACTCTAGAGCTTGACCCTATTGAAGAAGTAGAATACGTGAATTTGAACAAGGCAAGTTACACCATTGACCATTTTGCCCCAATATTTAAAATTATTTAATTTACATTTTAAATTATTATTGCATGCATAATTGTATTTAATTATTTTAAATTCTGTTTTAAATATTTAATTATTCCAATTCCTTTGTATAGCCAAATTTGATTGTTGTATTATCAATTCCTTGTAACCTTAGTCAAATGAATTTAAAATAAATATATGCTTAGCAAATGCTTAGACCATGAAATATTTGATTTTGGGAGAATTTAGCCAAAACTTCTTAAATTGATAAAAAGCTTATGACATTGCTTTGTCATGGTGGACTTTGCAAATATCTTTGAAAATTATAAAAAATAATAAAAGAAAATGGTTTGTACTTGGGCAAACATGGACCGTTGGTGGGTGCGAGGTTTATGCACTGCTCGTCAGTTAGGGTGAGACCGGGGTTTTATGTAAAGTTGCCCAAGTAGATTAAGGACCGACCTTTGAGCGCATCTTGCAAAAGCTCCACCGTACTACCACATGTTCGTATGGGCGTAACCGGGCTTAATAATTTGTATTACCTCGGTATTGTTTATGCCATTTTTGTTGTGTGGGTGTCGGTTAGACTTTATTCCCACTTAGCGCAAGAGGGTTTCCGTGTGGTTAGCCTAATGGAAGTGAAACCTTAGCGGGCATATTGGTATTGAGGTAATGCATTGGAAACGCCTTGTGATAATTGCCTAGTCACACGCCTAAGGAAGCGTGCATTGGCCGACATAACGGGCAAATTATCTCGTGTGGGTAAAGTTGTACCACCTCTGCAGAGTGTAAATCTATTCGAATAGCCGTGTCCACAGTCATGGACATGCTGAGCAAAGCCACTCTAAGTTAGATTTGTTTTTGGTTTTAAAATAACTTTGGACATGATTTGAGGATGGTTAATCCTTGTGGTAAATTTGGGCGGGTAGCCTTGTGATAGGAGGGTATCCTTCACCATGTTTCATATGGAGGTTATCCACTATAAAATGATGAACTTCAAAAATTTGAATTTTAGCTATGGAATAAAAATGTGCCTTGAAACTTAGTATAACTATTTAAACCAAAAATGCTGATTTATGCAAATAAACCCTATAACCTTCCTTTGAATAACTTATGCATGCATTCTAAATTCTGTATTGGGTGTAATTTGCGAGCACAGTTGTAGTGCTCACTCTTGCTGAATATTATTATCCGCCGCGCCCGTTGCCACCGCCATTAACTCCCCGCGCAAAGCTCGCCTCCCGGCCTCGCCCTCGCCCTATAAAAGGGAGCACCGGGTGCGCCTCTCCTCCCTCAAGCTTTTGCCCCAGCTCCCCTCGCCTCCCTCGCCCCCAATCGCCCGTATTTGGTCTCTCTCTCTCGCCGGCCGAGCTGTGCTCCACTGCCTCTAGTGCCGCCACCGGTGAACCTCCGGCCGCCTCGACCGCACCACCGCCGCCTCGGCTCCACGGACTGGTGCGCACCTCGCCCCTCGGGCGTCGCCGGAGCACCTTCGCCAACGATCAACCTCACTGCCGCCTCTCGCCGTCGCGACCATCTTCCGCCACGCCTTGGCGTCGCCAGGTGGCGCCCTCGAACCAGCGTCCTCCCTCCATCATTGCGCACCTCGCGGGCTCGCCGTGCGCGTCGTTCGCGGTACCATTGGAACCCGGCGCCTCCCCTCCGACCGGCGTGGTCACCACCTCGGCGCCACCTCACCGTTTTCACGTGCGTGGCGACCAAGTCGGCGCCACGTGGTGCCGGTAGCGGCCTTGTGGCGCCAAGACAACCCGCCTTCCTTTATTGCGTGCAGCACCGAGTCCACCGTGGACTTGTGCCTCGGCGTGGACTCGATCCATCTTGTGCGGGCCCACTTGTCGATCTCGGTGCAATCTTTGCGGCGTCGGTGGCGCAATAAAGATAATTTCCTTTAGAAATTTAATTCGGAAAATTCGGAAATTCTGATTTTAGGATTTAATTTAGGTTTTAAACTTCCAAGAGCTCGTATTTCTTCATACAAACTCCGATTTAGGTGATTCAAATTTCTAAATTTGTATAAAATCAAGATCTAGCTAACTAAACCAAAATTATTTAATTTGGAGTTAATTTGAATTTTCATTTGAATTTATTTGTGTTCATTTGAATTCTGTTTGAATTTGGATTATTCTCGCGTATAGATTTTGACGACTCCGGAGAGCTTGACCCTATTGAAGAAGTAGAATACCAGGAATTTGAACAAGGCAAGTTACACCATTGACCATTTTGCCCCCAATATTTAAAATTATTTAATTTCTGTTTTAAATTATTATTGCATGCATAATTGTATTTAATTATTTTAAATTCCTATTTTAAATATTTAATTATTCCAATTCCTTTGTATAGCCAAATTTGATTGTTGTATTATCAATTCCTTGTAACCTTAGTCAAATGAATTTAAAAATAAATATATGCTTAGCAAATGCTTAGACCATGAAATATTTGATTTTGGGAGAATTTAGCCAAAACTTCTTAAATTGATAAAAAGCTTATGACATTGCTTTGTCATGGTGGACTTTTGCAAATATCTTTGAAAATTATAAAAAAATAATAAAAGAAAATGGTTTGTACTTGGGCAAACATGGACCGTTGGTGGGTGCAGGTTTATGCACGGGCTCGTCTGTTAGGGGTGAGACCGGGTTTTTATTGAAAGTTGCCCAAGTAGATTAAGGACCGGCCTTTGAGCGCATCTTGCAAAAGCTCCACCGTACTACCACATGTTACGTATGGGCGAACCGGGCTTAATAATTTGTATTACCTCAGTATTGTTTATGCCATTTTTGTTGTGTGGGTGTCGGTTAGACTTTATTCCCACTTGGCGCAAGAGGGGGTTTCCGGCAGGTGGTTAGCCTAATGGAAGTGAAACCTTAGCGGGCATATTGGTATTGAGGTAATGCATTGGAAACGCCTTGTGATAATTGCCTAGTCACACGCCTAAGGAAGCGTGCATTGGCCGACATAGCGGGCAAATTATCTCGTGTGGGTAAAGTTGTACCACCTCTCACAGTGTAAATCTATTGAATAGCCGTGTCCACACGGTCATGGACAGTGAGCAAAGCCACTCTAAGTTAGATTTGTTTTTGGTTTTAAAATAACTTTGGACATGATTTGAGGATGGTTAATCCTTGTGGTAAATTTAGGCGGGTAGCCTTGTGATAGGAGGTATCCTTCACCATGTTTCATATGGAGGTTATCCACTATAAAATGATGAACTTCAAAATTTGAATTTTAGCTATGGAATAAAAATGTGCCTTGAAACTTAGTATAACTATTTAAACTAAAAATCTTGATTTATGCAAATAAACCCTATAACCTTCCTTTGAATAACTTATGCATGCATTCTAAATTACGTATTGGGTGTAATTTGCGAAACACGATTGTAGTGCTCACTCTTCTGAATATTATTATCCGCGCGCCCGTTGCCACGCCATTAACTCCCAGCAAAGCTCGCCTCCGGCCTCGCCTCGCCCTATAAAAGGGAGCACCGGGTGCGCCTCTCCTCCCTCAAGCTTTTGCCCCAGCTCCCCTCGCCTCCTCGCCCCAATCGCCGTGTTTGGTCTCTCTCTCTGTGGCAGAGCGTGCTCCACTTGCCTCTAGCCGCATCAGGTGAACCTCCGGCCGCCTCGGCCGCACCACCGGCCGCCTCGACCACGGATGTAACATCCCAAATTGGGTTTATGTTTCAAATGTAATAAAAATGAGGATAAATTAAAACTTTTGCTACCTCATGTATTGTTGCAGTGTTTGAAACCTCTTTCTTTAATTGGTGGAAATTCAAACTCGAAATTTCCCCAATTAAACTCAAGCCATAAACCTCCTTCATGAAAATCTTGTGCCCAATCTCTGGAAATAATTTTCATTGGACCTAGGAGTGATGTTTAACACCTCAGAATTATTTCATAATTTTCAGAAATTATTTAGTAATTTTGGAGGCAAGTCAAACTGGTCAAACCCTAGTTTCCCCTCTTCTGGAATTTCTGGAGAATAATTCAGTGCATGAAAATCTCTGAAAATTTTATGGGAGGTTCCTCCTGCTGTCAGCAAGCTCCAGTTAAAATTTCATAAATTTTGGAGTTTGTTTGCTATCTCAAATAATTCCTCAAAAATCAGATGTTTAAAATTCAAATTCTAAAGGGTTTGCACTGTTCCTCGGGCTCGAGCCCCTGGACTCGGTCCAGTCAACTAATCGCACCGGCGCGGTCGATCGGGTGTGCGGGTCGTGAGCCGTTGGATCGGCATCGAACGGTCCTCGACCAGTTAAACGATGGAATCGTTCTAATCCACCCGATCCAACTTAGCCGTTGGATCAACATCGAACGGTCTTCGACCAGTTGAACGACGGAACCGTTGTAATCCACTCGATCTAACTCAGCCTTTCGATTTCCATCCGACGATCGACGAGTCGTCTCCTTCCTCCGTCGGTAGCGCGCGTGGCGGCGACCATGGCGTCTGCGAGAGGAGAAAAGCGCGATGTCGATCCAATCCACGGTCGCCTTTAAACGGCTATCTCTGCGCGCATTTAATGCCCGTCGTGCTCCTCCCTCAGACGTCCACTCTCCAACTGCTCCCGTCGCCCTCTCGCGCTCAAATGGCCAGGTTGACCCGAGCGGGATATCGACTTTGCTCGGCCATCCCGGCTATTTAAGCTCCTTTGCTTCTCCCTCGAGCTTCCTTTAGCACCTCCGCAACTCTAGCTAGCACTCACAAGTCCGCTGGAGCCAGCGATCTTCGAGAATCCTTCGGCGCCATTGTCGGTTTGAAGCTCCAATGGAGTCGGTGCGGCCGAGACTTTCTTCTTCAAGTCTTTGCTCCCTCTGCTCCCCCTCTACTCATCAAGCTTAACCCTCACTCAATTCGGTTCAATTTGTCCAGGGCGAGCTGAATCAGATTTCCCAATTCGGCCAAACAAGCGTTCTTCTTCGCCGGGCGGCCGACTCTCCTCGGCGCGTCCATTGCATTCGGTAGCTCCTCTTTAGTCCCTAGTGGCACGGCACTTTGCTCCCTTGAGCTGCGGTGAGCACGCTTTGCATTTTTCGTTTTGGTCATTTGGGTCACCGGTCCCCCTCGCTTGCCGACGTTCAGTCCACCGCGGCCAATTCATTGGTACCATTAGGTGCGCAATGATGTTTGGGACCCATTTGGGCACTTGCTCGCACCGCCGCGGCGAGCCGCCGGCGGCGCCGTTCTTCCGTCGTTTTGCGGACGAAAACAGGGCGATGGTTTGAGCGTGAGTCGATGCGAACCGTCGATCCTTAGATCTACGGCCCGTTCGCGTGGAAAATTTTGAATTCGCGCGTCTCGATGCGTGGACCATTGGATCTAAGATCAATGGTCCGATCGAGTCGCGCGGGCGTTGGATCCCAGATCCACGGCTCGCGTCGCGCGTGAGCGTTCGGACCGCCGACGCTCCCTCCACGTGGGCCGTTGGATCCGGATCCAACGGCGACGACGATGTCGGATCGCCGCTTCTCGACCAAAGTGGTCGTGGACCGCCGGATCTGATCAGCGGTTAACGACCAGAGGTTTGATGCGGCCTTGCCTTGCGTTAATGCTGGGGCGCGGACCGTCGGATCCGAGATCGACGCTCCTCGTTCGCCACGTCATTTCTAAATTCTGATTTTCCCAAAGAGATTTATTTATCAACTGAAAAATGTGATAGCTTGTAAAATGCATAACTAATTCATTTCAAATCCTTTTCGGTTGATTCAAATTTTGTTAGTTATGTTTTTAATTAGACTTTAATTTAAAAATGTTTCCAAACTCAGTATAGCTCCAGAAATTTTTGCTAATGAATAGTAGCATTTTTTATTTATAAAAGCTGAGCAAAATTGTTTTGGTCGTATCGTTGGCATTAAGAATCCAAATTAATTGGTTCTTGTTGCTAAATTCATTATAAATCAAGACCTTGCTACTGTAAAAATTTTAGAATTTTTGGAGGGAGTTTACTGTTGGGTCTTTGCGTTTTATTCGTTCTTATCGGTTGCTTTTTGCTTTCTCGTTAGGATCCGAAGAGCACGTTGATAATATTGTTGATCCGCAGCAGCACCTCGACCCACAGCAAGCAGGCAAGATGTTTGATCATAAATGTCCCATTATTTTCCAAGTCTAATATCTTGTTTACAAATTATATGTATGCATTGCTTTTGTGTCCAATTATTTTTGCCCTGTTTAGAGGTAGCTATTCCTATTGCATTGTTGCCATTAAAATGTTATCCCCTACCACAACCATAAGTTATTACCATCGCTGGTGAATTAGAGCCCGGTGATTTAATTATGCTCTTTTACTGTTTTTGCGATGTCATGCTTCGAAATGCTTAGCTACCGGTAGAATTGGGCGGTTATCGACTTAGTCGATGACCTTGATCACACAAATCATTTTGTTTATTTTTGGTTCAGCACCTTATGCTTTTGCTTTGTAAAACCGAAATGAAACAAAATGATTTGACTTGGGCACAATGGCATGTTGGTGTGATTGTTGGGTGTGACAAGGAAAGGTGCCTGTGTCCCTAAGGACCGAAAATGTTGCTTGCGCCATCGATCCAAGTACTTTTGCGTACTAACCACATGAGGGTTATATGGGACCCTCTTGACCTAGTACTTTGGCGTGGGTTATCTCCGAGTCGCGGGGAGGGGTTGGGTGTCTTGTGTGAAACATGATATGTGTTCTCGGTGTTCTTGTGTTGGGTGTGCGGTGGTGGAGATTCGGGTAGGCTCTCCACCTCGAGGAGCGTCGTAGTTGTCCAAGGCTTTACCCGGAAGGGTAGTTGACCGAGGCTTTACGATGACTCGACACAACGTATGGGTTTCTATCCATACGGCGGCTCGTGAATAATTCACAATATTGGAAGCGTCTCGTAGGACTTAGCCGTCGTGGCATACCTAAGGAAGTGTGCTTAACCCGGTGGCAAAAGGCGGTCCGGCATGTGGGTAAGTTGGTACACCTGCGCAGGATAAAACTATTCAATAGCCTCGTCCTAGGTTATGGACACGCTTGGTGATTTCACGCAAGATCTAGACTTCAACAACTGTTTTTGTTTTAAAAATTAAAACTTGACATGGTTGGCATGAATGGGTAATTCATGCTATTGTTGTGGTGACTAATGGTTTAGTCACTTCGGGATTATTTCTTGTTGTTGATACTTGATTACTTCTGTTTTTATCAAATAAAATCAGATTTGTTAAATCGCTTTCGATCTATTACATTATTGCAAATAAAACTTGCTTTATGCTTAAGAATTTGAGTCCTATCCTGCTCCACTTAAATAAGCTTGCATATAGTTATTATATAGACCTGTTATCATTCCTTTATATCTTGCGAGTACATTCAAAGTACTCACCCGCTTTCTTTGGTTTGCTTTTGTTTGCAGAGGAAGAAGGTGAGCCCCAAGGGCCTCACTTTTGTGAGTTGTGCTGTGGATTCGACGACTAGCTTGGCGGTCCGGTCGGTTGCCTTGTGGGTTAAAGGCACACTGATTGGCTCTTTTGTTTTATAGCCATCTTATGGCACTTTTGTTTCCGCTGTTAAATTTCTTTATGTATTTGTCATTTGGCCGGCCGGCCTCTCTTTTGTAATGACTATCCTTTATTTATGTTATCTTTGGATTGTTGTTTATGTTTCGGTTCTATGTGGATGAATGGAATTGATGCATGAACTTTGTAAAGAGGTGTGTATACTGCACTCTGGGAAGTATACATGTCTCGAGTCTCGGATTATCTGATTTGTGATGCTAGGACCAAGTGGATGGTCAAGCATTACAAGTCGGATAAACTGGGGTCTCACAAGTTTTGGTATCAGAGCCATACTGACCGTAGTAACCCAAGCTTGGCCGTCTTTAGGATATTTTGGAAAAGCTTATTTTCAAAGTATCAAATGATTTTTGAAAGCTTAAGGAATTCTCAGATTTTATTCCTTACCTATCTTAGCTTTCTCCTCTCATCTCACTCTAAATTGAGTTTGAAAGTTGTTTTCCTCTCATCTCCTTTTCAAAGATAGTGTTATCGATTAAATGGGTTTTGGGAACCACTGAGTTTGGCAAATTGAAGTGCTTAGGGTTTTTGAAGTTTCTGGACTGAAGATTCCGGCTAGAGGCTTGGATGCGGAATCTGGACAGCACGCTTCAATTTCCAGACAGCGAGCTCAATGGTTTCTGATGGGACCACTGAGCTTGGCAAATTGAAGTGTGCCAGATTTTGAAGTTTCTAGAATGGAAGACTTCGACTGGAAGCTTGGATGCAAAATCACTACAGCAACCTCAATTTCCGGACAGCAAGCTCGATGGTTCTAAATGGGGTAGAAAATGAGAGGATAATCAACTAAAATTTGTGGGGTTAAAAGGGTAAGATGTGATACTAGTTAGCTATGTATCTAACACTATTTTCGTTGATTGAACCGTGCTCTTTAGTGGTGATAGATCTTACCTTAATCTTCTGGTTTTTATCTTCTCAATCAATTACTCGTTCATTCAATACGGGTTAGTTGCGTTGGGAAGTTGAGCTTTGGTTTTATGATTCCTTGCTGTTTTTGGAGTCTTTTTATAAGCCTTTTTAAAGTTATGTACTTGCTGTTTTCAGCTTTCGATTAGGGTGATATTCCATTCCCCTAGTCGTTAGCTTTTTGCTTCATTTCGGCTTTGTTTTCGGGTCTAATTTTTAACCCAAGTTTCTTGTCACAGGATGGCCGGACGCACCTTTAGCGGCTAAGGCGATCACCGGTCCGACGAGGATCTTCCTTCTCCTCCGACCATGGCCGAGGTCCTTCTCCAGATTGAGCGCAACCGTGCAGAGGACAGGCGGGTTCTTCTGGACGTCATCGCGCGCAACACTTCCGCTCTTTCCGATGCCTCAGGATCGGGACAAGGGAGTGGACACCAGTCGCGTGGGGGACTTGCGGAGTTTCTTCGCACTCAGCCCCACGTTCTCGTGTCGAGGACTCGCTTGACGCAGCGATTGGCTTCGTGCGTTGAGCGCAAGCTTCGCATAGCGCAGTGCCAGGAGCATGAGAAGGCGCTGTTTGCATCGCACCAGCTGGAGGGTGCAGCTCTGTCGTGGTGGGAGAGCTTCCTCGCCATGCAGCCTGACGGCCACACCGTCACCTGGGAGGAGTTCCGCACTGCCTTCCGTCGGAGTCACATTCCTTCCGGCTTGATGAAGCTGAAGAAGAAGGAATTCTTGTCGCTCAGGCAAGGGCGTCGTTCCGTCACGGAGTACCTGTACGAGTTCAACCATTTGGCTCGTTATGCTCCGGAGGAGGTGGCCACTGATGAGGCCAAGCAAGAGAAGTTCAAGGATGGTTTGTCTGAGGAGCTTCAGGACAAGCTATCCATCGTTGACTTCCCCGACTTCCAGGCCTTGGTGGACAAGGCCATCGTTGCTGAGCATGCGGGGAGAGCACTTGTGGATTCCCGCAAGCGTAAGTGGGAGGCCCAGAAGTCATCCAGGGCGATTATCCCGCTTGATCGTCCTCGGGGTCACGTCGTGAGCTTCAAGACTTCGAGGCCGTCGGACTGTTCTTCGCCCTTCGCAGCCGTGCCCGATCACGTGCACTGCGAAGTCGCCAGGTGGCACCCGCAACCCGGCCGCCGGGTCACTTGCCGCTGCGGCCGAAGGGGCATTATGCGAACCAATGCCCTAAGAAGGCGAGGCGACCCTCGCCCTAATGGAGGACACGGGCCAGAGGTGGTTCTTCTCAGACTCAAGATAGTCCCTACTACCCAAGGCGTGGGTAGTGGTCGCGTCAACCTCATCTCAGCGGAGGAGGCACAGGAGGCACCCGACGTTGTGCTGGGTACGCTTTCTGTTAACTCTCATTTGGCTACTGTTTTGTTTGATTCAGGAGCATCTCATTCTTTCGTTTCCGAGTCTTTTGCTGCTATCAGTAAGCTGCCCTTTACTCCATTATTGGTGCCATTGCTCATTCGCTCTCCGGGTTCGGAGTTGAGAGCTGAATCTGAGTGTAGGGATATCCCAATTGAGATTGTGGGAGTAAGGTTCTTCGCGAATCTTATCCTCCTCCATTCAGCAAGTCTAGATGTGATTCTTGGTATGGATTGGTTGTCTCAGCATAAGGGACAAATCGATTGCGCCAAGAAGTGCGTCTCTCTATCTAGTCTTTCCGGCGAGCAGGTTCGCTTTTCGCCGAAGCTGCTAGGTCCGCATCTTTTCGCGCTCGAAGCGAAGCCCGCTCTAGATATTAATGAAGTCCCAACAGTTTGCGACTTCGTTGATGTCTTTCCTGAAGAACTTCCCGGGATGCCACCAGTTCGAGACCTAGAGTTTGTCATTGAGTTGGTTCCCGGTACTGCCCCGATTTCAAAGAGGCATTATCGGATGCCACCGAACGAGCTGGTGGAGTTGAAGAAGCAACTGAATGAGCTGCAAGAAAAGGTTTCATTCGCCTAGCTCATCTCCGTGGGTTGTCCCGCAATCTTCGTAAAGAAGAAGGACAATACTTTGCATGTGCGTTGATTACCGTCCGCTTAATGAGGTAACGGTAAAGAACAAGTATCCATTGCCCGCATTGATGATCTCTTTGATCAATTAACTGGAGCTCGAGTATTCTCCAAGATTGATTTGAGAGTGGGATATCATCAAGTTCGGATACGACCTGAGGATATTCCAAAGACGGCTTTCTCTACTCGCTATGGCTTGTATGAGTATACCGTCATGTCATTTGGCTTAACCAATGCTCCCGCCTTGTTCATGAACCTCATGAATTCAGTATTCATGGAGTATTTGGATAAGTTTGTCGTGGTCTTCATCGATGATATTCTTATCTATTCTAAGGACGATGAGGAACATGATGAGCATCTGAGGCTTGTGTTAGGCAAGCTTCGTGAGCATCACCGTATGCAAAGTTCGACAAGTGCGCTTACGTTGAAGGAAGTGGCCTTCCGGGTCATGTTCTTTCGGCGGAGGCGTGCCGTTGATCCTAGCAAGGTCGGCGATGTTCTTTCATGGTTCACCTACTTGATGGCGGTGCGGAGTTTTCTCGGTTTAGCGGGATATTATCGCCGTTTTATCAAGAACTTCTCCAAGATCGCGAAGCCGATGACGGAGTTGCTTAAAAAGGACAAGAAGTTCTTGTGGTCCGATGCTTGTGAGGAAAGCTTCCAAGTACTCAAGAAGCGTTTGACCACCGCTCCCGTCCTCGTTCTTCCCGATATCCATCGAAGCTTCGATATCTTTTGCGATGCTTCTCGTAGAGGACTCACCGTGTCCTTATGCAAGAAGGCAAGGTAGTGGCCTATGCATCAAGGCAATTGAGACCTCATGAACTCAACTATCCTACCCATGACTTGGAATTAGCCGTGATTCATGCACTTAAGATTTGGCGACATTACCTAATCGGTAATCGCTATGAAGTGTATTCGGATCACAAAAGCCTAAAGTATTTGTTCACCCAACGGATCCGAACCTCGTGCAAAAGAGATGGTTGGAGTTGGTCAAGGATTATGACATGGGTATTCACTACCATCCGGCAAGGCTAATGTCGTTGCCGGCGCGCCATCGGAAGCGCATTGCAATGCCTTATTGCTCCGGGAGCGTCGACCCACCCTTCCGGAGGAATTTCAGCGCTCAACTTAGGTTTGGTGGGCGTGGTTCCTCGCTACCTTGGTTGTGCAACCAACCTTGGTGGATCGGATTAAGATCGCCAAACAATCGGATGTTGGAGTGAACCACATCAAGGAAAATGTCAAGAACGGAACGACCAAGTGCTTCTCGAGGATGAGCATGGTGTTGTAAGGTTCGGACAACGCCTGTGGTTCCAAAGGACATGGAATTGCGGAATTTGATCCTCCGCGAAGCCCATGATTCGCTTTTGTCTATTCATCCCGGGCCACAAAGATGTATCAAGATCTCCGTCGTGGATTTTGGTGGACCCAATGAAGAGGGAAATTGCGGTTCGTTGTCGAGAGTCGACGTGTGTCGTCGTGTCAAGGCCGAGCATCAGCGTCCAGCAGGACTGCTTCAGCCTTTGCCTATTCCTGAATGGAAGTGGGATTCGATCGGAATGGATTTTATCACCGGTCTGCCTCGTACCTCCAAGAGCAATGATGCCATCTGGGTTGTCATTGATCGGCTAACTAAGGTGGCTCACTTCCTTCCAGTCAAGACGGATCTCCGTGTAGGTCTTTTGGCGAATCTCTACATTGCCCGCATCGTGAGCTTACATGGGGTACCTAAGACCATTGTCTCAGATCGTGGTTCTCTTTTCACCTCTCGCTTTTGGCAAAGTTTGCAAGAGGCGATGGGAACCCGTCTTACCTTTAGCACAGCATATCACCCCCAAACTGATGGTCAGACCGAAAGGGTCAACCAAGTGTTGGAAGACATGCTTCGTGCTTGTGTCCTCTCCTATGGAAAGAATTGGGAGAAATGCTTGCCATTTGCCGAGTTTTCCTACAATAACAGCTTTCAGGCCAGTCTCGGCATGGCACCTTTCGAGGCCTTATACGGGAGAAAGTGCAGAACCCCGTTGAATTGGTCGGAGACGGGCGAAAGACCTTTCTTTGGCCCGGACTCGATCAATGAGGCCGAGAGTCAAGTCCAGCTCGTTCGTGATCGGTTACGCACAGCTCAATCAAGGCAAAAGAGCTATGCGGATCGCCGTCGTCGTGAGTTGAGCTTTGAGCCTGATGACTTTGTGTATCTCAAAGTCTCTCCTTTGAAGGGTCATCAGCGTTTCGGTGTCAAGGGCCAGTTAGCTCCTCGATATGTCGGTCCTTACCGTGTTATCGAGAAGAAAGGAGCTGTTGCCTATAAGTTGGAATTGCCAGCTGCACTTGATGGGGTACATGATGTTTTCCATGTGTCCCAACTAAAGAAGTGTCTCCGTGTTCCAACTGAGGAAGCTCCGTTGGAAACTCTTGATGTTCAGGAAGATTTGACCTACAAGGAGCACCATGTTCGCATCCTTGAAGAGGCTGAACGAAGGACGAGGAATCGTGCCATCAAGTTCCTTAAAGTTCAGTGGTCGAATCATTCCGAGGATGAGGCTACTTGGGAAAGGGAAGATCGTCTCCGGGCAGACTATCCATCTGTCTTTACCGAGTGAGCCAAATCTCGGGACGAGATTTTTGTAAGGGGGGGAGGTTTTGTAACATCCCAAATTGGGTTTATGTTTCAAATGTAATAAAAATGAGGATAAATTAAAACTTTTGCTACCTCATGTATTGTTGCAGTGTTTGAAACCTCTTTCTTTAATTGGTGGAAATTCAAACTCCAAATTTCCCCAATTAAACTCAAGCCATAAACCTCCTTCATGAAAATCTTGTGCCCAATCTCTGGAAATAATTTTCATTGGACCTAGGAGTGATGTTTAACACCTCAGAATTATTTCATAATTTTCAGAAATTATTTAGTAATTTTGGAGGCAAGTCAAACTGGTCAAACCCTAGTTTCCCCTCTTCTGGAATTTCTGGAGAATAATTCAGTGCATGAAAATCTCTGAAAATTTTATGGGAGGTTCCTCCTGCTGTCAGCAAGCTCCAGTTAAAATTTCATAAATTTTGGAGTTTGTTTGCTATCTCAAATAATTCCTCAAAAATCAGATGTTTAAAATTCAAATTCTAAAGGGTTTGCACTGTTCCTCGGGCTCGAGCCCCTGGACTCGGTCCAGTCAACTAATCGCACCGGCGCGATCGATCGGGTGTCTTGGTCGTGAGCCGTTGGATCGGCATCGAACGGTCCTCGACCGCTTAAACGATGGAATCGTTTAATCCACCGATCCAACTTAGCCGTTGGATCAACATCGAACGGTCTTCGACCAGTTGAACGACGGAACCGTTGTAATCCACTCGATCTAACTCAGCCTTTCGATTTCCATCCGACGATCGACGAGTCGTCTCCTTCCTCCGTCAGCGCGCGCGTGAGCAGCAGCCATGGCGTGCGCAGAGGAGAAAAGCCGCGCATGTCGATCCAATCCACGGCCGCCTTTAAACGGCTATCTCGCGCGCATTTAATGCCCGTCGTGCTCCTCCTCGACGCGTCCACTCTCCAACTGCTCCCGTCGCCCTCTCGCGCTCAAATGGCCAGGTTGACCCGAGCGGGATATCGACTTTGCTCTCGGCCATCCCCGGCTATTTAAGCTCCTTTGCTTCTCCCTGAGCTTCCTTTAGCACCTCCGCAACTCTAGCTAGCACTCACAAGTCCGCTGGAGCCACTGATCTTCGAGAATCCTTCGGCCGCCATTGTCGGTTTTGAAGCTCCAGTGGAGTCGGTGCAAGACGGCTTTCTTCTTCAAGTCTTTGCTCCTCTGCTCCCCCTCTACTCATCAAGCTTAACCTCACTCAATTCGGTTCAATTTGTCCAGGACGAGTGAATTCGATTTCCCAATTTCAATTAAACGGCGTTCTTCTTCGCCCGGGCAGCTTCGACTCTCCTCGGCGCGTCCATTGCATTCAGGTAGCTCCTCTTTAGTCCCTAGTGGCCTGGCACCTGCTCCCTTGAACTGCAGCTGAGCACGTTTGCATTTTTCGTTTTGGTCATTTCGGGTCACTTGGTCCCCTCCGCTTGCCGACGCTCGTCCACCGCAATTAATTCATTGGTACCATTAGGTGCGCAATGATGTTTGGGACCCATTTGGGCACTTGCTCGCACCGCCGCGCGGCGAGCCGCCGGCGCGAAGCCGTTCTTCCCCGCTTTTGCGGACGAAAACAGGACGATGGTTTGAACGTGAGTCGATGCGAACCGTCGATCCTTAGATCTACGGCCCACGTTCGCGTGGAAAATTTTGAATTCGTCGCGCGTCTCGGTCTGTGGACCGTTGGATCTAAGATCAATGGTCCCGATGCGAGTCCGCGGAGCGTTGGATCCCAGATCCACGGCTCGCGTGGCCGCGTGAACGCTCGGACCGCCAACGCTCCCTCCACGTGGGCCGTTGGATCCGATCCAACGGCGCGACGACGATGTCCCGGATCGCCCGCGCGCTCCGACCAAAGTGGTCGTGGACCGTTGGATCCTGATCCAACGGTTAACGACCAGGGTTTCGCGGCCGCGCGCGTTAGCGCTGGGACGCGGACCGTCGGATCCGAGATCGACGCTCCTCGTTCGGCCACGTCATTTCTAAATTCTGATTTTCCCAAAGAGATTTATTTATCAACTGAAAAATGTGATAGCTTGTAAAATGCATAACTAATTCATTTCAAATCCTTTTCGGTTGATTCAAATTTTGTTAGTTATGTTTTTAATTAGACTTTAATTTAAAAATGTTTCCAAACTCAGTATAGCTCCAGAAATTTTTGCTAATGAATAGTAGCATTTTTTATTTATAAAAGCTGAGCAAAATTGTTTTGGTCGTATCGTTGGCATTAAGAATCCAAATTAATTGGTTCTTGTTGCTAAATTCATTATAAATCAAGACCTTGCTACTGTAAAAATTTTAGAATTTTTGGAGGGAGTTTACTGTTGGGTCTTTGCGTTTTATTCGTTCTTATCGGTTGCTTTTTGCTTTCTCGTTAGGATCCAAGAGCACGTTGATAATATTGTTGATCCGCAGGCCACACCTCGACCCACAGCAAGCAGGCAAGATGTTTGATCATAAATGTCCCATTATTTTCCAAGTCTAATATCTTGTTTACAAATTATATGTATGCATTGCTTTTGTGTCCAATTATTTTTGCCCTGTTTAGAGGTAGCTATTCCTATTGCATTGTTGCCATTAAAATGTTATCCCCTACCACAACCATAAGTTATTACCATCGCTGGTGAATTAGAGCCCGGTGATTTAATTATGCTCTTTTACTGTTTTTGCGATGTCATGCTTCGAAATGCTTAGCTACCGGTAGAATTGGGCGGTTATCGACTTAGTCGATGACCTTGATCACACAAATCATTTTGTTTATTTTTGGTTCAGCACCTTATGCTTTTGCTTTGTAAAAACCGAAAATGAAACAAAATGATTTGACTTGGGCACAATGGCATGTTGGTGTGATTGTTGGGTGTGACAAGGAAGGTGCCCAGTCCCTAAGGACCGAAAATGTTGCTTGCGCCATCGATCCAAGTACTTTTAGCGTACTAACCACATGAGGGTTATATGGGACCCCTCTTGACCTAGTACTTTGGCGTGGGTTATCTCCGAGTCGCAGGAGGGGTTGGGTGTCTTGTGTGAAACATGATATGTGTTCTCGGTGTTCTTGTGTTGGGTGTGCGGTGGTGGAGATTCCGGTAGGCTCTCCACCTCGAGGAGCGTCGTAGTTGTCCAAGGCTTTACCCGGAAGGGTAGTTGACCGAGGCTTTACGATGACTCCGACACAACGTATGGGTTTCTATCCATACAGGCGGCTCGTGAATAATTCACAATATTGGAAGCGTCTCAGAGGACTTAGCCGTGCTTGGCATACCTAAGGAAGTGTGCTTAACCCGTGGCAAAAGGCGGTCTGGCATGTGGGTAAGTTGGTACACCCTGCAGGGATAAAACTATTCGAATAGCCTCGTCCTAGGTTATGGACACGCTTGGTGATTTCACGCAAGATCTAGACTTCAACAACTGTTTTTGTTTTAAAAATTAAAACTTGACATGGTTGGCATGAATGGGTAATTCATGCTATTGTTGTGGTGACTAATGGTTTAGTCACTTCCAGGACTGTTTTACTGTTGTTGATACTTGATTACTTCTGTTTTTATCAAATAAAATCAGATTTGTTAAATCGCTTTCGATCTATTACATTATTGCAAATAAAACTTGCTTTATGCTTAAGAATTTGAGTCCTATCCTGCTCCACTTAAATAAGCTTGCATATAGTTATTATATAGACCTGTTATCATTCCTTTATATCTTGCGAGTACATTCAAAGTACTCACCCAGCTTTTGCTGGGCTGCTTTTGTTTGCAGAGGAAGAAGGTGAGCCCCAAGGGCCTCACTTTTGTGAGTTGTGCTGTGGATTCGACGACTAGCTTGGCGGTCCGGTCGGTTGCCTTGTGGGTTAAAGGCACACTGATTGGCTCTTTTGTTTTATAGCCATCTTATGGCACTTTTGCTTCCGCTGTTAAATTTCTTTATGTATTTGTCATTTGGCCGGCCGGCCTCTCTTTTGTAATGACTATCCTTTATTTATGTTATCTTTGGATTGTTGTTTATGTTTCGGTTCTATGTGGATGAATGGAATTGATGCATGAACTTTGTAAAGAGGTGTGTATACTGCACTCTGGGAAGTATACATGTCTCGAGTCTCGGATTATCTGATTTGTGATGCTAGGACCAAGTGGATGGTCAAGCATTACAAGTCGGATAAGCTGGAATCTCTAGCGGACTGGTGCGCACCTCCAGCACCCTCGGGCGTCGCCGAGCACCTTCGCCGCCAGCGACGAACCTCATCGCCGCCTCTCGCCGTCCGACCATCTTCCGCCACGCCTTGGCGTCGCCAGTAGCGCCCTCGAACCGCGTCCTCCTCCATCATTGCGCACCTCACCGGAGCTCGCGCGCCGCTGTTCACGGTACCATTGGAATCCGGCGCCTCCTCTCCTAAGACCGACGTGGTCACCACCTCGGCGCCACCTCACCGTTTTCACGTGCGTGGCGACCAAGTCGGCCCAGCGTGGCTGCCCGAATACAAGGCCAAAAGACAACCTGTTCCCCGCCGCCTTTATTGTGCCGCAGTCCACCGTGGACTTGTGCCTCATTGTGGACTCGATCCATCTTTATGCGGGCCCACTTGTCGATCTCGGTGCACGATCTCTGCGGCGTCGGTGGCGCAATAAAGATAATTTCCTTTAGAAATTTAATTCGGAAAATTCGAAATTCGATTTTAGGATTTAATTTAGGTTTTAAACTTCCAGAGCTCGTATTTCTTCATACAAACTCCGATTTAGGTGATTCAAATTTCTAAATTTGTATAAAATCAAGATCTAGCTAACTAAACCAAAATTATTTAATTTGGAGTTAATTTGAATTTTCATTTGAATTTATTTGTGTTCATTTGAATTCTGCTTGAATTTGGATTATTCTCACGTATAGATTTTGACGACTCGGAGAGCTTGACCCTATTGAAGAAGTAGAATACCAGAATTTGAACAAGGCAAGTTACACCATTGACCATTTTGCCCCAATATTTAAAATTATTTAATTTCTGTTTTAAATTATTATTGCATGCATAATTGTATTTAATTATTTTAAATTCCTGTTTTAAATATTTAATTATTCCAATTCCTTTGTATAGCCAAATTTGATTGTTGTATTATCAATTCCTTGTAACCTTAGTCAAATGAATTTAAAAATAAATATATGCTTAGCAAATGCTTAGACCATGAAATATTTGATTTTGGGAGAATTTAGCCAAAACTTCTTAAATTGATAAAAAGCTTATGACATTGCTTTGTCATGGTGGACTTTTGCAAATATCTTTGAAAATTATAAATCAAATAATAAAAGAAAATGGTTTGTACTTGGGCAAACATGGACCGTTGGTGGAGTGCGAGTTTATGCAGGCTCGTCAGTTAGGACCGAGACCTGTGGTTTTATGTAAAGTTGCCCAAGTAGATTAAGGACCGGCCTTTGAGCCGCATCTTGCAAAAGCTCCACCGTACTACCACATGTTCTGTATGGGCAGAACCAGGCTTAATAATTTGTATTACCTCAGTATTGTTTATGCCATTTTTGTTGTGTGGGTGTCGGTTAGACTTTATTCCCACTTGGCGCAAGAGGGGGTTTCCGGCAGGTGGTTAGCCTAATGGAAGTGAAACCTTAGCGGGCATATTGGTATTGAGGTAATGCATTGGAAACGCCTTGTGATAATTGTCTAGTCACACGCCTAAGGAAGCGTGCATTGGCCGACATAACGGGCAAATTATCTCGTGTGGGTAAAGTTGTACCACCTCTGCAGAGTGTAAATCTATTCGAATAGCCGTGTCCACGGTCATGGACATGCTGAGCAAAGCCACTCTAAGTTAGATTTGTTTTGGTTTTAAAATAACTTTGGACATGATTTGAGGATGGTTAATCCTTGTGGTAAATTTGGGCGGGTAGCCTTGTGATAGGAGGGTATCCTTCACCATGTTTCATATGGAGGTTATCCACTATAAAATGATGAACTTCAAAAATTTGAATTTTAGCTATGGAATAAAAATGTGCCTTGAAACTTAGTATAACTATTTAAACCAAAAATGCTGATTTATGCAAATAAACCCTATAACCTTCCTTTGAATAACTTATGCATGCATTCTAAATTCTGTATTGGGTGTAATTTGCGAGCACAGTTGTAGTGCTCACTCTTGCTGAATATTATTATTCAGGAGAAGACTGCTATCCGGAAGGTGAGGAGCAGGACGATTAGGCAGCGACCTCCAGACGATTGCCTGTGGCGTATCGTGTGGCTTACCATTATTATTTGCTTCCGCTTAATGTTTTATTTGGCCTCCGGCCCCCATTGTAATAAACTCTATGCTTATTAAATATACACGCTGGATATGTTTGTGATAACATTTTTGTGACTGTGTACACTGGAAATCCTGGACTAGTGTATGAACACAGAGAATTCGGGATCCTTCGTTCCCGGGTTCGACACAATCATTCATCAGGAATCAATATATGGTAATGCATTGTACTTGCCTTCTGCGTTGTGACGTGCTAGGAGGCAACGAAGGCGCTCCTACACTCGCCGCCTATACAATTATGTATTCAAAATAAGGACGACATGGTATGATAATGCTACCGGTGATCTACAATAACCACCTGACAATCCAATACAACGAATAGACCCAAAACTGAAATCAGACAATTCATCCACCTGAAACGACTCTGGACAGCGGCACGGAAAAATTCATATCTATTAATCTGGGACTTGGAACGAGATGAGTCTAGTGCTCAACGAAACTTAACGAGAAAAACTACAAAACTCTAGTTGACAAGATTTCCTCATTCTGCCAAAATAATTAACTAAACAGTAGGTGATTATGCCTGACAGAAATCTGTCCAGACGAACAGAACAGCAGCGAAGAACATAACATAACTTTTAATATATAAATCCAATTAGAGTGTTTTTATCAATCTGGAAATATGATAAAATTATCTACAGAAATTGTTTTGGGTGACAAATCTGAATCTGATCCTAACTAAATCATATTTCATTAAACAACTTTACTGACAATTCTCGTCAAGTTTCTCAGTAAAGCAGGAAAGAATCTGTTGTACCTTTTGAACCGTAGATTGGAATCTGGTTATCTTGGCGGATATGGAAAGCTAAGAACCGTGGATACAAATCTCTAGGAGGTGAGAACCTCCAGATCAGCCTCTAAGAAGCCGAAACCGTCCGCGCAACATACTGGACAGATTCTGGAAATTCTACGGCAGCAATTCGATTCAATCCTAATAATCAAATCTGCATCCAAAAGTTACCAAACCGCGAAATAGACTCTTCATTACCCTTGAATACTCGTAGGGAGATGGTGTTCCACCCCTCTAAGAACCCCCTTCCTTCTTCTTTGAGGCCGACCACCAAAGCAGCAACCGCAAGGGGGAGGGGAGCGGACTAAAGAGATAGCAGGAGGAGGCGGCTTGGAGCTCTTGGAGAGCGACTCCGGGGAGCAGCAGGGCCGTGCCGGGGCAGGAGACAGAGCCAAGGGGCAGGAGGTGGCGTCGGATTGGGAGTAGAAGAGGTGGCGGCTGCTAGGGAAAAGAGAGGGAGAGGGGGAAAGGAGGGGGTGGCCGGTTAGGGTTACGGAGGGGGAGTGGGGGCGCATGGGCTTGGGCCTGGTGCGCCTCCCCCCCCCCACCTCCTTGGCCCACTCTTGGCCGGCCAAGGCTGCCCCAGCCTAGGCCGGAGGCCCAGGGTCCAAAATTTCCTGAAAACCTTGAACTTTTAACTAGTTCTCTCTCCCGAATAAAATACTCTCTAAACGATATTCGGGATATTACAGTTCATCCTTCGTAGTGGTTGATTCACTTGTAATCATGTTAACCAAGTTTTGTCGTGGATAGTTCTATTTATGCTTTCAAATCTCGGGTATTGATTCATTTAATTATATTTGATAGATTAAATTGAGTAATTTTTTTAGACGTATGTCCTTGTAGTTCGGATGAGACTTGATGATTTAGATTTAATTGTTAAAGATCTACTCTCATTGTGTACCATTAACCATTTGGTTCGGTTATTGGTTGAGTAAGAGCAATATCCATGCCAGTTCATAATTAGTTGACTAGTGGTATTCTTTAACTTGTCTATTTGTAGACATTGCTAGTTCTTGTTGATTATAACTATTTCGTTATTATTGAATGTGATGCTGAAATTGTGTTAGTAAATTGAAGTAAATTGATTATGTAAGGTGGTTTAGTAGCATCCTAGGTTCTATGATGGGCTGGGGTGTTACACTTTTTCACAAGATTAATCGTGATAACTTGACTTAATGATATATCGAATTGTGTTGCGTGGACATTGTTGTAAAAATTATTGTGCCATGGCAGGGGATGCCATTGGGCCTAGTTGAAAAAATGGTTTCATACTTAGGTGAATTATCGTGTAGTAAAGGGGGTGCGGGTAGCACATTTTCGATGAGGTGGACTCGTCTGAGTAATCACTAAGGACTTAATCTTGTACGCCATAGATCTGAGCCTTATCGTACAACCATATGTCCAGTATGGGATGGACCTAGCTAATTAATAATCAATATCTTGATTTTGGTTATGTCATGAGTGATGTGGATTCCGGGATGGACGGGTAGATTCACATGGCGCAAGAGGGGGCCCCCGACTGTGGTGGATATAACCCTTCGGTGGTGAAATCTTAGCGGGCAGAATTGAGTTAAGACAAAACTTTGTAAAGGCCTTGTGATAATCATATAGTCGCACATGTATGGAAGTGTCAGACAGACAGTATAAACTGATTATCTCTTGTGGATAAAGTTGTATAACATCTGCAGAGTATTAAAAACTATTCGAACAGACGTATCCTCCGTTATGGACAATGCCTGGGGATTTCACACGGGGTATAGAATTTTTACAAAATGTTGGATCGTGGAGTGGTTGGAGGTGAACGGGTAGTTCACTAGTAGTTTGGTTTAGTGGTGAAAGGATAGTTCATCGATTGTTTCAAAGAAATTGTTACTTTATTTATTATATCTTTCCAATGTGCTTTACAATCTATTTATCGCATTCACTATCAATATTACTTTTTGCAAAATAACCATACAGTTATTCCTTGTTTAACATTGCATGAATATTAATTGCATAATT
Organism: Hsuehochloa calcarea; assembly: GCA_036346395.1. Classification (NCBI taxonomy): domain Eukaryota; kingdom Viridiplantae; phylum Streptophyta; class Magnoliopsida; order Poales; family Poaceae; genus Hsuehochloa; species Hsuehochloa calcarea. The sequence goes on along the minus strand of CM070604.1, from coordinate 21,635,580 downwards.
TTGTCAATGACTTGCTGAGTACTTTATGTACTCACGGCTTTATGCCAATGTTGATCAGTTGCTGAGGAAGAATCCGGGAGCTAAAAGTTATTCAACAAGGAGTTCTTTGAGGACTTTACGAGCTAGGTTGCACTCCCTACTCGATTGATTGTGGGCATGATGGTTGGCCACCACAAGTCTTTTTATTTCTGCTGTAAGAGTTTTGCTTGCCTCTTAAGCCTTGTGTTGCAGGTTTTGTAAACATGCACCTTAAGGCCCGCTTCTATTTTTATGTATTAAGTTGTTACCTTAGTTATTTCGTGGTTTGGTTGATATTTCATCTATGTTCCCACTGTGTGCACTAGCGTGATCCTGGACTAGTGCAGAATATATAGAGTGTTCGGATTTGCAGGTTCAGGTCTCAAAATATCCTAAGGAAACTAAAGGATATTATTTTTATAAGCGGGATGATAACAAAGTTTTTGTTATCCGAAATAGTGTCTTTTTTTTGAGAAAGAGTTTTTTTTGCAAAGGAATTACTAGGAGCAAGGTGCAACTCGAAGAAATTCGTGAAACATCTGAACATGTTTCAACTTCTACTAAACCTCTATAGGATGAACAAAATATTGTAGAACCTGAAGATGAGGCATCAACCCCACGTAGATTTAAAAGGCCATGTCAATTGACTATAAGGTTTGGGTATGACATTTTATTATTAGATAATGATGAGCCTAAGACTTATTAGGTAGCGATGGTGGGCCCAAACTCTGGATCATGGCTTGAAGCCATGACATCCGAAATATAATCCATGCGTGACAATCAAGTTTGCAACTTAGTTTATACACCTGATGGTATTAAAACCATTGAGTGTAAATGAGGTTTTAAGAAAATGATAGATATGGATGGAAATGTTCGCATTCATAAGGCACGATTGGTGGCAAAAGGTTTTAGACAAATTCAAGCTATTGATTATGATGAAACCTTCTCGCCCATCACTATGCTCAAGTCTATCCAGATCATTTTAGCTATTGCTGCATATTTTGATTGTGAGATAAGGCAAATGAATGTCAAAACGGCTATCCTAAATGGAAACCTAAGTGAGGACGTGTACATAACACAACTTGAGGGTTTTGTCGATCAACTGAAAGCTAGAAAGATATGCAAGCTTGAAAATTCCATTTATAGGTTAAAGTAAGCATCTCAGAGTTGGAATATTCGTATTGATAAAGGAGTCAAAGTGTTTGGCTTCATAAAAAATGAAGGACATTGTGTTTACAAGAAGGTTAGTGGGAGCGCACTTGTTTTTCTAATCTTATATATGGACGACATATTTCTGGTCAGAACTGATATTCCTATACTTGAATCTACTAAAGCTTCATTAATAAATATATTCTCTATGAAAGACTTGGGACTTGCAGCGTATTTTTTGGGTATGAGTATCTATAAGGATATATCTAAGAGGCTAACTGGATTAAGTCAAAATACGTACATAGACAAGGTATTCAAACGGTTCAACATGCAAGATTCCAAGAAAGGTTTCTTGCCCATGTCATATGCCATCAGTCTTAGCAATAGTTAGTGTCCTTCGACACCTGATGAGTGAGACAAAATGAGAAGAAATCCATATGGTTCGGCTATTGGATCTATCATGTATGCTATGCGTTGTATACGCCCAAATGTGTCGTATGCTCTAAGTGTTACAAGCAGATATTAGTCAGATCCAGGTCAAGGTCTATAACATCCCAAAATTTCATTTTTGGCTAAAATTAAATTTTAATTATTTTTGTTGATTTTTTTGGATTTTAAAATGGGTTTTTCCTATTATTTTGAAGCAAAAATAAATTTATTTAGAAAGCTAAATACCAATTTTAAGTTGTAAATATTTTAGTTAAGTCCAAAATAACTTGTGCAATTTTTCTAATTTTTCCATAATTTTTAGACTTTATTTGCTATTTTCTAAAAGACTAATTAATTTATCTCAATTTTGGTAATTGTTAAAGTCTTAAAATTCGAATTTAGGCTTTTGGGCCAAATCTCTTCTGCCCATTTCCTTATTCCGCCTATACCCCACCCATCCCGAACCTCCCTCCCTCTCTCCGGCTGCCAAGCGGGCCCCACCCGTCAGCGCGCTCCTCTCTCTCTCTCACTGCCACTCGACCCCACCTTGTTAGCCTTCTCCTTCCTCTTCCTTTCTTCTTCCTCATGACAGCAAGGGCACGCCGCACAGGCGGCGCAGCAAGAGCGGGTCCAAAGCACACGACGGGTAGAGAAGGGAGCAGGCGGGGTCCGGGTGTGGGATGGGACGGTGCACGCGGGCGTGCATGGGCACAAGAGCAGGGGCGGGGATGGTGCAGAGCAAGGGTGCGCACAAGGCAGAGAAGTAGCACGACACGGGATGCTGTCGGGCTCAAGACAGAGCGCGGGCAGTGGCAGAGATAGGGAGCGAGAGAATGAAGGAAAAGAAAGAAAGGTAAAGAAAAAGAAAGAAGAGAGGAAAAAAGAAAGAAAGAGAGGAAAAAGGGGAAGGAAAAAGGAAAAGGATTTTCGGCCAAGCAGTTTGGTTAGAAAAATCCAAATTACCATATTTAGATTTTTGGAATTTAGCGACGAATTTTGAATTGAGACGATCAAATTGGATTTGACTTACGGATTCGGAATTTAAATAAATGCAAAATCTCCAAAAGAAGACAAACACTTTTGAATTAAATAATTTGAAATAAAATTTTGAAACAGGCAAAATTGATTTGTTACAAGGGCCCTAAAGTTACGAAGACAACATAATGTAGTTGTGAACGTGTGCATCACTTCAAGAAATACATGGAAGTTGTGAACTTGTGCATCACTTCAAGAAATACATGGAAAGGTGTGAGCATACACACAAACGGCCAGGAATACAAATGTGATAATAGGGTGATTGCAAACCACTAAGCTTCACACATCCAGCATTCTGCCAGACCAGTACATATTGCACAGCCGAATAGATTCCATACAAGAAAAGGTCTATCTACTAAAGTGTGGGCTCACAATGGCTAAGACCATAAGAAATTGAAACCATAGTTCAGTACAAGTATAGAGGATGGAGAGAAAAAATCAATTGCACATGATCCCTCAAGTAAACTTAAACAAGAAATAACTTTCAAGGCTTCCTCACTTCTACCAGTCCCCTACAGATCGTCTGAATGGTCTGATGCACCTTCACCTTGCCTCAGCTTTGATTAGCTGAGAGAAAAGTCCCCTACAGATCATCTGGTGCACCTTCACCTTCCCTCAGCTTTGATTAGCTGAGAGAAAACCCGGCTCATTGACACGTCGGAGAGGTCATGATCAGGCTCATTTGAAGCCCCAGCTTCTGCCATTGTCACGCTGATGCTCTCAAGGGCACCCACGTGCTGAACTTGGGATGGGAGTTCGACAATCCGGTTCATGCTGTTCACATCTGAGACTGTTGAATCTGCATCTTGAAGCTGCAGAACATACTCCAAGTTCCAAAGGACGTCCCCCATCGATGGCCGCTCCACACCATAGTCTGCCAGGCACTTCTCCACTGTTTCACCAAACTTCCTTAGAGAATCTGGCCTGATCGTACCCGAAATTCTCTGATCAACGATCTGGTGCAGCTCTCCTCTCTTCTGCCACTTCATTCCCCACTCCGCCAAATTCACCATCTCCCTCGGAAGTGTAGGGTCAATCACCGGCCTTGCACAAAGCACCTCAAGCAAAACAACACCATAGGAGTAGACATCTGACTTCTCAGTCAGTTGCTGCCTTCGGAAATATTCAGGATCAAGATACCCAAAGCTACCCTTCACTGCAGTGCTGACATGGGTTTGGTCCAACTCGGGCCCAGTCTTTGATAGCCCAAAGTCAGCGACCTTCGCAAGGAGATTCTCATCAAGCAAGATGTTTGCAGACTTGACATCACGGTGGATAATGGCCTTTGCAGAACCAGTATGAAGATAGTGCAGTCCCTTGCTGCTCCAATGCAGATCTCCAACCGCTGCTTCCAGTTAAGCGAGGGGTTATCTGAACCATATAGGTGGCCCTTGAGAGTCCCTTTCTCCATATATTCGTAGACCAAGATCATCTCATTCCTTTCATCACAGTACCCAATCAGAGACACTAGATGGCGGTGGCGCAGCCGTGAAAGGAGTTCAATCTCTGTACGGAATTCATTGAGACCTTGCTGAGACTTGGGTTGCCTCGTTTCACTGCAACCGTAGTGTCATCCTCAACACTCCTTTGTAGACCTTCCCAAAACCTCCAACTCCAATGACCCAGTTCTCATCAAAATTGTTTGTCGCTTCTTGGAGCATACTAAAGGCGAAGCGATATCCATAGCTTCCATTCAGCCCTGATGTGAGAGTTGTACCATAAGAAGTTCTACTTCCTGTACTAAGAGAGGTGAGCCCATTGATAGAGAAAGGCATCCAAGTCTTTGAGTGCTGCTTCTCGAGAGTCTTTTTCCTATGGCATAGCAGTACAAGAGCAAGGACAATTATCAGAAGCCCAACAGCTCCAAGGACTGAGCCAAGAATCACACCCAAATTTTTGTTTGAACCAGAGGATCCAACAGTAAAAGCAGAACCTGAGCTACTGATCATCTTCATAACCTCCAGACCATTAAGAATCCCGTCAGGCAATGCGTTGTTCAAGATCGACGGACCAATGCTGATGCTTAGCTTGCTAGATGCATCATTAGATGACAGGACCACATCAACATAGATAGCTGTAGCCAATTGGTTCATTGCTTGCGATGAGAGATCAAGATCATGCTGTGCAAAGAAGGCCCCCACATATGCATTGAAGTAGAGCTGGTTAAGTGCCTTACTGACTATATCACAGAAGTGAAATCTTATCAAATAGCTGAAGCCTGCATCTACATCAAACTGCCATGTCATGTTGAAAAGTGCATTGGATGTATTTGAAGCTGCCAATTCTGTAGCTGTACTGTAGACAATATCAGGGGCAGTCATCTGAGTCGCTCCACCTACCATATAGTTGATGTTCTTGCCATAAACAACCGTTTTGGTCACACTGGGGTTCAGCATGTACTTTTGATCATTCACCCAAGTCCTTGAGAGGGTATCATTGTCCGGTGTGACCTTTGGACCACCCATGTTGACACGATACACCGTCTCCAATGTCTGTGTAGACAAACCGCTGTACTGCTGCACAGGGTTTACCATTTGGGCGACATCATCTATGAGATCATCTGGGACGGAAACCACCTCAATTGCATTGACAAATGCAATTCCGTTCGACGGCTTGAACGAAATAACGAGGTTGTCACGGGTGATGTTCAAAGAGTATTCCTTGAACAGTGGTGCAGTCTTATCTGGCTGCTGGAAGTCACTAAGCAGGAGCACATCTTGCGTCGACACGGTGAACTTGGCTGTGGAGAGATCATAACTCTGGTAGACAAAGGGGAAGAAGTAGAGACGAACAAAATGCCGGCCCTGCTTCTGGATCGGGAAAGTGTACGAAGATGGGCTGGTGAAGATGCGGGCCGTCTGATAAAGCGCCGAGTTATCAAAGGAGGCCACACCGTTCGCCGAGGTGCCAGCAAGGATTTCCTGGGAGGTGGCCACCGTCACCGGAGACGCCCCATCGGCCGCAAAGGTCCTCTTGCCAACCGTCGTGCTCTTGGCGGACCCACAGTCAACGAGGTAGCTGTCAGCAGGCTTGAATTGCGCTTTGCATATGCAAATGGATGACAAGAAACATAAAGCGACCAACGTTGCCACTTGCAGCTTCATCCTCCCCGAAAGAACCACCATGATGTTAACCTGAATGACATGCATGTGCGAAATGTTTGAGATGGCATGTACAATTGGAAGCTTCAATCCATCAAGCTAAGCTCATAGGCAAGAACACTGAAATCTAGAGAGCGAAAGAAAGCTGGATCTGGAAATATGCAGGAAAGAGCTACATCAAAAGAGGGATGAACATAAACTGGCATCCAGATAATGGACACAGATCCTATGGGATCACACTGAGATCTTGAAAAGGCGAATCGAACCAGCACACAAAGCCGGATAATGGACGCATTTACACTAACCAGAAGGATTGGAGTATCCATCCCAGGGGAAAATATATATTTGGATTTGTTCGCTCACACCTCACTGCAAAGAAAAGACCATGCCGAACAAACTAGAACAATCCAAGCAAGTTGGGGCTTCCTTACCAACGCAAGAAAATCAGCCCGGCCGGATGGATCTCCACTAAGACCTCAGAGGAACTGGGGCTGGGAGCCGGAAGGAGGTATGGACCACCGAATGGTTGAGATGAGATGTAACAAGGTTGGCAAGGGGCGCACCTCTCTTCGCCCAACGGCCAGCATTCCCCGAGATCCGGCCAAGCTAGCAGATTTCCGCCAACAACCGATCTGACGCCGCCCGGCGAGGAGACGACGGGCGGGCAGCCGCTGGATTTCAAGGACGCCGAGCCAGCGGGATCACCAAATGCTCCGGAAACCGCCCCAAGAACAGATGGAAACCACCATTTGGAGCCGGCAAAGAAAGAAAAAAATAAGGGCACTTTTTTCTTGGAGGAGCTTTAGCTTTAGGGAGTAAGCAAACGCTAGAGAGAGTGTGTGTGCGTGTGAGAGAGAGAAACAGGAGGAGAGGGAAGGCAGTGGCTGGCTGCTGTCACCTTAGAGAGGAATAAATGAATAATACAGCTAGGTTCGACTCAGCAGAGCAGGCGAGGTGGTGCAGGTGAGGTGATAGAGACGGTGCCACTACAGCGGGCTCAATGAGTCAAGTCTATTGGACCAACATGAGGTACGGGTCCGTATTGTTCATAGACCATGTCGGCTTGGCATGAGAGTTTGGGTTGTGTCTCGACTGTCACCTCGGTATGGTGGGCCGGCTCAGCATGATACGAACAATATCGGGTCGTACCAGGCACGGCATGGTCTGAAGAGCTGTCGGCGCCGCGCACCCGCGTCGGCGTGGAGGAAGAATGGTGGAGCCGCGGGGCGGCGAGACCGGAGAGGAAGAACGGCGGCGCTTCGGCGTGGAGGAGGCCGGAGCGGAGCGCGGGACCAAGGCTTCGGACGAGGAGGCGAGAGCCGACGGAGGCGAGGATCGACGGCGAAGGTGAAGAGGCGGCTTGGTCGACGATGGAGGTAAGGTGGTGGGCGGCGAGGAGACGAGGAGACGGCTCGGCGGGCGAGGAGGCGGGGGGCGGGGGGGAGGCGAGGAGGCGAGGCGCGAGACCGCGCGGATGAGGACGCCATGGCCATGGTGACACCATGAGGCAGCGGCAGGGGAGAAGAAGGCACAGCGCGGTAGGTAGGGCAGGGAGGCGGCCGGCCGTGTGAGCCCGTGGGCCATGCATAGGCACGTCCCGTGGGATTTTTAGCCTTTTTGACCGTTTTTTACCGTTGGAGTCTTAAAAATAGCAAAAAAAACAAAAAAAAAATCTGAATTTTTTTCTATAAATAGCCATCATACGCCCTCATTCAGCACCCCTTTATTCTCCATTCTCTCTTTGAAGTTGTGTTGTGCAAATTTAAATCCGCATTGAGCTAATTTGGGAAAATTCAAAAAAATTATGACAAATTTGGAAATTTCAATTTTCGGCAGCAAGTCAGCGAAAGAGGTACAATGCTATTTTTGTAATACTTTTATTGTTAATTATTGTTATGCTAAGATGAAAGTAGTAATAGTGTTAGTTTCGATTTTGCAATTCTCATTATGGACAGTCCTTACGACAGCTTTACTCTTGGTGATTACAGACTTGCACCAGAGGAAATTGCATCCATAGAGGCGGCTGCGGCTGCCTCAAACCAACCGGAGGTTTCTTCGGAGGAGCAAGGCTCCACGGCAATCAGAGCAAAGAGGTCGAGACCGTCTACATCGGGAGTGTGGGAGAATTTCGACAGGACAACCAAGCAAGACGTAGCGGGAAATGAAGTACCATATGGTATTTGTAAAATTTGTCACCATGAATTGTCTGCAAAGTCTACAGGTGATACGGGACACTTGCTTAGACATGCTACAAGATATCGAACCAAGCAAGGATTGGTGATGAGGCAGACGCAGCTGCAATACAACCCCAACGGTACGATGTCTAGCTGGGACTACGATTCTCAGTCTGCTTCTTTCCAAAATTACATTAGAAATGCGCATAATCTTAAATTTTCTTTCGTTTCTAGACAGACAATAACTAGGGATCTAGTGAAATACTATAATGAACGTTGTAATAGAATAAAGGAACTATTTAGTACGTTCACATTTTCGATGGCCCTGACCTCAGACATATGGAGTGGTAGGGCTAAGGAGGATTACCTTAATGTAGTTGCACATTGTGTTAATGACGATTGGGTAATGCAGAAATGGATTATAGCTTTAAAATTAATTGATGTAGCACACACGAGGGAGAATATTGTGAACTATATTATCAAAGTTGTGGAAGACTTTGATCTTACAGACAAAATATTCACAATTACCTTAGACAACGCCGCTTCAAACTCTAGAGCCATGGACTTTCTTACTCCAGTGTTGAGTACATATGCCGATTCCTTCTTGCTACATCAACGATGTGCTTGTCATATTATCAACCTTAAAGTCAAATGTGGTTTGTAGAGGTTGAATCTGTATGTTAAAGCTTTTCGCAATGCGATTTTTTTCTTCAATAATACTAACGTAAGAATAGCATAATATAAGAACTTCTGCAGGGCGATGAGTATACGTCCAAGAAAGTTCGGTTTGGACATGGAGATAAGGTGGAACTCTACTTACCTTATGCTTAAGAATCTTTTACTATACAAGAGCACTTTTTCTGTTTTTATTCAAACGCACTATCCTAGCACTGACGGTACTATACTATTAACTGATCAATATTGGTTCGTTGCTGAGAAGATATTGTTGTTTTTAGAAATTTTTTATGAAGCAACTGTTGCTTTGTCCGCTGTCTACTATCCAACATCTCCTATCATTATGCATACTATTTTACGGATTGCTACTCAATTGAAAATGTATGAAAATAACTTAGTTTTACGTGATACTGTTGTTTCCATGAAATCTAAATACCTTAAATATTGGAGAGAAATTCCTTACCTATATGCATTTGCATTTCTTTTAGATCCTAGGGCTGAAATTGATGCATTTGGTACTGTACTTGATCTTCTTAGTGATGCTACGGGGCTAGACTATACTAAATATTTTACAGAAGTTCGTTCTCGGTTATACAAGGTTTACCAAATGTATGAAAATAAGTTCCGAGGAGTCTGCTCGCTACCTCCGGTAGCCCCCACCTTAAGTGGGAAGACAAATATGTGGGGCGCGATCTTCGGTGCCTCTTCCTCCAGGTCTTCTTCTTCTTCTACACCAACGCCTGCCCAGCCAAGACCCACAAGAAGCGGAGAACTGTCCATCTATCTGGATAGTGATACGGTGGATTTCAACTCAGCATGTTTCGACATCTTGCAATGGTGGCAAGCCCATAAGTTAACATATCCCGTGCTATCTATACTTGCACGTGATGTGTTAACTGATCTTGACTCTACAGTTTCCTCCGAATCTGCTTTCAGACTTTCTGGAAGAATATTGGAGGAGAGAAGAACATGTCTCACAAGTGAGATGGTGGGTGTCGACGATCAAATCGCCGATCTTATGAATATATAAAAATAGAGAAAAATGGTGTGTATCTCTTGGAATAGAATGGGGTCACTCTTTATTGCTATGAACTGACTATTACAAGGAATGTATGTGATCAAACAAAAGGTTAATCCTAGTTACACTGGAGCGCATTGCTTGCTGTGGTGTTGTAATCAAATCGACTGCTAATCTTCTCAATTGCCTTCGATCCGATCCTCCTCCATCTTCCGCGGTCCTCCTTAAGTAGTTAATGAAGCGGTGGCAGTTATCCTTTAGAGAAACGCCTGTTGGGAAGTAACACGTCTGGTCGGAGAGAGGTGTAAGTTTACAAGGTATCAACTGTTGTGCGGTTATGTGTCGGTGAGACATTCAACCGTAGTCCAGTGTCTTAGAATTATGTAACGTCGTGTGGTATGGAATATATAGCATGTGTTCCATTCATCACACAATAAGAGATATACATGGATTCAGGTCCAGATGATACCAGTTCATAGCCTTACGAGCAGTTAACTGGTCGGGGACTAGGTACGGAACCTTGCCCGACCAAGGTATTCATTATGTAACATCTGGAATCCTCACGAACAGTGAGGTCGTTAGCCTTAGGGGTTACGATCACGAAGACATATGGTCTCTCTTTATGTATTAAAGTAATACATAGAGGTTTTAATCCTCGTCAATGGGGATCCTTCTAACTGTGAAGGACTGGGAACAAGCTGATTCACGAACACAACACTCTGGACAATCCAGAGTTGTCGGAGATGTTCGAAAATCTGTACTTAGACAATGACACCGACACATAGAACAAGAATGTATCATGTATGTATAATTGTAGAGCTATAGCATGTACTCTTTTTGCTTTACCAAGATTTTCTTATTTTGAGTTTTTACTTGGCGAAGGTTTTAATGAGGCAGCCATTTGGACATTAATAATGCTCTTTATTACATTTTCAATACGATTGTATAATTTTTTTTTAATTTTTATGTCTACTTTTGAATTCTACACATTTTTATAATTTTTTTTTGGATTTTTTAATTTATTTTTTTCATTCTGACAAGCCAAACGGGCTAAACGGGCCACACTTAGCCCGACGGGCCAAACGAACTCGGACCAACTCGAAGACGGCACGAATGCCCGACGGACTATACAGGCCGCCACCCGACCCATGGGCTCTCTAGATTTCAAGTGTAACAAATGCTAGTGTTACACTCACAAGCTAATTGTCATTCCTGGTAAGTTTCGACCAAAGAAATCAACACCGCTTGGAAAATATACGGCTATAGTTTTTTTATAGGAAAATAGAATAAAACGTGGCTTGTATGTTCACCTTTTGAGTAACTGTTAGCTAGAGTCCAGTATTGATGAGTCAAAAAAAAGGGGATTTGTGAGACCCCGGTTTATCGGGCTTGTAATGCTTAGCCATCCCTTCACCCTAGCATCACAAATCGATAAGCGAGACTCGAGACATGTATACTTCCCGAAATGCAAGATATACACACCTCTTTTACAAAGTTCATGCATCAATTCCATTCATTCACATAGAACCGAAGCAAAAACCACAATCCAGAAGGTAACATAAATAGAAGATAGTTATTACAAAAGAGAGGCCGACCGGCCAAAAGACAAATACATAAAGAAAATTGAACAATGAAGCAAAAAGTGCCATAAGATGGCTATAAACAAAAGAGCCGACCAAGTGTGCCCTTAACCCACAAGGCAACCGACGGACCGCCAAGCTAGTCGTCGAATCCACAACATTTCACGTAAGTGAGGCCCTTGGGGCTCACCTTCCTCCTCAGAACAAAGAGCCCAAAGAAAGCCGGGTGAGTACTTTGAATGTACTCGCAAGACTTACGTGTAGAGTAATGCACATACATAACTATATGCAAGCTTTTGAATGGAGGTCAGATGTTTCATTTTCAAGACAAAGCAATCTTTATTTGCAATAATGTAGTACATTTAAAAGCAAGTTAACAAATCAGTTTTTAATGTTCAAATAACCGCAAATGACAACAATATAACAGTAGATAGAGAGCAACAGTCCTGGAAGTGACTAAACCATTAGTCATCACAACAATAGCATGAATTACCCATTCATACCACCCATGTCAAATTTTAGTGTAAAAGGTTGTAGTCTAACTCTTGGAAGACCTCCCCAAGCGTGTCCATAACCTAGGACGAGGCTATTCGAATAGTTTTATCCCTGCAGGGGTGTACCAATGTACCCACATGCCAGACCGCCTTTTTGCCAAGCTATTAAGCACACTTCCTTAGGTATGCTTAAGCGCGCTAAGTCCTACGAGACCTTTCCAATATTGTGAGTTATTCACGAGCCGCCCGTATGGATAGAAACCCATACGTTGTGTCGGAGTCATTGTAAAGCCTCGGTCAACTACCCGTCTCAGGTAAAGCCTTGGACAACTACAATGCTCCTCGAGGTGGAGAGCCTACCCAGAATCTCCACCACCGCACACCCAACACAAGAACACCGAGAACACATATCATGTTTCACACAACACACACAACCCCCTCCTGCGACTCGGAGATAACCCATGCCAAAGTACTAAGTCAAGAGAGGTCCCATATCCCTCTCGCGTGGTTAGCACGCAAAAATGCTTGGTTTAGTGTAACAAGATGTTCGGTCCTTGTTGACTTAGGCAAGACATCCACAAACCCAATAACCCACCATCCGACCACTTGCCCAAGTCCAAATCAGTTTTCCATTTTCAGATTTTGACTTTACAAAATAACAAAGCACAAGTGCTGGTCGTAGTGACATAATAAGTAATATGATCAAGATCATCGACTACAGTCGATGATCACCCAGTACTACCGAAACTAAGCATCTCTTAAGCAGTTTCAAATCGAGAGCTACTAAGTGACCAGAGTCCATCCATCGAACTCCGACCACAGCCAATAACCTAAGCTCATAGTAGTAGAGGATAAACAGGTCCTACAGATTATGCAACTATAGGACACTAACCGTATTTTAACAACAAAATAGCAATGCGTACATACGAGTTGAAAGCAGTATAGTAGACTTGAAAAATAATGGGATGAACATGATCAAACTGCTTGCCTGTTTGCTGCGGGTCAAGATGTAGTTGGGGATCACTTATGTTGTCAATGTGCTCTTCGGATCCTAACAAGAAGGCGAAAAGCAACCAATAAGAACGAATAAAATGCAAAGACTCAACGGCAAACTTTCTCCAAAAATTCTGAAAATTTTACCGAAGTAAGGTACTGATTTACAAAGAGTTTAGCAACAAGAACCAATTGATTTGGTTCTTAATGCCAAATATACGACCGAGAGAATGTCTTACGACCAGGTAGTGGTCGTAGCCGAACCTACGACTATGACATAGTCGTAGAAGGACTTACGACTGGCTATCAGTCGTAGAAGACTTACGACCGGGCACTAGTCGTAGACGGACTTACGACTAGGTATAAGTCGTAGAAAAAAAACTTATGACTCCGACTTAGTCGTAGTAAGACTTACGACCAGTTACAAGTCGTAGTAGAACTCACGACTAAGCTACGGTGGCTGGTCGAAAATCCGACCACAAGGCAGCGCCTCCCGCACGCTTTTGCCGGTGGCGGCGGCGTTCCGACCACAACAAGGCGCCCGACCAAGGCGTGGATGAGTGTCTAAAGTTCAATGGTCCTACCGCGGTCAATACTGGTCGGAGTATGGTCATGACGGCGTATGCGACCACGGAGTGCGGCCGAGTAGGTATGGCTCGGGAGGACTCCCGAACGAACAATACCAAAAGAAAAACGAAAACACACCTAAGCTCCTACAGAGTAATGCGAACTTACCTGCGCGGAAGAACGACCAGAGACCCACGGAGTGGCTCCGGTGACGAGTAACCGAACGACGACGGTAAGGTCCTCGCTAGGCCACATCGACCTGAGCAAAGAGAGAACCAAACCGAGCGGGGGTTAAGCTCCAGAGAGTAAAAAGGGAAGCAGCGAGTGGGGGCAAAGACTCGAAGAAGAAAACCCCTGCTGCACCGCCTCCACCGAAACTCCCAACTCAACAATGGCGGTCGAGGGGATTGCGAGGAACTGCAGCTCAAGTAAGCGGGTGAGTGCTAGCTGGAGTTGCGAAAGTGCTAAAGGAAGCTAAGGGTGAAGCACAAAGGAGTTTAAATAGAGCAATGGCAGAGAGCAACGGCCGGTTTTCCAGTCGGGTCAACACTGCCATGAGAGCACTTGAGAGCGATGGGAGCTGTTGAGTCATGGCCCTCTGAGGGATGAGCGCGACAGGCATTTAATGCGCTTAGAGCTAGCCGTTTAAAGGTGGACATAGAGTGGACTGCACGCCACTGCTTTTCTCCTCTGCGCACGCCATGCCAGAGCTCACGCGCGCGCGGACAGAGAAAGGAGACGACTCGTTGGTCGTTGGATTGAAATCGAACGGCTGGGCTGGATCGAGCGGATTGAAACGATCCCAGCGTTTGGCTGGTCGAAGACCGTTCGATGCCGATCCAATGGCTGAGTCAGATCGGGTGGTTTATAACGACTCCATCGTTCGGCTGGTCAAAGACCGTTCGATACCGATCCAACGGCTCACGACCCTAGCGCCCGAACGACCGAGTTGGCACCGCTAGTGGACCGGACCGAGTCAAGTGGCTCGAGCCCGAGTCCGATTCGAACCTACAGAATAGTGCAAACCAGTTAGGGTTTGAATCCTAACATCTGATTTTTGAAGAATTATTTGAGGTAGCAAACAAACTCCAAATTCTACAAAATTTTAACCGGAGATTGCTGACAGCAGGAGGGACCTCACATAAAATTTCCAGAGACTTTAATGTACTGAATTTTCCTCCAGAAATTTCAGAAGGTGAAAGCTCTGGTCTGACCAAGCTTTGACTCGCCTCCACAATTTATCAAATAATTTCTAAAAATTATGAGATAATTCAGAGGTGTTGCCAAGCCTCCCTAGAACTCAGGAGAAATATCTCCAAGGGTTTGGCACAAGATCTATAACAAGGAGGTTTTTGATTAGAGTCGAATGGAGATTGGATTTTGATTTTCCATAATTCTTTTAAAAGAATTACAAAAATGACCAGGGGTTTCAAGATGCAAGAAAAGTTTTTATTTCTTTGCATTTTCTTACATTTGAAACACAAATCCGTATTTGGGATGTTACAGGATTAGTACTCCCTCCGTTTTATTGTGTTTCTCTGTGATTTGAGAAGTATTCGTTTCAAAATGTAGTCTCAATCAAATAGAGAATAGCCATTGCATTATTTACACTATCTACCCCTACTTAAATATTTTGCAATAGATTAAGTGATTAGTATATATCATTTAATACGGGTATATATGGTCTTGTTAGAGCATCTATAATAGTTCATATCACTTGTTAATAAGAGATGGACATATCAGTATTTAGGTAATGTGGAGCTGAAATGGTGAGGAGAGAATGTGATCTTGTTTCTATATAAAGAAATAAGCAAGTTATTGATACCAAAACACAAGAAATAATAAAATAGTTATTGGAGACTTGCTTGTTACCTAAAAACTTGTTTTGTGGATAGCAATTAAAGTCTTAGATACTAGCTCAAAAAATAATCTATTGGAAGCTTGTGACACACTCGGTAAACTCGCATGAAACTAAACCTTCAATACGAAACTTGCTTTCCTATAGGCGCACGAGGAACTCATAAGGTGGATGGGAAGGCTCCAAGGGCGCTCTGGAAGAGGCTAGGGAGGTCATTAGGGCACACACTATAGGAGGTTGGCAATGTTGTTGGGGCCTGTGTGCAAAGGAAAGTTGGCGAGCTCGTCAAACCACACATGAGATGAGGCCAACGAGGTCGCCATGGCCTGTGTGTCGGGCGGGCACCCGTACGTAAGGAACACCCGGCTGGAACGATGGTCTGATCGACGCCGAGCTCATCTAATCGAACGGTTGCTACTTATCCCGTTAAATGGGGGTTACGACGGTATACCATGTGGTAGCTGTATCCTTTATGTAAAATGTATTTCAATAATATTATACATTTATGGCTATTTACATACTCCCTCCAGTTTTTTTTATTAGGCGTATTACTCTGAGTGAACTCTCGTATTATAAGGCGCGCACACCGAAGTATTCTTTAATGCTAAGTTTTCAATTTTGTACCTCTGTTACTCTTCTTCGTTGTTTACGGAAAGGAAAGAATAAAAGTGCTCATCTTCCCATCAAATGCTGAGGAACAAGGCCAAAGAAATCTGGCGTGCAGATGTAAATAGTTTGAATCATGAAAGAGTATTAACTCAAATGCACTTCATGTTCCTTGTACCTTTGCTACCGAGGGTATGATGGTCTTCTATCCTACCATCTTCTCAAATTTATAACTTTCTTAAATTATATGCTGAACCAAAATACCTCATATATTGTGAAACGTTGCAAAGGTGACGGTCCGTTATAGCCGAGCCATTAAATTACAAAAAAAATTCAAAATATGTCATTGAATAACTATGCAATTCACAATATATTATTTATTGTAAGACTGATATATTAGCTTGATACTCATATATCAATGAAACACCAGTAATATATTACAAATATTTAAAATTATACAATAGCATGTAACGAATTGCTCCTTGAATTACAAGCGGTGGTTACAATTTTAGCCCATATGCGTCAAAAATTGTGTCATCTATTCCCAGTTCCCAAGAGGCGATCGACCGATCATAGCTTGTGATTTTCTCTAACTAGAGTAAATTAATCCTTTTTCTTTGCAACAAATTTTTTCTTTGTTGACTTAACAAAATCAGTATTTCATCGATCCATTCATCTGGCCATGCATGCATCCTTGTCCAACACATCCACCTAGTAATGTTTGTGCTCCGCACGTCTCACTTTTTTTTTTGTTCCATTTCGTTTCAAGGATAAATGAACACAAGCAAATAATTGTAATGAACGAAGGAACAAAATACATAATACATTTTTTTTTCAGAGTTTGCAATTTTTTTCTTTGACATTAGCAAATATTTTTTTTAGAAACACGAGCAAATAGTTTTTTTAAAAGAAAATTACACTGTAGGTACCTGAATTTACGAGGTTATGCTACTTAACTCGCTAAACTTATATTTTACTTTCTCAACCCCCTGAACTTGCGAGGTTGTGCCACTTAGCTCCCTGAACTTGTACTTTCTTAGCTCCCTGAACTTGCAAGGTTGTACTACTTAGCCCCGTGAACTTGCGTTGAAGCGAAGTTCGTCGAATGCGATGCCTGCAACTTCGTCCCCTCCGAGTCCGGTGGACTCGTCGCCACCAGGTTCCAGTCGTGTTCATCATCGTCGTCACCTCACGCTGACAAAAACATGTTCTTCGAAGCCCAGGAACGCACCGTGCTCCCGTCTTCACCGGAGCTCTACCATCGCAGCCTGCCACCGCTCTTGCCCTTGCCCTTGCTTCTTTTGAGTTAGTCGTGAGAGAGCAGGGCACAATACTTCTCTCTCTAACGCTGATTCACTAGCTTAACCTTTTCTATTAGCAAATGACCAAATGGACTTCGTGTAGGGTGAGTAGCTTCTACTCTGGTACTGAGAATGTACTTCTTTCTCTCAAGACCGACTCAAAGGAGGCAAGGGCGAGGGCGGAGATAAGTTGCGATGGTGGAGCTCCGATGAAGACGCGAGCACAGTGCGTTTTCGGGCCCGAAGAATCTATTTTTGTTAGCATGAGGTGATAGAGACGATGAACACGACTGAGACGGGGTGGTGACAAGTCCACTGAACTCGGAGGAGACGAAGTCGCCGACATCACATTTGACGAACTTCGCTTCAACACAAGTTTAGGGAGCTAAGTGCCACAACCTCGCATGTTCAAGGAGCTGAGAGAGTAAAATGCAAGTTCAGGGAGCTTAATGGCACAACTTCGCAAGTTCAAGGGTCCGAGAAAGTAAAATACAAGGTTAGAGAGCTAAATAGTATAACCTTACAAGTTCAGGAACCTAAAGTGCAAAGAAGCATGACCAAGCCTCAACAATCAAACATTTAGATATAATTTCCCCAATATTCTGATCATTTATATTTTCTTTTGTCAACGTTGACAATCAAATGGAAATGATACATAAACAAATCGATTGTAATGAATGAAGGAACAACAAAAAAGCACAAAATATTTCTTCATCATTTATTTGACTTTATGCTGCATTTTTTATTAACAATGGTGTTTTAAATGGTACTCCATCCGTTCAGAAATATATGATATTTTAAAAAACGTGCAGTCAAACTTTATTAACTTTGACCACTAATATATATAAAAAACTATTTGTATTGGTAGTATGAAAATGGTATCATTCGATTTGTCGTGAAAAATATTTTCAAAATATAGTAGTTTTATATTATTTTATAAATATATTTTTATAAAAAATAATGGTAAAAGTTAAATGTTATAAACCGTATCGACATCCAGAACGTCTTACATTGTTAAACAGAGGAGTGGTCGGTGCAACCGTTTCGGTTAGTAGCAACCTTCTTATAACATGTGCTTCAATAGTATTCATGCTTGTCCTCTACCGTTGTGGTGTCAAATAGACTAAGTAGTGTTCCATTTTTCTATGTTCTTTCATAGAGGTTTAAATAAGATTACTTGTGAGTCATTAGCGCCGTGATGAGAGCCAAATTACACGCATTACGATGCCCCTTTCTCAGGGACCGGATGAAGTAATCGCCATGTATGGCAACAGTACGTGCTACTAGCCAACTTCCATTTCCATGTGTCCATGTAGACCATGTCAGTACGTGGTTGTGCTTCAAGAACACATCGCTCTTACAATTGTTGTATTTATCCTCTCTTTTTCCTTGCATGGCCTCAAAATCATGGATAAATTGTGTCATTTTGTTAACAATTGAAGCTTCATTCTTGGCACCACAGATGCATGGAGGGTTAATTAGAAGTAAAGCAGTGTGTTGAAACGGTCCGACAATGATACTAATTAAGAGAAAATAATCAAGTCATGCGACAAGAAAACTTAGGAGCTTGGTACTGCATCTTGTCCTCCTTGACCGTGAGTGTACCAGGACATACGCCTCTCTCTCTCTCTCTCTCTTTTCTTCACCAAGTTTGAGAAATTTTTCAATGTATATAATATTCTGAATTATTTACTCCAATTCTAAACAAAAGCAAGTAAAATCCTTTTCTAAAAGTATATTATCTGTTTCTCTAAAAAAAGTATATTCTCTGTGATATAATAATAATTCTATATATATTTGTGGAGAGGTGTGTGTTTTTTTCTGTGATAGTTTGGTGGAGGACAGTTAGAGCAATAAGTAGGGCAGAAAAGAAAAAAGAAAATCCTTCATATCAGGAAAACGAAGGCACATGGCAATATGGTCCCATATTTCTCCGTCAGTGATGTCTGGTTTTTATGGGGGGAAGGATATGCATGTTAGCTTTGACCAAATGTTTCAAAACATATCCCCATTTGATTCCTTGTGACATGGCAAAAATTGTGGGGCATTAATCCTGAATTTAGGATGTGAAATGTAACAAACGGTTCACCTAACTCTAGTGGTGAACGGTAAGTGCAAAAGATGATTAGGGAGATTTTTCTAGTCTTTGTCGTATGTATTCATGCCCTCTCGCTTTAGGGGTAAGTCTCTGTCAGGATGACAACGGAATATGATCTACGCAACCAATGCAAAGCTCTAGCCTAGCGCATGGGCCATTGGGGTTGCCTACGTAGGTGATAGATGCAGTTGTCTATCCTAAATCGCGCTGTCCTTTTCCATTGTTGCGCAAAATTTCACCTAAAATTCTTGGAAATCTTGCTCGAAAACATATCTAGGTGGTTGCACTTGGGTTCATCTGATTTTATCTCTGAAGTTGCACTATATGTTTTTTTTTCGTAACCAACAATACAGAGAACAATATTAGATATGAGAGTAATATTGCTAAATATTCTGTGGTAATGCATAGTGGCACTATTACAAATCAACAGTTTGTTTAGCTGCTGTTGTTTCTGCATTTTTTTTGGGAAAATGCACCGATATCGGTGCAGGTAATCCAATATTTGTTTGATACATATTTTTTTCTTGATCTGTGCTGCTAGTTCGTATCGCCGCGGCACAGCCATCAACGTCAACAGAGAAGAGAAAGATTCCACAAGACAATGCGCATGCTAGATAAGAAACAAAAAAAGCAGCTGTTATATAAAATTGATACTAACCAAGAGCAAGCTCAGCTTCTGCTCAGCGCCAACAAAAACCAGCTGGAAAAAACGACCAAACCAACGGCAGCGGCACGCTACTGCTAGATACATAATGGAAAGCAAACGGGACGCAGCCGAACGCGGTTTCGCGACTCGAACACAAACGCTGTCATCTTGAGCAAATCTTTGGCTTTCCCTTGCGCAATTTGTAAAGCTGGCCAAAAGTCGACTGTCTCGTACGCGTCGCAGGATAAAAAGTAAGGGCATCTTTGGATTGTAGGATTTTTGGAGAAATTTTGAAGGAATTCAATCATATAGGAAAGTTTCCAATATAGTCCCTTGGGAACAAATGATTGAACTCAAAAGGATTCCTATGAAATTCATATAGAATGACTCATTCCATAGGAATTTAACATAAGGTTGATTGAGCCTTACAGAAAAATTCCTCGGTGCCTTCCACGCACACTCTCTCCTAAAATCCTGCAAATATTCTTGTGAAGCATCTAAACACCACTTTTGAATTGATTCTTCTGTTTTGGGATCCTATAGGATCGCAGCGCCTATTACCATGCAATTCCTGTGTTTTTCTTATTCCTACTTTTTCGTTTTTTTATTTTTATTTTCTGCATTCCTAAGATGCCCCTAAAGCACTATGGCAAAAAAGCGAAACGATGCGATGGGAAAGGGAAGGGAAGGGAAGGGAAGAACACTGTATAAGCCGGCGCCAATCGACTCCATGTGCAACTGTGCGTGATAGCATCCAACCTCCAACCGCCCAGTTGGCTGCCATCCAACAGGTGTTGGGCTGGCAAACTCGTTTACACTGTATAAGGCTGGCTGGCTGGTCCCACTAACCGGCCATGCCCTCCCACTTCATTGCACTTGATTAGTTCATTTGCACCAATGGTCTTTTGTTAGCATCATAGAGATGCCGCACACAGGGAGTGTTAATTAACTACTTGTTATCCAACTGATAAAATCAGCTCAGCTTACTTTTGCGCCACGATAGCACCGAAAGCAATCAAAAGAGTAGCACAGAGAATAGCTTTTTTTGAGGGGGCTTAACATAGGGAAATTGATGTTTAGTTTCACGCTAAAGCAGATGACATTATATGTAATTCGAGTTGACATGTAGAGAAACTCTACACTCAGCATGTTTGGTCTGGTGAGGGTTTTGCTGCATGTTCCCCAAAAATTCGTTTTCCTATTCAGGTGAAGTCCAGAAGGGCAAGCATGTGTCCGAGTTTGGTGGTTTTGGTAGGGACAGCTCATATATATATATATACTTAATAGATACAGAGGCCAATATATACAGTTAGAAAGACGATGAGATTTGCTGGGTTGGCCAGATGGACGAAATCGAGTTGGAACGTTGTGTGAACCACTACTACAGAACATACCTTTGGTCCCGGGCCTAAAGGGCCTCTAGTCCCGGTTATAGAGCCGGGACTAGGAAATCGGGACTAAATGTCTCACCTTTAGTCCCGGTCCCGTGCCCGGACTAAAGGTCGACCTAGTCGGTTGGTAATACCAACCGACTAAAAGGTCCACTGGTCAGCCATGTGGTCGCCTTTTAATCCCTGTTGGTATTACCAACCGACTAAAGGTGTTTTTTTCTTTTTGTTTCCATTTCAATTCATTATTGATTTTGGTTTTACAATTACATTAGGTTTTCAAATGCGTATTCTTCATTTGCTAATATATGTATACGCCCACATATAATTTAGTTTGGAACATTATTACACACAAATAAAGTATGAAACTATATATATTATGGAGCTATATATATGTATAATATATATATATATATGCACATAAAATTTACAACATTATTCATGCATCCTTGGTATTTACAACACAAATGTTGTCCTCCACTTAAATGTCATACAAATGTTCGTCTGGTTTGGCTTCAATTGTTCATCCGGTTAAAGTAGAACTCGGTCGGGCTTGAGGACATGCTCATTAAGAAATCTGCGATTGTCTCTTGAATTCCTTTGAGGCGGTCCATATCCAACACTGCTCCTTCAACCATATCTCCTTCAATTTGCATTAAACGAAAGAAGTATTAATATACATAAGATTTATTTAATAGCAACAAATAAATAAAATGGATTTATTATATATACTTGTTACGTGCTTTCGCATCTGTAGATGGGTTCTTTTGGCATACACCGTGAGGAACTCGCAAACGCGTAGTATCCACACAAATTGTTGCCCGTGGTCGCCAGAGAACCCATCATGCGATATAAAAGATTACTCTCGTCTATCTCGCGCGTGAGTCAAGCATGATAAGGTAAAGATGCAGGAGCTAGTACAACTTACATCCAATCGGTGTGGATCGGAAGTGGCGCTTTCGGATCCGGACGGTGTAGCCGAACGAACCAAGCCCAAACCCCGCCCAATAATTGATCGTTAATTAACTATTGCGAGTTAAAGAGCAGGAATAAATATTTAAAGATCGGTTACCCCGGATAATGTCTATCATATCTTGGTAATCTTCCCGCGGTTTTCTCAACGAGTCATAGATTAGCAAATGACCGCTTGAGAGATCAAGACAATCAAGATCGAAAGAAAGTCGATTTGTTTATAGAGTCAACATATATATCTTTATGTTGGATTGAGTAAGTAAAGTAAAATGTGCACACGATAACAACACTCACCCAAAGTTGTAGGGAAAGAGTATAAATCTTTTGTTCTTTTGGTTGATCAAGAACCTCCGAAATTCCTCTCCGCTTGAGGTCTCCATTGATCGTAGGGAGTGTTTGGGTCCTTGAATACGATATATGGATCAACGAAACCAATGTTCTTGTCGTTTCTACGTGTGAGGTCTCTCATCATGTCTCTCGCATATGTATAGACATGCTAGCTAGTGTGAGGATAATTACTTATACATATACATATGCTAGAGTGAGATTATTAAAAGAAAGAATCACGCATGCACAAAAGCAAATGATGAGAGATTTGTCTAGAGCGTTCATGTGGCATAGCCGGTGTAACTCATTAAACCAACCATTATAATGTCATCGCCACGGAAGTAATGATGGTTTCTAATTTTGACGCAAATATAGTCATCCGCTTTTGCGACACGCCGCCATGTACCACTTGTTTAACAAGTACATTTGCGTCTAAGTTCCATGAGCTTCTCGTGGTTGTATAGACTCTTGCCATATACATATTCCTTCTTCCAATGATCAACTTCCGAGCACTTTTGATGTGTGCTCCACGAGCATTTGGGAAATGATTAGACCAGCTTCGCAAAAATTCATCAAGTTGATCCAAATGCACATTTCCGATATCTGTTCTAGCACGCTCGTGTTTGAACCATATTCATTCCCAATAACTAGCGGGGCACCGATTGTTGTGATTGTTCCCGAGCCGTGCAACACCCTTCCGTGCTCTCTTCTCTTTCTTCTTCGCCTCCTCAATTGACTTGGTGAGAGTGCGGTCATAGTCCGATAGTGGCGAATCCTTACGAGCATGACGTAACTTTTTCGGTGAGCGCCCACCCTTTGCCTTAGAACTTCGGACGCACGAAGAAGTACGGCTTCTGGTTTCGCCGCTTCACTTTTAGCCTTGACTTTCGCAAGAAACCGCCCACATCTTTTTCATCAAGCATCTATTTCTGCAGCCTTCTCATAGGAAAGTTTCGTCATCTTAGAAATAGTGGTGTTCTCCCCGAGGCTTTCTTCTTCGGCGGTGGGGCCGACGCCTGCTTGTGGTGCGCCTCTTCTTTGGCAGAGGGTCGGCGGTGTCGGCGTTGGAGCCCGCCGTGGAGGCGATGGGGCGGTGGCGGCGTTGGAGCCCGCCGTGGAGGCGATGGAGCGGCGGTGTCGGCGTTGGAGCCCGCCGTGGAGGCGATGGAGCGGCGGTGGCGGCGTTGGAGCCCGCCGTGGAGGCGATGGGGCGATGGCGGCGTTGGAGCCCGCCGTGGATTCGATGGGGCGGCGGTGTCGGCGTTGGAGCCCGCCGTGGAGGCGATGGGGCGGTGGGGATGCGGCCGTGTCTTCCACTTCATTGTCATCGCCGCAACACCGTGACTGGTGGTGAATGGATAATTGGACTTAGGTTGGGGAGGTTCTGCTTGTGAAAACAACGTGGTATGAGTAAACCGTTATTTAAGCCAATACATAATTAGTGAAAAAATGTTTCGCTCACTTTCATCCGCACCTAGGGTTAGGTTGTTGAGGAGGAGGAGGTGACGCCTCAGGAATAATGATATAGCGCTTGCGCCAACATATGAATGTCTTCTCCGCTTCTCCTAAAGTCTTCTCCCATCACCTCCTTCAATGTCAAGAGGCACATTGCTATTACCTTTCACTACTCTATCCACCGAGACGCTAGCATATCCAGGAGGTATTAATGCCCCATGGCATCTTGGTGTCTTCGTAGGGTCGATACGAGATACAACACCGATAGCCACCATGACTGTGGCATTCCCCTCTGGAATGTGCAGCTCACATGTCGTGAGAGGATCGGTGATGTCATCCACGGGAAGCGCAGCCCTGCGTCATCTTGAATCACCGCACCTCCGTGAAGCGCAATCGCTTCAACCGATTAGGGGGCCTGATGTTGACTCCCGGCTCTGATGCAGTTTGCATTTGGATGGAACTTACTGCTATCTGCACTTGCCTTTTGATTTCCTCATTCATTTTGGCTTCAAGTGCTTTTTCTCGCTCTACTGCTTCACGAGCCACTTCCCGTGACTCAAGAACCATTTCCTCCATCCTGCGATCCGCTCCGCCTCCTCGTATTTCTTTCTCTCGCGGCTTCTATAGGTGGCTTTGTCTTTAGGGAAGGCATGCTCCTACGACACCTCCCCATAGCCTCTTGTTCGCCCACCGTGTTCAAGATTTCCGTGCGTATGTCACCATCCTTATCTCTGCTCGGCCACCACTGCCACTCTCGGTAAGCCTCGAGCATAAGCAAATCTTTCACGCTCTTTGGAGTTTTGCGCCATACACTATCTTTCCGGTCTCTAGGTCCAGCTTCCCCATGACCGAAAAACCAATACTTGGCGCGCAAAGGGCGCTTGATTGATTCTCGTTCGATCCTTGGCAAGAATCTCCGCTCCATTCTTTCCCACTTAGGAATGGCACTCCTGAGCCACCGATCCCAAGTGATGGTGGTATTGCTTTTGTCGGGCATTCTGTTGGTTCCTTCTCACCCGTGCCTCACCCTCTTCCGATGTCTTGAACTGCATAAACTCATCCCAAAACGGCCTCAACTTGACGTAGGCCTTAGTGTTGAAATCGGCGTCGGTTCTTCCCGATAAATGTGTTGTACAATTTCTTCTTCCAACACCGGAATTGTGTGGCCATCTTCTTCATAGCCCAGCTTCCTAACTCTCTCCTTCAAAGCTTCATCTTCTGTATCGAGCGCGAAATGTTGAAGGACATCTTGCCAAACTAGTGTCTTGTCACGATAAGAGACAAAACTAATATGAGGAGCAACTTTCTTTTGCTTCCATTCACGAGCATTGATCGGGATCCTGTCCCTACAAGGTACCCACAAGTGACAAATTTACGTGCATGTGGTCCAAGTACTTTGCTGTATCCTCCTCGAATTCGAGAGAATGAACCGACCCTCCAACGGCTTCTTCTGCCTCGTACATTTCTACTCTTCCCGTTGTTGTCGCGTCGATCCAGAGGGCTACGAATGTAGAAACACAAAGATTTAAATAAATATATTTATACGACAAATGAAATTATTCTGAATTTCATGTATACATAAGAGATTGTAGATAGACCTCGCCAGCATTGTCTTGCTCATCCTTAATAATCGGCAAAGAATGGACTCCGTCATCTACTTCTTGATTGTTGTCATCACCTTCGAATTGGGCACCTTGTAAGGCGTCATTGTTGATAATATCCATCATGGCATCGTCCATGTTGTCATTCGGGTCGGCCATTTCTGCAAATATATGTGTAGGACGTTAGAACGGTTCGTGATCGGGTTATGATTTCGCATCAAGTGGCGTGCGGTTCGTGACATGCATCGACAAAAGAATCAATCTTACTACCAACAAAACGATTGATCTTATTGCAAAAATTCCTAATCGTTGGATCGATTGCAACCTCAATGCTACCACTATGATCCGGGAAGGTAACTACGAATCAAATGTTGACAAACGAAATGGACAAATGATAATTGATCGCAACTTCTACGACACAACAACTTAATTGACGGGAATTCCAAGATGACATAACCCACACATTTCAAAATGACAGAACACCTCTTACTACACAAATATTCAATTTCCAGATCACACACAGATTAAGCAAAATGCTACTTGCAACATACTACATTCGCTGCCAAATTGATGCTCAGTAATCACATACAACAATCACAACAATTCATCTTAATCACTGACAACAACTATTGTTCAATAATCAATCGAAGAACAAACACATATGATTCAATATATACAAGATCTCTGCAAATGTCGACACTTCAATCCCTACAAATCACAATCATCGAATCGAAACACAATGACAACAAAGAATACACAAGTAACCGATCAATACCACAATCAACATTCGAATACAAGCTCAACAAGGATGGGAATACTGGTAGCCAACACTCAACATTATCACCGACTAAATTTGGGTCCTCGGGGAGCAATGGCCGAGAGGGCGGGTCAGTGCAAACAAAGCAGAGAGAGAGGAAGCAGGGAGCTGGGAGCCGGGCTGGGTTGAGTGGGCCGGTTCGACCGGGGGGGGCAGCCGGTCCGACCGGGGCATCAGGGGGGGGGGCTCGGGTGCACGGGGCGGGGCGGGCAGCGTGGCGGAGGAAAAGAGAGGGAGAAAGCTAGGGCACGGGAAAGGGGGAGGCTCACCGAGCTGGAGGAGGGGGTGCCGAGGAGGCCGGCGATGGAGCCACGGGCGGCGGGAGGAGCTTACGCGGCGACTGAGAGGCGGGGAGCCGCGCCGGCAAATGCGGCAAAGACGGGGCGAAGGGCGAAGCTTCTGGCGGCGGCGCTTGGACTTACCAGAGGGAGAAGAAGGCGCGCGCGAGGAGACGGCGAGGGAGACGGAAGGGGTGGAAGAAGGGAAGAAGCAATCGTTGCTTAAATCGAGGGGACCTTTAGTCCCAGCGGTATTACTAACCGGACTAAAGACCTTTAGTCCCGGTGGTACTGGACCGGGACTAAAGGTGGACCTTTAGTCCCGGTGGTGTTACGGCCCGACTAAAGGTCTTCTTGCTGGGACATATTTTCCAGAGAACCTTTAGTCCCGGTGTGTGACCTTTAGTCCCAAGCGTATCTGGACCGGGACTAAAGGTCCCAGCCCATCCACGTTTTCCACAGTTTGGGTTTTGTATTAAGTTTATTTGTATAAATATGCTAATTCTTGTTAAATGCATAGTAAATTAAATACTAGGCATAAATTTTTTTAAAAATAATAGTTGCATTTCCTTTTATCTTATTAACATTTCAAACGACTTTTATAGTGACCACAAGTCGGGAAGTGAAGAGCCAACTATAAACAAAATGAAGGGCTCAAACCACAAGTCGGGAATTTCATTTGAAGGCATAAATACTTGCTAAATGTGTCCTTTTATCGAATAGGAATTTCATTTGAAACGATAAAAACAAGAAAAATATGATAGAAACATCCGGTTACAATTATTACATAAAATCACTATATATCAAGCGGGCACAAGTGGTGAACTTCTTCTTGACGTATGACCCTTGGTTATGATCATGCCGTAACCATGGAGTGTCCTCGGCATTTAGCGAGATGCTTGGGTCTTTGGTCACATCAAGGGCGGATTCGGTCATCCCTTTCATAATCTTCGACTTGTCCGACTTGTCCTCAATTCCCACGATGTTTCTTTTCCCGAAAGAACTATGTGGCGTTTTGGCTCATTGGTTGATTTGTCGTCGTTTTCCCTCTCTTGGGTTTTGTAGACATGTCTTTCACATAGAACACCGATTCACATCGCAAAGAAGGACGAATGGTTCGTCTTTGTACCCAATATTGTTGAGGTCCACCGTTGTCATTCCATACTCCTTGTTGATCGTTACCCCGCCTCCGGTCATCTTCACCCATTAGCACCGGAACAAAGGGACTTTAAAATTAGGTGCGTAGTCTAGTTCCCAAATCTCCTGTATGCGCCATAATATGTTTGCCTCTTTCCATTTGGGTCTGTGGCATCTACGCGGACACCACTGTTTTGGTTCGTGCTCCTTTTATCTTGGGCTACGGTGTAAAATGTATTTCCATTTATCTCGTACCCTTTGTACGTGAGGATGTGCCACGATGGTTGCCTAGCCAACAAATACAGTTGCTCATCAATATTGTCATCACCCTGACATTCTTTTCGCAACCAACCACTGAAAGTTTCCATGTGATGACGCCTAATCCAAGCTTCATTCTTCCACGAAATCGGGATCGTAGGAACTCCTTGTGTACCTCGACATACGGCTCCACCACGGAGGAGTTTTGAAGAACTGTAGTGCGCTTTATTGAAATAATCGCCCCCGCATCGATATATGTTTTCTTCCCTAGTGTTCCCTTTCCACTAAGTCTCCCCTCGTGTCGTGATTCAGGAACACCAATCGGGTCAAGGTCGGGAATGAAGTCAACACAGAACTCAATGACCTCCTCTGTCCCGTAGCCCTTGGCGATGCTTCCTTCTGGCCGAGCACGCTGGTGAACATATTTCTTCAGGACTCCCATGAACCTCTCAAAGGGGAACATGTTGTGTAGGAACACGGACCGAGAATATTAATCTCCTTGACCAGGTGAACTAGGAGGTGTGTCATGATATTAAAGAAGGATGGAGGGAACACCAACTCAAAGCTGACAAGACATTGAACCACATCATTTTGTAGAGTAGCTAGTTCCATTGGATTGATTGCCTTCTGAGAAATTGCATTGAGGAATGCACATAGCTTCACGGTGGCCAGACGTACATGTGGAGGTAGAATTCCTCTTAAAGCAACCGTAAGCAATTGCGTCATAAGCACGTGGCGATCATGGGACTTTAAGTGTAGGAATTTCTTCTCCGCACATTTATTATACGCTTTATATTGGAGGAGAATCCAGATGGGACCTTGATGCTGTTTAGGCATTCAAACATGCTTTCCTTCTCTTCTTTGCTAAGAGTGAAGCTAGCAGGTCTTAAGTAATGATGTCCATCGTCTGTCTTCTCTGGATGCAGGGTTGTCTCGTTCTTTCATGCGCCGCAAGTCTGTCGTGCTTCGAGTGAATCCTTAGACTTTCCATACACATCCATGAATCCTAGCGAGTTCACACAAAGATTCTTTGTCGGTGCATCACGTCGATCGCGTTGCGGACCTCTAGGACTTGCCAATAGGGTAGCTCCCAAAATATGGACTTCTTCTTCCACATGGGTGCGTGTCCCTTAGCATCTTCCGGAACAGGTTCGCTACCTTGTCCCTTTCCAAAGACTACTTGCACATCCTTGACCATATCAAGTACATCCTCCCGCCTTCGGCTTGCGAGGCTTGGTTCGTGTTACGCCTTACCGTTAAAATGCTTGCCTTTCTTTCTTAGTTGGTGATTCATAGGAAGAAAACGACGATGGCCAAGGTACACGACCTTTCGACATTTTTTCAAATATATACTGTCAATGTCATCAAAACATTGTGTGCATGCATTGTATCCCTTGTTTGTCCGTCTGAAAGATTACTTAGAGCGGGCCAATCATTGATTATTACGAACAACAATGCTCGCAGGTCGAAGTGTTCTGCTTGTACTCATCCCACACACGTACACCGGTTTGCTCCATAAAAGCGAGAGTTCCTCAACTAATGGCCTCGGTAGACATCGATGTCGCTGCGGGTTGCCTCGGGCCTTGGATGAGCACCGGCATCATAATGAACTCGCTTCATGCATAACCATGGAGGAAGGTTGTAGATACATAGAGTAACAGGCCAAGTGCTATGACTAGTGCTCGGTCCCCAAAAGGATTCATACCATCCGTATTTAAAGCGAACCTTAGGTTTCTTGCGTCATCTGCAAACTCAGGAATTCTCTGTCTATTGCTCTCCACTGGGACCCATCAGCAGGGTGTCTCAACATGTTGTCTACCTTACGGTCTTCTTTGTGCCATCGCGACAACTTTGCATGGTCCTTGTTTATGAACAGACGTTTCAGGCGTGGTATTATAGGAGCATACCACATAACCTTGGCAGGGATTTTCTTCCTGGGGCGTTCTTCGCCCTCAACATCGCCAGTGTCATCTCGCCTGATCTTATACCGCGACGCTTTGCATACGGGCATTCATCCAAATTCTCGTAGTCCTTGCCACGATACAAGATGCAGTCATTAGGACATGCATGTATCTTCTGGATTTCTAATCCCAAAGGGCAGACGACCTGTTTTGCTTCGTACGTAGTGGCAGGCAATTCGTTAGGCTTCTGAAGCATCTTTTTGGATCTTGATAATTGCCCAAATGCCTTGTCGGATACACCATTCATGCCTTCCATTGTAGCAACTCGATGTTGTACCCAACTTTTTGCCCATCTTGGCGGACGGGTATAGTAATTTCTTGTGATCCTCTAGCATGCGGTCAAACTTAGCCTTCTCCTTTTCACTTTCGCAATCTCTTTGTGCATCACGAATGACATCACCAAGAGCATCATCTTCACGAGTGTGTCTTACCTTTGCCTCTTCTTGACTTAGCCCATTGCGGTATCATCAAGTCACCGTATTGAGCAATAATGTCGTTAGGGTCCAATTGTTCTTCTTCACCTTCTTCCATTATAACCTGGTTTCTCCGTGCTTGGTCCAACAAATATAGTTTGGCATAAAACCCGACTTCAACAAGTGTGAGTGAAGACTCCTTGAGCTAGAATATTCCTTCAAATTCTTACAGGGCACATGGACAAAGACATGAAACCATCCCGCTTGTTTGCCTCGGCCACTCTTAAGAAATAATGCACGCCATCAATGAACTCTTTGGAGCGGCGATCGGCATTGTACATCCAATGGCGTGTCATCGTCTGCATTATATGACATATCACATAATTAAATTTCAAGTTTCAAATTTTTCCCGGATAGTACACATGATAGAGAGGCTACCCAAAAATTTTTAGAATTTTTGAAATTAAGATGAATTTATTTTGAATTTTTAAAGAATCAGCACTATTTGACAGCAAGCTTAAGGAGAAGGGACATCAAGTTAAATGATAATTAATAATTAACTAAATTGCCCAAAGTCATTAAGGGTGAATGACCCTAGGTCAACAATCAATCCAAAAGGCAAACAATAACTAAGTGATTAAGCTAATTAAGAGATTAACAAATTACTTAATAATTAAATATTAAACTTATTTATTAAAACAAAATTAATATTTATTATTTTTACCCAAGAGGTTGGATCTGATAAGATAAGACTTATCTCATCAAACACCCCTCAAAGCTTAACCTAACTAACACATGTAAAAGTCATTTTTCATTTATTTAAATAATTATTAAATAAGGTGAAAAATAAAAGTCTTCAGATTGATCCCAACATTTTTGTACAGATAGTTCATAGCCTAATTAGATGGCAAAACAATTTTCAGAATTTTTGGATCATTAATTTAGCCTACAAAATTCATGGAATAATAATTAAATAAATAAGCATAAAATATGTATAAATTCAACTTTGTCCAAATAGTCTTAAAATTTTTATATGGACTGTTCACAGTGTAACTTAGTGGAATAACAAATTTCATGATTTTTGAAAATTTATTGTGGCCTACAAAAATCATGAAAGTTCCATTTATGAATTAATTGGCAATTTTATAACATATAAAAATTATTCAAATTTCACATTTCATATTTTTCATAATGGACTGCGGGTTAGCATCGAGAGCTTACCGCGAACACGCCGGTGAATACGGTTGAGTGAATGAACTGCTCCGGCGGTTGTGGCAATGCGTGGCGGCGTGTCGGCGGCGGCGACGGCGGCGTTCCGGCTCGTGATTTAACGCCAAACAGGGTTTAAATAGAAGGACATTTAGTCGGTTGGTGTTACTAACCGACTAAATGCCAACCTTAGTCGAGGATGGTACTACAATCCGGACTAAAGATTTAGTCCCGGATTGTAGTACCAACCGGGACTAAAGGTTGGCATTTAGTCCCGGTTGGTAACACCAACCGGGACTAAACGTCCCTCCTGCAAAAGCCTGCCACCAGAGCCGTTGGGCAGGGGACTTTTAGTTCCGGTTGGTGTTACTAACCGGGACGAAAGATCTTTTTGGTCCCGGACGCAATTTTCTCCGAGACTATTGCCCATTTGGCAGTTCGACCAAAGGTCTGTTCTGTAGTAGTGAACTCATGCTGCTATGCAAAGAATGGAATATGGATTATGGTCAGGTTGGGCAGCTCTTTAATAGGCCTCCACTCTTGCAGCGCTATGCACATTTCTCTACCTAACCTTGGAAGGATGCATTCGGATTTGGGAGGTAATTAGTAGATTTTCCACCCCCTTTGGCCCTTGTGTTAGACAGTTGGTAATTCCTTTTAAAGAATCAGCCCATAGCACAAATTATCTGACATGGACAGCCTAGGAAGAACTTGGTCACACAAAATGATATAACACATATGAAATGTCCCAAAAGGGGAAAATAATTTTTTTTTTAAAAAAAATTATGGCAAGAGCTTTAACATTCACTGTTAGAAGTGTTAAAGAACGTAGTAGTCGCAGGAAACAATCAACCAATCACCACACAATAGACAATCGACATAAAGACGAAGTAGATGGAGACACAATATGGGGAACATCTTTATTAATAGATTGATCTCTTTCTGGGTGCAATGAGGTCCTATTTAAAGACTAAAACTGTGAGGACCCCCGGGGTTATTTCCGTAAGACCGAGTCCTTTCCGGTCTTATGGAAATAACTCTGGCCTCAGGTGAATGAATTCCACCTTAACTCCATCCAAGTGAAAGGCCCCGACTAAAACTAGAGCTCCAGTGATCATGCGCACTGCTCCTCTGCGAGCGCTACATGATGACCTGTTCTCCCACAGTCCAAGTCCACAATCAAACTATAGGACCGTAAAGGCGATTAGAGGGGGGTGAATAGGCGCTTTCTCGATTTTTTTACCTTAATCAAATTCAACACGTACTTTTCTCCTTTAGCTATGAAAGCTAAGAAGATCAGCAAATGCACAGAGAAAGCCTTGTGCCGAATTCGATTACCCCCTTAACCACAAGACTCAATAATGGATAATTGATCTCACTGGGCCGGTCGGACCGGTGTAGTCTTAAACTTGATCGGCAAAGCGGCGGTCGACCGGCGCTCAATTGGCGGTCTGATTGTCGGGCGGTCGGACCGACGCTGAGAAATCGGTCAGACCGATTTAGTACAGAGGCAGCGCACAAAGTCCAAATCCAAAACGAAAATTGGTCCAACTTTTGATTAAACCAATGAAACTTGACCAAATTTGGAGCACACCTCCCTAAGGATATATGAGACCTATTTCTAGCGACGATCGTCCAGATCCACTTAATCGATCTCTTTAGGTTTTACCAAAGAAGTGTTCAAAACCTAAAAATATGAAAATCTTGATCCAAAACTTGCTTGCGGGGGATTGATGATCTAGATGATTCTAGGAGTATTCCCACACATCATAGCAAGGTAAAATCGGTCAAGAGACCAAGCATAAACACCCGGATCAAGGAAACACCAAAATCATCAAAAGAGAGAAGAAAGCAAATGAGACTTCATCCTTGAACAAACATCCATAGATTGAATGATTCAAGATGTTGCTTACAAAACCACCCCCTCAAGGAGGACAAGAGCTCAATCCAAGAGCACACACAAATTTCCTCTCCTCTCGTCTCCAAACCCTAACCCTAGAAAAGTCAGAGTTTTTCTAAATGAGTGCTTGAGAGGTTTTTTTTCTATCTCCCCCCTTCTATTTATAGGAGATGCTAGGGTTTCTCTCATAGGCTCCCATTAAGGCCCAACACAAATGGGACCCACACACACACAAATCTGTTGAAGCAATCGCCTGCTTCACCACGTGTAGGTTGATCAGCGGCTCTCATCATGTCGGCAAGTCTCTCCCGTCCGAATCCCATCGGAACCTCCAAGGCACTTGCACCGACCCCCGAGCCGCTTGATCCAACCAGCTGCAACGAACAGCCCGTTCGATCCATCATGTTCATTCTGCACCATGCTTGAGTCACACGACCTCACCCGGCATCCATGATCGTTCTGGACCTCAGCTCTCCAAGCTTAGTCCCGATCCACCTCACCGTTGACGTCGTTGACCTGCAAGCCACCTGCACAGCAATAGACAAAGAAATTGTCTCCGGAAACAAGTTCTTCACAACTTGACCCACATTATCTCAACAATGCAATATGCAACAATAAAGCATTGAACCTCATGCATTAAACACAACGAAAACACAACAATGCCAAAATGGCCGAAGTCCAAGTGGAAGCCGGTCTAACCGCCCTACCATGCCGGTCGAACCGATTTCCCAGCGGTCGGACCGCCCCAAAAGACTTAGCCAAATTTCAACTTGAAAATCCGCAACCTCTCTAGAATTTTCAACTGGATAGAACTTTTGACTAAGAGCTCCAAAAATTATGTGACCACATCCAGGAGACTCCCCTCTCATGCATACACAACCTATTTTTGGCCTAGCCCCAAACTCCATCATCAACTGTAGCCGGTCGGATCGGCATGCATCGCCGGTCGGACTACCACACGGCCGGTCCGGCCGTGACCAATGACCTAACAAAGACGAAGTTTTACGTAATACCCGGCTTTGCTCAGTGGCGTGGTCCATGTGGCCCATGAGGAGTTGTGTGGTGGGATTAGTCCCATATTGCTTGTCTCAAGTGAGTTGTAGTGGTATATAATGCTGTTGGATCCAAACGTAGCACCTCGGGTTAACCCTTTTACGGCGGGGCGAAAGTGTAAGTGAGGTGCTATGTGTGGCGGGTCCGCCCCACGTGGTGGGCATTGAGCCGATTTTGGGTCGGGTGTTACGATGGTATCGAGCATCAACCTTGTTTGCGCGCGCGTGCGGGACGGCGTGGGCATATGGCGCATGGCACATGTGGGCGGAGTGGACACATGGCATGGCATATGTGCGACTGGGCGCTGCGGGCGTACCGAGGGGTGGTTACGGGCATTTGCGGCGTATGCGGTATCTTTCCGAGGCGTCGGCCCTTAAGGGTGAATGTAATACCCGGCTGCTCGATGGCGTGGTCCATGTGGCCCATGAGGAGTTGTGTGGTGGGATTAGTCCCATATTGCTTGTCTCAAGTGAGTTGTAGTGGTATATAATGCTGTTGGATCCAAGCGTAGCACCTCGGGTTAACCCTTTTACGAAGCGAGGGCGAAAGTGTAAGTGAGGTGCTATGTGTGGCGGGTCCGCCCACGGTGGGCTGGGCATTGAGCCGATTTTGGGTCGGGTGTTACAAAGCCACACGCACAACAATAGACAAACAAACCGTTTAGGAACAAGTTCTTCACAACTTGACCCACGTTAGCTCCATGATGCAATATACAACAATAAAGCATTGAAGTTCATATGATAACACAATCAAAACCAACTCAATGCAACACTTGGCTAACCTTCAAGCCATTATTGTCGGCCGATCATTTAGGCCGGTCAGACCGATTTCATCTTGATCGGACCGCTCCCTAGCAACGGTCGGACGGTCCAAACAACCAAATTTTCAACTCAAAATTCCGAAACCTTCCGAATTTTCAAGCGAATAGAACTTTTGTTGGGAGCTCCAAAATTATGGGACCACATCCGGAGACTCCCTCACTTGCCTACACAACCTATTTTGGCTCGGCTCAAAACCCATTTCCATTTTGGCGGTCGGACCGCCACCATGGCGGTCGGACTCCTCACGGGCGGTTCGATCGACCGACACCACGGATCAAACCGCTTTGTGGTCCGACTCTGGAGCAAACCAGCGAGATTTTGCAAACCAACAACGCCATTGCCAATTGACTCATCATCCTGAGATCGTGCACATATCCTCACGATATCCACACTCTCGCACTTTCTAGTCTTTGGATCTAAATGTTTTATTCTCAAGATAGGAAATCTAGATAAATTTAAGTCAAGAACTTTGGATGATTTATTTCTGAGTTATCCTGCACATTCGAGGGTTTTCGGGTTTTTAATCTCAAACTAACCTTGTTCAGGAGACATGCAATGTCACTTTTGATGAGACTAGCCCTGGAGCTAGATCAGATATTTCAGGTGATACACAGGTGACAGAGAGCATATTCATAGAGGAAGATGATGAAGGATTTTATGTTCTTCCACCTGTTGCTGTTGACGCTCCTATTCCAACACAAGAACCTGCTGTGACTACTTTGCCTTCAGATGAGGCTCCTGCTGCATCTTCATCATCAGCAGTACCTGCGGAGGTTGAAGAGATGCTTTCCTCTCTGGGTGCACCACTTCACATTCAATGGCAGCACCCTCCGGATCAGATAATTGGTAATCTTCATGAGCGAGTTACTCGCTCCAGGTATCATGATCCAAATCTCTACTCTCATTATGCATTTGTTGCTTCTTTTGAACATCGCGATATATCACATGCTTTATCGGATTCTAGCTGGGTTAATGCCATGCATGAGGAGTTAGAGAATTTTGAGAAGAATGAGGTTTGGAACCTAGTAGAACCTCCTAGTGGCCATAATGTTATAGGAACCCGCTGGGTTTTAAAAAACAAACAAAATGAGGATGGTTCTGTAGTTAGAAACAAGGCTAGGATGGTAGCTCATGGTTTTAGCCAAGTTGAGGGGTTGGATTTTGATGAGACCTTTGCTCTTGTTGCTAGACTAGAAGCCATTCGTATTCTGCTTGCATTTGCTGCATCTAAGCGATTTAGATTATATCAGATGGATGTTAAAAGTGTATTTTTAAATGGTTTCATAGAGAAGGAAGTTTATGTTAAGCAACCCCCAAGCTTTGAGAATCCTAAGTACCCACATCATGTATTCAAGCTATCCAAAGCCTTATATGGTCTTAAACAAGCCCCTAGATCCTGATATGATAGACTCAAGACCTTCTTGCTTAAGAATGACTTTGAGATGGGTAAGGTAGACAAGACTTTGTTCATTCTTAGGTGTGGTAATGACTTCACCTTTGCTCATTTCGTTGATGATATTATCTTTGGTGGTACTTCTAATGCTCTTGTTTCCAGCTTTTCTGAGACTATGTCCAGGGAATTTGAGATGAGTATGATGGGAGAGCTCAATTACTTTTTAGGGCTTCAAATCAAGCTATGCAAGGAAGGTATCTTCATCCATCAGATGAAGTACACTAAGAACTTCCTCAAACATTTCGACATGGGTGACTGCAAGCCAATCTCCACTCCCATGGCAACTTCGACTGTTTTGGATCCAGATTAGGAAGGAGAAGTCGTGGATCAACGTGAGTACCGCAGCATGATCGGTTCCCTTCTGTACCTGACGGCCTCCAGACCGGACATCCACTTCACGGTCTGCCTCTATGCAAGGTTTCAGGCGTCTCCGAGATCTTCCCATCGCCAAGCCGTTAAGCGTATATTCAGGTATTTACACTCTACCCTTCTGTATGGTATTTGGTATTCATGTTCTTCATCTTTGTCCATTTGGGGGTTTTCTGATTCTGATTTTGCGGGCTGTCGGCTAGATAGGAAGAGTACCTCACGCACTTGTCACTTCCTGGGCACTTCTCTTATTTCTTGGACTTTTAGGAAGCAGTCTTCTGTTGCACAATCCACTGCTGAAGCTGAATATGTATGTAACATCCCAAAATTGGTTTGTGTTTCAAATGTAATAAAAATGAGGAGAAATTAAAACTTTTTCTCTGATCTTGATTTTTGTAATCAGTTCCATAATTTTTGTAAAGGAATTATGTGAAATCAAAAATCAAATGGCCATTTGGACACCAACACAAATCTCCTTCATGAAAATCTTGTGCCCAACCTTTGGAAATAATTTTTCTTGGGTCTAGGGTTGATGTTTAACACCTCGGAATTATCTCATGATTTTTAGAAATTATTTGATAATTTTTGAGGCCAGTCAAACCTTGGTCAAACTCCACATATAGCCTTCTGGAATTTTTGGAGAAAAATGCAGTGCATAAAAGTCTCTGAAAATTTTATATAAGGTTCATCACCCAGTAAGCAATCTCCAGTTAAAATTTCATAAATTTTGGAGTTTGTTTGCTACCCCAAATAATTCCTCAAAGATCAGTTATTCAAATTCAAACCCTAACCGTTTTCCTTTGTTCCTCGGGTTCGGATCGGACTCGGGCTCGAGCCACTTGATTTGGTTCATCAACTAAACGCACCGCTCGATCGTTGGTATGCGGCGTTGTGAGTCGTTGGATCGGCATCGAGCGGCCACGTTCGCGAGCGTTCGGACCATCCGAGCGCTACCGGTCCATTTGAGCCGTTGGATTCTAAATCAGCGGTCCACGATCGCGTGAGCGTTCGGACCATCCGAGCGCCTCGCGCCGCGTGAACCGTAGGATCCAAATCAACGGTCCAAGATTAAGTGAGCGTTCGAATCGTTATAATCAATCCGTTCTATTTCAGCCGTCCGATTAAATCCAACGGCTGTCCTCTTTCGTCTTCCTCTCGCTCGCGCTCGCTCGCCGTAGTCAACAGTAGGTGGCGTGCACAGTACCCTTCGGCAGAGCCCAGTCGCGTCTCCTTTTTGCCAACGGCTCTTCCGCATTTATTGTTTCCGTCCGGCCGCCTCCATAGTGGTCGTCGCCCCTGCTTTTACCTGCCCCCGTCGCTCTCGGGCAACCTCAGCACAGTGCACCACCATTTTCCCTCCCGTTGCATCTTCCTTGCTTCTCGGCCTATAAAACTCCTCCAGTGGCTTCCTTATCCCTCTTTGAACACCCTCGAACTTCAGCTTCACTTCTAGTGCACGGAGTGAGCTCACTTTCGAGTTTTCACCTTCGGCCGCCATTGCCGAGCTTCAAAGTTTGCAGCGAAAGTGGTGCTCCGGTCTTTCTCACTCAAATTCCTTGCTGCCTTAGCTTCCTCTCCTCTCTGTGAGCAATAGCCCTCACTCAATTTTTCGTTTGCTTGCAGAGAGCAGATCAATTTCGGTTTTCCCCCATTTCGGCCGAAAACGCTCATCATCGTCTCCAGCGTCGGTGAGTGCTCTAACCCCTCTGGTTTCGCTTCAGTAGCATCCTGTGAACCTCTAGATGCTCTAGCAACCTTTAGTTAGCCTTCGACGCCGCGGTATCGCTTTGTCGTCGTTATCAGTGCTTAGCGCCGCCGCTCGTCGCCGTTGTGCCGCCGCTCTGGTCCTCCATCCGAGGTATGGTTGGTACCAGAGTGTGCGCATCGTTATTGTGCATCTTTTGGTAGTCTTTGATTGCTCTGCTTTAGCTCGAGTCGCCGGCAATTCGCCGGAGTAAGCTTCATCTTTGTTGTCGGATGAAAATCACCGAATTTTTCGTTGTCGTTGTTTTGGGCCGTTGGATCTTAGATCGACGGTTCGCGTGCGTGGGCGCGTTCGAATCAGCCTGCGCGCTCGATTCAACGTGAACCGTTGGATCCGATCCAACGGTTGACGTTTAGGGTTTCGCGGCCGCGCGCGCGCGCGCTGCGTCGGCCGAGCTTGGACCGTTGGATCCAAGATCAGCGGTCCCGATCAGTGAACGTTCGGACCATCCGAAAGGTTCGATCCGTGTGGACCGTTGGATCCAAGATCAACGGCTCCTGTGCGTGTGAACGTTCGGACCGCCCGAACGTCCTGATCCACGTGAACCGTTGGATCCAGATCCAACGGCGAGCGTTTAAGGTTTGTGAATCCCGCGTGCGCGCGTTATCCCGGGGCTTGGGCCGTCGGATCCAAGATCGACGCTCCTCGTTCGTCCACGTCGGTTCTCATTTCTGGTTTTTCCCGAAAGGATTTATTTATCAACTGAAAAATGTGATAACTTGTAAAATGCATAACTAATTCATTTCAAATCCTTTTCGGTTGATTCAATTTTTGTTGGTTATGTTTTTAACTAGACTTTAATTTAAAAATGTTTCCAAACTCAGTATAGCTCCAGAAAATTTTGCTAATGAATAGTAGCATTTTTGATTTACAAAAGTTGAGCAAAATTGTTTTGGGCATATCTTTGGTATTAAGAATCCAAATCAATTGGTTCTTGTTGCTAAATTCTTTATAAATCATTATCTTGCTACTGTAAAATTTTTAGAATTTTTGGAGAAGGTTTACTGTTGGGTCTTTGCATTTTATTCGCTCTTATCGTTTGTTTCTCGCTTTTTCGTTAGGATCCGAAGAACATATTGACAATATTGTTGATCCTCAGCAGCACCTTGACCCACAGCAAGCAGGCAAGCAATTTGATCATGTTAATCCCATTATTTTCAAGCCAAATATATTGATTTTAACTTGTATGTATGCATTGCTATTTTGTTGTTAAATTATGGTTAGTATCCTATAGTTGCATAATCTGTAGGACTTATTTATCCTTTACTACCTTGAGCCTAGGTTATTTGCTATGATTTGAGTTCGATGGATGAGCTCTTGTCATTTAGTAGAATACGAATTGAACTTGCTTAGAAATGCTTAGTTTCGGTAGTAATGGGCTATCATCGATCTTAGTCGATGATCTTGATCACACTTTTATTTATTATTCCATTATGTCCAGCACTTTGTGCTTTGTTACTTTGTAAAGTCAAAAACTGAAAATAAAATTGTTTTAGGCTTGGGCACAATGGTATGTTGGTGTGATCTGTTGGTGTGAATGGAATGGTGCCTAGGTCATCAAGGACCGAGTTACTTGTGTCACTAAGCCAAGCGCTTATGCGTGCTAACCACGCGAGAGGGATATGGGACCTCTCTTGACTTAGTACTTTGGCGTGTGTTATCTCCGAGTCGCAGGAGGGGGTTGTGTGTGTTGTGTGAAAAGGATATGTGTTCTTGTGTTGGGGTGCGGTGGTGGAGATTAGGGTAGGCTCTCCACCTCGAGGAGCATTGTAGTTGTCAAGGCTTTACTGCGGCGGGTAGTTGACCGAGGCTCTACAATGTCTCCGACACAACGTATGGGTTTCTATCCATACGGGCGGCTCGTGAATAATGCGCAATATTGGAAATGTCTCGTAGGACTTAGCTGTGCCGGCATACCAAAGGAAGTATGCTAATCTAGTGGCAAAAAGGCGGTCTGGCGTGTGGGTACATTGGTACACCCCTGCAGGGTATACAACTATTCGAATAGCCTCGTCCGAGGTTATGGACATGCTTGGTAAGGTCGTGCAAGAACTAGACTACAACTTTTTTTAAAAAATTAAAATTTTGACATGGTTGGTATGAATGGGTAATTCATGCTATTGTTGTGGTGACTAATGGTTTAGTCACTTCCAGGACTGTTGTTGTCTAGTTACTGTTATTATTGTCCTTTCGGTTATTTGAACATTAAAAACCGATTTGTTAAATTGCTTTCAATCTATTACATTATTGCAAATGGAAACTTGCTTTATGCTAAAATGAAACATATAGCCTCTACTTCAATGAGCTTGCATGTAGTATATGTACAGGTTTGTTATTCCCCATGTAAGTCTTGCGAGTACATTCAAAGTACTCACCGGCTTTTGTCGGCTGCTTTTGTTTGCAGGGGAAGAAGGTGAGCCCCAAGGGCCTCACTTTTGTGAGATGTCTTTGTGGTTTCGACGACTAGCTTGGCGGTCCGGTCGGTTGCCTTGTGGGTTAAAGGCACACTGATTGGCTCTTTTGTTTTATAGCCATCTTATGGCACTTTTGCTTCCGCTGTTCAATTTTTTTTATGTATATGTCATTTGGCCGATCGGCCTCTCTTTTGTAATGACTATCCTTTATTTATGTTATCTTCTGGTTTGTCGTTTTTGCTTTGGTTCTATGTGAATGAATGGAATTGATGCATGAACTTTGTAAAGAGGTATGTATACTGCACTCTGGGAAGTATACATGTCTCGAGTCTCGGATTATCTGATTTGTGATGCTAGGACCAAGTGGCGGGTTAAGCATTACAAGCCGGATAAACCGGGGTCTCACAAGGTTTGGTATCAGAGCCATACTGACCGTAGTAACCCAAGTTGGTCGTCTTTAGGATATTTTGGAAAACCCTATTTTCAAAGTATCAATTGATTTATGAAAGCTTAGGTCATTCTCAGATTTTATTCCTTACCTACCTTAGCTTTCTCCTCTCATCTTACTCTAATTTGAGTTTGAAAGTTGTTTTCCTCTCATCTCCTTTTCAAAGGTAGTGTTATCGATTAAATGGGTTTTGGGAACCACTGAGTTTGGCAAATTGAAGTGCTTAGGGTTTTGAAGTTTCTGGACTGAAGGTTTCGGCTAGAGGCTTGGATGCGGAATCTGGACAACACACCTCAATTTCCAGACAGCGAGCTCAATGGTTTCTGATAGGAC
Organism: Hsuehochloa calcarea; assembly: GCA_036346395.1. NCBI lineage: Eukaryota > Viridiplantae > Streptophyta > Magnoliopsida > Poales > Poaceae > Hsuehochloa > Hsuehochloa calcarea. The sequence continues at coordinate 21,593,466 of CM070604.1, read as the reverse complement.
CACTGAGCTTGGCAAGTTGAAGTGTGCCAGATTTTGAAGTTTCTAGGATGGAAGACTTCGGCTGGGGCTTGGATGCAAAATCACTGCAGCAACCTCAATTTCCGGACAGCAAGCTCGATGGTTTCTAATGGGGTAGATAATGAGAGTTTAATCAACTAACACTTGTGGGAATAGAAGGGTAAGATGTGATACTAGTTAGCTATGTATCTAACACTATTTTCGTTGACTGAACCTTGCTCTTTAGTGGTAAGGGATCTTACCTGCTATTCTGGTTTTAGTCTTCTCAATCAATTGCTCGTTCATTCAATACGGGTTAGTTGCATTGGGAAGTTGAGCTTTGGTTTGGTGGTTCATTACAATTTTTGGAGTCTTTCTATAAGCCTGTTTAAGTTTATACACTTGTTGTTTTTGGCTTTCGATTAGAGTGATATTCCATTCCCCTAGTCGTTAGCTTTTCGCTTTCTTTCGGCTTTAAATCTTTGAGTCTAGTTTTAACCAAAGTTTCTTGTAACAGATGGCCGGACCTTTTCGTAGCGGCCAAGGCGATCACCGTCGGGACGAGGATCTTCCTCCTCCTCCAGACCATGGCCGAGGTCCTTCTTGGATCGGCGCAACCGTGCGAGAGGATGGAGGTTCTTACGGGCGTCATCGCGCGCAACACTTCCGCCCTTACGGTGCTTGAGGATCCGGGCAAGGGAGTGGACACCACCGCGTGGGGACTTGCGGAGTTTCTTCGCACCCACCCCACATTCTCCGTGTCGAGGACTCGCTTGACGCTTGACGATCGCTTCGTGCTCGTGGAGTGGAAGCTTCGCATAGCGCAGATGCGGGAGCACGAGAAGGCGCTGTTTGCATCGCACCGGTGGAGGGTGCAGCTTTGTCTTGGTGGGATAGCTTTCGCCATGAAGCTGACGCCACACCGTCACTTGGGAGGAGTTCATGCATCGCCTTCCGTCAGTCACATTCCTTCCTACTGATGAGGTGAAGAAGAAGGAGTTCTTGTCGCCGGATGTAATACCCTACCGCTTGTAGCGTGGCCCATGTATTATGAGGAGTTGTGTGGTGGGATTAGTCCCATATTGCTTGTCTCAAGTGAGTTGTAGTGGTATATAATGCTGTTGGATCCAAGCGTAGCACCTCCGGGTTAACCCTTTTACACGGCGAGGGCGAAAGTGTAAGTGAGGTGCTATGTGTGGCGGAGTCCGCCCACGTGCAATGGGCATTGAGCCGATTTTGGGTCGGGTGTTACGGATGGTATCGAGCATCAACCTTGCCAGCTGCAGGCGCGGGGACGAAGCAGCGCATATGGCGCATGGCGCATGTGGGCGGAGTGGACACATGGCATGGCATATGTGCAAGCCTTTGGGCCTTGCGGACGTGTCCGAGGGGTGGTTACAGGCATTTACGCGTATCGGTATCTTTGCCGAGGGCGGCCCTTAAGGGGTGAATGTAATACCGGCACCTTGTAGCGTGGCCCATGTGGCCCATGAGGAGTTGTGTGGTGGGATTAGTCCCATATTGCTTGTCTCAAGTGAGTTGTAGTGGTATATAATGCTGTTGGATCAAGCGTAGCACCTCCGGGTTAACCCTTTTACACGGCGAGGCGAAAGTGTAAGTGAGGTGCTATGTGTGGCGGGTCCGCCCCACGGTGGGCATTGAGCCGATTTTGGGTCGGTGTTACATCGGACAAGGCGTCTCACGATTCTGAGTACTGCACGAGTTTAACCATTTGGCTCGTTATGCTCGGAGGAGGTGGCCACCGATGAGGCCAAGCAAGAGAAGTTCAAGGATGGTTTGTCAGGAGCTTGGGACAAGCTATCCATCGTCGACTTCCGGTTTCCGGGCCTTGGTGGACAAGGCCATCGTCGCCGAGCACTGCGGGAGCGCTTGTGGATTCCATAGCGTAAGTGGGAGGCCCAAGTCATCGAGGCCGCTATCCCGCTTGATCTGTCTCGAAGTCGCGTCGTGACCCAAGACCGAGGGCCGTCGGCTTTGTTCTTCACCCTTCGCGGCCGTGCCCGATCCACGTGCACTGCGAGTCGGCGAGTGGCCCCGCAACCCGTGCCGGGGTTACTTGCCGCTGCAACGGAAGGGGCATTATGCGAACCAATGCCCTAAGAAGGCGAGGCGCGACCCTCGTCCTAATGGAGGGCGCGGCGAGGTGGTTCTTCTCGGGACACGAAGATAGTCCTGCTACCCAAGGTGTGGGTAGTGGTCGCGTCAACCTCGTCTCGGCGGAGGAGGCACGGAGGCACCGGCGTCGTCTTTGGGTACACTTTCGTTAACTCTCATTACGCTCTTTGTTTTGTTTGATTGAGAGCATCTCATTCTTTATTTGAGTCTTTTGCTGCTATTAGTGAGCTCCTCTTTACTCCATTGTTGGTCCCATTGCTCATTCGCTCTCGGGTTGGAGTTGAGGGTGAATCGAGTGTAGGGATGTCCGATTGAAATTGAAGGGTAGGATTTTTAGCAAATCTTATCCTCCTCCATTCAGCAAGTTTAGATGTAATTCTTGGTATGGATTGGTTGTCTCGGCATAAGGGACAAATCGATTGCGCCAAGAGTGTGTCTCTCTATCTAGTCCTTCCATGCGAGGTTTGCTTTTCGCCAAGTCGCTAGGTCCGCATCTCTTGTGGCTGAAGCGAAGCCCGCTCTAGATATTAATGAAGTCCCAACAGTTTGTGACTTCGTTGATGTCTTTCTGAAGATCTTCGGGATGCCACGGTTCGAGATCTCGAGTTTGTCATCGAGTTGGTTCCGTGACGCCCGATTTCAAAGAGGCATTATCGGATGCCACCGAGCGAGTTGGTGGAGTTGAAGAAGCAATTGAATGAGCTGCAAGAAAAGGTTTCATCCGCCTAGCTCGTCCCGTGGGGTTGTCCACTATCTTCGTAAAGAAGAAGGACAATACTTTACGCATGTGCGTGGATTACCGTCCGGCTTAATGAGGTAGCGGTAAAGAACAAGTATCCATTGCCCGCATTGATGATCTCTTTGATCAATTAATCGGAGCTCGAGTATTCTCCAAGATTGATTTGAGAGTGGGATATCATCAAGTTCGGATCGACCGAGGATATTCAAAGGCGGCCTTCTCTACTCGCTACGGCTTGTATGAGTACACCGTCATGTCATATTGCTTAACCAATGCTCCCGCCTTGTTCATGAACCTCATGAATTCGAGTATTCATGGAGTATTTGGATAAGTTTGTCGTGGTCTTCATCGATGATATTCTTATCTATTCTAAGAACGATGAGGAACATGATGAGCATCTGAGGTCGGTGTGAGGCAAGCCGTGAGCATCATTTGTATGCAAAGTTCAGCAAGTCGCGTTACGTTGAAGAAGTGGCCTTCTGGGCCATGTTCTTTCAGCGGGCGTGGCGATTGACCCTAGCAAGATCGTGATGTTCTTTCTTGGTGTCGACCTACTTGGTGGCGAAGTCGCGGAGTTTTCTCGGTTTAGTGGATATTATCGCCGTTTATCGAGAACTTCTCCAAGATCGCGGCCGATGTGGAGTTGCTCAAGAAGGACAAGAGGTTCTTGTGGTCCGATGCTTGTGAGAAAGCTTCCAAGTACTCAGAAGCGTTTGACCACGCTCCGTTCTCGTTCTTCCGACATCCATCAAAGCTTCGATATCTTTTGCGATGCTTCTCGTCGAGGACTTCGGTTGTGTCCTTATGCAAGAAGGCAAGGTAGTGGCCTATGCATCAAGGCAATTGAGACCTCATGAACTCAACTATCCTACGCATGACTTGGAATTAGCTGCGGTGATTCATGCCCTTAAGATTTGGCGACATTACCTAATCGTGTCGTTGCGAAGTGTATTCGGATCACAAAAGCCTAAAGTATTTGTTCACCCAACCGGATCCGAACCTCGGGCAAAAGAGATGGTTGGAGTTGATCAGGACTATGACATGGGTATTCACTACCATCCGGGCAAGGCTAATGTTGTTGCCGGCGCGCTCGATCGGAAGCGCATTGCAATGCCTTATTGCTCGAGGCGCCAACCCACCCTTACGAAGGAATTTCAGTCTCAACTTAGGTTTGGTTGAGCATGGTTCCCTCGCTACCACTGGTTGTGCAACCAACACAGGTGGATCGGATTAAGGTCGCTCAACAATCGGATGTTGGAGTGAGCCGCATCAAGGAAAATATCAAGAGCGGTACAACTAAGTGCTTCTCACGAGGATGAGCATGGTGTTGTAAGGTTGAACAACGCTTGTAGTTCCAAAGGACATGGAATTGCGAATTTGATTCTCCGCGAAGCCCATGATTCGCCTTTGTCTATTCATCCGGGGCCACAAAGATGTATCAAGATCTCCGTCGAGGATTTTGGTGGACCCGAATGAAGAGGGAAATTGCGAGTTCGTTGCCGAGCGCGACGTATGTCGTCGTGTCAAGGCGAACATCGGCGTCAGCGGGATCGCTTGACCTTTGCCTATTCCGAATGGAAGTGGGATTCGATCGGGATGGATTTTATCGCGATGCGCCTCGCACCTCCAAGGGCAATGATGCCATCAGGTTGTCATTGATCGGCTAACTAAAGTGGCGCACTTCCTTCCAAATAAGGCGGATCTCCGTGTAGGTCTTTTGGCGGATCTCTACATTGCCCGCATTGTGAGCTTACATGGAGTACCCAAGACAATTGTCTCGGATCGTGGTTCTCTTTTCACCTCTCGCTTTTGGCAGAGTTTGCAAGAGGCCATGGGAACCCGTCTTACCTTTAGCTCAGCCTATCACCCCCAAGCGATGGTCGGACCGAAAGGGTCAACCAAGTGTTGGAAGACATGCTTCGTGCTTGTGTTCTCTCCTATGGAAAGAATTGGGAGAGATGCTTGCCTTTTGCCGAGTTTTCCTACAACAACAGTTTTCAGGCCAGTCTTGGCATGTCACCTTCGAGGCCTTATCACGGGAGAAAGTGCGAGAACCCGTTGAATTGGTGGAGACCGTGAAGACCTTTCTTTGGCGGACTCGATCAATGAGGCCGAGAGTCAAGTCCAGCTTATTCGTGATCGTTTGCGCACAGCTCAATCCAGGCAAAAGAGCTATGCGAATCGCCGTCGTCGTGAATTGAGCTTCGAGCCCGATGACTTTGTTTACCTCAAAGTCTCTCCTTTGAAGGGCCATCAGCGTTTCGGCGTCAAGGGCAAGTTAGCTCCTCGATATATCGGTCCTTACCGTGTTATCGAGAAGAAAGGAGCTGTTGCCTATAAGTTGGAATTGCCAGATGCACTTGAGGGGGTACATGATGTCTTTCATGTGTCCCAACTAAAGAAGTGCCTCCGTGTTCCAAGCGAGGAAGCTCGTTGGAAACCCTCGATGTCCAAGAAGATTTGACCTACAAGGAGCACCTGTTCGCATCCTTGAAGAGGCGAGCGAAGAGCGAGGAATCGTGCCATCAAGTTCCTTAAAGTTCAGTGGTCAAACCATTCTGAAGGTGAAGCTACTTGGGAAAGGGAAGATCGTCTCCGTGCAGACTATCCATCTTTCTTTACCGAGTGAGCCAAATCTCGGGACGAGATTTTTGTAAGGGGGGGAGGTTTTGTAACATCCCAAAATTGGTTTGTGTTTCAAATGTAATAAAAATGAGGAGAAATTAAAACTTTTTCTCGATCTTGATTTTTATGTCAGTTCCATAATTTTTGTAAAGGAATTATGTGAAATCAAAAATCAAATGGCCATTTGGACACCAACACAAATCTCCTTCATAAAAATCTTGTGCCCAACCTTTGGAAATAATTTTTCTTGTGTCTAGGGTTGATGTTTAACACCTCGGAATTATCTCATGATTTTTAGAAATTATTTGAGAATTTTTGAGGCCAGTCAAACCTTGGTCAAACTCTACATATAGCCTTCTGGAATTTTTGGAGAAACATTCAGGTGCATAAAAGTCTCTGAAAATTTTATATAAGGTTCATCACCCGATAAGCAATCTCGATTAAAATTTCATAAATTTTGGAGTTTGTTTGCTACCCCAAATAATTCCTCAAAGATCGATTATTCAAATTCAAACCCTAACGGTTTTCACTTGTTCCTCGGGTTGGATCGGACTCGGGCTCGAGCCACTTGATTTGGTTCGATCAACTAAGCGCACCGGCTCGATCGTTGGCGCGCGTCGTGAGTCGTTGGATCGGCATCGAGCGGCCACGTTCGCGAGGCGTTCGGACCATCCGTATTTGGTCCATTTGAGCCGTTGGATTCTAAATCAGCGGTCCACGATCGCGTGAGCGTTCGGACCATCCGAGCGCCTCGCGCAACGCGTGAACCGTAGGATCAAATCAACGGTCCAAGATTAAGTGGCGTTCGAATCGTTATAATCAATCCGTTCTATTTCACCGTCCGATTAAATCCAACGGCTGTCCTCTTTCGTCTTCCTCTCGCTCGCGCTCGCTCGCCGTAGTCAACAGTAGGTGGCGTGCACAGTACCCTTCGGCAGAGCCCAGTCGCGTCTCCTTTTTGCCAACGGCTCTTCCGCATTTATTGTTTCCGTCCGGCCGCCTCCATAGTCGTCGTCGCCCCTGCTTTTACCTGCCCCCGTCGCTCTCGGGCAACCTCAGCACAGTGCACCACCATTTTCCCTCCCGTTGCATCTTCCTTGCTTCTCGGCCTATAAAACTCCTCCAGTGGCTTCCTTATCCCTCTTTGAACACCCTCGAACTTCAGCTTCACTTCTAGTGCACGGAGTGAGCTCACTTTCGAGTTTTCACCTTCGGCCGCCATTGCCGAGCTTCAAAGTTTGCAGCGAAAGTGGTGCTCCGATCTTTCTCACTCAAATTCCTTGCTGCCTTAGCTTCCTCTCCTCTCTGTGAGCAATAGCCCTCACTCAATTTTTCGTTTGCTTGCAGAGAGCAGATCAATTTCGGTTTTCCCCATTTCGGCGGCGCTCATCATCGTCTCGGCGTCGGTGAGTGCTCTAACCCCTCTGGTTTCGCTTCAGTAGCATCCTGTGAACCTCTAGATGCTCTAGCAACCTTTAGTTAGCCTTCGACGCCGCGGTATCGCTTTGTCGTCGTTATCAGTGCTTAGCGCCGCCGCTCATCGCCGTTGCGCCGCCGCTCTGGTCCTCCATCCGAGGTATGGTTGGTACCAGAGTGTGCGCATCGTTATTGTGCATCTTTTGGTAGTCTTTGATTGCTCTGCTTTAGCTCGAGTCGCCGGCAATTCGCCGGAGTAAGCTCTGTCTTTGTTGTCGGATGAAAATCACGAATTTTTCGTTGTCGTTGTTTTGGGCGTTGGATCTTAGATCGGCGGTTCGCGTCGTCGGCAGCGTTGAATCGGCCACGCGCTCGATTCAGCGTGAGCCGTTGGATCGGATCAGCGGTTGGCGTTTAGGGTTTCGCGGCAGCGCGTGCGCATGTCGGCCGGAGCTTGGACCGTTGGATCCAAGATCAGCGGTCGATCAGTGAGCGTTCGGACCGTCCGAAAGGTTCGATCCGTGTGGACCGTTGGATCCAAGATCAGCGGCTCGTGCGTGTGAGCGTTCGGACGCCCGACGTCCCGATCCGTGAACCGTTGGATCGAGATCCAGCGGCGCGCTTAAGGTTTGTGAATCCAGTGCGCGCGTTATCCCGGGGCTTGGGCCGTCGGATCCAAGATCGACGCTCCTCGTTCGTCCACGTCGGTTCTCATTTCTGGTTTTTCCCGAAAGGATTTATTTATCAACTGAAAAATGTGATAACTTGTAAAATGCATAACTAATTCATTTCAAATCCTTTTCGGTTGATTCAAATTTTGTTGGTTATGTTTTTAACTAGACTTTAATTTAAAAATGTTTCCAAACTCAGTATAGCTCCAGAAAATTTTGCTAATGAATAGTAGCATTTTTGATTTACAAAAGTTGAGCAAAATTGTTTTGGGCATATCTTTGGTATTAAGAATCCAAATCAATTGGTTCTTGTTGCTAAATTCTTTATAAATCATTATCTTGCTACTGTAAAATTTTTAAAATTGTTGGAGAAGGTTTACTGTTGGGTCTTTGCATTTTATTCGCTCTTATCGTTTGTTTCTCGCTTTTTCGTTAGGATCCGAAGAACATATTGACAATATTGTTGATCCTCGGCACACTTGACCCACAGCAAGCGGGCAAGCAATTTGATCATGTTAATCCCATTATTTTCAAGCCTAATATATTGATTTTAACTTGTATGTATGCATTGCTATTTTGTTGTTAAATTATGGTTAGTATCCTATAGTTGCATAATCTGTAGGACTTGTTTATCCTTTACTACCTTGAGCCTAGGTTATTTGCTATGATTTGAGTTCGATGGATGAGCTCTTGTCATTTAGTAGAATCTGAATTGAATTTGCTTAGAAATGCTTAGTTTGGTAGTAATGGGCGATCATCGATCTTAGTCGATGATCTTGATCACACTATTATTTATTATTCCATTATGTCCAAACTTTGTGCTTTGTTACTTTGTAAAGTTAAAAACTGAAAATAAAATTGTTTTAGGCTTGGGCACAATGGTATGTTGGTGTGATCTGTTGGTGTGAATGGAATGGTGCCTAGGTCATCAGGACCGAGTTACTTGTGTCACTAAGCCAAGCGCTTATGCGTGCTAACCACGAGAGGGATATGGGACCTCTCTTGACTTAGTACTTTGGCGTGTGTTATCTCAGAGTCGCGGGAGGGGGTTGTGTGTGTTGTGTGAAAAGGATATGTGTTCTTGTGTTGGGGAGTGCGGTGGTGGAGATTAGGGTAGGCTCTCCACCTCGAGGAGCATTGTAGTTGTCAAGGCTTTACTGCGACGGGTAGTTGACCGAGGCTCTACAATGTCTCGGACACAGCGTATGGGTTTCTATCCATACAGGCGGCTCGTGAATAATCGCAATATTGGAAATGTCTCGTAGGACTTAGGTGTCTTGGCATACCAAAGGAAGTATGCTAATCTAGTGGCAAAAGGCGATTAGCGTGTGGGTACATTGGTACACCCTGCGGGTATAAAACTATTCGAATAGCCTCGTCCTAGGTTATGGACATGCTTGGTAAGGTCGTGCAAGAACTAGACTACAACTTTTTTAAAAAAATTAAAATTTTGACATGGTTGGTATGAATGGGTAATTCATGCTATTGTTGTGGTGACTAATGGTTTAGTCACTTCGGAGATATTGTTGTCTAGTTCTTTATTATTATTGTCCTTTCGGTTATTTGAACATTAAAAACGATTTGTTAAATTGCTTTCAATCTATTACATTATTGCAAATGGAAACTTGCTTTATGCTAAAATGAAACATATAGCCTCTACTTCAATGAGCTTGCATGTAGTATATGTACAGGTTTGTTATTCCCCATGTAAGTCTTGCGAGTACATTCAAAGTACTCACCGGCTTTTGTCGTCTGCTTTTGTTTGCAGGGGAAGAAGGTGAGCCCCAAGGGCCTCACTTTTGTGAGATGTCTTTGTGGTTTGACGACTAGCTTGGCGGTCGGTCGGTTGCCTTGTGGGTTAAAGGCACCTTGATTGGCTCTTTTGTTTTATAGCCATCTTATGGCACTTTTGCTTCATTGTTCAATTTTTTTATGTATATGTCATTTGGCGATCGGCCTCTCTTTTATAATGACTATCCTTTATTTATGTTATCTTACGGTTTGTCGTTTTGCTTTGGTTCTATGTGAATGAATGGAATTGATGCATGAACTTTGTAAAGAGGTATGTATACTGCACTCTGGGAAGTATACATGTCTCGAGTCTCGGATTATCTGATTTGTGATGCTAGGACCAAGTGGCGGGTTAAGCATTACAAGCCGGATAAACCGGGGTCTCACAATGTAGCTGCTGCTAGTTGCTGTAGTCAGATTTTATGGATGGTAACCACTCTTAAGGACTATGGGTTAAATTTTGCTAGTATTCCTCTTTTCTGTGATAACACTTCTGCTATTAACATTGCTAAAAACCCTGTGCAACACTCTAGGACCAAGCACATTGATATTCGCTATCACTTCCTTAGAGACCATGTCGAAAAAGGTGATATTGTGCTACACTTCGTGGAGTCCGAGGCTCAACATGCTGATATCCTCACCAAGCCTTTAGACCCAACTAGGTTTGTGAGAGACCATGTGAGTAGGGTCCCCGTTTGAGTGATGAGTATTTGACGCGGTGGTAAGAAGTTTGTGATTGAAATCTTCGCGTTTGCGTTTCTGCTGGTCTGTTTCTGTAAGTGCGGAACTTCCGGTTCTGGAAAACGGAACTTTCGCTGTGGTAAAACGGAACATCCGATTATCCTGACGTTTGCGTCCTGATTGAGTTAATCGGAACTTCCGCACCTGGGAACACGGTATGTCAATAATCTCGGCGTGAGTATTACTGCGTGGCGACAATCGGATCTTCAAACACGAAGTGCGGACGGTCCGATAATCGGAACTTCCGCAATGGAAAGTGCGGAACTTCGATGTCGGAACCTAACTTCCGCAATGGTAAAGCGGAACTTGATTATTATCGCGAGCTATGCGAAAGGCATAGTTTGTGATTTTGAGTTTGTATGAGTTTGAGTCTTGTACAAATATTGATGCTATGATATTGGGCAATGCTATGTGATGTGTTTTTGTGCGTGTTGTTGCGGGACATCAAGGCGAAGTCGTGGCGAGACACGGTGATCGGACTAAGCGCGGCGGCCGAGGTCGAAGCGGTCGAGATGTGTCGAAGGCGGCGTGAATCTTGAGGTGGTTGCGAGTCAAGGACAGCAAGGTGTCTGGAGGCTTCGAGAAGATGCGCAAAGGGCGAAACGGTCTTTTCGCAAAAGCGGCGCAAGTGGGCGGTTACGTTCGGGGTAGCGGGCTTAATGGGTTGGAGACCGTTAGCTAGGCTATAAATAGAGGTGTAACCTGGTGAGAGGGTTGGAGATTTTGGTTAGGGTTTTGAATAGGGTTTGTTGGCTTTTGCTTTAGTGGTTAAGGGTTGTTTTGCTTTGTAGCTTTAGTTGTTGAGATTGAGAGGATGAACTAAACTTCTTGTAATCATTCCTCCTTGTTTACCTCTGTAATTTACGTTTCAATTAATGAAATCTTTCAAGTTGATTTCTCTATTCATGCCCTTGTTCTTGTTCTCTCGTACAACTTGATCTTGAGGTTTTGGCTTTTCTTGTTGATTCTTGTTGGAAAGTGCTAAGATGGATTGCTCTCAGTTGGGATGATACCTCTAGATCATTTGATCAACTTTTCCCACGAGCAAACTTAGTTTAATCTCCGTTCGTGAGTTTTGCTTCCTCTGTTCTTCCTCCCCGTGCCTAGGTTTTATTGAAAATCTTGTTTGGCTTGTTGAGAAGGGATGAAACTTGGCACGCAGGATCACTATGCTATTAAGTAGCCATCCTCAAAGTTTCATAACCCGAGAATCAAAGAATCTCTTGAATTTCAGTTTGTGGCCTCTCTTACCTTTTCTTCAAGAAATCCGATTTCTCTTTAGTTAGAAGATCTTTGTCTGTGATTTCTTCTCATGAGGTCAAGATGTTGTTTAGGATGATGTCCTGTGAGACTTGACACGAGAAGAGCGACAAATCAAAAGTATTTGATTTTGAATCGTTCGGTCGCTCTGTTCTTCTCTCGGATAATCGAAACTTCCGCCATCTAAGTGCGGAACTTCGATTTCTAGAACTTCCAGACGACACATCGAACTTCCGTTGTCGAAACTTCCTTTTTGTTAGCGGAACTTCCGATTTACGCGAAACGGCCAAGCTTGTTTTCGTTCTCGATTTTGCTTCACTTCTTTTCTTGAGATTTCGAGGGCTTTGTCGGTTTGTTTAAATCTGATGAGGGAGTTCTTAATTTTAAGGCACCATTCACCCCCTCTGTTGCCATTTGGTCCTTGATTTGCCACCTTGAGAAGTGAGTTAGGGTAATTTATCCCTATGGGTTGGTTTGAGGGGGAGTTCGATCTTTTCTGATCTTACCTTGTTCTTTTGATCTTTTCTGAACTTATTGATCTTTTTGAACTTTTTAGGTTTTTAGGCTATTGCATCCCATTGTATCATATTGCATTCATATGAAAAATCCAACAAGTGGTATGAAATATCCAATAAGTGGTATCCAAAAAGATGCATTGTAATATAAGTTTTTCTGCTTATCTTTTAAAATTGATGAAGCTTTGCCTATTACCCTTTAGAGATTTAGTATTTCAATTCTTGCTCAATGCCATGTCTAGTTCTTTGACTTGCTAGAATTATCATGCTTTCACATATACAGATAAGTCTTTGCTGTATGAGCTAGAACTCTAAAACAACTCGAACTAAAAATTGTAATTTGTGGGTATTTTAGCTAGTTGCGCAATTAGTGCTCCTTTTGTGACTTTAGCCTTGTCAGAATTGCTTTGTTAGCTCTTGAATCTAAAATTGACCACTACTTGAGCTTCTTGTATTCTTGATATTCTAAAACTGCTCTTGTGAAACATGAAAAATCAAGATTGTTTTATGCTTAAATTGTGCCAAACTACTCTTACGAGACTGCTTGTAAAATACATGAACTTGGAGATAGTTTGATGATCCAGACGATCACATGGTGACTGCTTGTCAGAAATGACATGAACCTCAAGATTTGTCGCCCTGGTAAAAGCTTAGGAAGAATTTGTGCATGGCTCCTAGTCCAGGATATTCTTCACTAAGATATACCTTTAATCAACTTATGTTCAAAGCTTAGGATGAGTTTGTGGATGGCTCCTAATCCAGGATCTAGTCACTAAGTTAGATCATTAGTCAACTTGAATATTCAGTGCAAATGAGAAAACTGTTGAAAAATGGGCGTTTGAGAAATTTGAGCAAAATGATTTAATACAGGAACTGATTGACTCTTAATGTGGTCTTTGTTAGATTTTTTATCTCATTTTGGCATTTTGACATGGCAAGTTTCACTTTAGGATCCCTGTTGATGAACTTTCAGAATTTGAAACTTTGCTTAAATTGATCAAATCTATTGCTTTATTTTTGAGCCTTCGTGCTTAGCTTTGATATATATGTCTTGTCATGATCTTGCCTAGCACTGTTAGGCTTGATATGTCGTTTGTGCAATATTAGAAATGCTCGCTTGTTCTTTTGGGTAATCTCCAAAGCTTCTTATAATAAAAAAAATTAAAAAAATACAAAAATAAAGCCACTCCATTGCACTTTATGCATACTCCTTCTTATGCTTCTTTCTTCATACTGCATTTGTTATCTACGGATGAGAGGAAGGCGTGATTCCTTGATGACTCCATTGTCAAAGGGGGAGAAGATATTTCAATGTTGGGGGAGAAGATATATCATTGTTGTACAAAGGGGGAGAAATTGAAGAATTTGAAATTTTCTTAAATCTGTGGATCATAGTGAGGGGTAGCTTATTGCATTCTTATTATCTTATTGATTCTTACGAACTTGAATTGCATTTATTTATCCTCACAGTGATCATAGGTCAATTGAACAATTGTTCTTTCATATGGACCTTAAGTGAGATTTTTTATTCTTATCTGGAATTTAAAGTTTTTATGCTTTCTTTTGCCATATCTCACTTGCCTATGCTATTCTGATGCCAGCTTGGTCATTTCCACGGCTTTCTCTTGCTTATGGACCAAGTTGTGCTTTTGTGCGAAAACGAAAGTATTTTACTTTTCAAACCACCAAATTACATTTTCTGGATTATTGCCAATGTGTTCATCAAGGGGGAGATTGTGGATATCATGGGGATATGCTACAGATCTTAGGATGATATGACAATTGGCAATGACGTTAACGGTTTGTCGTTTCACGTGTTTTCAGCAAAGAAACAATGTTGTTAGGCTTCAAGCGGTCTGACAGGCCCAAGCGGCGGTCAGACCGGCCTAAGATCGGTCCGACCAGCCTAAGCGGCGGTCGGACCGGTAATGTTAGAAAGTGGTATTTTGAGATGGGCCAAAAATAGAGGTAGCAGGCAAGAGAGGGGACTCTATTGCACTTGGTCCCATAATTTTTGGAGTCTCTAGTCAAAAGTTCTATTGGTTTGAAAATTCCAGAAGGTTTCGGTTTTCGAGAGAGGAAATTCGGCTAAGTCTTTACTGGCGGTCTGACCGGCTAATAGGTGGCGGTCAGACCGGCCCTGGGGGCGGTCTGACCGGTTTTCACTTGGGTCGTCGCCCGTCGTGACGGCGATATTCGGTTGTTAGGTCAAAGTCATGAGTTTCAGGGCATATATGTTGCATGATGCATGTTTTGACTAACATGGGTCAAGTTGTGAAGAACTTGTTCCCAATTTCGGTTTACTTGTCTATTGTTGTGCAGGTTGCTTGGTAGTCAACGACGGTCAACGGCGATGATGATTGGGACTAGGCTTGGAGAGCTGAGGTCCAGAACGATCGGCGATGCCGGGTGAGGTCAAAGTACTCAAGCGTGGTGCAAGATGGACAAGGGTGACCTATTGGCTAATCCGAGGTGCAAGATGGCGCAAGGTATAGCTAGTTAGGTCAAGAGGAGATAAAGATGGCATATTAAAATGCATGCGTAAGTGTCCCGTTTGTTTTGGGCCTTAACGGGAGCCCAATAGAGTCAAAGTTCTAGAAGGTCTAAGCCTCCACTATAAATAGGGAAGGGAGGTGGCTGCACCTGCTTTTCGTCTCTTTTGCTATTTTTGTAAACCCTAATTTTCTTAGGGAGAGCTTTTGTGGAGGCTAGTGTTCTTGATAGTTTGATGTGATTTTCGTGCTCTTGGATTGAGCATTGTCCTCCATTGATGGAGAGGCTGTAAGCCCATATCATATCAAATCAATCTAGAGAAAGTTTGATCATATCTTGTCTCTTTGCGTTCTTTCTCTATATTTGATAATTTTGAATCTTTCTTTGATCCGCGAGTTTTTTTATTAAATTCTTCACGTGATCTAGCTTGCTGTGATGTGTGGGAACCTATCTAGAATCATCTTGATCATCAATCACCCACGAGCAAGATCTTGAATCAAGTTTTCGTTTTGACCCGGTTTTGAACCCTTCTTCAATCTAATCGAAACGGATCGCTTTCTTCCAAGAATTATCATAATCTTCGATTGGAATAGATTTATGATATCATAGAGAAGGCCAGAGGTTAGTGTATTGAATTGTTTCAATCTTTGTTGATTTTGTCGTATTGCTTAGGGGTTTGAATTGGATTCAATATTAGTCTTCCGCTGTACTGATATACTGATCTTCATAGCTTCCATGGCTACTGGAGTGAAATATTATTGAATCAATTATTTGTGAAAAAGTGAGCATGCTCCTATTCACCCCCCCCTCTAGTCGCCTTTTCGGTCCAACTGATTTGAATATCATCATAGCCGCAGAGGACATAAATGAAGAAGTTCATACCTTGTGACGGAGTTTGAGATAAAAATACTTGGGTAAAACCAAGTATTGCTTAGGCCTGCAGCTAGAGCACTTCCCTTAAGGAATCCTAGTACACCAGTCTACCTATACCAAGAAGGTATTGGAGAAATTTAACATGGATAAATCTCATCCTTTAAAGACCCTCATAGTAGTAAGATCTCTTGATGTGGATAAAGACCCATTCAAACCGAGGATGAAAAATGAGGAAATTTTAGAAGTTCCATACTTAAGCACCATAGGAGCATTGATGTACCTTGTGAATTGCACCATGCTTGATATTGCATTTGCAATCAACTTATTGGCTAAACAAAGTGCGGCTCAACGAAAGGCATTGAGGTGACGTTAAGACCCTTCTTAGATACCTCCAAGGTACATAAGATTTTGGCTTATTTTTCTGAAAGAACCAAGACTTGACCATGGTGGGATATATAGATGCTAGCTATCCGTCTGATCCCTACAATGTTAACTCTCAGACTGGGTTTATATTTCTATGTGGTGGTGCAACCATCTCCGACAGTTATTTAAGTAGACCTTGGTAGCTACTTCTACCAACCACTCATGAATTATTGCACTATATGAAGTCTCATGTGAATGTGTTTGGCTCAGACATGTGATTAGCCATATCCAAAAGTCATGTGGCATTAACACCGTCGATACCCTCACAATTACCTATCAAGATAATGTTGTTTGTGTTGCACAAGCAAATGGGTTATGTTAAAAGTAATATCACGAAGCATATTGCTCCAAAATTATTCTATCCGCATGAACTCCAAAAGAACGATGAGGTAAAGATCACGCAAACTAGATTTTGTGAAAATGGGTTGATTTATTCACTAAGTCTTTGCCTATGTCCGATTTCCAACGATGCGTTCATGTTATTGGAATGAAGCGGTTTGGAGAGTTGCGAGAATCGGGGAGAATCCCTTGAATCATACTCCACTTAAGGTCCTGACATTTTACCTTAATCCTGAATATTAACTCAGAAGGTAAAGATGTTGCATTCTTTTTTCCTTAGTGAGTTTTTCCTGAAGATTTCTCACATAAAGGTTTTTAATGAGGCAACAAAGCAATACTGACTTGTTGATGCAATGTACTCTTTCTCCGATCCCATTTTTCCCCTTTGGTTTTTGGGAGGAGTTTTTCATGAGACATGTGCATAACATGGTGTGCGCCCAAGGAGGGGTGTTGAGAAACCCTGATTTATGCGTTGATGGGCGTAATACCTAAACTACCCCAGATGGGTTTTTGTCATATCCTCACTTTATTAAATCGAATTATTATGCATATCATCAGCATGCATCATGTTTTGGAACATTTGCATAAAGTATTGCCCTTCAAAAATCTCAAACAATTGTTAAACATACTTCAAATTGAACTCCCAAAAGAAATTAGTAAGCAAGACATATGAACATCTTCTGAAAATAATTTACTCAAATACTACATTAATTATCATGAATTGATGTAATTTTTTTCCAAATTTTTGGAACCAAATTCGTACATCAGAAAATTCAAACAAAATTATTAACCTATGCTAGTTTGAATTTAAGTTATACCAAATAAAACATGAACAATAGGGTTTATAATTTTATATGGGTACTAGGTCACCCCAGGAACCTCTTTGATTTATTTCAGATTTTTAGGATTTGTTTGCTATATTTTGAAGCCTAGTCAAACTTGAAGAAATAAAATTCAAAATCAGTCAACTGGGTTACTGTTCCTTGGGCTCGGACCACCCGCATAGTATCCGACCGAGCCACTTGACTCGGCCGGACAGAGTAGCACACGAACCGTCCAATCCAGATCGGACGGCCCACAATACAAGCCACTCGGTACATTTCACGTCGCGTCGTCCGCTCTCCGCCACGTCGGGCCCACACCACGGTCGTCCCCTTCCACCGCTGGCGCCGCCAAGCAGAGCCCGCTGCGCCCCTTGGCGTGAGCTCTGCTCATGCAACTTGACGTCTTGACCGCACCGCTTCTCCTGACCACTCCGGAGCCTTCGCCACTTCACGCCGCCTCCACTTCGTAATCTTCCCGGGGATAATACCCCCTCCAGCACCTCCTTCTCCCTCACTTCTCCTGTTGACCGAGGAGAGGGAAGCTCGCCCTGGCTCCATTGTTGAGTAAGCTTCGAGCTCTTGGTTCCTCTCTTCTCTACTTTCCATGCCGGTTCCATTTTGGCTAATGCCAGCTCTTACCTTGCCTTGTAGTTCCCAGACCTCGCCCGATGCTCTCGGCAGTTCCAGAGCATGCTCCAATGGACATCCTCAAGACTTTCTCTTCTCCAAAAGGTATTGGCCACAATCTTCCGCCTCATATAACATATTAGTATATAACACTTAGAACCCCTAAGTCAATTCCAACAATGCACGACAGGTTTTCGTGGAATTGAAGGAATTGCATTTAGTAGAAGAACACGGCCCTTCGTCTCCCACCTTGCTCCGATAAGTCATTCTTTGATTCCTTGCTCCTCTGGCATTCTCTAATGGTCTTGACCTATCCTGAGCATTCACTCACTCTAGTTCTTCACAGTTTTTTCCTTCCACGTTGAACCGCACCGCCGCCGTCTCCATTGTCGACGACAAGCTAGCTCTGGCCATCTCCTCTTGACGAGGATCTAATAATCCTCATTTTATCTTTTATCTATAATTCTTATTATAGGTGAATATGATGTCACATAGTCCCAGTACCCTTATATTTATAAGGGAAGACCTACCAAGTGATTGTAAGATCTTCTACAATCACCCCATAGTCGTAAGTCTTACTACGGTATGTGTCATGATAAATAAGTCTTTCTCGACCATTACCTAGTCGTAAGTCCTTCTCGACCATTACAGTCGTAAGTCCTTCTCGATCACTACAGGTCGTAAGTCCTTCTCGACCACTACTTGGTCGTAAGTCTTTCTGCGACCAAGTAAACCACGACCACCTTATAATCAAACCTACGGTAGTGGGTCCAATTGATTAAGGAATCGAGCGGTCCACACGCACTATTATTCCGCGTAGTAATGGTGCTTAAATACCCCAATTACCTCACGGAAGATAACTACGAGACGGTGTGAAGAAGCCAATCGCGGTAATTACGCCATCATCGCCCATTCTTTGGATTAATTAGGCGCATCTTCCGCAGACAAAGCGGCTACTCCTTCACGACTATATAACGGCATCAAGAGGCGGGGAGGATAGCTAATCGGCGAAATAGGCGGGTCAAGGAGAAACACAAGTCTTATTCTCTGTAATAGTCTTAGCTTCTTACTTGATCATCAAGAATACCATACACACACGAGTAGGGTTATTATTCTCTCGGAGAAGGCTGAACTGTCTAAACATCCGTGTCAACCACTCTGCGTGATTTCATCTTTAGGAGACCCCGAATCAAATAATCTTTACGTAAGATCGGTTCTAATACACCGGCGGTTGGCGCCGATCCGTGGGGATCTTCCGTAATCTCTTGTCAACATACTCTCTTTTCCAAATCTCATGCAATCATGGCGGGAGAATGGAGCGAGGAGAACTGGGTTTGACTTGGCGGTTCTGTGACGTCGACATGGATGCGGTTTCAACTCTGAGCCGAGTGATGCATCCGGCGATGGTGATGTTGCCTCCGGAGATTATTCTCGAGAAACCATCCCATCAATGGAGTTGAGGAGGATCCTTATCCCCACAATGATCGTCCAGCGGAGGAGCCAATTCCCTCAAAGGACAAGGGTCAATCCGACGAACCGCACCGGGAGGACTCACAACACGACGAGTTTTTCCTCCAAGTGTTCAAGTCCCCCTAAGGTGGTCCGACACAGTGAGACAAGTTAAGGAGCCACCATTCCAGGTCGCACCAACATCGGTGATCCTCTCTCTCGGGGTAACTCGAGAGAGGTGGGATCAAGCATGCTTTCACCAAATTCGTAGTCTCTCATGGATCTCATTTCTGAGCGGAGGCAGTTTAAACCCGGAGTTCCCCTACGGAGGGATTACTCCAAGTCGCCGATGGTGTCTCTCGAGCACTCCTCAAGCGGAGGCCTCGGCGCAAGTGAGAATCATCAGCAGGAGGTCTTCGTCCTTCCCTCAAATCGAGTCGACCTCATGGAGGCGAGATAAGAACACTCCCGAAGATCACACCTGCTGCGCCCCTCGTGGTAATGGCGGGGGCACCACCGTGTGAGACAGAACCAACACTACGATGAGCGAGGAAATTCTCGACATTCGCACTCCACCGAGAAGGCCTCAAAGATCGATGAGGAGGATTTTGAGGTCATCCGACGAAAGAATGTTGCAGCCCAGAAGAACACGCTTGGGCGTATTCAACATCAGTCGAAGGAGGTACAAGAACTCCAGGACATCAACGACTTGCTCGAGAATCCCAATCAAGAGCTTGCTCGAGCGCGCGATGCGATCTCTTTCTTTGAAGAGATTGCGCAAAGGCTTCGAACCGTGATGACAAGACTGGAAGTACCTCGTCGACAACATTCAGGTAGTCGTAGCAATGCGACTTACTCAGCTACCAGTCAATCAAATATTTCTCCACGTAGGAATCGACACGGACATAAGTCGCATCGATCCCTATTCGTAGAAATACATTTCGATCGGTGATGATCAAGAGGCCCCTCGAGAGGTGATCATTCACCGCCGACAAAGAAATCCGCAGCGGATGGAGTCGAGGAGTATTCCCTCGTAGAGTGAGACCTACTACGGGGCGGTCGGCACTGTCGTTGGGTATCGTCGTATCGATCACTGGTGACATTAACCCTTCTTTCCTACAAAGAAGGCGTCAAGAAATAATTACGGATCGGGCATTTTACGCGACCTTGAGCGATTCATTTGCCACCTCATTTCGACCGGTGAACATGGAGAAATTTGATGGATCTCAAAATCCCATCAATTTCTTCATATCTATCTAACATTGTCCGGCGGCGGCAGGAGAGAGCATGTAATGGCAAATTACCTTCCGGCGTGCTTGAAGGATCCGCTCGATCGTGGTTATTAAACCAACCACTCGAGTCGATCTACTCTTAGCAACACCTCTGCGATCTTCTGAGCAAATTTCCAAGGCACATAAAACCGCCTGGAAGGAAGGCGACTTGCCGGATAAAGCAGAACAACAACGAGACTTTGCGTCAATACATCAAGCGCTTTAGTCGGGTTCGTAACTCAATTCCAAAATTCGACTCCTCTGTGATCGGGGCTTTTAAGCAAGGAGTCCGTAGTAGAAGGATAACGAGAGGATATTGCTTTAAATCCTCCCAACAACATTCTTAGAACTCTTGAGATGGCCGATCGATATGTGATTTATACGAGGCGGTCGGTGGAATAACACTATTGATCGAGAGCGTACACTCCTCGAGCCGTGAAGTTGGTAAGGACAAGAAAGCAAAGAAGTCAAGAAGAAAATGAAGAATCAAAACCACAAACCGGTGGTTTCAAGGTCTTAGCCGTAAAGATAAAGAGCCCGGACCACCAAGTCGTACTCGATCAAGGCAAAGGTAAAGCGCCACGATCGCAGGAGCGACAAACCAAGGTGGTGTCCTTTCCATAAAAGGAAGGACATGACCTCCATAATGTCGAGTTTTTCAAAAAAGCTCGAGGACTACTACAACGACAAGGGCCACTCCCCTCTCGAGCAAGTAGGGAATACAAGTGACCAAAAGTCGTCGGATGATGAAGAGATGCCGTTCAAGATCCGCAACATACCGTAAAGCACATCTACGGAGGATCATCGACATACGAGTCGAAAGCGACAACTCAAAGTGCCGGACGAGAGGTAAACTCTATAAACGCTCCTCTTGTCAATAACCTACCAAGTGGTGGAAGTTACCATTTCTTTTGAGAAGGGTGATTGTCCGATCACTTGAATCGATCAGTCGATATCCGATTGTGGTCGAACCCACCATCAACAATGTCCGGGTCAATCAGTGTTGGTTGATGGTGGCGATTCTTTGAACATACTATTTACTAATGCCACGGGCGAGATGCAAGTACCGGGACAAAGGTAAGACCGATGCGATACTCCTTTCATGGAATCGTGCAGGGGTCTTCGACAAACCCATTGGCCAAGTTTCTCTTCCTTTAACATTTGGCTCGCCAAGTAATTTCGGAGACGAGAAAGTCTCCTTTGATGTGGTCGATTTCGATCGGCATATAACGCCATACTCGGACGACCAACTTTGGCAAAATTCTTAATGGCTACTCATTATGTGTATCAATGTCTTAAGATGCGGTCCCAAAGGAGTGATCACAATTCAATGTGACAAAAGATGGCGTATAGGCTGCGATCGTCGATCCTCGAGATGGTTGGTCAAATACCAACTCGAGATGAAAGTCGACCGACTAGCAAGTGAAGCCTAAAAACTACACCAAGCCGAGCGACCAAGTCAAAGAGGTTCCTCACGGGCGAGAGGAGCCCTCGAAGGCTGTTCGCATCGAGGAGACTTCCGACCCCAAATAGGAAGGCGCCCTCATTACCTTCCTCAGAGCTAACGCGGATGTCTTTGCGTGGCAAGCATCCGACATGCCGGAGTCCCGGGGAGGTGATCGAGCACGCAGGCTAGCTACGGCACGATAAAGTACCGTAAAACAAAATTACAGATTTGCCCCTAATCGGCGAGATGCTATTAAATCGAGTTGGATAAGCTACTTAAAGCGGGCTTTATAAGAGAAGTCAACCACCCAGTGGTTGGCTAACCTGTAATGGTCAAAAAGTCGAGCGGCAAATGGCGTATGTGCGTGAACTTTCTTGATCTTAATAAAGCTTGTCCAAAGATGATTTCCCTTTACCTCGTATCGATCGGTTGGTTGATTCTCTGCGGGTTGTGAGATATTAAGTTTTTAGATGCATATTGCGGATACCACGGATCAATATGTGTCTAAGCGATGAAGAAAAGGCCGCATTCATTACTCCATTTGGTACCTTTTGCTATGTCAAAATGCCATTTGGTCTAAAGAATGTCGGTGCTTCTTTCAGCGCTTAATGCAATCGACTTTTTCATCTCAATTAGTAGGAATCAGGAAGCCTATGTTGATGATCTAGTCGTAAAAGCATTAAGAGACTTAATCATATCAGCGACCTACAAGAAACATTCAACAACCTCAAAAAGCACCGCTTAAAACTTAATCGAGAGAGTGTGTATTTGGAATTTCTTGAGGAAAATTGCTTGGATTCCTAGTATCGAGCGAGGAATCGAAGCAAATCTGAAAAATAAAGGTCATCCTCGGATCGTCTTCCAACCACAAAAAGGAAGTCCGAAACTCACTTTGGGTGCATGGCGGCTTTAAGTCGTTTCATCGCGCGACTAGGAGAAAAGGACTACCTTTCTTTAAACTTCTCGGGAGACACGAAGGTTTTGAGTGGTCGAGCAGAGCAATATTTGCTTTTGAGGATGTCGAGAGGTACCTTCGAGTGCTCTGTTCGGTTTCTCCAAAGCGGAAGAGGCGGCTCTTAATTTACCTAATTTGCCCACGCCACGAGCGACAAGCGCGATGTTGGTCGTAGAACATGAAAGCGATACAACGACCGGTTTACTCGTCGTGAAGTTTTACACGGGCCTAAGGGCGTTACCCTCGGTCCAAAAACTTCTATATGCCCTCCTCTTGTCTTGAGAAGCTGCGACATTATTTTGAGCGCACAAAATAGGCAGTGTCGTCGAGTTTCCTTTGGAAGCAATCCTCCATAATAAGAAGCAATGGGACGAATGGCAAAATGGTCGATCGAACTTGGGAGTTCGACCTCCATTTCGTGTCGACGACCATAAAATCCCGGATCTTGGCGGACTTTGTCGCGAATGGACAAATCTGAACTGTTAAGGATCCCGATCACGATTCCCGACGACCCGATGGATGATGTACTTGACGGGTCACTTACTTTAAGTGGCTCGGGGTGAGGTGGTCTGGTATCTCCTAGGAGAAACCTTAAAGTATGCCATACAATTAAACTTCGGGCCACTAACAATGTGGCGAGTCGAAGGTTTGCTAGGCGGCATACAGTGCGAAAGCACTCTCGATTAAATCGACTACTCGTGAGAGGAGACTCTCAACTAGTTGTGAATCAAGTTGGGAAAAGTACGGTGCTCTGGCTCGACAATGTCTCGGTACTTATCAGTGCGCAAGATAGAAAAGCATTTTTAGGTTTGAGGTACAATTCATCCCTCGAAGGATAATTTCTCATGAGACCAACTTGCTCGGATGGCTTCTTCGATCTCTGATACCAAAGGAGTTTTCTTGGAGCAACTCCAAAGCCGTCTGGTCGAAGAACCGAGAGACACCTCCTATTGAGATGGCCTCATTAGACTACGAGGATACGGATGACTCCCATCTCGAGTATCTTTGCAAGGGTTCCGTGCCGAAGATGATCTTGAAGCGGTCGTTTATCGAAAAGCCAAAATGTATACTTTGGTCGAAGGAGTCCTCTACAAGCGAGGAACCCAAGGGATACTCATGCGATTCATTCATAAAGCGAAGGAATAACACTCCTTCACGATATACAAAGTGGCATCTGTGGGACACATGTACATAACATCCCAAAATTGGTTTGTGTTTCAAATGTAATAAAAATGAGGAGAAATTAAAACTTTTTCTCTGATCTTGATTTTTATGTCAGTTCCATAATTGTTGTAAAGGAATTATGGAAATCAAAAATCAAATTGCCATTTGGACACCAACACAAATCTCCTTCATAAAAATCTTGTGCCCAACCCACGAAAATAATTTTCTTTGAACCTAGGAGTGATGTTTAACACCTCGAATTATTACATAATTTTCAAGAATTATTTGATAATTTTTGAGACAAGTCAAACATTAGTCAAAATCCTAAAATGGCCCTCTGGAATTTTTAGAGAAAAATGCATTGCATAAAACTCTCTGAAAATTTTATATGAGGTTCCTCGTGGTCGACAAGCTCGATTAAAATTTCATAAATTTTGGAGTTTGTTTGCTACCCCATATAATTCCTCCAAAAAAATCGATTATTCAAATTCAAACTCTAGCTGGTTTTCACTTTGTTCCTCGAGTTGGATCGGACTCGGGCTCGAGCCACCATAACTCGGCCCGATCAACTAAGCGCACGCCGGTCGTTTGGTAGCGGCGTTGTGCGTCGTTGGATCGGCATCGAGCGGCCCGCGATCGCGTGAGCGTTCGGACCATCCGGCCTTATTTGGTCCATTTGAGCGTTGGATTCTAAGTCAGCGGTCCACAGTGCGTGAGCGTTCGGACCATCCGAGCGCCTCGCGCTAACGTAAACCGTAGGATCCAAATCAGCGATCCAGATTAAGTGAGCGTTCGAATCGTTATAATCGTCCCGTTGCTTTTGGACCGTCCGATTTCAATCCAACGGTGGACAAGTCATCTCCTTCCTCGAGTGCGGCGCTTGGTGAGTCGAGCAATGGCGTGGCGAGAGGAAAAGCGCGCGTGTGGAGTCACCAGTGGTCACCTTTAAGCGGTGGCTCTGCTGGCGCATTAAATGCCGTCGTGCTCCTCCCGAAGTCCATTGTTCAACGACTCCGTCGCTCTCAAAGGCTCTCATGGCGAGTTTGACCGAGAGGGTTATTGCCGTTGCTCACTGCCATTCCCCGCTATATAAGCTCCTCTGGTCCTTCCATTGAAGCCTTTCAAACACCTCGCAAGCTCCAGCAACCTCTCTTGTGTTTGTTTGAGCTCAAAAGTTTGAAACCTTACATTGCCGCCATTCTTGCAGAGCTTCAAGCTTTTGGTGAAGCGGTACCACAGGGTTTCATTTCTTTCAGTCTTGCTCCCTCAGATTCCCCTCACCTCGGTGATCATTAACCTTCACTCAATTTGGGTTTTGGCGCGAGAAGCGACTTAATTTTGGATTTCCCCCTTTTAGTGAAAGCCCTATTTTTCTTCATCAGGCGGCTCCGGTCCCTCTGTGCTTTCTCGTGCTCGGGTAACCCTCTTTAGTCCCTAGTTGCTTGGCACCCTTTCAGTTGGACGCGGCAGAGCTCATTTGCTATTTTCGTTTTGACCATTTCGGTCATCTCTGTCATCTCGGCTTGCGGCGTTCTAAACGCCGCGGCTAAATTATTAGTTCCATTAGGTGCGCAAGTTTGTTAGCAACCCATTTTGGGCACTTGCTCGCACCGCCCGCGGCGAGTCGCCGGCGATAATCCTCTCTTCCCGTCGTTTTGTCGGATGAAAGCGGTAGCGAGTTTTGAGCGTAAATTGATGTGGGCGTCGATCCTTAGATCAGCGGTCGGAATCTGAGTGAACGTTCGGACCGTCGAAAGGTTCGATCCGTGTGGACCGTTGGATCCAAGATCAGCGGCTCCTATGCGTGTGAGCGTTCGGACCGCCCGCCGTCGATCCACGTGAACCGTTGGATCGGATCAGCGGTGGCGTTTAGGGATTGGTGAATCCCAGCGTTAAGCGCTGGGGCGCGGGCGTCGGATCGTTGATCGTCGCTCCTCGTTCGACCCGCGTCGTTTTAATTCTGATTTCCGAAAGGATTTATTTGTCAAGCGAAAAATATGATAACTTGTAAAATGCATAACTAATTCATTTCAAATCCTTTTGGTTGATTCAAATTTTGTTGGTTATGTTTTTAACTAGACTTTAAGTTAAAAATGTTTTCAGACTCAGTATAGCTCAGAAAATTTTGCTAATGAATAGTAGCATTTTGATTTATGAAAGTGAGCAAAATTGTTTTGGCCATATCTTTTGCATTAAGAATCCAAATCAATTGGTTCTTGTTGCATTAGTTCATAAAATCATGCTCTTTCTACTGTAAAAATTTGAGAGCTTTTTGTGAAGTTGGCTGTTGGATCTTTTCGGTTTCTTTTGCCTTATTGGTTCTTTTTGGTTCTTTCGATAGGATCAGAAGAGCACATTGACACCGAGTGATCCCGACAACATCTTGACCATAACAAGCGAGGCAAGCAGTTTGATCATGTTAATCCTATTATTTTACAAGTTTAATATTTTGAATTCAAGCGTATGTATGCATTGCTACTTTGTGTTAAATTATGGTTAGTTGATCCTATAGTTGCATAATCTGTAGGATATTGTTTATTCTCTACTACTTGAGCCTAGGTTATTTCTTTGTGATTAGAGTTCGTTGGATGAGCTCTTGTCACTTAGTAACATCTGAGTCTTTATGCTTAGCCATGCTTAGTTCGGTAGCTTTGGGCGATCATCGACTTAGTCGATGGTCTTGATCACACAAAAATTATTATTCTTTCATCATGTCCACACTTTGTGCTTTATTAATTTACAAATCGAAGCTGAAAATGAAAACTGATTTGGACTTGGGCATAATGGTATGTTGGTGTGGTGTTTTTGGGTGTGATCGGAATGGTGCCCAAGTCATCAAGGACCGAACATCTTGTTACACTAAACCAAGCACTATTGCGTACTAACCACATGAGGGTTATATGGGACCCCTCTTGACTTAGTACTTTGGCGTGTGTTATCTCAGAGTCGCGGGAGGAAAAGTTTTGTGTGTGTCTTTGTGTGAAGCAATTTGTGTGTTCTTATGTTTGTGTTGGGTGTGCGGTGGTGGGGATTGCGGGAAGGTTCTCCACCTCGAGGCGTCGCTTGATTGTCAAGGCTTTACCGTGGCGGGTAGTTGTCAGAGGTGGGCCACGACCCGACACAGCGTATGGGTTTCTATCCATACAGGCGACTCGAGTTAATACATAATATTGGAAGCGTCTCGTAGGACTTATTTGTCTTAGGCATACCAAAGCGGTATGCTTAATCATGTGGCAAAAAGCGGTCGACATGTGGGTAAGTTGGTACACCTGCGAGGATAAAACTATTCGAATAGCCTCGTCCTAGGTTATGGACACGCTTGGGGAGGTCTTCAAGAGTTAGACTACAACATTTGTTTTAAAATTTAAAACTTGACATGGTTGGTATGAATGGGTAATTCATACTATTGTTGTAGTGACTATTGGGTTAGTCACTTCGGAGGCTTGTTGTTGTCTGCTTTTACCGTTGTTAATATTGTTCTTTCGGTTATTTGAACACTAAAAACAGATTTGTTAAATTGCTTTCGATCTATTATATTATTGCAAATGAAAACTTGCTTTATGCTAAAATGAAACCTCTGACCTCTACGTTGATTAAGCTTGCATGTAGTATATATACAGTTTGTTATTCCACACGTAAGTCTTGAGTACATTCAAAGTACTCACCGGCTTTTCTTGTTGCTTTTGTTCTGCGGGGAAGAAGGTGAGCCCAAGGGCCTCACTTTTGTGAGATGTGCTTGGGTTTGGCGACTAGCTTGGCGGTCGGTCGGTTGCCTTGTGGGTTAAAGGCACTTGATTGGCTCTTTTGTTGTAGCCATCTTATGGCACTTTTGCTTCATTGTTTAATTATTGTTGTCTCTTTTATTGTTGGCGGTTGGCCTCTCTTTTATAATGACTCGGTTTAATATTATTAATACTTACATTCTACTACGTGTTTGGTTCTATGTGGATGAATGGAATTGATACATAAATTTTGTGATGAGGTGTGTATCTTTGCTGCTTTGGGAAGTATACATGTCTCGAGTCTCGGATTATCTGCTTTGTGATGCTAGGACCGAATGGATGGTTAAGCATTACAAGCCGGATAAACCGGGGTCTCACAGCTTCCTACAGAACATTGGTTGGTAAAGCCTTTCGATAAGGTTTTTCTTGGCCTCTGACCTGTCTGATGCTAAGGAGGTGGTTAAAAGTGTGTCGATGCCAATTTCATGGTGAGCAGATACACCAACCGGCTCAAGTATTACAGACAATACCTCTTTCTTGGCCTTTTGCGACACAGGGTCTCGATATCCTAAGACCGTTTCCCAAAGCTCCGAGGAGGTTTCGAATTCCTTTTTGTGGCTATTGACACGTTCACAAAATGGATCGAAGCTGAACACATGCTTCAGGATAACAACTTGAGCAAA
This sequence comes from Hsuehochloa calcarea, assembly GCA_036346395.1. NCBI lineage: Eukaryota > Viridiplantae > Streptophyta > Magnoliopsida > Poales > Poaceae > Hsuehochloa > Hsuehochloa calcarea. The sequence goes on along the minus strand of CM070604.1, from coordinate 21,565,305 downwards.
TGACATTAACCTACTCGAAGAAAGGAGAAACTTTGCCTTAATCCGTTCGGCGGTCTACCAACAAGCCTGCTTGCAGATACTATGATCGTAGGTCCAACCTCGCGACCTTCTTTGTAGGTGACTTAGTATTGAGGCTCGCCAATCCAAGTCTAATCGGAATAAACTTTCCACCAAGTGGGAAGGTCCTTACGATGGTCGAGTAACTTCGGCGAGTCGGTCGACTAGCGATGGAGGACAGACGAGTTCTCTCAAATTCTTGGAACATCGACCCGATTCACAAAATTCTATGTGTGACCAATTTCTCGAGCAATAAAAGTTCGAGTTCTTTCTACCTCTCTTGCCTTATTTTTGAGTAGTGCTTTTTAATCTTTCGACTATAATCCAAAAACACCCGATTTTCTTTACTTTGAATCGGCGAGTAACGTCATCTAGTGAAACCTCTCCTCTCTGCAAATGGTTACGCCCACTAGAAGGAATTTCCTAGCATCGACTCGTTACTCACTTTTCTTTGCCAATACAAAGAGTTTGGGTTCTATCGGTCGAAACATTCTCAAAGCCAACTCTCTCAATCTTAGTTTATTTTTTCAGTAATTTTAAAAATATTCTAAGTAGAGTGCACTTTTATATTTATTCGACCACTTTGGATGTACTCGTTTCGTTTTGGTAGGTGAAGGAAGAGACACACCTATTGAAGTCTTTCCTCTCTGCACGTGGTCCTACCCACTAGAAGGAACTTCCTAATGCGCTCGATCTCCTACTTTTGCTCTTTGGAAAAGACTTATCGAGTCCATCGAGAAAAGGCGACAATTATCAAAGTCCTCTAGGCGTTTGCTTAACTCAAGTTCTTTGTTCTTGGTTTGATTAAACTAGTCGGAGATGGTAACATCACCTAGTCGAAGCCTTTCCTCTCTGCGTGGTCACCCACTAGAAGGAACTTCCTAGTGTCGGCCGTTTCTACTCTTTCGACCAAGTACTTGACAACCATAACAAAAACTATAAGTTAAACAAACCTCTCTTTGTTTTGAAAACCCATTTGAACACTATTTACTTAGATTGTCTAAACATGCTAAGCAAATAGTCGGGGCTAGGATAAAGTTATTAATTTGACTTCAATTCTTAGTCTTTCATTCGTTTATTATCCTTTGAGTTACTAACTACTCGACAAGATGATTTTGAGAAACAAGATGACCTAGGATAAAGTTATTAATTTAACTTGATCCTTGGTCTTTCATTAAATCTATTATCTTTTGAGTTACTAACTACTCGACAAGATGATTTTGAAAACAAGATGGATCATATATTACTCGTCAATGAAATTATGCGCCTTACAAAGTAGTTACAAGATTACCACAAGGGGAGAGCCTATTGCATTTCCTCCGCCACCTTTTTGCCAACCGATTGCATTTCCTCAATCAGACGATTTGCCTCGATTGAGCAATCAAACTCGGCTTCAATTGGTTGAACATTAAGGCGGGGTCTTGAGCTTTAAGTTTAAAAAGCGTAACTTACTCGACTTATTGCCTCCTTATTGATTGACTTGATTAGCCTTGAGTGGTCACCATTTCTTGTAAGTTTCCGACTTGTTCCCCAATGGTACTTATGTGGCTGACTACATATCTTCTCGAGGAGTTTTCCCTCGAAATGTAGCTCACTAAGTACATTGTTCGAGTGTGATGTTGCCTTGAAGACTAGTCTTCATCAACTCCATCTCTGTTGGGTGCAAGTCGAAGCCTCGCAAGTTTCTTGTTTTCGACCACTTGTTCTGAAAAGAATAAAACCGGTCAAACAAAAATAAACTTCTAGAGGAAGATAACACAAAGATAATTATAGGTAAAAGCATTTCTTACCTACTAGTTGAGAATCCAATTTTTTGACCTCTTCTTGATGGGAAGCAGCGGTTTCAGCATGCTTTTTCTCCCATGCTCTGATGTCCTCTGCATTCATCTTAGCAATGCGGACGGACTCATTGTAGATCAAGGTCTTCTCTTGGATTTGACCTCGAGGCTTCTCAATTCGGACAATTTCGAACAAGAAATTGGCATTAGGAAAGGGAAAAAACTCGAAAAGGACAACAGGTAAAGAATTACTTACCTGTTACTTGAGTTCTCAGACCCTCGAGTTCTTGATCCTTGTCCTTGGTAATGCGGGAAAACTCCTGAATGACCAAAGCTTTTTCTTGAACTTCGGTCCGGAGCTTCCGCATCTCATCTTCTTTCTCTGGAGAAGAAATGAGAGTTGGGTAAAGGTTAAAACTCAAAAGCAGTTTTAAGTTCAGCACTTACTGTTTATTTTTTCCTGCAATCTTCTAGATGCAGAGACAGCCTCTCGAAGTCTATCCGAGAGAACTATTACTTCCTCCCTTAGCTTTCTCGACTCCTCTTTTTCATAGTCGAGTGAGTCATTAAGGTCTTCGTATCCTTTATTTAACCTACAAAGAACGAAGCGGAGATAAACATCGGTAGATTGGTTGTAAGTACTTCTACAACCACCGACCTAGTCGTAAGTTTTTCTCGACTATGACATGGTTGTAAGTCTTTCTCGACCACTACAGTCGTAAGTAGTCGTAAGCTCTTTACGACCGATATTTTGTCATGAGTTTTTCCATGACTATTCTCGTAAAACACTATCACGAGTAGTTAAGTCGAAAACAACTATGAATAATAGTGACTTACCATCTCTACGCCTCTGCACAGTACTTCTTTCTCTTGTCTTAGCTCTAAAAGTTGTCGATGGTACTCACCGACAACGACAATTTGCTCGAGCTTTACAAAAGAAAGCAGTGAGAAGAGAAGGAAAGCCACATATATAAGTATTCTAAAATACTTACATTCATAGTCGACCTAGCAAAGGTTGAATATACAAAATCCGGGTTCTGCGGCTTATCTATCCTCGCGACTTTATCCACCACACCTCCTCGAGCGCTCATTATCAAAGGTATTCCCCCTGTTGGGAATATCTTTGGGATGGGGGACTCGGTCACGAGATCTGAAAGCAAAAGACCCTATAACGGAGGCAGGTCCAAAGAAGTCACCACAGAAGTTGAAATATTCTTCTTCTTCTGATTCTGTAACTTCTCTTTGGGTAAGGAAGGAGCGCCTCCTCGATTTCCTTCGAGCGGTGCACAAGTGGTCACCACCTTGACGGAGGCTTCCACACTGCCCCTGTTGTTTCTACGACCTCAGTAGTCATAGCTGCCACTTCAACCGCAACAGCCGCTACTTCAATGGTCGTAGCTACAATCTCAGCAGATGTAGGAATCACTCTGAGGAGTCTCGACTTCATCGGCCACAGGGCCAGGGTGATTCTTGACCACCTCCATTGATACCTCTCCGATGGCGAAGGGGTGGCAATGGGCTTCTCAACGAAGCATTCAGGATTTGAAGGAGTCGGATGAAATAAAGAAAAGCAAATCGAGTTGTGAAAAGAAAAAGGTAAATGTTGTTCTTACACTTTAGTACATTTCACATACCTCTGCACCTTGGTCTTAACCGAGAATTTTGGAGCAATCCTCCCAGCGGAGGATCTCTTCTTCTCCGACCACGTCAGGTCGAGGTTCAACGATTGGCCCGGCTACGACCACGTGCAGTCGTAGAGTTTGAGCAGGAACGAGGCTCTGGTTTCTGATTCTCTGGATGGCGAGATCGGTCTCGACCATTCCAAGAGCGACCGCGCCCTCAGTGCGAGTTGTCTTTGGTGCGACATCGTCCTTCATAAAAGACATAAAATCTTTCCAGTTCTCCTTTTCGGTTGCTTAACAAAACTAGGAGTGGCGACAAGCTGCGAAAGTTTCCTTGTCATAATAGAAGGGTACCTTAGCCTTGCGAGGTTTGCGCTTAAGAGATTGGTGCTTCAACCTCCTCGGCCCGATAGGCTGCGGCCTCGGCCGAGATATAGCTACGGTGCCGCGAGCTTTGTAGAAAGTGCGGTCGAAAGACGAGCTCGAGCTGCTCCTCCTTGTCGGCAGATTTTGCAAGTCGGCGTTTCTTAGATGGAGGAGCGAGCCTCGTCTTCGACAACCTGCGCCAATAGTCATCGAGCGACTTCCTCGTCGTCACGGCGATTTTCCATACCTACTTTACGTAAAGCAAAACAAAAAGAAGAATCAGCGATTAGTCGTAAGTTTTTCTCGACCCGGTCTTGAAGTCGTAAGTTTTTCTCGACGCTTTCTTGATCGTAAGATATTCTCGATCTCCATTAGTCGTAAGAATCTTTTGCGACTATAAAGTCCTAAAGAAAGAATCAACTTTTGATTACCTTTAGGCGCTCTATCTTTTCATCTGCGGACAAAGCCGCAATGATTGAGAACAGCCACTCGAGTGGCGGAGATTTCTCACGGATGAGTCGACTCTAGAGTCAACCTCGGCTGTAAAAGATGCAATAATAAGCAGATAAGAATATTAGACAATGTTGAGAAAGACCAAACCAAGAGCTAAGTCGACGATTTACTTACCCTCCACGTAGTCTCGGTTGGGTCTCCTCCCGAGTATCTCCACATAGGAGATGCTCGTTTCTTCAAGGACTAATTGGCGTGTGATAAAATCTTTTACCACATGCCATCCGGTCAACCCTCTTCTTTCAAGTCCTTGATGGCTTGAATATGAGAACAATCCTACTGATATCTTGAGTCGAGTCCCATGAAGATTTCTTCTCGACACCCTCCCGCAAAGGAGAGGTGTCTTGATGACTTTCGGTAAAACCACCTCTTCCTCCATCCGACCCACGAGCCGGGTGAAACTCTGAATATACTCCTTCGACTTGAGTCGTGGAGCTTGAGACCACGACTTAAGCGATTCGGTTTGTCGAGCCATCCCATAATAATATTGGAACAGCTCGAGATCCGCCGAATCCCAGTGCGCCTCGCCGCAGTACGAATACACTCAACATGGTAATGGAATTGGGACCTAAGTTCACCAATTCCACCCCAAAGTGCTTTCAGTACCACTTGTAAGAAAGGCGGCGAGCGATCGAAGGCCGCACTCTGTCAATACGCTTGGAAGGCGAGGATTTGCCCATTTCCCCGATGGCAGTCTTTGCCCGATGGCGGAATCCACTTTACGAGCCTTCTCTGGAATCTTCCGGCATCGACCAAGATTTTGATCTTAGTCGCATCCATCTCCGATTCTTCCCATTCGAAACTCTCTTGGCCATTTCGCTCGAAGCAAAGTTTTTGATTGGGTTGGCGGCGGAGATAATAAAACCTAGTCGAGAGACGGAGAAAACAAGAGCTCGAAGAAACGGCGGAGTGATTTGAGAAAAGGTAAAACCAAGTCTACCTCTGGTAAGTTTTTATAACCGCACGATTGCGCCGCCGGAAAGCCGTCTCGTCTATAGAGTGCATGGGAGTTGGTTGCACCGCTTGGAACCGCCTCATCGGACAAATGCGTGAGGCGGTTGCAATTCCCGGATAGTCCGTTCGAGAAAATTAGGTGCATATTGTCACCCCAAGTGAAATTACTTTCTTGACCAAGTCTTTACGGTCGAAGGAAGTATCAATCGGAAGGGTTTTTCTCCGATTCCCTGCTCGACCACTCCGCGGTCGTAGGGGTTTCGACTTTTGATAGTCGTAAGCAATCTTCACAATTGCAATCGCTTGAGAACCGTCTCATCAACGGATCTGTGGAAATCGTTTGCAATTCCCCAAGCGATGCATTCGGAAAGTTAGATTCGTTTGTCATCTCCAAGCAAAATTACTTTCTTGACCAAGTCTTTACGGTCGAAGGAAGTATCAATCGGAAGGGTTTTTCTCCGATCGCCCTACTACGACCACTTCACGATCGTAAGGGTTTTATGACTTTTGATAGTCGTAAGCAACCTTCTGACCAAGCAAATTCCGGTCAAAGTAGCACTCAAATGTCGAAGAGTTTTCCTTCGACCATGGTTCTCTGACATTTTCATAGTCGTAAGTCCATTTCGAATCCTTCACCAAGTAAGTTACATTCACTTGAAGGTGGGGGCTAGATGGCGAGGATCTAATAATCCTCATTTTATCTTTTATCTATAATTCTTATTATAGGTGAATATGATGTCACATAGTCCCGGTAGTACCCTTATATTTATAAGGGAAGACCTACCAAGTGATTGTAAGATCTTCTACAATCACCCCATAGTCGTAAGTCTTACTACATTTGTGTCATGATGTCGTAAGTCTTTCTCGACCATTACCAGTAAATAAGTCCTTCTCGACCATTACACGGTCGTAAGTCCTTCTCACGATCACTACCTGGTCGTAAGTCCTTCTACGACCACTACTTGGTCGTAAGTCTTTCTGCGACCACTACTTGGTCGTAAGTCTTTCTGCGACCAAGTAAATGTAACACCCCAAAATTGGGTTTATGTTTCAAATGTAATAAAAATGAGGATAAATTAAAACTTTTGCTACCTCATGTATTGTTGCAGTGTTTGAAACCTCTTTCTTTAATTGGTGGAAATTCAAACTCCAAATTTCCCCAATTGAACTCAAGTCATAACCCTCCTTCATAAAAATCTTGTGCCCAATCTCTGGAAATAATTTTCATTGGGTCTAGGGTTGATGTTTAACACCTCAGAATTATTTCATAATTTTCAGAAATTATTTGGTAATTTTGGAGGCAAGTCAAACTGGTCAAACCATATTTTCCCCTCTCCTGGAATTTCTGGAGAATAATTCAGTGCATGAAAATCTCTGAAAATTTTATGGGATGTTCCTCCTGCAGTCAGCAAGCTCCAGTTAAAATTTCATAAATTTTGGAGTTTGTTTGCTACCTCCAATAATTCCTCAAAAATCAGATGTTTAAAATTCAAATTCTAACTGGGTTGCATTGTTCCTCGGGTTCGAACCAGACTCGGGCTCGAGCCAATGGACTCGGTCCAACCAACTAGCGCATCGGTAGCGACACGGTCGGTAGCGGGAGTTAATGAACCGTTGGATCGGCATCGAGCGGTCCATGATCAAGCGCGATTGAAGCGTTGTGATCAAGCCGTTCTGTTTCGTGCCGTCCGATTAAATCCAGCGGTCGTCGTTCGTCGTCTTCCTCCGCTCGCGCGGTCGGCGAAGTCAGCGGTGATGGCGTGCCGCGATGCGCTTGGCGAGCCGGTCGCGTCCCCTTTTGGCCAGCTCTGCGCATTATTGCTCCCCGTCCGGCCGCCCCCGATCGCCGTCTCCCTGCGGTTACACGCCCCGTCGCCCTCGGCCGACCTCAACACAGCATAAAGCCATTTTCTTGCCGTTGCTCCCCTCTTGCTCCTCCGCCTATAAGACTCTACGGAGGCTTCCTTAGCATCCTTTGAACACCCTTGAGCTTGGTACCTTTGCTAGTGCACCGGTGAGCTCCTTCGTGAAATTTCTCTCGGCGCCATTGTTGGAGCTCCAACCTCTTGGTGAAAGTGGTGTTAGGGCATTCTCTCTCAAAGCCTTTGCTTCCTCGGTTGCTTGGCATCTCGTGGAGTATTAACCCTCTGTCAATTTGGCTTTTGTGAGAAAGGAGCACTCAATTTGGATTGCCCCGTTTGGCGAAATCGCTACTCTTCTTCACCGAGCGATTCGACCCTCCTTTGCGCCCTCTTTGGACTCAGGTAACCTCTCTTTAGTCCTTAGTTGATTGGCACTCGCTCCCGTGGACCGCAGCTGAGCCGTTTGCATTTTCCGTTTTCGGTCATTTTGCTCACCTCGGTTCTCTCGACTGCGGCGTTCGAACCACCGCCTAACGCCTTGGGTACCATTGTGTGCGCAAGAGTATTAAGGACTCATTTTAGGCATTTGCTCGCACCGCCGCTTGCGAGCCACCGTGGCGAGCCGTTCTCCTCCGACATTTTGCGGACGAAAACAGGGCGATGGTTTGAGCAGCGTCATTTTGGACCGTCGATCCTTAGATCTACGGCCCACGTTCGCGTGGAAAATTTTGAATTCGTCGCGCGTCTCGGTCTGTGGACCGTTGGATCTAAGATCAACGGTCCCGATTCGAGTGAATGTTCGGACCGCCGAACTTCCCGTAGCATCTCGTTCGTTAGTTTTTCATCCAACGGCTGGAGAGTAGGGTGGCGCGTTAGTTACATTGCAGGCGTGGGAATCGTTGGATCCAAGATCGGCGGCTCGCGTGCGCGTGAGCGTTCGGACCACCGAGCGCTCGGGCCACGTGAACCGTTGGATCCAGATCCAGCGGTTGGCAACAAGGCTTCAGCAGCGTGCGGCGTCGGCGCGAGCTTGGGCCGTCGGATCCGCGAACGACGCTCCTCGTTCGGCCACGTCATTTCTAAATTCTGATTTTCCCGAAGAGGTTTATTTATCAACTGAAAAATGTGATAACTTGTAAAATGCATAACTAATTCATTTCAAATCCTTTTCGGTTGATTCAAATTTTGTTGGTTATGTTTTTAACTCATCTTTAAGTTAAAAATGTTTCCAACCTCAGTATAGCTCCAGAAATTTTTGCTAATGAATAGTAGCATTTTTGATTTATAAAAGCTGAGCAAAATTGTTTTGATCATATCTTTGGCATTAAGAATCCAAATCAATTGGTTCTTGTTGCTAAATTCATTATAAATCAAGACCTTGCTACTGTAAAAATTTCAGAATTTTTGGAGGAAGTTTACTGTTGGGTCTTTGCTTTTTATTCGTTCTTATCGGTTGCTTTTTGCTTTCTCGTTAGGACCCGAAGAGCACATTCATAATATTGTTGATCCTCAGCAACACCTTGACCCACAGCAAGCAGGCAAGATATTTGATCATAAATGTCCCATTACTTTCAAAGTCTAATATCTTGTTTACAAATTATATGTATGCATTGCTTTTGTGTCCAATTATTTTTGTCCTGTTTAGAGGTAGTTATTCCTAATGCATTGTTGCCATTAAATTGTTATCCCCTGCCACAACCATAAGTTATTAATATCGCTGGTGAATTAGAGCCCGGTGATTTAATTATGCTCTTTTATTGTCTTTTCGATGTCATGCTTAGAAATGCTTAGATGTCGGTAGTATTGGGCGATCATCGATTTTAGTCGATGATCTTGATCACACATTTATTTATTATTCCATTATGTCCAGCAGTTGTGCTTTGTTAGTTTTGTAAAGTCAAAAACTGAAAATAAAATTGTTTTAGACTTGGGCACAATGGTATGTTGGTGTGATCTGTTGGTGTGAATGGAATGGTGCCTAGGTCATCAAGGACCGAGTTACTTGTGTCACTAAGCCAAGCGCTTATGCGTGCTAACCACTGCGAGAGGATATGGGACCTCTCTTGACTTAGTACTTTAGGCGTGGGTTATCTCCAGTCGCGGGGAGGGGTTGTGTGTGTTGTGTGAAACATGATATGTGTTCTCGGTGTTCTTGTGTTGGGTGTGCGGTGGTGGAGATTCAGGTAGGCTCTCCACCTCGAGGAGCATTGTAGTTGTCAAGGCTTTACTGCGGCGGGTAGTTGACCAGAGGCTTTACAATGACTCCGACACAGCGTATGAGTTTCTATCCATACAGGCGGCTCGTGAATAATTCACAATATGGGAAATGTCTCGTAGGACTTAGCCGTGCGGCATACCTAAGGAAGTGTGCTTAATCTAGTGGCAAAAAGCGATTACGGCGTGTGGGTACATTGGTACACCCTGCGAGGATAAAACTATTCGAATAGCCTCGTCCTAGGTTATGGACATGCTTGGTAAGGTCGTGCAAGAACTAGACTACAACCTTTTAAAAATTAAAATTTGACATGGTTGGCATGAATGGGTAATTCATGCTATTGTTGTGGTGACTAATGGTTTAGTCACTTCGGGACTATTTCTTTGTTGTTGCTACTTGATCACTACTGTTTTATCAAATAAAAATCAGATTGCAAAATTGCCTTTGATCTATTACATTATTGCAAATAAAACTTGCTTTATGCTTAAAAATTTGAGTCCTAACTTTGCTCCACTTAAATAAGCTTGCATGTAGTTATTGTATAGATCATTATCATTCTTATATATCTTGCAGTACATTCAAAGTACTCGGCCAGATTTTCTTGAAATGCTTTTGTTTGCGAGAGGAAGAAGGTGAGCCCCAAGGGCCTCACTTTTTGTGAGTTGTCTTTGTGGATTCGACGACTAGCTTGGCGGTCGGTCGGTTGCCTTGTGGGTTAAAGGCACACCGATTGGCTCTTTTGTTTATAGCCATTTTATGGCGCTTTTGCTTCATTGTTAAATTTCTTTATGTATTTGTCATTTGGCGGTCGGCCTCTCTTTTTATAATGGCTATCCTTTATTTATGTTATATTTTGGTTTGTTGTTTATGTTTGGTTCTATGTGAATGAATGGAATTGATGCATGAACTTTGTAAAGAGGTGTGTATATTTGCACTGGGAAGTATACATGTCTCGAATCTCGGATTATCGATTTGTGATGCTAGGACCAAGTGGATGGTTAAGCATTACAAGCCGGATAAACCGGGTCTCCTGATAAACCACGACCACCTTATAATCAAACCTACGGTAGTGGGTCCAATTGATTAAGGAATCGAGCGGTCCACACGCACTATTATTCCGCGTAGTAATGGTGCTTAAAATACCCCAATTACCTCGGAAGATAAGCGCGGACAGCGTGGCCGAAGCCAATGCGCGGTAATTCTTTTTGTCATCATCGCCCATTCTTGGATTAATTAGGCGCATCTTCCGCGAGACAAAGCGGCTACTCCTTCACGACTATATAACGGCATCAAGAGGCAGAGGGAGGGGGATAGCTAATCAGGGCGAAATAGAGCGGGTCAAGGAGAAACACAAGTACTGTTCTCTGTAATAGTCATAGCTTCTTACTTGATCATCAAGAATACCATACACACGGGGAGTAGGGTTATTATTCTCTCGGAGAAGGCACGAACTGTCTAAACATCCCGTGTCAACCACTCTGCGTGATTTCATCTTTAGGAGACCCCCCGAATCAAATAATCTTTACGTAAGATCGGTTCTAATACACCGACACCTCTTCTCTCCGACATTCGGGTAGTCTCCCTGGACTTCACTAATACTCGGGCACCCGCTATCTTGGACACTACGGAGCTCATTTGTTGCATGCATGTTTGCCGTATAAACACCACCACGCAACTCATTCTAGCCGCGATCTGGTGACTTTGTCGTTGATACCACTCTCCAAAGTTGTGCATTGCTATTAAAACCCGTAGCTGTCCTTGGTTCACGCCGCTGTGGTCGAAATCGCCGACGGTGAGCTTGGCAGCGAACTCAAGCGCGTTGTCGTACGCCGACTGCACTGTAGCATTGTCATTAGGACGTAAATCCAGATCATTAAATGCTAATGATTGCTTACGGAAATAAATGATGTCTTAAGTAAGTAGTGAGTCTATGACGTGTAGGCCTAGTGAACAGAAATCAAGGCTAAATTAATGGTTTGAGTGAGAGACAGACATGTGGGTCCCACGGGCTTAAATGCATAGTCGTCGACCCAATGAACCGGCCGTAGACTCGCGGTTCATGCACTGTGCTGTGGACCGTCTCTATGACAGGCGGGCCCCACCTGTCAGCGCAAATTAAAAACCAGGAATTTAATTGAAAAATACACTATTCATTAGACCCCACCTGTCAGTAATTGTGGCTAGCATAGCTCCTGATGAGAAAAGTCATAAATGCTTTAGAAAATTTGAATAACTTCAAAAATGCATAACTAATTCATCCTAACTCCAAAATGGATGAAACCAGTGCTGATAATTTTTATTTTTGATGAAATTTATTTCAAAATAGGTTTCATACATGTCTTGGTAGCAGAGAAAATAGTTTTGAAATATGATCCATAAAGCTATTATTTTTACAATAGACAAAGGCTGATAACTTTAAAAATTCACAACTTTTGTATAAAATCTCCAAATGAATTGAACCAAGCTGAATTGGGTTGTATAAAAGCTCCAAATGAATTGAACCAAGTTGAATTGGGTTTATAATATTATTCTCTATTTACGTGTGTAACCCTTTGTCTCACCGCTACTTTGCAAATTTTGGCCAAATCATTAAATTAAATAAATTGTATTTTCTGGTGATTGGAATTCAAACTTCTATAACTCTCGCATGCCAAATGCAATTGGAATAATTATTTCACCTAAATTTATCTAAAATATTGAACTAGCTATGGTAGAAAAATCATGCATTTTTATTTACGTGGTATTTCGATGTTTATCGAGTATCTTTATTCTTTAGAGCCCGAAGCGACCAACATAGACTCTTACGCCACCGAGAGTGGGCAACTGAGCTTCCAGCCAGACAAGCATCATTTGAACTTTCTTTTTGCATCATATTGACCCTAGTTTTAATACACTATTGTTTAAAATGCAATGATATTGCTTGCATGCTATTTTCGGTACAACATTATGTCCTGAGTAGTTAGCTATGTCCTACACTTGCTAGTTATCCTTGATTATTCTCTTATAATTATGCTTAAGATAGGTGCTTGTGATGATGTGAAGGTTATGTGTTGAATGCTTAGCCATTGTGGGTCTAGAAAGCGAAATAGATCAATTGTGGGGTTAACTCGTCAATTGTGGGAAGACCTATAACAATACTTATTATTTTTATTAATTTTTGTCAGTTGTTATATCTGGTTATTGAGTTAAAAACTTATTCTTGTTACATGGTTTTGGAGTGCGGACAAGTGGTTATAGTGTGGGTCTTTATTATGCACGAGACTCGGGTTTGTGGTTGTCTTGTCCGATGTTAAGGACCGAGCCATGGACTTACGTTCAAAATCGATCGTGCTATCACCGCCGTATATGGGTGCCGTACGGTTAAGTAAGGGGGAAATTTTATTGTGTTAAGTCCCATAGTGGTGTGAGGATATTTTTGTTTGGTCATTTGCTCGGAGGAGCCGATGTAATTTTCTATCGTGTGCATGGGAGCACCAATTTCGGTTATTTACATTACATCAGTATTATTCCAATGCAACTTGTGAGCTCGCTTAGCAGGCGCTATCTGTAGCTTGTACTAAGTATGGGAACAACTCATGAGGAGGACTTATCTCAATAGGGTTTTCTTGCTTAAAAATGACCGTATCTCGATTCCCCGCAGCCGGCATACTTAAGGAAGTGTGTCATTTTTCGGAGGCTTCCGGAGGCTTATGGGCTAGTCGAGTCATGTGGGTAAAGTAGTACACCTCCGCAAAGATAATTTATTCAAATAGTCGTGTCCACGGTTATGGACAACACTTGGTTTTGATATGCTTCATCGTTATACTTGAAATTAAAAGTTGATATGGTTATAACTTGGTTATGGCATGAATGGGATGTTCGTGCATCTTAATTTATCAAAGTGGACAACCACTTTGATATTGATTGATCTATACAATAACATATGTCTTGTGAAATCCTTTCCTGAAGAAATGAATTACAAATTGGCTTTAGATAACTAGATAGTCTAGGAATGTAAGTGTTGGAAATATGCCCTAAAGGCAATCATAGATATGATGATATTTCATTATGTTCATGATTTTGATAATATGTTATCGTGTTCCTTGAATGAATCATCAGTTATAGATCAATAAGTATGTGACTTGTTGGTGGAACTCTTTAACTTATATGATGTCGTTCTAAATGTATCCACAGCCGGATGTCACTTGGTGGAACACGGTGACTCTCGACACAGCGCATGTATTGATTGATGACCATGTTTCACTGCTCATGGATACAGGGATATCGAATCAATAATGTGAGCACATGGGGTTGGATAGACCTATCATTGTGACACTATTGAGATTGTTATGAATCTTTATGTCATTAGTTGGTCTCAAGTAATGATGATGTGTAATCCTTGGACCTGAGATCAGCATGGTTCCCTACATGTGTAATAGCACTCTTAGGGGTTGCCAAACGCTACTCGTAACTGGGTAGTTATAAAGGTAGCTTTCGGGTATATTATGAAACATGCGGAGGGATGTGACTGGTCGAGATGGGATTTGCCACTCCTATCATAACAGGAGAGATGTCTCTGGGCCCCTTGTAGTTATCGGGTAAAGAAAGTGCATGGCCATGCCACTAGTGATCTAAGTGTCGACCACATGAAGTTATCCGACACTCGATCGAGAAAGTATTGAACAGTCCATGGATGACACATCATCTCACCTGGAGTTCAACCAGACATCGTGATGCAAAGGGAGAATACATGAGTAGGTCGCTTAGTTCGATCAGTTACGGACTAGTCGTATGGAGATCGTGTTGGTCGTAGGCGGTCGAGCGTAATCCTGAAATGGTAAGAACACAGTGGTGAGGAGTTCTGAACTGGTCGGGACCAAATGTGATCTGGTCGTATGGAGATATGAACTGATCGTAAGTGATGAGGACCTGGTCATAGATCATATTACATCAAGGTTCGTCCGATATATTCTATGTGCATTTGGGAGTCGTTATGTACTGCTAGGTACCGCTAACGACTAGTGGTCGGAAAAGAGTTTCCGAGTCATAACCGATTACACATGAACCTGTAGGGTCACACACTTAAAGGGCTAGGATGCATGTTTGGATGGTGATCCAAATTCGTATAGGCCTCGAGTTCCTAATGGGCCTCAAGGTTGAGACCCATCCTGGATGCCTATATAAAGAGGGGCGGTGGCATGGGGTGAGGTGGTGGATGATCTCTGGAAGAACTCCCAAAACCCTAATAGCCACGCCTTCTCAACCACGCTGTCGGTGCTTGCACTCCAGCGCGTGGTGATCCTGCCCCGTACGTGTGGATACCTCAAGGTGTTGTTGCGAAGCATCAGCACTAGGACGATCCGCAACTCGTGACGATCACCAGTGTCGGACGAAAAGTCGCGTGGTGAGTACGTCCACTCGGAGGAGCAGACGCGCTGCGAGTACGACCGCTCGAAGGAGAAGACGCGTCATGAGTACGACTACGACTGCATCAACTCGCTACAACGACTCTACTTCCGCCAGGAGTCGGCGCATCTAGCGGCAATCTCGTGATCTATTACAAGCGGTGGTTCCTTGGTTGCGCGGTAAAATGTTTGTTTGTGCTATCGTAGCCTTGTTCGTAACCCTTCAGTAAGATGTTGTGTTTTCTACAAAACTAGAACCACTAATGCTATCCTTTGATTGCCCGATATGCATAACTAATTTTTCTTTGTAAAAGATTTGCGAGTACTTTTATACTCAGCCAGTTTGTTTACTGGTTTTCAGGTGAGGACGACTTCAAGCCCGGTGAGCTCGTCAGTGCCGATTTAGGTGACACTGATGAGTAGTGTTGTTATTTAACCCTCAGTCGGTCGCTATGGGTTGTGGGGCACACCATGTTGGACCTTTTGTTTTTTTACTTTGCTTCTGTTGCTACTTCTTGTTCTTTTTTGAATTTGACCGGTCAGCCGTTATGTAACACCCTGACCCAAAATCGGCTCAATGCCCAGCCCACCGTGGGGCGGACCCGCCACACATAGCACCTCACTTACACTTTCGTCCTCGCTTCGTGTAAAAGGGTTAACCCGGAGGTGCTACGTTTGGATCCAACAGGCATTATAAACTACTACAACTCACTTGGGACAAGCAATGTGGGACTAATCCCACCACACAACTTCTCATGGGCCACATGGGCCACGCTCTGGCGAGGAGGTATTACATTCACCCCCTTATAGTGGCGCCCTCGGCACATATACCGCATCTGTGACAAATGCCCGAACCACCCCTCGGTACCGTCCAGTGCGTCCGGTGCGTCGCACATATACCATGCCATGTGTCCACTCAGGGACCACATGCGCCATCGTCATATGCGCGCCCTGTCCGCCGCGCTCGTGGAAGCGAAGGTTGATCTTTCGATACCATCTGTAACACTGACCCAAAATCGGCTCAATGCCCATTGCAGTAGGCGGACCCGCCACACATAGCACCTCACTTACACTTTCGTCCTCGCCGTGTAAAAGGTTAACGGAGGTGCTACGTTTGGATCAACGAGCATTATAAACTACTACAACTCACTTGGGACAAGCAATGTGGGACTAATCCCACACACAACTTCTCATGGGCCACATGGGCCACGCTACGAGCAGGCCGGGGTATTACACGTTATGTAATGGTTGTAGACTTAACTATTATGTTGTATGTCTTTTGGATTACCAATGTATGAATATTGTATATACGTGATTGTGTTGTTGAGGTATATGCATGTTGGCCATCGATCATGGGAGCCAACACGAGGCGCATATCCATTGCTTTTGAATTCCATTTTAACTCGTTTGTGCGGATATCATGGGGATATGTGCATGATCTTAGAGTGATGAGTCAATTGGCAATGGCGTTGTTGGTTTGACGAATCTCGCATTTTCGGAAAACTTCGTCTTTGTCGGTCATTGGCGGTCCGGCCGTGAAGCGCTAGTCAAACCGCCGTGTGGCGATCAAACCGTCGATGCTTGCCGGTCCGACCGGCCACAATTGATGATGGAGTTTGGGGCTAGGCCAAAAATAGGTTGTGTATGCATGAGAGGGGAGTCTCCTGGATGTGGTCACATAATTTTTGGAGCTCCTAGTCAAAAGTTCTATCCAGTTGAAAATTCTAGAGAGGTTGCGGATTTTCAAGTTGAAATTTGGCTAAGTCTTTTGGGGCGGTCCGACCGCCGTTATGGAATAGGTCCGACCGTTGGGAAATCGGTCCGACCGGCATGGTAGAAGCGGTTAGACCGGCTTCCACTTGGACTTGACCATTTGGCATTGTTGTGTTTCGTTGTGTTTAATACATGAGGTTCAAAGCTTTATTGTTGCATATTGCATTGTTGAGCTAATGTGGGTCAAGTTGTGAAGAACTTGTTCGGAGACATTTATTTGTCTATTGTTGTGCGAGGGCTTGCGAGTCAGCGGCGTCAGCGGTGAGGTGGATCGAGACTAAGCTTGGAAGTGAGGTCGAAGCGATCATGGATGCTGGTGAGGTCGTGTGACTCAAGCATGGTGCAGAATGGACAAGATGGATCGAACGGGCAGTTCATTGCAACTGGTTGGATCAAGCAGCTCGAGGATCGGTGCAAGTGCCTTGGAGGTTCCGATGGGATTCGGACGGGAGAGACTTGCCGACATGATGAGCCGTGATCAACCTACGTGGTGAAGCGGCGATTGCTTCAACAGATTTGTGTGTGTGGGGGTCCCATTTGTGTTGGGCCTTAATTGGAGCCCATGAGAGAAGCCCTAGCCTCTCCTATAAATAGAAGGGGGGAGATGAAAAAAAACCTCTCAAGCACTTATTTAGAAAAACTCCAACTTTTCTAGGGTTAGGGTTTGGAGAGGACAGGAGAGGAAATTTGTGTGTGCTCTTGGATTGAGCTCTTGTCCTCCTTGAGGGAGTGGCTTTGTAAGCAACATCTTGAATCATTCAATCTATGGATATTTGTTCCAGGATGAAGTCTCATTTGCTTTCTTCTCTCTTTTGATGATTTTGGTGCTTCCTTGATCCGGGTGTTCATACTTGGTCTCTTGACCGATTTTACCTTGCTATGATGTGTGGGAATACTCCTAGAATCATCTAGATCATCAATCCCCCGCAAGCAAGTTTTGGATCAAGATTTTCATATTTTTAGGTTTTGAACACTTCTTTGGTAAAACCTCAAGAGATCGATTATTTGAAGTGGATCTGGACGATCGTCGCTAGAAATAGGTCTCATATATCCTTAGGGAGGTGTGCTCCAAATTTGCTCAAGTTTCATTGGTTGAATCAAAAGTTGGACCAATTTTCGTTTTGGATTTGGGCTTTGTGCACTGCCTCTGGACTAAATCGGTCTGACCGATTTCTCAGTGTCGGTCCGACCGCCCGGCAATCAGACCGCTAATTGGCGCTTGTCCGTCGCGAGCGATCGGACCACTTGACCACTACAGGTCGGCCAGCCCAATGAGATCAATTATCCATTATTGAGTCTTGTGGTTAACGGGGTAATCGAATTCGGCACAAGTCTTCCTCTGTGCATTTACTGATCTTCTTAGCTTTCATAGCTAAAGGAGAAAAGTGTGTGTTGAATTTGATTAAGGTGAAAAATTGAGAAAGCGCCTATTCACCCCCCTCTAGTCACCTTTACGGTCCTACAAGTGGTATCAGAGCCCGGTTAGCTCTTCTCATAGATCTTAAACGGTCTTTGGAGCCATGGCGACTGACAAGTATTCAACCAAACCACATATTTTGTATGGAGTTGATTTTGCTTATTGGAAGGCCCGAATGCAGGCCTACATCGAGGCTCAAGGGCACGCAATTTGGCTTAAGGTAAAAAAATCTTTATCCCGTGCCGGCCGATGCCGATGTGATCACTCGGATGTGGAGGCCAACAGCAAGACTCGAAATTTTTGATCCAAGTCTTAGTCGATCGGAGTTTGGCGTGTCGCTCATTTCCATCTGCTCATGAGATCAGTGGACTATCTGTGATTATCACAAGGGCTCCACTGCGATCAAGGAAGTGAGACAAGAACCGGCTCAAGAAAATATACTCTAAGATCGAGCAAAGACCTGGTGAGTCTTTAGATGAGCTATGGGAAGATTTTCTAAGATTCTTCATGATCTCAGAGCCGTTGACCTTGTTTTTCTTGAGTCGAGAAAATGCCTTGACTTTTGGGTGCTCTTGATGTGAAGGTGCAGGGAATGAAGATCACTTCCATCAATGACAACATTTGTCATGAGTGAGCTTACCATGGATAAGCTATACTCGAGGTTGAAGGCGCATGAGATTGATTTTATCTCGCGTCTCCCAAAGGCAGTCGATGGCTTTAGTGGTCGACCAATCTAAGGGTAGTTCTTGATTCTTTGGATGTTAGCTCATCGGGTTTTTCTTTATCGGTTTGCATTCTTTGGCGATGAGAAACTTGAGAAACTACGAAGATGATTTAGCCCTCCTATCCACCAAATTCACGAGCATACAACTAGGTGAGGGCGGGGAGGAGAGGTGGCCCTATCACTTGCTTTGAATGTCTTTGAGTCAAACCACATTCGCTCTAGGTGCTCCAAGCGCGAAGGGCAAGGAGGAGAAGGAGTCACAGGCATCCTCAGCGAGGATGCTAAACCCAAGAAGACAAACTATCGTAAGTTTGTCGGTCGGGTCCTGCCGCTCTAGAGAATGTGAACATGGCGATGTGGACTCGGAGATGGAGGGCGGCGAGTGATTCCGTGGCAAGAAGAAGGCTCATGACTTCACGGGCATGTGTTTCATGACCAAGAACGACCA
The DNA here is from genome assembly GCA_036346395.1 of Hsuehochloa calcarea. Classification (NCBI taxonomy): domain Eukaryota; kingdom Viridiplantae; phylum Streptophyta; class Magnoliopsida; order Poales; family Poaceae; genus Hsuehochloa; species Hsuehochloa calcarea. The sequence goes on along the minus strand of CM070604.1, from coordinate 21,546,195 downwards.
CGACAACGACTCCTCCAATGGCGAGGATCCTTTCGGCGATCCGATGAGGTATGTCCTTAACTTGCGATATGAAAAGGGCTTTGGTGCTTCTTGAGCGAAATTGCATAAGCAAGCTAAAATAATTAAGAAACAGGACACTATGATTGATAATTTAAACCTAGAAGTTGTTAGGCTCAAATCCATTAATCCTGATGATATTTGTGATTCCTGCTCTAGCTTGCTTAAAGAATTGACAAGCTTAAAATCTGCTCATTCCTCTGTAGTGAATCATTTAAAAGATGCTCTTGATGAACTAGAATCTCTCAAGTTTAGTTATGTTTGCATGGATGTCATTTCTCTTGATGTGACTACTTTGGATGCTATCCCTTTAACTTGCTCAAACTGTGCTTTTCTTGAATTAAAATTGGATAGCGCCTTGAAAGAATTGCAAAAAATTGATGCTAGTCACACTTGCTCTCATTGTAAGAATAATAGGACTAAAATGCAAGAGATGATAGAAATGGTTGTGTACTCTAGATCTGCTTCATGTGAAAATTATCCAAAGCTTACAATTGAGATTGAAGCTCTAAACAAGACTCTAGAAGAAAAGGCTAAAATTGAAAAATCCATGTCTTTTACTGCTTCTAAGAAAGTTATTGACTCTACCTCTTGTGTATTGAATGCTGAAGTTGAAACAATTGCTAATAAGATACAAGAGGCTTTTAGAGTTAAATTTAAGGA